>QLOH01000111.1:1200000-1902874 GCA_026901365.1 Sesbania bispinosa
CTTCTGCATCAAGAATGTCAATAATGAGGTGGTATCCGGATTTAACAGAATAAACCCCATTCTTTGTAGCCTCCCAACAAAGTCTGTCTTCTAAATTCAATCGTGGAAGTGGTATGGCAATGATTTGATCAGCCTCAAATTCAAGGAAAATTTGTCGCACCAATTGCTGATTCCACATTTTGAGATCAGGGTCTATGAGGGACTCAACATCTAAGAACTCAGAACCAGTAAAATTTGGAGACCATACTTTATGCCCTGGTTGATAAGGGAGCCATCCATCTTGCCATGCATTTATAGACTTTCCATTTCCCACGGTCCAGTAGGAGCCTCTATTAATAACCCATTGAGCTGGTGAATTGACCTCCAAGTAAAACTAGGGCGGTGACCGAGGCTTGCTGTAAGGAAAGATGCCCGAGGGAAGTGCTTTGCTTGCAGGACTTGAGTCATCAGGGAATTCTTGTTAGTCATCAATCTCCATCCTTGTTTAGCCAACAGTGCTAGATTGAAAGCATGGAACCTGCGAAATCCCATTCCTTCATATTTCTTTGGCTTACACAACCTTTCCCAAGATAACCAGTGCAATTTTCTTTATCCCTCTCTGCTCCCCCACCAGAATTTATTAATCATCAGTTCAATAGTCTCACAAAGGGACTGAGGTAGTAGAAAACATCCCATTATGTAACAGGGAATAGATTAGGCTACTGATTTAATCAACACCTCCCTCCCTGCTGTTGACAGAAAACTCTCCTTCCATCCCTTTAACTTCTTCCAGACTCTATCATGGACAAAATAAAAAAAATGGGTTTTTGATTTCCCAACAAAAGTAGGGATGCCCAAGTATTTTGAGTGGTTATCAACTACCTTAACTCGCACCCAGCTTTGGATCAAGGTTTGCCTATCTAAAGGGATATTTCGGCTATATGACAACTCTAATTTGTCCATATTAATCAACTGACCCGACGCTTGCTGATAAAGCTCAAGAATCTGGAGAACAATATGGATTTCTTGGTTCGAGTTTCTGAGGAAAATGATACTGTCATTTACAAAGAAAAGATGAGTGATTTCCGGTGCTCTTCTTGCAATACGGATGCCATGAAGTGAAGCATTCTCTTGTTCCTATTTCTTTCCTCAGAGAGGTCTCTTATCCCCATATTTATTACGAAAATGGTTATAATGATCATAATAAATGGTCTTTTATTATATGTTTCATATGTAATTATAACCCATTGCCATATCATAATACTTATATAATTACCATTATAAATAATTATTCATATATGTTTTACATTACATATTATTATAACCGACAATATTCATATATATATATATATATATATATATAACGTGGTAATACAAATAAAAATACTATAGACAATTTACATTTTATAAAATTATATATTTTGTTTGTTTTGTGATTCACATTTTGATTTTTTAAATTAAATTAAATTTATAAAATAATTTTTTTTCTTTATTAATAATTCAATCAAAAGAAAGTTTCTAATTTATTAAAAAAAAAACACTAATCAATTTTTCCAATCAAGGTTAGGCGTGATATATTTGAAAATCACTATCTATTTTTTTTTATCATACTTATATTCTGATATATACCGTGTATTAGATATGTTGGGATAACATTAAGCATAGATTGAGAAAGTGTGAGCCTCCCCGCCATGGATAGAGTTTTGGCTTTCTAAATAGTTAAGCATTGCAATATATCGTCTAAAACATCTCTAAAAGTGTTTCTACCAACTCGTGTGTGTGGTACCGAAATTCCTAGATACTTCCCAAGGTCTTACATTCTTCGAAAGTTATAAGCCAAACATTAGGCTTAATTGTACTTTTGGTCTCCCTACTATCATCAATCCGCGATTTTGGTCCCCCTACCTTTTTTTTTTCGCGATTTTGGTCCCTCTAACACATACTTGGGAGGTATAGGGGGACCAAAATTTTGAACTATATCGCGAATTTGGAATAATAGGGGGACCAAAATTGCGAAAAAAAGTAGGGGGACCAAAATCGTGGATTGATGATAGTAGGGGACCAAAAGTGCAATTAAGCCAAAGCAATATTAATTTATTCTAATTTCTTCCCCTACTGTCCAGTAGACATTACGAGAGAAGTCCTGCATTTGATTCAGATGCTCTCTCCTAGGATCTGTGATGGCATTCAGGATTTGGTGATCTGGTCAAACTCTTCCTCTGGCACATATTTAGTCCAGAATGCTTATCAATGGTTGACTCGTGATGCTAGCGCCAATTCAGATACATCCTGGAAGTGGCTTTGGACGCTTCCTGCTCCTGAGGGGGTTCGTTTTATGTTCTGGCTAATATGCCACAATTCTCTTCCTACGCGCGACATCATAACTCAAAGAAATATCCCCTGTGCAGTTGAGTGCCCGGCCTGTGGAGATGTTTTAGAGACTATTGACCACTGTCTCAGAGCTTGTCATTTGGTGGAGCAGGTTTGGAATATTTTGGCGTTGGTTGAGCTGTGTAACGGCACCAGCTTGCTGTCCGTGCGGGATTGGCTTCTGCGTGGAATTAATCGCGTTGGGCCGCTCTTTATCGCTGTTGTGTGGCATATTTGGCTGAGCAGAAATTGTTTAATTTTTTAGAATGTCCGGAGAAGTCCTGGTGATATTGCTTGGGCGGTAGTGCATTTAGCTGACGTCTTCTGCAAAGTTTTTAGTAAGCCTCATACATCTACGGACACGTGCAGATCACCTCGACTTATTTCTTGGGAGCCGCCCAGTCAAGACCAGGTGGCACTTAATACAGATGGTGGTGTTTCTTGTGAGCATGCTTGATTTGGGGGCATCATTAGGCGTAATGATGGGAGTTGGGTTATAGGCTTTTATGGGAGACTGCACGGGGTCGATATCCTTGAAGCGGAAATCATTGTTATTCTAGAAGGGCTGCATTTGTGTTGGAACTCTAATTTTCGGAAGATAAAGTGTATGTCCGACTCTCTGTTAGCTGTGCAAGCTGTGAATGAGGGTGTTCCTAACTTTCATAAGCTTGCTACTCTTGCCGTGGAGATTAGACATTTGTTGGAAAGGGATTGGAACGTTACTGTTAAGCTCACCTTGAGGGAGGGAAACTGATGTGCAGACTTTCTTGCAAAATGTGGACCTTCCAGTAGCACTTACCTGCAGCATGTCCAGGATCCTCCATTGGGCCTTATCTTAATGCTCTAAGCTGATGCTCAGGGTGTAAAATTCCCTAGATAGATTTTCTTTTCCCTGCTTCCCTTTTATTTTTGTCCTTTCTTTTTTTGTTCTTTGCCCTTGTTATATAAAAAAGAAGACATTACGAGAGAAATACATATGAGACTTCACAGGACTAACCTTCTGCCCTAAGCTTATGCAAAATTATTCGACAATTGTGTTAATGATCTCAACACTATCCATATTAGCTTTCACAAAAAGGATGAGGTCATCGATAAACATAAGATGAGATAATTTTGGACCATCACGCCTAATTTGTATGGGATCACAAAACTTACACTCCACTACCAGATTTATTAAGTGACTTACACGCTCAATGCATAACACACAAATATAAGGATAAATTGGTTCTCCTTGGTGAATGGCTCTGGTAGGTACGTAAAAAGGAATTTGTAACTTCACCATTTCATAATAATCTCATGCTAGGAGAGTGATACAAGCTTGCACAAGAGAGATCAAATCCTCTGGAATTAAAATAATATTTTTTTATCAATGATAAATTTGATTATGGATAAGCCACAGGATTAACTTATTTTCTTGAATTGATTTTCTTCTCAATTTCAATTTTAATTAATTTCAATTTTGATCTAAACAAATTCCATGTATGTGTTTGGTGTGTGTGGTGGTACTCTAGTTGTGCGATTGAGTTCTTTTAGAGACGATCTAGATTGACTCCTAATTATTACATGCATTCAATTCTGAATCTGTTACGACATCAATCACTATGCCTATTAGGAATGAAACTGCATTTGAGGAAATTAAAATAATTATTTTTTAAAAATATAGTTTTGATTTTTTTTCAATTTTTTATTAAATTAATATATATGAATGACTTAATTGTCATCACTCTTATCTTTACTTTTATTTACAACTATTTAATCACTATTTACTGTTTCATATATTTATGTACGGAGAGAAAATGGGTTAATGTATAGAAATTCTAAATACCATTATATACTTATGTAGATAACATTTGCTTAATAAAAAATGTAACTTGTTTAATAATTCAAAAGAGCATCTCATCATTTGAAATAAAACAATTATGACAAAAATTAGACTTTTAAATATTTTATTGATTACGAATGTAAGAAAAAAAACTTTAAATAACACAATAAATCTACTCAAGCTAATCCATCTAATGTCCTAAACGTCTCATGCAATGATTAACATAGTGAAACCCATCAAATAAAATACTAAAATAGATTTAGATGATAAAATATATTTTTTTACTAATGTTACATCAAACTTGAATTTTAAAAGTAAATATGCCCTTCAATGCTAGGATGATGACAATAGGGGTGCATTTTAATTCCCTCCAATAACAACAAAAAGGTTGGGCATAAACCTTTGGAAGTAGGTTCCATATATATACTTAAGAGAGGAGTCATGTTCTCTATCATAGACCATGATGTGGCTATGCCACTCCCACACTCGGCATGCTTCATTCTCTTCGTCTTTAAATCCAACGCAGACACTGTGATTGCAAATTGTGACAGTCTTGCCAGAATTCGGCTTGAGATCATCTTCATTTCCACTTATGATGATGTTGATGATCTCCCTTTCTAGCTTTGATTCTTCTTTGACAAGCTCTGTGTTGCTTATGTATCTTTCCACATAGTATTCATCATCCTCGTCATCAGTACCGATTGAGTTGAAGAGGAAGTTCTCATGAATTTGGGGTGGAACATTGTCCATGCTGAAGGTGGAGTCAGAGTTGTTAGGAAAGGTGCACATGGTGTTGGATGTGGGTTCTCATTAAATGAATGAGAAAGGAAGCGTTTACAAAGTGGAAGGAATAGTTCGTATTTAAAGGGTATCAATTTATGAATTTAGGATTTTAAAAACATTGCGTGATATTAGTTGCTTTTTAGGATATAAGTGTATTTTTAAAACATTTATCACACTTTGTTAAATATCAAATACCCTTAATTAATACAATTAACAATATTTAGTTGTTAAATTAATAATTTAAGTTTAATTACTATACATTGTCAATGTAAAAAAGTTTACATAAACATCCAAAGATGTGTTATTACATCTTTTAATGAATGTGACACCTTATATATAAGCACACACCATTACATGAAAGTGTAAAAAATTTTAAATTGACAATTTATATAATTATGAAATTATAATAATTTAGTCTCATATTTTTCACTATAAATATAGTGAACAATTCATTTTATCCATTTTCTTATATAGTTTATTTAGCAAATGAATTAATAGATAGTAAATTAATTAATACATTTAATCCCGTAATACATTTAATATATGTACTTAAAATGAATAATTATTACTAATACATTTAATCTATTTATACAATTTAATCATAAGTAATATATTGATTAATAATAGTAAATTTACTTAATATTAGATATACTTAAACTTATATAACGTTTTTATAGATATTATTTACAACATATGTTGATAAAATGTACTTTTAGTATATTATAAATATACACCCATTTATTTTTCTTAGAAAAAAAAAAGAATATTATAAACATAATAATCAATTAATATCCGTAATTAAAATATATCAATTCATTAACTAAGTTTATATATACATTGTTTACCATGTATGCGTTGTATATTACATTATACATTTCATATACATAGTTAGTAAATTAATTTATCTATACAATATTTCCTTAATATTATATTATTTATTATATTTGTATAATACAATGTATTGTAGATTATAAATACTTTGTATTATATATTGAGTAATGTATTACGAATATATATGTTCTATAATGCAATTTCATAATTAATTCATAGAAAATAAATGAATATAATCATTAAAAATTGATTTATTACTTGTATAAAAATTATAAATAATCATTATAATATAATATTTAATATACGTAAATTACATAAATAATATTATTAGATATACTACTATATATATATTATGCAATAAATTATTGTTTATACCTATTTTATAATATATTATAACAATTTATATGGTGCATTTAATTACATAAGTAATGTTATTGGATATAACTACTATATTATGCAATAAATAATTTTTTATACCTAATTTATAATATATTACAACAATTTATATGGTGCATATAATCGATAATGTATTGTAATATATTAAAATTGTCATTTCATATATATATATATATATAATATACATATTTATTTCATCGGGATATGAGTTGTAGATCTTGTGCTGAGTTGGCTTGAACAATTGGTACACTGGGTCACAGTAGTTTTTCCAGGATATATTCATTTTTTTTTCCTATATAATAGATTGGAGTATCCCTGCTAGGCTGGTACTCCTTTTTTTTAATATATTTGTTTTTTTACTGATAAAAAATATGTATATAATAATATAATAGTTATATGTTTATCTAATATATTAATTATAAATGTAAGTATTTGGTAACATTAATATAATATATAAAATTGTATAATAATATGGTTCATAGAAATTTTTATATATGAGGATTATATTTTACATTAATTACCATTGTTATTCATGACCTTATGTGATTAATAACATTTAATAAACATTTTAATATTTGAAACCATTTATTAATAATTATTATACGGTTCAATATAATAATCATTAAAAACACTATATGGATCATTTTAATATTTGGTTAATGAGTTTTTAATAATTTCCATGTAATATATATTTTTCATACAATGATTTAGATGCAACATAATAAATGGTTCAATATATTTTTTTAATAATTTCCATATAATAATTATTAATTATAATATAAATATTTTTTTAATAATAAATGGTCATAAAGCATGTTATTATAATTATATAATATGTTATTATTTTAATATAAATAATAATTACCATTATAGACAATAATTTACGTTTCATAAAGTTATATATTTTATTTATTTTGTGATGCACATTTTTATTTTTTTACATTAAATTTCATTGATAAAATAATTTTTTTTTCTTAATAAATTATTTAATCAATTTTTTTTAATTTATTCAAATAATATTGATCAATTTTTTCCTATCAAGAGGTTAGACGTCGTCATATTTGTAAATCGTTATCTAAATAATTTTTTAAATCATACTTATATTGTGATATATATATATATATACTGTGTATTTTCCTATTAGATAAATATTAGCTTTTATTATTTTTAGTAATAAATGGTCATGACATTTTAATATGTTATTATATATAGTCAATGATTATTAATTATTCAATACATATAATTATTATGAAAATGATTAAAATTACGTAAGTGGTCTTTTATTATAATATATGTTATTTTATGTAATTATAACCCGTTACCATATAATAATACTTATCATAATTATATAATTACTATTGTACATAATTATCCATATATGTTTTATATTACATATTATTAGAAACAATATTCATAAATATATATAACATGGTAATATAAGTAATGATTACCATTATAGACAATAAAATTATATATTTTATTTATTTTGAGATGCACATTTTTATTTTTGACATTAAATTGCATTGATAAAATAAATTTTTTCTTAATCAATTATTCAAACAATACTGATCAATTTTTTCCAATCAAGGTTAGACGTGATCATATTAAATCATTATCTAAATAATTTTTTAATCATACTTACATTGTGATATATACCGTGTATAATTTTTTAATCATAATTTTTTAATTATAATTTTTTAATCATTATCTAAATAAATTTTTAATCAATATTGATTTTTATTATTTTTAACAATAAATGGTCATAACATTTTAATATGTTATTATAATTAATAATTATTAATTATTAAAAACATATCATTATTATGAAAATTGTTTTAGTTATCATAAATGGTCTTTTATATATGTAATTATAAACCATTACCAAATAATAATAATAACTAGAGGTAATACCCGTGTGCGTGCGTTTTTTTATATTTTATATCTATAGTATGGTAAGATTAATTTTTTTAAATAAATGTGATAACGTTATTTTAATCTAAATAAAAAAATGGTAAGAAATAAAATTATATTAATTATAAAACATAATAAAATAGTCAAAGGCAATTATACTGGGAAATTTTATTAAGTGGTTCATTTTAGATATTTTTTGTCTAGTGTATATGTTTCTTATCATGTTTAACAATGATAATATCAACATTTTTTTTATAAGGTTATTATTTTGATGGAGAAAACTCATCAAACAAATATTGTTGATATTATGTAATATAAATTAAATTTTATAAAATCTATATAGAAATGAGCCATATTAAAAACATTTTTATGAAAAAATATTTTATTAAAAAATTTTAATTGTTTCTTGGGAAATTTATTCTATATCATTTAAAATTATGTAAAAATAAAGTTATGGCTATTTTCTAATAAAATTTTTCTATCTATTGATTTTTATATTATATTATAGTATGCATATATAATTAAAAAAATTTTATTTATGCAACATTGCCCAAATTAGAAAAATTATTGTTTCTATATTATAGTGCATATACTTTTGTTTATTAGTTTTTATAGGAATATTTATTAACATTTACATTTATATTGAACAAAAACATATACTAAGAATGATTAAATATACGCTATTGGGATAGGATGGTTCCTACTAGCTTTCCCCCCTAAGAACCGCATGTGCGAGTTCTCCCGCATACGGCTCAAGTGGCGAAGGTTTGAAGACGCTCGACCAAACAAGCAACGGCTAACGAGCCCCCTATTAGAGAAGGTAGGGGAAAGCTTCAAGTAAATCAAACCCTGACTTTACTTGAAGGAGGTTCGCGCATCCTCTTGCTGGGATAGGAACGAATCCTTCGCGCTTGGTAAGTGCTTCGTTGTAGCCAAGCTTCGACCGCGATTGCTCGTCACTTCTGGGCGCCTTATTCCGTGGCATTTTTACCGTACAGGTGTGAATAAAAAATTTAATTACCTAAATAATGTGCGCTGAAAAGAATTTGCTCTGTCTGGGGTGAAAGAGACAGCATTAGACCAAGGCGCTTGGGCCTGTGGCGTCTCTAGAAGAGATTTTTTAATAAAGCGTTGAAGGCAAAAGCACCTTATAATTTGAATAGAAAAAAAAATAAAAGGGATGTAGGAGTGCAGGTGAGGCGGAATCTGGTGCAGGTTGGGGTTGTAGGGTGCAGTTGGTTTCAGGTTGGGGTAGTAGGGCACAGGGGTAGGGAGAATCTGTGCAGGGTAGGAGGAGGATAGGGGTGCAGGGCGTGCGTTGACCAACGTCTGGGAGGGCGACACGTATAAGGGAGGCGCATGACCCTTAGGCGCCACATGTGCATGGTGTAAGGCGCTGGAGGGTCAAGCTCCTTTTGTGTCCCCCACGCGCTGACAAGACCAAGCAATGACATTGTTGTCTCGCGTGAGTTTCGGGAATCTCTCCCTTGGGAAGGCGCACGGTGCAGAAACGCGTGAGATTCTTGGGAATCTCTGTAAGGCACTTTTTGACCGAAATTGTGAGGAAATTTTTAGCCCTTGCATGTATATATAGGTATGTATGTGTAGTGTAGTGTAGTAATGTAAGTTAGTTGAGTTTTGAGAGATTGAGTGAGTATTCTGAAGCATTTTTGTATTTTGAATCCTTTTGTATTGCAATGGCTTGTGAAAGAGTTATTCATCCTGGTCCAAAAGATAAATCACTATTGCGTCTGCAAGATGTCCATGTTTCTGAGTGCATTTGGAACAGTGAAAAAGATAGAATATTACATGTTCGGCGAGCGGGCGACCGACAAATGCGTGGTGAGCTCATTCCTCCTCAAATTATACCTCTCCTAAGGCAGTATGGGTTTTATGGTGTGGCTCAACTTGAATTTTTTCAAGTTGAGCATACATTAATATCGGCTTTGGTAGAACGTTGGAGACCCGAGACTCATACTTTTCACATGTCATCAGGGGACTGATGGATCTATGCCGACCATTCCTACATTAGGCCGTATATTCAGAATTAGTATAAAAAAATTGACTATCCAAATTAATTGTATCAAATGAAAACATTATACCGTAGATGCAGGAGGCCACAAAGTAAGAATCCAACTTTTTGTGATCTTGAGATAGCATTGCATTCATACATGTATGTCGACCACCCCATTTAGAGATGACCCATTTATTTGAGTTCTTACCTATCATTGCTCTCATCCGCCACGGACAACCTTGTGAATAGTTTGGGCACTTCAAGCTCAAATAAGTTGGCTTAGACTCCACCACAAAAAAGGTCTGGTGTATCTTCATTGAGTAGTGCTTCACAGCCATCTGGACAGCCTGTTTGCTATCAAATTGTAATCCAACATACAACCCATCTCCTAATCGCCAAGATCCAGGAACTTCCAACCCACCAAATTGTATCTCTTCATCAGGGTGCTCCCAATTTACAAACTTATAATGAGGGGTTAAATTCCAATAAGGATCTTCTGTTGCACTTATACATATAAAAGATTGCATTCAGTAACGATGACAAAAGAACTACGAAAATTATCATATTAGTAACTATTTACCTTCTTGACGTTCATTGTGTTCACGATAAGACACTGGATCTGGTGAATTCGCCGTAAATTTCGGGGGCATGACATGATCAGTATTTGCATCAAAGTCTCCCTCAACATCTGTATCAGATGAATCCCCCTCAGGGACTTCGGCTTCCTCATTCAAATTGTCACTATCCTCGCACCCCATGTTCATATCCATGTTAAAAAAAACTTCATTTTGTTCACCTTGAGGTTCCACATTGTTGACATCCTCCTCGACCGTTACACCTCCAGATTGATATATGCATTGATCTTCAATCCCCAATGACAGTTGAGTATCCAAATGAAAATGTTGTACAGGTAATGATGAACTGCCAACATTGTCAATGTCTGCATATAATTCAAGCACTGTCATCAACGGCTGCTGCTCAAATGCGTGGACCATACATTCCACATCTTCATCGTAACATATTCGAAGACCTGTATATTTGGTTGGATTTTGTGATACTAAAAATCTACACGTCAAACTAGAAACAATTTGATTAGATGAAAGATTTAATTTTTTTAAAATTTTCCTTTTCAACAAATCAAAACTGATTCCACGTTTTATCTTAATAGATCTCTTTTCACCTTCAAACATTATACCCTGAACATCTTCATATTTTCTACCATTCCAATAAACAAAAGTAATAATTTGACTCATTTTTTAAAAATCAAAATACAAACACAACTTAAAACAACTTATCAAAAACCAACACAAACAACTTAGAATTGTAACATGGGCACAGAGAGAGTAATATTGCTAGCTGATGAATTCTCATATATGGCACCGGGTATTTATACACTCAATTGGATCATTAATATGGCACCAGTACAAACCTAATTGCAACAAATATATTCTCGCGAATATATTCGCTGAATTCGCTTCAGCGAATATATTCATGGCAGGGATTGATGGAGTGATTGAAAAGGTGGAAGCGCTTGGCAGAAAGACGCCACACGTAAGGCGCCTCCACCTCCAACGCTTCTACATGGTAGAGCTAGACCCTCTAGCGCCTTATGTCCAGATAATGGGTGGCGCTATACCTTGAAGCGTCTTGCCTTATGTATGTACATAAAACGCTTTAACCTTAAGCGTCTCCCACAAAATCCCTCACGTATGGCGCTTTACCCCCCTGCGCCTTGTCCCAACCCTTTCCACGCTGTCATTCTTCACCCCAGACAAAGCAATTTCTTTTCAACTCACATTATTTAGGTAATTACAATTTTAACTCACACTTGTACGGTCAAAAAGCCTTATTCCGTCATCCGAGACCCAAGTTAGCTTACATTATGTATTATTTTAAATCTAAAACAAACTAAGCTTTAATATCACATTAATATAGTCTAAAATCATTTAAGCTAAAAGTTATATTTTTATAATACCAATAAACATAGTATTTTTAATTTTTGTTTTGAATCTCGTTTTGACTCGACTAGCTCATAATTGGAATAATCAAAACAACTAGTCCTGCTAAAAAGTTTAAGACGCTTGTAAGTCGTGGCTCCATAAGCATCACATTAAGCAAAATAAGAGGTTGACAGATAAGCAATTATAAGCTTTGAGAATACGGTTGATTGTGACTAGGCCATGCAATGCATCCAACTAATTAAGACCCATTAACAACAGTGCTTATACACGAAAAGAAGCACATACTTTCTAGTATGTTTCTTATCCCAAAACTGTTTAATATGGACAAATGATTACTTTTTTTTAGCATAGGCTAACTTCATGCACACCTATACCAGTGACTACAGTATGTTGTCCTTTTCTTACCTAGGGATTTGTAACAAGCTTAGAACTCAAGTTAGAGTCACCATAAAACATCCTAGTAATGAGAATAGAGTAATGTGTAATAATAATTAGATTTAGTGGCATCTTTAAAGCTCACTGCCCTATTTCTCTTTGAAAAGGTTCCAAAATATTTGGTGACTCCATTGTGGAGGTGCCATTAGAGGACATGAAAAATCATCCGCGTACAAATATAATGACTCCATATAGGCTATCTTTTAGCCTTGAAAACTTCCTAGGGCTTGATGGGAAATGACCTACTATGAATGATGCATATGTTCAATGCTAGAGGAACATAGGGCGAGAGGTGACATTCCCCTTCACACTGGTACAAAAGAAGTCATAGAATAATGAGGGAGTTCGTGTAAAGGAAATGAACTTATTAAGGAACTTAGACACACCTCTAACAAGTACTTGAGGTGTAATGAGTGACCCCTCCATATCGTTCTTAATAACATAATGGCTACCCAAAGAAACCAAACCAATCTAGAATCTGATTTAAGGTCTCAAGTATTATATGCCCTAAAGAGTTAACCAAAAGCTTAGAAAACACCTAAAAGTGGGTAGGTACGATATTATAATATACAAATGATGTATGAACAATGGCATTTGTTGCATGCAAGAATAAATAGCTCTCACGCTTTGTTTGACTTGGAGTTGCCTCTCACAAAAAAGGTGTTGGACCCTCCTTGGCAGGGTATTAACCCCTAACTTTTTCTGAAGTTTAATGAAACTGGGAAGTGCAAAAGAACAACTCATGTGTTTCTTAGACAACCCGAGGGAGACAGTGGTTTACATACCAAGGATTTAGGGAGATTCAAATAAAGGAGCAAAAAAAGGCTTAGTTGCTTTCAAAAAACAATATAGGGATCATGCCCCGCAATGCAAAAAGACCATGCCAAAAATGGACTTCGTGTGTCAAGGAATAAACTTTGTCAAGGACTCGATTGTGTTGGTTTTGGATGAAGTTGAATCCTTTTTTGGGAGCCTTATTTAAGAAAGGCAAAATACCTAACCATGGTAAGAGATCAAGCCAAAGAACACCAATAAGAGATATGAGCAAGGAATTGAAATATAGAGAAGTTAGAAGCAAAATGGAAGAAAAACAAAAGGCTTAGAAAAAAAGTACGGTGATGGGAAGGAAAATTGATCTTCAAAATTTGCAACAACCGAGCACTAGGAAGTAAGGAAAACTTGTGTGCGCGATATGGATTATCTCAATTGCCACACCATCAAATTAATAATTGTAAGGGGTCAAATCCATTAGGAACAATCAAAGTGCTTGGATTATGATTTGGGAAGCCAAATGTCTCCCAAGTGAAAGGGGGCAAATGCTTTGGATCTCGCCTCAACCCAACCGAACCCACAACCAAGATGGTCTGAGCAACCAACTTTGGTGGTTAAGCTATGTAACATCCCGAAAATTTAGGCCTAGAAGATATAAGAGAAACATTAGGTAGTGAACCCAGCCTTGAGAGGGAAGTTAAAAGTAGGATGAGAATACGGAGGATAAGAGCGTGTCAGACGAGAAATTAAGGGAAATCATTAGGAACCATGAGTTTAAAAGAGTTTAGAAGAGAGACCAAGAGTTAAGCTAATCAAACTGTAGGTTGAACTTAGAAGGAACCACACCCTGTATCAAAGAGAAGTATAACGGTTTAAGAATAAGGAAATGAGGTTAGGTAAAGAAGGACTAAGTTGGAAGGAAGTGTCACAAGAAGGGGTTAAGGAGGAGAGCAACATCCTAGATCTTAGCCATTAAGTGTGAAAGAATAAGCCTTAAGGTCAAGAGAATTGATTTATCAAGAATTAGAGTGGGAACGAATTTGGGTAAGAAGGACTAAGCTAGGAAAAGGATTTATGGAGAGGAAATAGGTTTGAGAAGGAGATATTTGATTTGGAATCAAAGAGGGGCAAAAATCAAGGTTGTTGCTTAATTTCGGGTTTTAAGCTTAATGACCTTGGTGCACTAATTTGGAAATATCTAGAGTTGAAGGTGTTCAATTTAGGTGATTCCACTTGGATTATAAAGCTAAGATTCGGGGCTTCAGTTTGATATGCTATATGATAGTATTCTGAGCTCGTTTACACCCAAAACAAACACATTCTTGCTCAGGAAAGAAAGTTGTCGAGAAATAGCGGAATATCCTCAATTCCTCTCTGTTTTTTGCGCTCTAAGTTGCGCTGAGCGCAGCTGAAGCACAAAAAACATAGAGCTTTGGGGAGGAGTTGCGCTGAGCGCAGCGACGCGTCTGTTGCTGTAAAAACACTAAAAACTGAATTTTTCATTCATTTTTACATCTTCTTCTTCTTCTTCCTAAAGTGAGATAGGGCAGATTCCTTGAGAGAGAAAGGGACTTAGGGCTTGCAATTCATGAGAAAGAAGAATATTTCCTCCTTCTCAGGGGTCTTTCACCTCCAACTCTTCCCTTCAACCTCTCTTTGGGTACTCCTAGAAATGAGTGTGGTTCTCCACTCACTCAATGTTGTATATATGATATCTTTTGCATGATCCCCCTTCTTCTATTCCCTTTTCTATTGATTTTTATGCTTGGAAATGGTATGTATAGGTTTGGATTGGTTGAATGTTTGGATTGATTGGTGTTTTACCTCAAATGCTCAAACCATAGGTTAGGAAATTTGGGAATTTTGGGGAAAAGCTTCATTGTTTGATGATGGGGACTTGTAAATGCCTATATTTGAAATTACTCTTATTTCATAATTGAAGGAACATGTGTGGGTTGAGATGGTTAGGGTTTGAGGTAATGAATCAATGTTGTAAACCCTAACTATTTCCTCTCCCTCATGTTAAAGGCTAAGGTAATCTGTTTGACTGTGAATACTATCATCTCATGAATTGAATATGTGAACAAATGCATGAATGTATAATGAAAACAAAGAGGGGACTTCAGTCCAAAGAGGGGACTTCGGTCCAAAGAAGGGGTCTTGTGCCCAAAATGTTTAAGAATGAAAATGTAAATGTTTGCTAATTAAGACAAGAGGTTAAGTGGCCACAAGGGAGACGTTCCTTGTACGATTTTGAGCTCAATTCTAGGCAGAAGGTATAAATGAAAAGAACCCCCGGTGTTGGGTAATACACCAAGAGGTTGTATGTGAATGATTGATGAATGAATTGTATTTAATTTAAAGTTGATAAAGAAAACATTATGAAATGCTTATTGGTTGAATGCAATGTTATAGATTGGTGAATGATTTGTTAGGTCTGAATTTATAGAATTGGTTATGTTCATATGTGATGTTTTCCCCACACCGCACACACAATTACCTCACTCACTGGGACGTAGTCTCATCCCACGATGTGGGAATTATCTTTCAGCTGTGCAGGTTGTCGTTCATGTTTGGAGCGGGTATTCGAGGACTCATTTTAAGTAGAGCATTAAGTATAGTAATTTGTAATTCAAATGTGTATTCATGTAGTATAGTTGAAATTGTAGTTTGGTCATGGAGGCTTAGATAAGGATCGCTATATCAACTGTATTGGTAAATTTTCTGGTTTTCAAGATAAGTTAGAATTTGGTAAAAACCCCATTTACAGGGGAGACTCTGTCGGATTTTCGGTGGGGGATGTAAGTTATTCCTTAAATTGATTGATGTATGACTATGTGTAAACTTAAGTAAATGTTGGAATTGCCTAAGTAATTGTATGTGACGATATCGATAAAGTAGCGAAATAATTACGAAAGTTCGAAATAGTGCCTCCAACGGGCATTATTCTTGAATTTGGAAATTAGGATGTTACAAGCTACAACGCTTTCAAACCCTAGTTATAATGGGCAACATGATAAATAGGGGAAAAGCTAGCAAGGCGAACAACTACACACCTTGAGAGGTGAGTTAATAATAATGATTAGGCTACCCAATGCACCCAAAAGAGTAAAATCAGCAATAGAGCTTTTTTTACAAAAGGGATACATTTTTTCTTTATGTAGGGATTCTTATCCCAAAATTGCCTAATATGCCAAAAGATTACTTTTAACATAGGTTGACTTTATTGCCACTTGTACCAACGATAGAATCTTGTTTATCTCTTCTTTATGCTCACATTAGATGCTTAGAGATACATAGTGAGTTTGACACTCAAGTTAGAGTTGCTACAAAATACTCCAACTCACTAGTAAATAAAAGTAACAAAAAATTCAGATTCGGCCGCATCTCTCAAGTTCATGACCTAATATTTCTCAACCCTTGACAAAATATTTTGAAATGATCAAAGTAGTTATGACAAAACTTGCAGTGATTTGATTCTTTTTTTAATAATTGGGTTTAGGCTTAGGAAGACACTATAAAGGGTTTGAAAAGAAAAAAAATAGTTTATCATCGTGATCATTTAATTTTATTAAGGGGGCGTACAAGAAAAATTTATATATCTATTAAGAAAATTTAATTTGGGAGGTGGGGGTAAGGTTTTCTTAGCTACTAAAAAGCTCTACCATTACATACAACTATATTTCATCATTTCATTATATCATAATATAATTTTAATAAGTAGCATTATGATGTGGCAAAATGATGAAATATAGTCAAACATGTGTGTAAATTTTATCATATTTTAGTGTATAATTATTCATTTTTTATTTTATTATTTAAAATCAAGGCACACAATCATTTACCTCATGTTTGGTTGATGAGAAATAATGAGGAAATAGGGAGAAGGAAGAGGAAAATTGTGGAAAGAAAATTTTTTGTCTGTTTAGTATGAGAGGAATTAGAGATAAAAGAAATTTAAATGTGTGGATTCCACCAAAAAAAATTTTCTCTTAAAGAGGAGAAAATTTGAGAGGAAACAATTTTTGCTCTATTTCACCCTCACTTCTCTTCTGCTAAACAAGATGAGATAGAAATGTCACTCTTTCTACTTTATTTCACTTCTATTTCTCTTATCTTAAACAACCTAAATAGTGTGTATTTGGTTTACTATAAAACCACATCGGACCAACGCTACTCTTAGTAATATTTACCCGAACCAATTTTTAAGGTAAATCAAACACACTTTAATTTTCTTTCAATCACTATTACTTTCACCTTCTTTCATTTTAAACAACCTAAAAAATTGTTTCAATTTTTTCTCACTTTACTGTTTTTTTTTGTTCGCTTCCTTTCCCTTCCTGTCCAAACCAAAGAAACCATTAGTGCCAGCGCACAAAACTTATATTCCATGTTTTGCCAGTTGCCTAGAGTACAGACCTACATGATGTTTTTCCTTTTCTAGGAAGAAAAGAACAAAAGATAGGTAGACAGACACTAGGCGATAATTCAACTTTAATTTTTTTTAAATCTAAAATTGAATGTTGACACCCAAAATTAAAAAAAAAAATCTAGTCATATGTACACAGCACATACAATTGACGGGTTAAAATCTCACCATTTTAGTTTTTAGATATCGTAATTGCATAATTATATGAAATTTAAAATGAGCAGCATGCATCCAAAATATAAAACGACAAAATACTATAAAATAACTAGAGAAACAACATATCTATAGAACATGAGAACGAGCTAGCAACAATTGTTAAAACTAAAGAGGAGGTTCAAATCTTACCCGAATTCATTATTAGTGACTTGTGTTGATAAACATTTTTTTTTTATAGATTTTGTTGATAAACATTAGTTGAACGTGAAAATTTACGCTAATCCTAATATGGTTTAGGATTAGTGACAGACATCAAAGTTTAATTAAAGTTTAAGTAAAATAAACGGTTTAGGGTGGTTGTTTAAGATGAAGGGTCCTTCTCACTCAACCCATCCTCTTCTCAACAGCCAGCGAGTCTACGGTCCAAATCAATAATAAGCCCACCGACAAAGCTGGCATCACTCATCTGTTGACTCTCTCATTTTACCTTTATACCCTCAAAACTCACTCAAAACACACCAGGGTCATCAGGGTCATCATCGTTATTTAACAAGCAGCAAATACCTACCTCCAAATCCAGTTACAGAGATATTCTCCCGCGGGAACATCCCTCTGCGTCGCCACCATCCATTACTCCTCCTTTCTCGTCACGTTCGGGTCGGGTCGGGTCGGTCATTGCATTTCATTCTCTGGTCAAGATCCAATACACATACACAGTGTAACTAGGTTGAGGTTGTTGGTGGTGTTTTCTCTTTTGTCAATTTCTTACATTCATCCATCGATCTGAAAACTGAATCGGTACTATATAATTTCCAAAGATAGCTATTGTCGTTGTCATTGGTTGTTGCGTAAACTAGAATTTGTCTTTCTCTCTCTCGTGCTGCATTGAGTTGGTTCGTGAGCAATAACAATGTGTTGTTGAGTTGGGGTTTGATTCGTTATATAGATCCAGGCCCCAAACTCTGCCTCTGTTGGTTGTTCTGAAGCGCATTTTGCATAATGGGAGAAAAATCGAGGTCCGGAGGGTGCTGTGGTTGGTTCATAGCGTTTCTGATTCTGGCTATTGTCGTCGGTGCCGTCGTTTATACCGTTAAGAAGAAAATTGATCACTCCGACTCCGATAAGCCAGCTCCGGTTCCCGGTCCCCCTGGCGCCATTGACCAAAAATATACCTCTGCTCTCAAAACTGCAATGCAATTCTTCGATGTACAAAAATGTAATCTCTCATTCTCATCTTCTTTCACATTTGTTTCTTTTTTGCATTTCACCTTGCCGTAGTTTATTGATGCCTTTTAACCTTCTGAATACCTTTGTCTTTATCCATATATATTTTGGTGTCGGTGCTTCTTAAATTGCATTCTTTCACTCTTGTGCGTTTTTTTTTTTTCTTTTTGCATTGTTAAAAGATAATCTGTGAGAGATAAAGGATAGTTATTGCTTATAATTTTCGGCTTCTAAAGAAAATATTTGAGGCATTTATTTTCCTAAGTAACAGACCTATGGTACGTTAATGCTGCATATGATTGGTTTCAGTTGATTTAACAATCATATTTCGTCATGCAGCTGGCAAGTTAGAGGACAACAAAATAAGTTGGAGAGGGGATTCAGCTCTTAAGGATGGAAGCCAAGCAAGATTGGATCTATCGAAGGGAATGTATGATGCTGGGGATCACATGAAGTTTGGTTTTCCGATGGCTTTTACTGCCACGGTGTTATCATGGGCCATTCTGGAATATGGAGATCAAATGGATGCTGTTGGCCAGTTGGAACCAGCACAAGATTCAGTCAAGTGGATCACGGATTATCTCATCAATGCTCACCCTTCTGAGAATGTTCTTTATATTCAGGTTGCTTTACTTTACAACTGCCATTTGATGCCAGCTTTATATGCAAGTTAGTAGCTAGTGTGCATGCATAGATTAAGTGCCTGTTTGTTTCCCACTTTGAAACAGTGAGAATCAATTCTGCTGGAATTGATTTTAGATGCTTCGAAAATTGTACACATTCATTTTCTATCATTGATTATATAAATCTATCAAAATCAATTTTGCTCAACTGTAAACCAAACGAACCCTTATCTTTTCTCTTCTCACAAGGACTTGGACACTCTGGGTACTCCATAATTCTTGGAATGCTTCTTAATTCTTATAGCTAAACTATAGGATTCAATTTTGATCTAATGACAGCTTAAAAGGTTTACACAGTCAGTGAATCATATGGTGTCACCTGTTTAGTAAACATAAACGCTTTAACTGGATGTGTAAAATCTTTCTTAGTTACAACAGTGGTTTAAAATTGTTATATTGACAGTTGATCAAATATAAAATCAAAACCATATTGTTGTTCTTACAGAATTGCTTTTCAATTTGTAATATTATTGGTATGTTTGTTTTATTAATGTCAGGGCAGGCGTTGGAGTTCGATAAGAGATAAGTGATATTGTTCAGAATAGTCTATTGATTTGAGATCCTCTAAACTTCATTTTCTGTTTCGTATTTCCCTTTAGTCTTTTACTTCAAGACTTTGTTGGATGTGCATATGGTGATTGAATAACTCTGGGTTGCTCTTTGTCCTCTTTATGCTCAGTCACTTCATCCCTTTCCTTTTGGTGTATTAAGACTGTCAGACTTTTAACAACCTATTTTTAAGTAAACCTGTTCTAACCAGTTTCACTAATTAAAATAATTGTGGCAGGTGGGTGATGCTGTTGCAGATCACAAGTGTTGGGATAGACCTGAAGACATGACCGAGCCACGGCCACTCACCCAAGTGAACACATCTTGTCCTGGATCAGATGTTGCAGCTGAAACTGCAGCAGCAATGGCCTCAGCATCTTTGGTCTTTAAAAAGACGGATTCTACATATTCAAGCACTCTCCTCAAGCATGCAAAACAGTTGTTTACTTTTGCTGACAAACATAGAGGATCTTATAGTGAGAATATACCTGAAGTCCAGACATATTATAACTCAACTGGATATGGGGATGAGCTATTATGGGCAGCTAGCTGGCTATATCATGCTACAGGCGATGATTCTTACCTTCAGTATGTGACTGGGCAAAATGGAGAAGACTATGCTGAATGGGGAAGCCCAACCTGGTTCAGTTGGGACAACAAGCTTGCTGGAACTCAGGTAATAAGAAATGCTCAATATTTTTTTTCCCCAGTTTCTAATATGTGGTTCTTAATAACTGGAGACAATCATAAGTGTCATTAGTGTTTCAATAGAAAATGGCTTTTTAGGTTTTATTGCAACCCACATATAACATAGAGAAGACACAAGGAAGGACCTATTGGCTTAAATTTCTGTCTTCTGAACAGAGTTGAGCTAAATCAAGCCTTGTGGCATTCTCATAACCCAGATGATGCATCTAGTTATCTTACAAAGCTGATTTTGTTCTCTCTCTCTCTCTCTCTCTCTCTCTCTCTCTCTCACACACACACACACACACACACACACACACATCCGTTAATAAGTCTGTCTTCTTGGTGCAGGTATTGTTATCCAGATTAAGCTTCTTTAAGGCAAAGGACATTTCAAATTCGTATGGCTCTGGCCTACAAAGTTACAGGAAAACCGCTGAGGCTGTAATGTGTGGCCTTCTTCCAGATTCTCCAACAGCCACGAAAAGCAGAACAGATAGTAATGCTCTCCTTGAATGCTATATGACTGGATACTTATACGTTATATATACCAATAATCTTCTTTTTACTCTTCTCCTTGCCCCCATCCCATTTTTCACATCTTGTTAATTAGATGCCTAAGTGCCCAGTGCACGAGTCTTCTGCTTGTGGGGATCTAAAGAGGTTCAAATGTATGCAACCTTAACCCTCATGAGCAGAGAGGCTGTTTCTGTGATTATTATGGTTAAAATGGAGCAACAGAACTGTTGCACCAAGCCTCAACCACTGGGAAACTTAAGATTCTAATCAACTAAATTGAGTTTTAGGCGGATATCAAATTATTGACATGCTTACTCGTTTTTATTGCCTAGTATATCCTAGATAATCACATTTTTAAAATTTAAACTATTGAAATTCCATTTTTAGAAATATATTTCCACTACTATATATTCTGTAATTAGATTTCTTTTTTTTTTTTTGATATAGGTGGCCTTATATGGGTGAGCGAATGGAACTCTCTGCAGCATCCTGTTGCTTCTGCATTCTTAGCTGCTCTTTACAGTGACTATATGCTTACATCACAGACTCCAAAACTAAAATGTGATTCAGATTCCTTTACCCCAAAAGATCTTCGAAACTTTGCCAAATCTCAGGTATGCATCCATTATTATTTGCATAGAATATCAGCTTGGAGTGATCCATGTGCATGTCCAAATTGAAAATTTATGTAATGCTTCCAGGCTGATTATGTATTGGGCAAGAATCCTATGCACATGAGTTTTCTAGTGGGATATGGAGATAAATTCCCACAATTCGTGCATCATAGGGGGGCTTCGATTCCTGTTGATGCCAAAACTGGTTGCAAGGATGGCTTCCAGTGGCTTGACTCAACTGATCCTAATCCCAACGTAGCTACTGGAGCACTTGTTGGTGGACCCTTCTTAAATGAGACTTTCATTGATGCCAGGAACAATTCTATGCAAGTAGAACCAAGCACCTATAACAGTGCTGTCATAGTTGGCCTCTTATCAAGTTTAGTCACCACATCTTCTGCCGTTCAATCCTTTACCTAAGCTGTAGCTTCCTCTTCATCCTCAATTCCATCCTTTACCTAAGCTGTAGCTTCCTCTTCATCCTCAATTCCGCACAAAAAGGTTGGTGCAGCTTTATTCATTTCCTGATCCTGACAAATGAAAATTGTTAAGAATATGGAATATAATATCGTAACGATATGCTTGATTGTATGAGTGTAAACCGTGGTGTCTGGATAGGTTAGTCGTTAGTATATACTGGTGATGTATGATCTGGAATTATTAGATTACCAGCTCTGAGCTATTTTGTTGTACTTGTTTGTAGAACATATCCTTAATTTTTATCATCATTATTATTAGATGGTGATCACATTATTGATCTTCAGATGTTTTTCGTTGTATGAGGAATCTGTCTGGCACAAAACCATCCCATGACATTGTACATTTTCTTGGCATCTACCACTACCTAGTACTGGCACTGCACTAGGTCACTTTCCTACGACAACTTATTGGTCCTTGGTTCTGCAAGGCTGAATTTTTTAGGAAGGATATCATTCTCATAGAAATAAGGAAAATACTATGCTCACACCTCATTGTTTGGGGTGTGGGAATTATTTGGGGTATGGGAGGTGTGAGGAAGAGAGAGTTAAAAAAAAAAAAAAGAGGTGTGGAAGGTATAAAAAATAAGAGTGAAAAAATAGAACTCTAAAAGTAATGATCTTTCTTGATACATTTGCTAAAAAAATAGTTATCTCACTCACCCTTCCAATCTCTCTCTCTCACATGTATGTATTATCAAGTGACAGCTAATTTTATGAGAGTAAGAGGAGTAAATTTTGATCATCCATATACAAAAGGTAAATCTTTAAGCAACTTTTGATATTGACCATTTAATGTCCAAGACTCTTCTTATCCTCATGTAAAATTAGCTCTCCCACTTTACACACACATCATAGTTATTAAATTGTGATTCAAGTCGTGTATTTTCGAGTTAATTTTTGAATTGTGAATAAAAGATTATATCAAATTGGAAAATTTAGAAGCACAATAAAAAATTGAGATATATCATGTAAATGATGTGAATGAGCAAAAATAAGTTAACCATAAATCTCACAAAACAAAATCGAAGCCATAAGACACGAGTCAAAATAAAAATGAAAACAGAGCAATGTATAGCCAAGTAAGTAATTCTTTGAAGCTCGTATGCGAGCAAGGGACTAAGTGAGCACCTATCTATGTTAAGCTTTTATTTTTTTTTATTTTTTATTTTTGGTCGAAATAACAATGATTAAAAATACCTAACGACACTTACATCAATTATAGGATCCTAAATAAAGAGCACTTTCACAGTGCACAACAGATTAAAATAACATAATAAGCACGCATGCTCATAAGACATCCCAAAACACAGCCATTACAAAACAATATGAAAGAGACTTGGACATTTCTATTTTTTTTATTCCTTCCGGAGCAGTACAAGTCCAACACCAGTTCAAAGTAAAAATATCTACGACATCAACAACAGTTAAACTAAGTAAATCAGTGCTGTCAAATCGAGTTACAGTAATAGATATGTATAAAAGCAGCATATATTGGGTAAACCAGTGCTGTCGAAATGCTAAGAACAACTCTTATCAGACTGTTAAATAATAGAATAGTGGTGAAATCAAAAGAAAGGAAAATAACACAAACTTAAGAAAGATGAAGGGATAGAGGTTATGAAGGTGGTGGATGAAAAAGAGAAAGAAAAAGACCGAAAAATATGAAGAAAATGTGACTACAAACATAAGAAAAGAAAAAAGAAGAAAAAACTCTTACCATGAAGAGAGAAAAACCCACCTAAAATGGGTAGAAGATCTCCCATGGAGGGAGAGTGGCCCCAAAGGGACGCATCTTTTACTAAATGCTTGGTTGGAGGAAAATGGGAAAGGGGGAAGGAAGAGATTTTAGTTCCCTGATTTACAGTGTGTTTGGTTTTATCTTTAATACATATCAAGTTCTACAAGAAACAAATAGTTGCGTTTTACAATACGGGTCATCAGAATTTGTGAGATGGACTTTTGAACAAGTAAACAAACAAGCACTTATTTCAAAAATTAAGAAGAGAAGGGAATTTTATTTGCATTGCTTCTAATTGATTCAAACCTTTTGAAAGTAAAGGGAGAAAATAAGTGTTATGTATAGAAGTTTCCTCTTCTCTCCTCTGTTAAATTTTTCCACATTTCTTTTGAACCAGACACCCTATTTCTTTTCATTTAACAATTTAACTTTTTATTGCTAAGTCATGTATTTATTTATTGTATAATTTCAAGTTATTTGTGATTCTAATGACTATGATGTGTATGGGCGCGCATGCACGTGATTCACAATACCTACCTAATGTGAGAGTAAGCTAGTAAAATTAGTGTATGTGTGTACAAATGAAATTGGAAAAGCTGTTATCAGATGGTAAAAAAGGTACAACTATGAAGTGATTTGTGTTTGAGTTTTCCTATCATTATTTCAATCCAATTGCAATTACATAATGAATTAGATAACGGCTAATGGCGTAAGAGTGGGGTGAAAGTGAAACCGATATTTAACAGGGTGAAGAAAAAGGTTAGAGGGTAAGAAAACTGAAAAGGCAAAGCTAGTGATCTGAATGCATAAAGGAAGAAGCAGACGGGAATGTTTACTTTGGGGTTCAACAGGAATTGTTGTTACAGAAAGTTCCATGTCGAGACCCCCAAATTTTAGCGAACAAGTTCATGATATTCACCAAACTTTCAAAACGTCAATGATTTTGTCTCCTTTCTCTGAATTCAGAGAGTAAGTACACACATACTTTCTATGCCTTATGGCAACATTCGATTCTGTTTGACGATGATGTGAAACCAGCTACGGAAGAGGAGAAGATGTAAGCCAAGTCCAAGTCTAAATCCAACACCACGTTTGTGAACTAAGGAAAAGCTTCACTGCACAATGATTCAAATTCCCAATCCACTTTTGGTGGGACAATGACATCAATCAATTCCTGATGTCACTAAATTCGCCATTACCACAGCTTAACAAAACTTAATCAA
Source organism: Sesbania bispinosa (assembly GCA_026901365.1). Lineage (NCBI taxonomy): Eukaryota > Viridiplantae > Streptophyta > Magnoliopsida > Fabales > Fabaceae > Sesbania > Sesbania bispinosa. The sequence continues at coordinate 1,225,575 of QLOH01000111.1, forward strand.
TGCTTACTTTCTTTTTTGTTTCTCTTTAATCAATCTATCTTTTTGACCAGGGAAAGGTGAAAAATAATTAATGCACACAATAAAAGACTATAGTAGCCAAAACATGATTCCCATTGCCACTGGAGTACTGGACTGGACATTTTATCAACCAGGCTGATGCATGCATATATGCTTATCCAATCCAATACTACCAAAGAACAGTAATCATGAAAAAGGGTTTTTCTTTTTTAATTCTTTTCCATAATTCCCCCTTCCTTCCTAGCTAGTTCCTATATATATACCATTCTCATTTCTATTAGGTAGTGAAATGCTGCCATGTCCACGTGGGCACTTCCATGCCTTGTGGCCCTTTTTTGATTCTTATCTGCTAACATCATAGCTCATTTAACACCAACCAACCTACCTATTCAGTATTCAGTTGTGGGACACACACCCTCCCTCACTCACCACTTTTATATATTAGTTATTATCCTTCCCTTCTGTTTTGTACACGAGGCACCTGTCTATTGTCCACACTGAGTACGGTCAAGGACAGGTGTCCTTTCTACCCTCCAATTATTCAACATCAACGACTTCTTCCTCCTTGCTACAAAATTGTTGCTCAGTTTAGCTGTAATTAATTATAGTAAAAGAAAGAATATTGGTGCCAAAATAGGGTAGAAAAGAAATAAAGGAGAAGGGAAAGAAAGAGAGAAAAAGTAACAAATGAGATCGATGGGTAATGGAATAAGAAAGAGAGAAAAATTAAAAAAGAGAGGGTGAATGAGAATCATAGATCATATATATACAAATGTCCATTATACTGTGTCCATATTAATACTGAAAAAATGATGCACGCGACCATGAATGCACCCATTTATTAATAAAAGTTTTGACTAATATTAATATTTTAAAATTATGAAACAGATAGTGTTAGATCAAGTGGAATTTCCTTTTTTTAGCCACAATGCCCATATCAGCCATAAGAGGCACATGTACGTGGCTAGCTTTCTATATAAAGATTCTACTAAATCAAATTCAATGAATTTTTTCTAGAAATAAAAGGCTAAAGTTGGTCCGTCATAATTCATTTATTAATTTATTTATAACTACAAGTAATATCTAATGTAATATATAATTTTTAAAGTTTGAATATAAGAACGTTCAAATTAAAAGATAGAAGATATTTAAAACTGAAAAGAATGACATGTCTCATTTTTTCAGAAAGTGAAACATGAAATTAAACTTCTAGTTTGAATAAGAGCACTTTAATTTAGTGTGTGTTTGATTTAGTGTTAAAACTGGCTAAACTCAAGTTTAGATTTCCCAACACAACTATTTTTAGCGTTGAAAACGTGAGTTTACCACGTTTCAACACTAAACTAAACACTCATTTAATCAATAGGCCAAAGCTATCGTGGACCCTAAAATTGGGTTCGAGGTGGTGTAGGTAAAAAGTTTTTACCTATAATTGGTGGTTTGCTAAAGTTTTTGAAATTTTTAATCATAACCAAGGCTTTCATATAGTTGTAGATATCTCCTCACAAAGAGGTCCCTTAGATCTATTCCCTTGTGAATATTGCATCCATATGTGTCCTCAACCTTATCAATTATCAAAGCTTCAAATTCATCCCTTAACTCACATGTGTATGGAATTCCCAAACTGGGTCAACTCTCTCTTGTTGCTCTTCTCCGCACGCCTTCCCCCAAAGAGGAAGTGGTGGAACTCGAATCGTCCACCACGTTTGCATTGTAGAATCTAATGGAACAAGAAACTGCATCGTGGATCACGTTGTTTTCACTCTTACCCTAATCGACACAATATCCCCTTTACACCGTCAAAGAACAAGCCACAACCAATTATCATTTGTTTTAGGGTCACTTTGCAATTATATCAAAATTACATTATAACTATCCATCACGAACAAAATATAGCCGATAGATTAAAAGCTATACTCATCTCACGGTCTGTATTTAGTTTTAAAGTCGTGGTCCACCTGAACCGAAGTCCACAATAAGTACTGTTGCCTAATAAATAATAATATAAGTTTTCATTAAACATGTTTTATATATATATATATATATATATATATATATGCCCTGACCTTTAAATAGGTTAATGGTTAGTATGTCTTAATTGAAATGATAGGAAAAGGAAAAGTGAAGTGATGATTTGGTTGCGTACGAAAAGAATCAAGGGGCTAGCAAAAATTTCCTAATATAAACATCCTTGAACCCATAGAAATGGGGCAATATTTTGTAACTGAGTTGGGTAATTCTGATTTATTGGTCAAATGATTCAATTGGGGACCATAAAGTTGGTTCGAATAAGACCAGAAAGTGCTTCTTTTTTCTTTCTATTTTTCCCCCCTTTCTCATCGAGTATTGGGCAATGGAAAAAGAATAGGGTCCATCTCCGAACCCACAGATGAAACAAAGGAGGAGGATATAATAGTCATAAATAGATCGAGTGGAAAGCTCGTCATGTCAACATTCTAACCAGTTTTCTTAGTTTTATTTCTCTAAATTTCAAAGATTTGACTTCAAAAATGAAGAATTCACCCATGGTGAAAAATAAGTTAGGTAGAATCATTTATAAAAAGTTAAATAATAATTTTATGTCATTATTTTCTCTCCGAAGTGTAGATCATTCGCTCTAGAATTAATATAATGAAATTCAAATTAATTTGGAAGTGTCATCAACGTTGGGGATCCACATCAATTCTTTCAATTAACTGATAGCTGTACACAACAAGTGATTATGCATGATCTGAAACTTATATAAAATAATAGAGCATTACTAATCACCGACATGATATAAAATTCATTCATAAGTATACCATTACAATCTCTCATCTTGGATGATCCAGGTCAAATATTTCTAATACACAATTAGTTCGTAATTAAGAAAATACATATATATAGTCTCAGCCATAAAATTTAATTAAGCCAACCGAGAAATTAAGAAAAAAAAAAACTTGAAATCTTGAACATGAACGAACCTTAGACGACAAAGAGAAATTAACAAAGAAATTTAGGCAATGGTTGAAATTATCAGATCCACAGCTAAAGTAAAAAGGACTGTGGTTGCCCTATATGTTCTGTGGAGCTTACATCATCTACATATATGGGTTGGTGTATTTTTTGGGGTTATACACTTACACTAACACTAAAATAAATCTTGATGGATGGTGGTTTAATTTGTAGAAGAGTCAACGAGAAATATCTGACTTTGCAGTGTTAACTAACTGTTGCTCCATCTCCCAACTTAGTTTAGGGGCCACACCACAGTGCTTTGGGACATATTCCTGTTCAATATTCATCAATTAAAGAAGCAAATTAATGAACGGCTCAGATTATAATTCTGATAAATTAGGACCCACCATGTTGTACTAGTGCAGATAAGATATAGTATATAGTAGTATATATTAGGATGAGTGGAAATTGGAAATTGTAATGTACGGTGATGATAAGAGTATTGAGTATTTAGTACCTCAAGCTTGCACATGAGGTCTTGGGCAGTATGGGCAGAAACAATAATGTGACGGGCAGCTGGAGTTACAAAACCTTCATCCACAGCTTTGTCCATGAATGCCAACAGCGAGTTGTAGTACCCATCCACGTTCAACAACCCCACCTGTAACCATTTTTATTTAATTCATTCAATTTCTCATTGTTATAATAATAATAATAATCAACTTCTTCTCTCTTTTCAACAGTAAATAAACACCAATCCATCATAATGTCTTTTACTTTGACTTCCTCAAACAAAGGAATTTCTAGCTACCTTCTAATAATGCCCAATTTAATTAATACATTATAAATTAATGAAACATTAATTCTTTAAAAAAGGCCTTTTGTTTTAGACAAGTACAAAAATTGTTCTTAGAACAAAAGGCTTAAAGAAAGGAGCTTTGTTTTGTTTTGGAGATCTTACCGGTTTATCATGGATACCTAGTTGAGCCCAGGTGATTATTTCCAGTAGTTTCTTCCAGGGTACCATATCCACCTATATTTCGAATATAAATTTTCAAACCAATGAGCCACAACATTGCAATACTACTATAAGATTAAAAAAAAAACGTAGTAAATCGGATTCTCATTGGAGTTACCGCCAGAAGAATCGTAATTATAACAATACATACGGTTGACAGTTACAGATACAGTTTATCTTGGGAACCGGTTTTCCATTTCCCAAAAGTCACAACAAAAAGATTAAATATCAAGATGAACACGCGTATAGATTTTTTTCATAATAAAATTAAAAATGTAATAATTAAAAACAGTGAAATTTAAATTAACATTACTAATATACTAATAAAAATTTCTGGAGAGGATTTTAGTACATAATTTATATGTTATTTATTCATAAAATTAATTATAGATATACTATAAAATTTAAACTTTATTAAAAGAGGTGATAATCATTTGAGACTTGAAGGTAGTTAAAAGCAATAATTTCTCTAAAGAAAAAAAAACAGAAAGGGAAAAAAAGAATAAACCTGGCAGGGCAATAAATGCATCAGCTTGTCGAGCCATTTCAGCCTTGCGTTGGTGCATGCCTGATACAGCTCTTACTTCTCCTATAGTCTCTCCAGTGATCTAATAGACACAATCATTCATTAATTAATCAACCAATTATATATATTCTCAGTTAATAACTATACGTTTACTTTTTAATTCATTAATTAAAATTATGTCCCTAATAGCAACAGGCCAGACTTAGCTTGCCTCAAATTGTTCAAAAAAATAAATAAACAAATGAAATACTACTATATAATTAATAATTAAGTACCTCTCTTGGCATAAGTGTCTTTGGAATCACTCTGCAGCAGAGGAAGGAAGATTCATGATCATAAGCATAAAATTATAAATAAATAAATAAATAAATAAATAAATAAATAAATAAATAGAAGATGAAGAAAAGAAAGAGACAGAAGAAGAAGAAGAAGGAGGGAACGGTGAGTTACCCTAACACGTGGCGTCCACCATCATACACAACTTGTGAGATTAGACCCATCAACCAATGCTCCCTCCTCCATAAACCAAGTCAATGTTCCTCTCCACCTACATATATACATATAAAATAAATACATTCCTTTTTTCTTTAAATTTTTCAATTACAATGTCAAACTACTCAAGCCTTTCAATGGTATCTACTATTGATTCAATAATCACTTCAATTATCTGTTGTAACATCCTCTTCTAAAGAAAAAGAATATAGGACAGGGGAAAATAATTAAGGACAATAACACTCTGTTTTGGTACAGAGGTTGGAGCCAACAGTGTAGACTTAAAATATAATTAATGCGGAAAAACATAGGGTTAATTTGAGAGAAGAATTAATAGTATTTATGAAGGAGAAGATTTAATTAATTTGAACATATACTTACCAATTGTTCTCCAAGTTGAATAGCAGCGAGTTGGTAGCTGGGGCTCTTTCCAGGGCTGCTACCACAATAAACACAGATGCGTCTGAACCTAGACTTGGTGGGTTGCTGTTGAATTTCCATATGAGGAATGATTTTAATTTGGTTGAAGCTAGCTAGATATAATACTATTAATTGGGGAGTTATGGTATGGGCAAGAGAAGAAGAGAGGTAGATAATTTAAAGGAAGGTAAGGGACAGAGACAAGAGAATAGGATATAAACGAACGTGTATGTTGTGTTGTGGGACTGGAAGGAAAGGAAAGGAAAGCAGAACAAGGAAGCAAGTATAGAGTCAGCAATCACTTTGAAAGCCAATACCCAAAAGTGAGGGGTGGGAATAACAATTGGTTCTCTTTATTTATAGTGAGTGTGTCTCATAATAAATAAAAGATGATTAATAGATAGAATGAATTAATGAGAGAGATCCATCATCACCCTCCATGCCACTCACACATGCTACTATTTCTCTTCTCATATTTCAATATCACTATCTTATCTCATATCTTTCTTCTCTTTTCTCATCTCGTGACATATTCTTCTTTCAATCTGTGTCATTCACACTCCCTCCTCCTTTTGTTTCTTTTCATTTTCCACTTCTGCTTATATATATTATTGTTTCCATACATTTTTATATTTACGTGTAGTGTAAATTTATTCTAGCTCGAAATATCAAATTATATATATAATTAATGTTAGGAATCAAATATTTTTTTTATTAATTTTAAAGAAACTGAAGTTAAATAATAGAATTTCAGGGTCTATTTAGTTTTGGGTCGTCCGATCAAGATTGGACAATTCAGACGGTGAGATATTTTTTAATTATGATTTAATCATTTTGACATTTAAATCATCCGATTAAGATCGGACGGTCCGAATTTACTGTCTGTGCGAATACACCAAATTGGTAACTATATCAAATTCGAATCTCTCCCTTAATCTTCCCTCATCTCCCTTTCTAAAAATTAAATTAAACCAAACATAATAACCTTCTTAAAATTTCTCCCTCCAATCAAATAATATTTTAAGCTTTCATGATGATAAAAAAAAATGGTATATATATAAACAAATGTTTTTTTGAGTTTAAACTTATTGTATAACGTCAGTACTTCACATGTACGCTAGCTAGGTTTTGATTAATAACACATAGACAGATTTAATATTCTTATATTTAAATTTTAGCTCCTATCAATCAATTCAACATGTGTGTGTGGTGGTGCAATCCACAACTCACTTGGTATACCTGGACTTATAGCAGTGGATATTATAATATCTCTTCTCAACTAAAAAACACGGTGACGCTAGTTTGCGCTTGGAATTTCCATTTCCATTGGACAAAAATATAAGAGATTTTTGTTTTGTTTTTTAATTTCCATAAATTATGATGTGAGAATTTTCAAACGCTAAATTAACCATATAAATCCTGCACTGTACATACAAAGAAAATTCATATCATGCATCTATGCCATTGTGGTTTCTTTGTGGTACATATATATTCGTACTATTAAACCGCTGTATATTTCGGTGGCCCAAAATAATTGTCCTTCTTCACTCTCCCACCAATATTTTCCCTAAAAAGTAACTGGAACATTATCATAATTAGGCTAACGATTAAAAAAAACAAACACACTGACACACACACACACACAGACTCACATGCTTAACCCATATGTGGTTAGATTTTTCTTTTTATAAAAACTCAGTGATTAGAGTCAAATAATTAGAAATTTAGAAGGACAATACAACGCACAAACTATCAAATACTACTATACACCAAGCGTGTAATTATTTATTTTATTTTTTTGGCTTTTATTTTTCCGTACAGCACATTGTTAGTTGTTTCAAAAACTTCATTTATGGAGCTCATAAATATATAAAATACACGAGTCCCAGTACTTAGGAGTTGGAAGTTATATATAATGACACGTGGATGGCACGTGAAATATTCAACATCGTCTGACCGGCCCGTGAATTCAGAATCAGAAATTGCTTTGCCTTCAAACAGAAATGCAAACGGAATTGAACGGTCGTTGTAATTTGCAATTTGATGGAGGAAAAAATGCATAAATTCTTGAAATTAAATAAAGATTTTTTTTCAAAATGTAAATTATAAGCATATAAAATAATTAAGGGTTAAAATGTTTTTAGTCCCACAAAATATAGCGAAATTTAGTTTTGGTCCCTCATTTCTTTTTTCATTGGTTTTGGTCCCCCATTTTTTCAAAAGTACATGTTAGTCCTCATCGTTAGTTATATTCCTATAAGTGATGACGTAGTAATATTTCTTATAGATTTTTCTATGAATTTTCCTTTAAACTTTCCTACGGATTTTAAAATTGAAAGAAAATTTGTTTAAATTTTAAAATTTACGGAAAATTTACTATATATTTTTTTACAACGAAGCATATAAATTTATACCAGCATTTTTATTTAAAAAAAATTGTAGTTTTTTTTTTTAAATTTACTACACATAAATTTTCTAAAGAAAAAGTCACAAGAAATTTCCTGTAAATTTTTTCTCTGGAAAAAGTCAGAGTAGAGCTGTGAATAATAAGGAGGACTAAAAACATGTGATTTTAAAAAATGAAGGACCAAAACCAATGAAAAAAAAATGAGAGACCAAAATCAAATTTCATCATATTTTGAGGGACCAAAACATATTTAATCCAATAATTAATAACTATAACGGACTTGGGTTTTGTGTATGTAAAAAACCCTCATAAAAGAACTAACTTCATTATGATGTGAACATTCCCTAGTTGTTCAAACAAGATAACCTTTCACGGATGATGCCTACGATTAAAAGATATTAATAATTTTATAATTTATTTTTAGTATACTAGGGAGAGAGAGACACTCAATATATCTCTATATATTTTAAATAAAAAATAATAATAATTGTAATTAGTTATTTCTCTGTAAAAGTAATTATTAAAAATTTAAAAGGTTAATATAAAAATAAAATCATTTAGTAAATATGAAAATTAAAATAGGGTTATTCTTATTCCCTTTATTAATAGTATAGATTATTATAATTTTAATTAATAGTAATTGTGTTTTTTTTTCTTGTAAACTAAATGAATAAATATTAGTCCTTCACTGATGAGTGGGGAGAAAAAAAATCAATCAAAATTATGGACCTACTGAATGAGGATATAAGTGATAATTACAGCTGTAATGGTTGTTGCATGTAATACAGGAGCAGCTACTGGGCCTGCCAATTGCCCATCAATCACCATAATAATAATAATAATGTAGAAAGGGGACATCTCATAAGAAAATAAACTATTACATCAAATTCAAATTCAAACTATGATTTCATTTTATTTTTTTTGGTTGTAATTTAATTTATGGGAAGTCTTGCCCTGTCTGGAGGAGAAATTTTGCAATTTACATAATCCAATCACACATTAATTATGGTGATTGTACTTAATTTTGCCAATGAGGGGAACAAAGGAGGCAGTTAGAAGTTGCAAGGACAAATAAACAGTAAGACGTATGGTCTTTGTCAAACACCCTTCCACGGCTCAAATCAGATATACGTAGCTAATTAAATTCAACCAATTTATGTATGTATCTGTCATTTTCCAACTGAATGGGGGAAAGAATGTTTGAGTAGTAATATTCCTATTCCATACCTCTTCTATTATTATCATTTTTGGGTTTTGGGGCAGGGGGGTGTGTTCCTACTTCCTACTTTACTCAACAAGGGATCACTTTTGAATTTTGATCTTTCATTCTCATTTGCATCTTCAAAAAATTGGTTTCATATTTGGTCATCCGTCCTCTGTGATGTTTTGGTATTGATTGGTATTAAATATTCCCTCCGGTCCTATTTATAAGACAACATTTGATACTTTTTCATGGTCCTATTTATAAGACAAAGTGCACAAATTTAGAAGGATTTATTGTTTTTTCTCATATTTACCCTTGTTGACCATTAAAAGGTTTCAATGTGACACCATTACTATGGTAGTGAAGTTTAATTTTAAATAGGGGTAAACTTGTAATCTTATAAGGTAATTTCTTGAAAATCAACGCATTAATTACTTTTCTTAATATGTGTATTTTTGTCGGAATTGACTTATAAATATAATCGAGGGAGTATCATTTTGACCGAATGTGTTGGAGACCATAACCTTGGTTTTCTAATTCCCATGACTCAGGGTGAGAAAACGAAAAGAGAAGGAAAAATAAAAGAAAAGAAAAGAAAAGAAAAGTCGCAAACCCTTTTATTTAACTTTTTTTTAGTTTCATTGTAGCCTGCCAGATATTCTTTAACCTTTTTGAAAAGATTCTTCCTGTGAAATAAAATGAGTCTCAATTTCAAATTATTAATTATAGTCTTACTTTTTCGGTCAATGATTTATATAAATTTAATTTAATTTATAAAACAAAGTGTGATATAAACATTATTTTGTTTTAAGAAAATATTTTATATTTTCATTTACTTTTTTTAGATTTTATTAATAAAATATTTTCAGTTTTGATAAGAAAAACATTATTATGTTTTTAATTTTCAAAATTTTATAAAAAAAAAGTCAAAACAACTTGATATTGGTTTTTCTATTTACTATACAAAACTTTGAAAATATGAAATGAAATGAGAAAATAGACTAACAATTTTTGTAATTAAAATAAAAAATAAAAATAAAAAATATTTTTTAAAAGTAAACAGCCCAGCCCCATGGTAAACTTTTTAAATTATACATTTTGTGTAACATAAGAGGCTATCTCCAAATTTATAGACATAAAGGTGTGTAAGTACTTGTATTTGGATAATATAAGAGAACAAAATTTTTTGAAAAGAATTATTTCCTTTGGATTTGAATATAAGCAGAGAAAAACACCTGTTTATGGTGGAATAAAAATTATAAATATAACATACCCTTTATTTAATTCAGATTTTATTTTTCAATCACTCTGTTTAATGAATTATGTGCCAATAGAAATGGAGTGTGAGTCTGTTTGGGTGCAACTTCTACAGAAGTACTTCTAGGTGAAAAAAATAGCATGAATCAAATAAGTCAAATGCATTTAACTTCTCCATAAGTTAAAATTAGTTACTTTTGGAGAAGTTAAATGGGAAAGCTTTGGAGTAAGTGGTCTACAAAGACTAATTTTAACTTATGGAGAAGTTAAATGCATTTGATCTCTTTAATTCATACTATTTTTTTACTTAGAAGTACTTCTGCAGAAGTTCCACCCAAACAGACTCTATATCTACTTGAAACAAGTTTCAATAAAATTGAATGTAGGGTAATGTAGACAATGTAATTACTTTTTAATTTTATGATATCAAAAAATTAAATAAATTTAACTAACTTTTTTAATAAGTCTGAATTTAGTTATTTTGCTTATATTTCAATATGGAATAAGTATTTTGAAGGCCTTTATATCATAAGTCATTTTTTCATGCGTGGTACTATAATGTGTAATAATAGGACAAAAGGTTATTGGGCCTATATTAATTGTTTTTTTGTGGTTACCCTATATTAATTGTTTGATGTTAAAGTTTTGTTTTGTGCATGATTTCCTCTTAAAAGTTTTTAAGATAAATAGCATTATATTTGTATGGATTTGAAATATACTGACAACATAACAAAATAAATTTTATATAGATGTTCAATGATCCAATGATGTGTTGTCACATCATTTAATGAATTTAATAACACATGAGGTGTCACACTCATTAAATGATGTGACACCACATTATTGGATAAGTGTATAAAATTATTTTACACTGTCTGTCTATAGAAATTAAATGGAAATGTAAACTCAAAAGGAAATTTTTTGAAGTAACAAAACTTAACAACTACTCAATCTGATCTTTTTTATAAGGCACACTTAACTAAATCACATAGACCAATAAAAGTAGTAGAAGCTAGTTAATTTTATTGGGATTTTAAAAAATAAAATAACTTCCTAATTTTACAATTATTTAATGTCATTAGTTAACTCCACTACCATTTGACAGTCAGAAACATTACAATTTTAATAATGACAAATAAGAAAAATAGTGATAAATGCTTCTTTAAAATTATGAAGTTCCTTATAAAAAACCACAAAAAAATTTAAAATATGCCTTATAAAAAGGACCATATATGGTGTATTATATTTAATCTATGTTTGTTTTGATAAAAAAATTAAAAACTGGAAAAAGTTGAGTGGTAAAAAAAAGAGAAAAATATATTATTTTCTTTCATTTTATTGCAGAGAGAAAATAAAAGGAGAAAAGGAAAATGATACAAACCACAAAAATGTTTTGAACTCTTTTATGAGAAGGGAATGAGAGAAAGATAAAAATTGGTATGAAATGAAAAATTTACCCACTACTTGCCTATTAATCCTTACTTATAAAAATATTTTCTTTCTTTTAGCATTTTCATCATGATAGGAGAACTAATATAAATAATATCCCCCACTTACAAGAATATGTAAAGAGAAACTAAAAAATATATAATAAAAAATTAAACTACGCAAACACATCAAGAGATATAAAGATTTAAAATCGAGAAGCTCCTTAAAGGATAAAAACTAAAAATCCTCAAGACCAATACAGATCAAAATGGGTGTGAAAATTTATGTTAATAGACAATCGGAGCAACAAAGATTTTAATAAACAATATTCAAGAAAATGAAAACACTTCAAAATAAAGATTATGTATAAACTTAATATCTCACACAGCACGTAATGAATCACCAATTCAACCATTGAATTTGAAGACGAACATTCTGGACCTACATATCATTCAAATTTCAGACAGATTTGATGGTTAATGACTCCCTAAACGCAATTTATTGGTGATTGCCATGTGTTTATACAAAAAATGGTTTCCCTTTTCTCTCTCACTGACTATTATTTTCTTTTTAATTAATCTTATTCTTATGTCTTGATATCTAACCCTTCTCCACTTAATAAGTGAAACATATAATGGACTTCTAATTAAGTTTGGATCTTTCTCCATACAGAAATGAGGTTATATCCACCAAATTTTCCCTTTACAACAATGTGCGGATATTCACCAATCCTACAGTTAATTACACTAGGGGTGTTCACGGGTCGGTTTGGTTCGGTTTTGATGGAAAAAAACAAATTTGAACCAAACAAAAGTGTTCGGTTCGGACTTCCTCAATATTTTGGCAATGACCCGAACCAAACCGAACCAATCAATAATGGGTTGGTTCAGCTCGGTTCAATCGGATAAAAAAACCCAACAATATCCATATGTACCTGTTTGGGGAAAAATGCATAAAAGAAAAAAAAGAATACAAAAACGCATAAGGAATAAAAAATAGAGTAACATAATTGTAAAAAACAGAAGAAAAACGCATAAAAGGTTATGTTTTCCTATGAACAAAAATGATTTGTGAGCTCTGCTATCCCAAAATTGGGGTTCTAGTTTTTGGTTTCTCTAGGAGATAAGCTTCTGATTTAATCGATCTTGGTATAGTTTGTAGAAGACTAGTAGAAAAAACAGAGTAGAAACACATAAGGAATCAAAGAACTCTTACCTTACAGAGTACAGACGGTGACACTCGCAAATGGTGGTCGGCTGGTCACAGACTCACAGTGGTCGCACTTTGCGCTGCTGGTGTGGTGGTCGCAAACTTGCGGTGGTGCTAGTGCGATGGTCGCAGACTCACGGTGGTGTCGGTGCTGCGCTCTACGGTGATCGCAGATTCGCCTGGTCACCTTGCCGCTTGGTCACAGATTAGCGTACGGTGGTCACCTGGTCACTGGTGGCTAGTGCGATGCTGGTAAGAAGAGAGGATGACAACAATGAGGAAAAAGAGAATGACGGTAATGAGGAAGAAGAGAGGAAACCTAACTCATACTGATGTCTTTTGCAGCAAGACGCGAAATAGGGATTGGGACTGATTTTTTAGTCAATTTTTAAAATTTTTTTATTTATATAGGTGTTCGGTTCGGTTCGGGTAACAGGTTCAGATTTCTTAACCCGTTGCTCGAACCAATAGTTATCGGTTCTAATTGGTTCGGTTCGGGTCCAACCCGAATGAGTAAGAAAATTTGAACCAATTAGAACAGTTTGGTTTAGTTCGTCGGGTTCGTCGTGTCGATCCGAACCAATGAACACCCCTAAATTACACAACAAGCTTCAAAATTCCATCTCAATAGTGCTTTAGTCATTATACCGAAACCATCATAATCAATATAAATTTTTCCATCCTTAACAACTTATAGCCTAATTGGTTTGGTGTTCAATAGTGCAAACCATGGTTTTCACGGAATTGATTTTAAATAACTTTTGTCCAACGTGTTTCATAAAACGTGCATCACTCATCTTAACCATTGATTTCTAGAATCAATTCTACTCAACTGTAAATCAAACAACACTTATCCTCTAAAAAATACGTGCACGCCAATATATGTAGACCTTAATAAAAATTGGATTCTTACCAGATCAATGACAATGTGATTGTCACAAAACAATTGTTATTTTTCCTATAAAAATAAACTCGAGCAATTAACTCTGCTAATGGTAATGAACTCCGCATTTGTTGTAAACAATGTTACACATCTCTACAACTTTATTGAATAATTTTAAGTGGACTTTCTAGAATCAATATCTCTAACCATATATAATTAGTGGCAGTTTATGCTAGTCCGTAGCCTACAAACCGTTCCAAACTCTAAACATATCTAAGAGTTTTGGCTAATTCCTTGTCTGGGGAATGGATTTGAATTGGGGGCTATAATTCTATTTGTAGTTTTAGTGAAAGGAAAATGGGAAATAATCATAGCTCCTTGAGATACAATCTTCCATTTCAGAATACGATAGCAGACTGAAATTTTTTAGATGTTGGCTTTATTGGTAGCCCTTACACATGACGTAGGGGCTCTCCCTTTTAGAGGCTTGATAGAGCTCTAATGAATATGGAATGAAGATTCAAATTTCCACATGCTTCTATAATTCATCTACCATTTTTAAAATATGACCACTGCCATATTTTAAACAAATGGAAAATCCCAGGGCAGAATCAACATAGGAGACCTTTCAGATTTCTAGCATAATGGATAACACATCATTCATTCAAAGAATTTGTATTGCAGAAATGGATTGGTACTAAGGATTAGAATTCTATGCTAGGTAATTTTAAAACATAACTTAAGATTTGGAACATGGATATATTTGGTCATATTATCTAGAGAAAAGATCCCTTATAAGAAGGATGGATGGTATAGCACGAAAGATGGCTACTGCATTTGATGAAGAAGGAAAGGTTAAATGGAAATCAAAATTGACCTAAAAAAGGCTTATAATAGGCTTCACTTGGATTTTATAGATGATACGCTTCATGATATTAGGATTCCTAGCCAATAAAGAGAGGTAATTCGTAACTGTATTGAAAGATTGTTTCATCTTATTAATCTTGCGGTAACTCACAGTTTTTGGAGATCGATCCTTTAAGATTGGCAGGAATGGACCTAGCATTTTTCATCTAGCGTTTGCAGATGATCTAATACTATTTGCCAAAGCTCGTCTTAATCAAGTAGAAATTACCAACACTATATTAGACTTTTTTGTTCTAGCTTTGGTCAAAAGGTTAGTAAAGAGAAAACTCATATTTTCTTCTCTGACAATGTTTGTGTGCGATTTAAGGATGAAATTTCTAAAACAAGTATGTTGGAGTTCATATCCTTAATGGCAGAGTTTCAAGACCGACCTTTGGGCATGTGATATCTAGAACAAAACAAAGGCTTTCTGTTTGGAAATAAAAACATTATCTTTGTTGGTCACTTGACATTATCTAAGTCAATTTTGAATGCTATTCTAACTTACTAAAGGAGGTGAAGATGATTTTTATGGCATCATTCACATATATACGAATTGGACTATATATCATGGCTTGAGTAACAAGGTTACTCTCTTTTATTGTGAATGGTTTGATCCATCAAGGAATAGAGGAACAAAAATTCATCCAATGTATAAAATTGTAGATATCAAGATGAATAGACGGTATGCTCGCTATGATCCATTCATTCTTGCACAAAAGGCAAGACAATGTTCCTTATCCAAAAATTTGTGAAGACATGCGTGGTTGGTCTGTGGCCATCACAACTAAACCAAGGGGCCATGTGGAGGTTGATGACACGGAAGATGAAGTGCCTTATCAAGCTAATGAACCCTCATAAGTTATGCCAATTACGGAAACTGAACAAGTAACTGGCTTACTTGATGACACAATAGATCGTTATGAACAAATAATTGATCCTGTTAATGAACCAATTATTCAAGATAATGAATCACAAGGATGAGGAGGGGGATGAAGAGGAAGCGAATGATGATGATGAGGAGGATGAAGAGGATGAGCATGAAGAGGATGAGGATGAGGATCAGGTTTGTATGTATAATTTTAATATGTAGGTTTTATTGTAACTTTTTTGTGTTAGACAAGTATACAATTTTTAATCTGTAGGTTTACTTGTAACTTTTTTTGTTAGCAACTATTCAATTCTTATATGTAGGTTTATTTTGTAAACTTCTATATAAACATATTCTTTTAATATATGGCTTCACGAGGACGAACCAATAAATTGCCTACTACCTGCGATCGAGGATGGATCATCAGGCCCGACCACCTAGCCACACAGAGTGAGCGTAGGCGTCGACGCCAACCTATACCACCAGTCCAGTCTACTCCACCACCGGTCCAGCCTACACCACCACCAGTCCAGCCTACTCCACCACCGGTCAAGTCTACACCAACCGGTCCAGCCTACTCCACCACCACCACCAATCCACCCCACACCACCATCACCACCATCAGTTCAGCCTTCACCACTTCCATCAGTCCAACCTTCACCACCACCATCACCACTACTTCAACCTTCCCGTTCAGCATTCACAATGATCCCTACTCCTAGATGGCATGAGTTGTCTGGAACTTGTTCACAACAACCTATACCACCAGTCCAACTTACTCCACCACTATCAGTCCACCTTGAGGAGGATGAGGGGGATGCTGAGACAGAGGACATGCAGCAGGATCATGATGAGTTTGAGCGAGATGCTAATGGGAAGTTTATCATACATCCTTTTGGAAAAGGGTGAGTTTGTGTGTTGTGTTTTGGATTAAAATATTTTGGATTTACAATGTTTGATTAATACTTTGAATTTCTTTTTTTTTTTTTGTAGTTTGTCTCCTGCTTCAGTGGCCACTGATGCGCTAGGGATAACCATTAGGCAACACTTTCGGGGTCCTTACCCTAGTTGGAGTGAGACACCCGGGGATGTCAAGGAATATTGGTTTAAGCTATTTGCAGTAAGTGTAGTATATTTAAATCGATTTCAGTAATATGCTACGACAAGATTTCTAAGTCTCATCTTTTTTTTCTTGAAGGAGGCAATTTCTTGGCACCCTTCCCATACTCCATAGATTAAAAAGGCGTTTTAGCAAAGAGAAGCAAAGGGTCTTTCTGATATGTTGTGAAAAGCAAGGATGAAGGCACAAAAGCCTAGTTGGATGGGAGATGACGCTTGGGCTGACATTCTTACCTATTGGGACCAAAATCCCTGCTTTAAGAAAATGTCGGCCCAAAACAAGGTTAATCGGGCTTCAAATAGAGGAAGAGCTCTCCACACTTCAGGTCGTGTGGTCAATATTGATGTTGCGCTTAGGAAGGTATTAATTTAATAAATATTTTTATTTTTTAATTATGATGGAATATGTACTAATTATGCAATTGTTTAAATTTATGCAGGCTTGAGAAATTGGTCGAAATTTGGATCCTGATGAGTTGTTTCTTGAAACTCACAGAAAGAAATCTAGTGAATGGGTTGATGATTGCTCTAGGAAGACATATGTAAGTTAATGAAGTAACATTATGTTTTTATCACAAAAATGAGATTCTAAGTAACTTGTTTATTTTTTCATCAAACTAAATATCAATCACAGATGCAGGAGGTGCAGTCCCAGGTTGGCGAGGTCTCTCTGAGTGGGCCGGAGCAAGTGGATGGGGCCACCAAGATAGGAGTACGGGTGGAGGTTGTTGGCGGCAAAACAAGGGGTCGTTGTTATGGCACTGGAGACTTGTCTTCGTATATTCGATGAGGTGCTACATCATTGACTCAGGAGTCACGAGCACCTACTAGTTGGGAGTCTCAATATGATCATGAGAAAGAGAGGCTACGAAAGGAGATTGCTGCAGCTGTTCAAAGGACGGATTCCACTGTTCAGGCACAAGCAGCTGAACAACAGGCACATGCAGATGAACAACGGGCAGATGTAGCAATTGAGCGGGTTGAGGAGCAGAAGGAGCAAATTCACTTAGTCTTCGAGTGTTTGGCATCTTTCGAGCGACATTCAGGTGGGGCTTCCAATGGTGCGAGTCACTCTCGTCAGCCATATCATGACTATGATCAGGATCTCAATTAGCAGCCATTGGATGAGGGGGCATGACACCGGCGTTAATATGTTGTTTAGCGTCCGTTTAGGCCTACCATGACTGTTTTTCTTATAGTGACAATAAGAATAAAAAAATTTCACACATTTATATTTCCATATAAATGTATAATATATAAAAATATTTCATTTTTTATTCATTTTCTTTGTAGCTAACTATTCTATATTTGTTTTCTATCTGTGTTCAAACTTGAAAGAAAGCCTAATTAAAACCTTTACTATTAACAGTATCTTCCTCAAAATATCTGAGTGTACGATTAATAAAAAAAACAGAATACTAGTACTGTAAGTCTTAAAAATCAATTTTGCAGTCTCCAGATTGCAAGGCATGATGAATTGAGTGGTAGTTAATGATGTGATGCAAAACCCAAAATGCATGGCGCCATCACCTACTTCATTAAATTAAATTATGTTAGTAGTATTAATTGTAGTACTACTACTTGTAAAGCGCTCATCACGATCTGATGATAAATTCCAGTTTGCAACCTCATAACGCCACGTGGGACATAATCCGTGGTTTCCAAAAATCTTCGCTTCGAATCCCAATTGCACGTACAGCACAAGGTCACGGCGGCTTTGTCTTCTACTTCTCTAGCTCTCTTCCTTTATTTCCCTTCCTATAATAATAGAATCATAGGCTTAGCTACGTGAGAAATGTGAATCCGTCCATCTCAGTACTCCATTAATGGCACAACTTTGTCTCTTGTTTCTTCCTTACTTTTTGTAATCACACCATGGAATATTAATTATTCGTGTTTTGCTAGCTTTTTAATTTCTAGAACTAGAATTAAGTAAAGTAATATATATCTGGTGCTTCCACACATAAAATAATAGGAATGAATCTCCCACGCTTCAATTCAAACATCCTATACCCAATCCAGCGTTTTCAAAATAATATTATCTATTGTGGCTGGTTGTTGGGAAAAAAATCTCTACGCCATATCGGCTATGAAGCTGTTATTAATTGGTAATGCTTCTTTTATCCTCCGGTGATATCGCATCTCGGTTCTATCCCATAATAAATAACTATTTTTTTTGGGTGAATTAATGGGAGAGAACCAAAAACGAGGAATAAAAGAAGCATTACCAATTAATAACAGCTTCATAACCGTTATGGCGTAGTGATTTTTTTCCAACAACCAGCCACAATAGAAATAACTAATTGAATTATGATGGGATATTAAGGTCCCGTATAATATATTTCACGAACTATTATTTTGACCCCCCTAAAAATTTCGTAGATTCTGTAGTATTAAGTACTTCTTTACGACTCTTGCTATTTATCTTTATTTTATCAAAAAAAGTTTGAACTTTTATTATTTCATTTTTTATATTGGTTATTTTTTTTATTTAGAGAAGATAAGATAATATTCAAATTATACACAAGATTTTATTAGAAATATTAGTCTATAAAAAGTAAAAAGATTAAAAGGGGAAACATACGAGTATTTCAAAAAATAGGAAAGAAGGCGAAAATATCATTAGGTAACATAATATAACATTAAAAAATATTTTGTTTGATTTGAATATTTTTTAGAATTACATGACAAAAAAAACTAAAATTTGATTTGCAATTATCTGAATTAAATAAAGATTTAATGAAAAGGCAGTTGAACTTCTTATACCCGGTTCAACTTTAGATCCCAAAGACTTTTTAAAATCATTTGATATTGAAAAAATTTGTCAGCTCGTTGAAAAATTTCATGCAGAAGAAGGAACAAAGAGTTTCATTTAAATAAAATTTACTATTCTTAACTAAAATTATTTAATATTTTTATCATAATATTTAATAGGGTTAAATATGTTTTTAGTCCCTTAAAATATAGCGAAATTTGGTTTTAGTCCCTCATTTATTTCTTTATTGGTTTTGGTCCTCCATTTTCAAAATCACATGATTTTAGTCCTCGTCGTTAGTTATATTTCGCTAAGTGATGACGTATTAATATTTCTTATAGATTTTTCTATGTATTTTCTTTCGAAATTTCCTACGGATTTCAAAATTCAAAAGAAATTTCGTTTAGATTCTAAAATTTGCAGGAAATTTACTATATTTTTTCTAAGAAAGCAAAGAAATTTTATAACAGCATTTTTACGTAAAAAAATTTGTAACTTTTTTGAAAATTTACTAAACATTAATTTCTAGAGAAAAAATCGCAAGAAATTCCAGTAAATTTTTATTCGGAAAAAATCGTAGTGAAATGTGAAAGTGACTTAACAGAGTACAGTTAATGAGGAGGACTAAAAGCATGTGATTTTAAAAAATGGAGGACCAAAACCAATGAAAAAAATAAATGAGGGACCAAAACCAAATTTCATCATTATTTTGATGGACCAAAAATATATTTAACCCTTTCAATATTTTATTCCGGACCCCCCAAAGAAAAATTCTTGGCTACACCCCTGGTGGCAATGGGTACCTCTGGGCAGGGTACATACCACAGTGCCCGTCCCCGTACCCGCATTTTAAAAAAAAATCTCTACTCGTGTGGGCAGTAACTTTAGTGTCCGTCCCCATACTCGTTGGGCACCTATATGCTCGTACCCGTGTTGTTACCCGCACTTTTATTAAGTAAAAAATTAACAACTTACTAAAAAAAATATTAATTTAAGAAAACTATCTCAATTGAAAAATTACTCGAAGATCGTCAAAATATAATTTTTAAATATCAGTGAACAACAATTAATTACATTGAAACACAATATTAATGTTCTAAAACACAACAAATTATTTAAAATTCAAAATTTTTAAAATATTACAATATACTTTCACGTCACACTATTTTATAAACTTGGATATCATTGTTAGAATTCTCCAAGATATGTAAAAATTAATATTAATACTAATTAGTCATGTATTACAAAGTAAAAAAGACAAATAGATATTTATAAAAAATACTTTTAATTTGTAATATATAATATATCAATTTTAAAAATATGTATAAATAGATTAGATATTTTAATAAAATTAAATATTCCTATATATAATATATGTGTATATTTATTAAATAATTATATATATATGAGTGCGGGTATGGGGCGGGCTGGGCATCATAGTGCCCGTACCTGCGCCCGTCCCCATGAAAAACTACGGGCTATTGCCCGTACCCGCGCCCGTACCCGATTTGCGGGTTTTTTACCTTGCCCATTGCGGGTACCCATAGGGCTTGGGCTCAATTGTCGTCCTAGTTTTTCAAATTGAATAGAAATGAGTAAGTAGAACAATATACAGGGCCGACCCAACATATATGTAGGCCTAAAGCAAATTATAAGATGGAGGCCTAATTCTAAGACTAGAAATGACATATATTTTTTTAAAAAAAAATATGAGTCTATTTTTAGGAAAATAAACTATATTAAATTAATTTTTTTATAAGAAAAAATACTTTTAATTATTATCTATTAACTAATTTAGTAATTTTTTTATATTTGATATAAAGTTTTATTAAATTTTGGGTAAAATGATTTTAATCTTTATAAGTTTCAACATATTTGGGGTTGACTCTCATAATTTAAAACTCATGTATTGAGTTTCTCTTTCTTAAAATAACCCCATATTAATCCTTATCACCCCTCTCACTAGAGAATAAAAATATACCCAAAAAGAAATACTAAAGACTAAAAAAAGCACCTGACAAAAATTAATACGGGATGATTTAAAAGAGAGACTCTACACACCAATTTTAAGTTATGAAAACCAAAATCACATTTATTTAAATTTACAGAAATTACAAACACAATTTATCCTTAATTTTAATATTATATATATATATATAAATTTGATACATTGTAATAGGGGAGGCCTAAAGCGGTTGCTTTACCAGCCTCCCCTAGGGCCGACCCTAACAATATATAAATGGCAAGACTCATAATCCTAACACCTAAAGGTTTGGGTTTAATGTAGTGTCTAGCTCACTTGTATGGTTTGTTCTTTGACCCTATGTTGATTTAGGCTCTCCTCGCTGCCCAATAATGATCATCAATGAATGAAAGCGTTTAAATTAATTAGTTTTAATCTATCCATGTAATATGTTTGAATTTTTTTTAGTCCTTATAACATTTTTAAAAAAAAAATTATCTTTACCGTTAGACTAACTCTAAATTTTGATTTGTAAACGGAAGATCGACAACTTTTTAATATGTGAGCAAATCACACGAGTTTCTCATGATATTTTTTCATATGGAAAGACTTATGTAGGGAAGGAAAAAAAATCATAACAAACCCACATGTTAAAAAAATGTCATATAATCTTTAGTTGGTGTGACATATGCGTGTGTATATGAATTTTCATTTGATAAATCAACATTTAATAAAGTTGGACTAATAACAATGATGATTTAAAAAAAAACCATTTATAATGATGAAAAATTGAAGAAAAAACATTAAAAGTGTAAAAGTAATAAAACTCGATTTATTTATAAAAATAAAATGTATTTTATCCTTTAAATTTTATTCCAAAAATTTATGATTGAGTGTCTCATAAGTGAAATGAGTAAATGTCTCATTAATATAGATACAACAATAAATTAAAAATATAAAAGTATTTAACAATTAATATATATATATATAAATAAATTGATATTTCTTATAATAATTAGTAAAAAACCACTTATTTCTTATAAAAAGGATGTGCAGCAGTACGTAATTAGTAATATACAATATTTTTTTACAATAAATCATCATTTTCGTCTTCGAAGTATCACCATTTTTTCTATTTAGTCTCTAAAGTAAATAAAAATAAAAATTAGTACTCAAACTTTTAAATATTCATTACATTAGTCCTCCAATAAGGAAGACAACATGATAATGTAAAGTTGGAGACTAATGTGATGAAAAGAGATAACTAGTTCCAGCACGTATGTGAGGGATTTTTTTTATGAAGTTGTGAATATGATCCCCCCAAATCGTGATTTGTGAGCCTGCTGTCTCTAAAGGGCATGCATATATGTGCCTCATAAAATTGAACAGAAACGTGGCATCTTTCTCCAGGCCTTCACAGGCATTCCTTTCACAATCCATAGTTTTGTTTATTTGATTAGTTTAATGGGGGAATATTATAGAATTGACTGTACAATTGAGTGTTTGAACTTGCATTGTTTGATGTTGTTGGTTACAATGAGAATCGTGCTGGGGTTGGTCTTTTGACTATGGCTTATTTAAATACTTACTTAATCCTGATAATGTGGTTGAAAGAGATTTTATAATTACGTTTAGGCACATTCATTTCTAAATTGAACCATCCTTTAGAAGGTGAGAAAAAGACAATGACAATTAACGATATTTCCGTAACGCATGAAAATAGGGTTTACACCGTTACACGTCTGAGTCTAATATTGGGCACTGATGGAGGAGAGCTATATAGGGCATGACAATTTCAAATTTGTTTGTATTATATATTAAATATATATCTTTAATTTCGTGGCTTTTCTTGGGTTGTCTACGGCCTGGTGTCCTACTATCAACAAACCCCGTGGCTCTGGGTAGGAATTCACCTATTCACGGTCTTGGAGGAAAGTGCCACTTGGGCAATGGGCATGTAATTGCGCTAAGAAAAGAAAAAAAAAAATAAATAAAGAAATGAAATAAGTATAACCACAAAAAAAAAAAAAACAAAAAAAAATATAAAACATCCAAAATAAAGAATTTTGAAAAAAAACAAAAAATAATCACACTTTTCACAACTAATTTTAAAAACCATGAACAAATATACTTATATACCGGGGTGTTCAAGACTCTCAGTCTGTCCATTTGACCCATTCTTTTCGGGTATGTTCTTGTCCTACAAGAAAGAATGGTACCAAATCGTGTCTCATTGGATCTCATTTGATCACTCAATATCGAGTTGAGAACCGGTTCGGGTTAACCTTTTAGGTTACCTGACCCCTTTTTTTATATATATAAATACAATATTTATTAGTTTTAATTTTCTATATATAAAGTCATAACCTATTTTTTCCTTTTAGATATGATTTTTGAGTTTAAGTTTCCTCTGTCTGCATTTAAAAATACGTTCTATACGTAAAGTTTTATGTAATATAATGTTATTCTTGTTTTAGTAATGTCTCAAACTTTAAAAAAAGTAAAAAATATTGCATATGTTAAGAGAAATTTTATTATAGGCAATATATTTACTAGTTGTATGAATTATTTTCTTTTGAACATCGTTATATGATCATTTCATGATTATATTTAACTTATATATCAGGTCAACCGGTGTTATCCTACTTAGACCCAGTCTTAAGACCTGTACATCGTCGGATTTATGAACGGGTTCGACTCTATAAAATTGGCTTGGTAAAAAATTAGGGTCGGGTTAGGGACCAGTAAAACTCGTCCCAACTCGTCCCACGAACACCCCTACTTTATACACTTAATATTTTTACATATATATTTTTCTATCTATTTTTTTAAATTTTTCATCTTTTATATTATATCATTCATCACATATTTCTCGTATAAATCCTTTAAAATGTAAATATTACATCAATCCTTTAAAAACATAATGAGATTACTTTAGTCTTGCAAATTTTTTTAACAAGGTGTATATTATCCTTCGTCATGTAATAAAATAGATATTAATTTAGGACCTGGATTGATTAAAAAATATATTAATGGAATATATTCTAAATATCAAAAAATTAACAAAACTAATATTCAAATATTGAGCACTCACTTGACCACCTTTTTTTAATGAACATTTTAATATTCAATTTTTACTTTTAAGTTTAGAGAATGGGAATTAGTCTCATTTAAGAATAAAAGACGTTGTATGTTATATTTGATTATTGTCTTAATACCTTCATTATGTAAAAATTATATGAATTTTTTATTTAGACTATGCTTGAATATTTAATATAAAGTGCAATGAGGGTTTTCATCTCAACAATTATTTGAAACAAAAGAGTAATGGAGGGAGAGGGGGAGAGAAAGAGCGAGAGAGTATGGACCTTGGTGAGATCAAGAAGGAAAGATTTTCGACCGAGATTGGATACACTGCCAGAGGACAAGAGGAAGATAGGGAATGAATGGAATCAACATAGGATACTAAAAAGGAATAAGTATGATGAGAATGTTGCTTACTATTTCACCAATTTTTTTGATGATTTCGATACCGAAGATATGTGGAAGGTTTTTACAAAGTGTGGAGGAAATGTTGCCGACATGTATATTCCTCAAAAGAAGAACAAGGAGGGGGATCAATTTGGTTTCGTTCAGTTTATGGAGCGGGTTGATTCTATGTGGTTGGAGGAAAGGTTGATGCAAATTTGGATTGGCTTTTTCAAACTTTGTGTTAATATATCTCGCTCTGTACAGAAAGAGGTGGAGGGAAAACTAGGTCCAGTGCCGCATAGAGAATTGAATAGAATAAGACTACAAAAACAACATAATAAAGGTGTGGTGAATGGGTGGTTGTTCATGGAAGTTGTTTTAAGTATGACAAAGAAAGTGCAGAAGCCTAAGGAAGTTCAAAAAAACTAGCATATGGAAGAAAAATGGAATGGCTTGGAGTTTTCTATTCCAGATGAGGAGATGAAGTGGTTGCGAAAGTGCTATATCGGTAAGCTGTACCAAATTGATGAATTATTTTTACTACAAGACAAGATTATTGCGGAAGGAATTTGCTTAGTTAAGGTAACTCTAATGGGGGGAGATTCGGTTCTGATTCACCCGCATATTGATGTGAATTTTAAGGACATAGTGAAGGAATTAGACACTATGTTTTCCAGATGGTTTGAAACTATTCGACCACGGTGTCCGAAAGATATCCCAAATTCAAGGTATGTTTGGGTCAGGTGCTTTGATGTGCCAGTGCAT
Source organism: Sesbania bispinosa (assembly GCA_026901365.1). NCBI lineage: Eukaryota > Viridiplantae > Streptophyta > Magnoliopsida > Fabales > Fabaceae > Sesbania > Sesbania bispinosa. The sequence continues at coordinate 1,251,224 of QLOH01000111.1, forward strand.
GCTTGGTTTGAAGTTTTTTTCAGGTCATTAGTAATTCATTTTTGGAGGTTTGTGTGTGTTGACATATGTACCAAGAACAAAGACAAATTTGATGTTGCATGGGTCCTAATACAAACTACATCACTGGATAGTATTAACAGATGGATGAAAATTAAGATTAATAACCCTTTTGTTTTTAATTAGTATCGTTGAGGATCCTTTCAAAGATCCATGAAGGATGGCACAAAAGAGTCAAAGTTTTAGTTATGATTCTGATTGCTCTATTCCCTATACATCAAATAATTCACATACCAAAATATTATTAAGGGGTATGCCATGCTTTCTTGATATTGTCACTCCTTTGACATCTATCAAAAGATTTAACAAAAGTAAAAGCATCTTTAAAGAGAGTAGGCCAATAAAACCACTTTGCAAAACTTTTTGAGTGGTTCTATTAGAACCAAAATGGCCACCAGCCTCTCGAGAGTGACAATGTTCCAAAATAGCATGAGTTTCTACCTTAGGGACACATCTCCTTATTACCTTGTGCCCACACATCCTAAACAAATAAGGTTCCTCCCAAAAATAGTGTTTAGTGTCAAAAAGAAATTTCTTTTGTTGTGCATATGAAAGATCAAGAGGAAGGATATTACCTGCCGGGAAATTGACTAAATCAGCATACCAGGGAACTTCAGAGATTGATAATAAGTATTCATCAGGGAAGGTTTCCTTTATGTCTAAACCAACTGGTCGTTGAAGTGAGGGGTTTAATCTAGATAAATGATCCGCCACTAAGTTTTTGCTCCTTTCCTATCTTGATCTCCAAGTCAAACTCTTGAAGGAGGAGTATCCATCTTATCAACCTTGGCTTGGCATCCTGTTTAGAAATCAAATACTTAATGGCAAGATGGTCAGTATAAACAATCACTTTGGACATAATCAAATAAGAACGAAATTTATCAAAAGCAAAAGCTATAGCCAACAACTTTTTCAATGGTAGTATAATTTCTTTGTGCTTCATAGATAGTCTTGTTGGCATAATAAATGGTATGAAAAATTTTATCCTTACGTTGTCTAAGAACTGCTTCTACAGTTGTATCACTGGCATCACACATTAGCTCAAAAGGTAAAGACCAAGTAGGGGAAGTGACAACAGGAGCATTAATCAATTTAGCCTTCAAAGTTTGAAAGGCTTTCACACATGTATCATTAAAAACAAAAGAGACATCTTTAACTTATAAATCACTAAGGGGTTTGGCAATTTTAGAAGAATCCCTTATGAACCTTCTATAAAAACCTGCATGTCTCGAGAAATTTCTAATAGATTTAACAGAAGTAGGGGGAGGTAATTTGGCAATTACTTCAACCTTAGCAGAATCTACCTCAATCCCCTTATGAGAGTTTTTATGCCCTAAAACAATACATTCTTTTACCATAAACTGGCACTTCTCCCAATTCAAAACTAACTTTGTTTCTTTACACCTTTTTAAGACCAATTCCAAATTATTCTAGAATCTATCAAAAGTAGATCCATGGACAGAAAAATCATCCAAAATTTCTATGCAATCCTCTAACAAATCGGAAAAAAATAGACATCATGCATCTTTGAAAAGTGGCAGGTGCATTACATAGGCCAAATGGCATCCTTCTATATGCAAATGTACCAAAAGGGCATGTAAAAGTAGTCTTTTCTTGATCATCAAGAGCAAGAGGTATTTGCATATAGCCAGAGTACCCATCTAAACAACAATAGAAAGCATGACCAGACAATTTCTCAAGTTTGATCAATAAAAGGAAGAGGAAAGTGATCTTTCTAGTGGCCTCATTTAACTTTCTATAGTCAATGCATACCCACCAACTAGATACCTTTCTTACAGTTATGAGTTCCTTCTGGTCATTTTCCATAACTGTGGTGTCACCCTTTTTGGGACAACCTGCACATAGATCACCCAAGGATTGTCAAAGACAGGGTAAATAATACCTGCATCTAGTAATTTAATTACCTCTTTTTTAACCATTTCCTTTAGGCTTGGGTTGAGCCTTCTTTGGGGTTGCACCTTAGGCATGTATTCTTCATCCAAATTAACTTTGTGAGTGCATATGGAGGGGCTTATTCCCTTGATGTCATGAATTGTCAATCCAAATGCTTCCTTATTTTCTCTTAACACTCTTAACAATTTCTCCTCCATTGTACCTGTCAAACAAGAAGAAATAATTACTGGAAGAGAAGACAGAAAACATATTTAAGATTAGAAGGGAGAGGTTTAAGTTCAAGCTCCAGAGGTTCTTCGATGGAAGATTTTGGCCTAATGGTGCTTTGTCCCTCCATAATTTCAAATTGTTTTCCCTTCCAACTTTCTTGGATTACTCCCGCTTCTAGCATCATCATCTCATCACTATATTCTTTTGGGCCAGGATATAAGGTTTCACCAAAGGTCAAAACCTTTTCCTGAAAAGAGTAATCATTCAAAGGAGAGTTGTTCCAAGTAGTAATAACAATACAAGAATAAAAAATAGAACGATGTTTTAAAGAATCAAAAACTCTAAAAAATAACTTCCTCATCATCTAATCTCAAAGTGACTTTTCCATCTTGGACATCAATAATGGTCTTGCCCGTGGTTAAAAATGGTCTCCCCAAAATAATAGGGACCTCATCATCCTCTTCCATGTCCAGCACAATAAAATCAGCAGGGAATATAAACTTGTCAACCTTGACGAGGACATCCTCCACTGTGCCTCTGGGATAGGTGATTGACCCATCAGCAAGCTGCAAGAAATAGTAGTAGGTTTGGGCTCTTGCATGCCCAACCTTTTAAAAAAAGAAAAAGGCATTAGATTAATACTAGCACCCAAATCACACAAAGTTTTATCAAAATAAGAGTTACCAATAGTGCAAGGGATAGTAAAACTCCCTGGATCCTTAAGCTTTGGTACCAACTTTTTTAAAAGAATGGCTGAGCACTCTTTATTCAATGCGATTGTCCCATATTCTTCTAACCTCTTCTTATTGCCCCAAATTTCTTTAAGAAATTTAGCATACTTGGGCATTTGGGCTATGGCTTCCACAAATGGGACATTAATCTTGAGTTGTTTCAAGATATCTAGAAAATTGGAAAATTGTGGGTACCCTTTAGTCTTTGAGGGAAAGGTATATTTGGCATATAAGGCTCCAGGGGAACCTTTTTGGGAACCTCAACCTTATCGTTTTTGTTGGATCCCTCTTTTTCTTCAGAGTTCCCATCAGTAGGAATTTTGGAATTATTCCCAATTACTACCTCTTTTTGTTAGAGTTCTCCACTTCCTTGATGCTTCTTAGTTTGATTGATTTGACTTCTCCTCTTGGATTGGCTTCAGGTTGGCTAGGAAGTGTTCCAGGTGCTCCTTGGCTCAAGAGCTTAGTAATTTGTCCCAATTGGGTTTCTATATCTTGAAATCGAGATTCAGAATTTTGAATATATTGCATTACTGTCTCTTGGAATGATGGCTCCTTCTTCTCTTGTCTGAATCCTCCTTGGGTTTGAACATGGGGGGGGTCTATAAGGATTCTGATTGGGAGGCTGATATTCTGCCTTCCACCCCAAGAAAGATTGGGATGGTTCCCCCAACTTGGGTTATAGTTATTACCCAAATAATTAGCTTCTTCTGCTTGTTGAGCATAATAGGAACCCCAAACAATTGTCATTGTCATGACTAACTGAACCACACAAATTGCATGGGATGCCTGGAATAGTAGCAGTGGAAGTTGCGGGCTGAGACTGAGCAAACATAAGCGCTTCCAATTTCTTATTGATGGCCTCAATCTGGCTAGTCAACATAGTCTGTTGATCAACATGGTACATGCCAGCAGGTGTCTCCTTTTTTTCACCACTTGTCTATCTTGAGAAGCCCATGATGGGTGTTGGACGCCAAATCTCCCATGGTTCTGTAAATTTCAGCTGACTGTCTCCTAAGAATACCTTCCCACAAGCAGCATCAATCATAGAGCGATTGGCAATAGATAATCCTTTATAGAAAAGTTGAACCAGTTGGTGCACTTGATAGCCATGGTGTGGGCACTTCGAAGAAGATCTTGAAAGCGTTCCCAAGCCTCATAGAGGGACTCTTGCTCATATTGAGTGAAAGTAGCAAAATGTTTCATCATCTTGGATGAAAGTCCTGGTGGAAAGTATTGTGTAAGGAATTGGCGAGCCAATTGATCCCAAGTAGTGATAGAGCCTCTAGGTAGAGAGTTCAATCAATCATTAACCTTTTCTGTCATGGAGAAAAGGAAGAGCTTCAATCTAATTGCATTGGTAGAAGCACCATTAAATCTAATGGTGTCTGTCAGTCTGAGGAACTTTCTAATATGACTATTTGTATCTGAAATTGTCCCTCCAAACTGTAATGAGTTCTAGATCATGTTGATTAAAGCTGGCTTCAGATCAAGGTTGTTTTCCTCAACTTGAGGAATGAAGATGCTACTGACGAAAACATCAGGATTTGGAGTTATATACTCCAACAATGTTTCATCAACCATGTTTCTTTGTTTAGCTTGACGGTTCTTTCTATTTTAGGATCAAACTGCAATTCAGGGAATTGGGAATGAGTTAGCATATAACACTTTATGAGATAAAAGAAAAGATTATTGTTTTTATTTGTTTTTTGAACTTAAATGGAGGAGAGAGAGTTGAATAATGAAGCATAATTGTCAATCATTTTAATACTATCAATACCCAATGATCATGCAATATTGATAATTTTTCCCTTAAAACATTATCCTCAATGATCATGAAAGATAATGAATTAAGAAAAGCATAAAGAACCAATAAGTTTGTTAACCTAAAAACTGATTGAAAACATATGATTAAGATTGATCATACAAAACCCTATATCCAGTTTACCTTATAGATCCATTAATTGAGAATGGTACGATCGCCTATTACCCAATTAACTAAGATTTACCAAGGGTGATCAATTAATTCTTGAGAAATAAAACAATAAGGAAAACACAATTATAAAAAGAAAACAATAATTTATAAAGGGAAAATGAGTTCAAATCAAGTTCATAACTTAAAATCCACCATAGCCCATTGGCTAGGTAATTAGTTACTCTAATAAAATATAAATAAATCAAAACTAAAAATCCTAAGAATTCCATAACTACTAGGAAATACTATAAGAGAAAAACTCATTTAACATAATTGCTTCACTCCAAGAGTTTCCCAAATCCTATTGTTAAGTCACCGCTCTTGAAGAACCTTGAGAAGACGAGGGAGTAGGAGGATGAATAGTTGGATGAGATTATTAATGAGTGTGATTCTCATAGATGGTGTCCTTATATAAGAGTTGCAAATATTTTGATTCTAACTTTATTTCCTTTTTTATTATCTTTCTAAATTTTGAAACTGAACGTGCAACTCAAGATAGATAAAAAATCATCTTTTTTTTTTTTAAATCTTGTGAATGATTATCCTTTATTTTATCTAATCTCCTTTTCTTGACCAAATCTCTGAAGATTCTTCTTTATCTCACTAAATCTTCTTTATTTCATCAAATCTACTTTCTTCGTCAAATCTCGCTAAAGATTCTCCTTTATCTAATCAAATTTCCTTTTTATTTATGTGACAAAATAAAGGAAAATAAGTGAGATATCAAATAATAATAATGACCATAAATATCAAATAACTCACTTATATACCTAAAATAAATATATATAATAACGGTTTATCATCTTTCAAAAGAAAAGACTTTATTATCATAACATAAGAACTACTTAAAACATAAAGTCATATCTGAAATATCTATCCTCGTGTTATTCTGCCTAACTTGAATACTAGGCTTTTAATAGTAGTCAAGAAAATACTCTTAAGCGGATATAATTAGAAGTTCTTGCAGAAATAAGCAAAATTTTAATGGTCACAATTCAACCCCCTTCTTGTGACTGCAATATTTACTTTAGAGGTGTCATGCCCGGTGTTTTCTCAGATATGAAGAGGATTCTGGGAGTGCACGTATGTAGTTAAGAGATTTCCATGTATAAAAAAACAGGTATTAGTATATATGTAATCCAAGCTAGAGTGCCACATAATCAACCGGATAGGTGTCATCCTCGGAGTGTCACGATGGCCGACTTAGAAGGGTACGTAGTCCATGATGCGTAGTCATATCCGGGTTGCCCCTGGAACAATGGGCTAAAGATGTGATAATTAATGTGATAGAAAATAAAGATAGAGATAGAAATAAAAAATGAGTCCTGTGAAAGTGAGTGTAAATAAGTAGGAAAATCAAATTTATTTATTTAAACACTTTTGTTTCCACTCCTACCTAGCTTGGAGATCATTTCACAAGAGCAACTATGTGATGAAGTATACTTATTTCTATTTAACTATCCACATATAATTAAATTTATGAATACAATATAATTATAAATTTTGTTATTTATACTCTTACACTAATTCTAAAACAAAAATATATGATCTCCAATTGAAAACTAATTAGATTTAATAGTAGGAATTTTTTAAAAAGTCAAAGATAAGTAACTATTAAAATATATAAATGAAGAGAAATAATAAAAAGAGAAAATGATAAAAAAGAAAATTTAAAATTTATTTTCATGATAAATAGAAATGAAGGTAATATAATTTTTGAATTTAGAGTGCATTTATTTCAGATTATTTTTAGAAACATTTACTTATAATTTAAAAAAAGAATCACTTTTTATATTTTAAATGTATTTATTTGAGAGATTAAAGTAAGTAGAATTAAAAAATTAAAATTTTGATTAAATAAGAATTTAATATAATGTGTTTCTTATAATAGAGAGAATGTTATAAATCATTTTTGTGATTATTATGAAAGACAAATTAGCTTCAACTATTTATAATAATCTCCAAAATAGAATTCTAAAAAATTCTTTTTTATTTGCTTTTTTAAAGTTTAAAAAAACCCCTTAATAAAGATATAGAGTGTGTTTGATAAAGCTTAAGACTAGCTAGCTGAAAGTTGAAAAGCTCGCTGAAAGCTTAAAGCTGGTTGAAGGCTGAAAAACAATTGAATGTGTTTTGATAAAACTAGTTGAAAATGGTAAAATGACATTTAAGGATAACATTAATTATTAAATAATGATAAGTGGGGTGGTTGAGGCTAAATTTGTAATTAAATTTAAGCTAGTAGCTGAAAATTGGAGCTTTTTTTAAAAAAGCTACCCCAAGTCACTTTTTAATAAAAGCTTGTAGCTACCCAAAAAAGCTACCTTACCGAACACTGCTGAAATAGTTTCAACTACTATTTTCAACTTTCAGCTAGCTGAAATGACAAACTAAACACACTCATAACGTGAGTGTAAAAAAATTACATATGTTCAATAATGCCATGTCATATCATTTAATTAATATAACACCTCATGTGTTATTTATTTCAATAAAAAATGTGGTAAGACATCGTTGAATGTTTGTGTAAAAGTTTTTACACTACTTATGCATTAAATCCAATATTTAATACTCCTTCCGGTCCCTTTTATAAGACACACTTAATCGAATTACACATACCAATAAAAGTGGTTAAAGTTAGTTTAAATTTATTGAAGTTTTAAAAAAGTAATAATTTAACTTTCTGGTTTTATCCTGATTTAATATCATTGATAAACTCCACCACAATTTAATAATTGGAAAGACATTAAAGTTAATAAGGGTAAATAAATGTTCTTTTAAAATATAAAGTACCTTATAAAAAGACAAAACAACTTGAAAGAAGTTTCTTAAAAAAAAAAAAAAATCAGAGGGAGTACTTCAATAGCCTTTTTACTTTCTTTTCTTCTCTTGTGATCTAGAGGCTAGGGCCTAAGCCTCATTGAACAATGATCTTACGTGGGAGAACTACTCCGGTGAGCTAGGTCCTAAAAACAATTTATTAAAGCATTTATGAACTGATTTTGAGTGTAGCTTTGAGATCTTGTTGCACATATATTACTCTTATATATAACTCAATTCGGGTTTAAATATAATTAAGGAAAAAACTCATGTATGGTAGGATAAAATTTAAGCAAATTTTAATTAATTTTATCTTATTTAATAATATCATTTTTAAAATATTTTTTTAATTTAAATTTATTTTTCAATAACCACATTTAATGAACCACATGTTTTTCAAAATAGAGAGAGATCAAATTCTCATTTGAAATAAATTTTAATAAAATTGAAGTATTTCAAAGAGGGTAGTAGGGAAATGAAATTAATTTTTAAATAGTATTAAAAAAATAATGAGATCAACTAACATTCTTAACTAGAATGAATTAGTATAATTATCACTTAATATATATATCCTCAATTAATTATTATAACAAAAAATGTTCAAATTTAAAAATTTGAATAATATAATCATTGATTAGTATCTCAAAATTTAAACTAATAAAGATATTTTCAAAATTATATGAAATAACCTTGGTTGAATAGTATATTTGGAATAGTTTATTTTTATAAATTAATTCAAATTCTAAACATTATCTTTTAATATATAGCTTCAAATAAATTTATAGTTAAAACTAATTATATTACAATATGTGTAAAATTAGCTTGAAGTTATTCATTTCAAATCTATATCTATGTGTGTACCAAAAAAAACATTAAGAGAAAAAAATCTATATATCTATATGTAAAATTGGCTTGAACCTGAAATTAAATGCATATCATAAATATCAAGCATTAAATTTAACAATTTTGATTATAAATATTTTTCTTGAACACAAAAAAAGTGCATTTTATAACTGCCACGAATTCAATTGAACAATTTTAATTTAAATCTCATTTTTATTCATAATAACAATTATTTAAAAATTTTAATATTTAAATTTGATTTATAAGGAAATTTATATTCAATATCAATATAGACAATTAAAAGCATTTTTTATTTTTATATATATATTGAATAAAAAAATAGCTAAAACAATATAAGCTGAAAATGTGCTTAACATCATGACAGAAGATCTCATCATATCAAAAATATTATTTTTCAATTTTATGGATAAAGATTATAGTAATATTTTTTTGTTGGTAACATATTACATTAAAGACTTTATATATAATATAATAATGATTAATAATACTTTATGCATATCATTTACTAGCTACTACACTTAAGACCTATCTATCTATTTAGTAAAATTCACTTAAACATTACTATTAATGTTATATTGATGAAATATAACTTATGGAATACTAAATTAACATCTCTTCCAATTAATTCATAATATATAATTAGTATTATTAATATTAAATATTATAACTATTATATAATATATTTAAATCTATATCTATCTATCTATATCGATCTATATATATTTTTAATAAATATAAATCATATAATGTGAAAAAACAATAATCATAACTTATTTATATGCAAAATACACTAAAAATGTAAACTAATATTTGCTTAATTTAATATTTTTGTTCATTTTTAATAATTATTATTTTTAATTTTATTTTAATAAGTATTATTAATTATCTGTATTGTTTCATTTCATCCTCTCTCACTTTTCTTTGTTAAGAGTTTAAATAATAATAAAAAAACTAAAATATGTTAAAAATAATAAATCAATACTATTTTAACATAAATAAGAAAAAAACATAAATACTATTATATATATTAACAATTATCTATTTACATAAAAAATACTTAATTGATTTTTTACTCATAATCAAAAACAGTTATAGTTTTTCCTATATTTCAATTTGTAATAAACTATTTAAAAAAATTACAAAAAATATTTACATTTAATTTCTTATCATTAATTTTAACAATTTTAAATTAAATTCATTATACAAATAAGTAACCTTTATAATTTACTTCCAACTTGTTCATCCTATTTTTTTTCCAAACTGAAAAATCCCTTTCTACCCAATTTTAAACGGTCACTACCGCAAGCAATTCAATCTTATTAATTTTCTGAGAGTCCTGAATAGGGGATCTAGAATTACAATCATCTACATTAGGGAGGCAATGTTGCTATTGTGAGTGGAAACCTTAGCCTCAACCACATCACATTGAAGATCATTACTCAGGACAACAAACACCTCCGAAATTTAATAATAATACTATAAATAATAAAAATATTAATTACAAAGAGAATGGGAATTCTCTCACATTCATAACTATATTCATAACTTAAACAAGTTATAAATTTTTTAATTGAATTTAAAATAAATTTGGGATATCAAACAAAGAGAAGGAATAAAGTAACTGAATTTGTTCTGTATAACAAAATAAAGAATTCTTAATTCTTACAGTTATATATTCATTTTCTTTTACCTTCATATTTTTTTTTAAATTTTGTTATATCACATCTTTAACTTTTTTTTTTTTTTTTTTATTTTTTTTCATATCCTTCTTACAATAATGCAATTTTGTTGGTACCCCTTTACACTGCATATGATTAGAGGGGAACTATTTTATGATTTTTATAATTAATATAGTAGAATTGTCCATTCACACGTTCCGAAGTAGATATTGTATTTCAAGAGCCAATATTTTAAAAATTTTGTTACAATTTGTTCTTTATGTTTTACCATTTTTTCCAAAAAAAATAAAAAGCTTCAAATTAAGCTAATATGAACAATCACAAAATTAGTATATTTGAAATGTTATTTTATAACCTACTAAAATAAATATTGTAACATGTTTCAATTACTTCTATTCATCTTTCACTTCTTTTAATGTGTCTATATAAATAACACATGCCCAAATCAGCACACTGTGGAAAAAAATACTTCAGCAAAAACATGTCAGCTCCCACTACATATCTTAACAGGTATAAAATTACATCCATAAACTCACATATTACTGATATTTTGTTTTTTTTTCTTTAAATCTCAGCAGAAAGATGTCCACTTATGACGATCAGTTTATATTTCTAAACAATATTTCTTCCACAACACATGATTTTAAGATAAAAATTTTTCACAAACGTAGGACACTCTTAACATTCAGAAGAAAAGGAATTAATTAGTACATATACAGTGCCAATTGATGAAAATGTATTTTTTTAACATAATACTTTTAGAAAATTATTATATATTTACTCATCCTATTAGAAAATTTACTAATATTAATTATTATATTCATGAATTATAAATAAACCCGTGTAACGCATGGGCTAAATTTCTAGTTTTTATGTAATGTAAGCGTGTGTATATATAACTGCACATCTAGATATAACTATATGGTTGTTTCGTATATTAGACAACTAATTAATATGTTATGATACTTATTAACCCGTACTCATTGTTTAAAATATATATTAGATAACATGAATAATAAAAAAATAATTTAGCATATTTAAATGTTATTTAATATAACCTACTAAAATAAACATGGGTCACCTACAACATTTCACCTTCCATTATGTTATTTCCACTTTTTTTACTCTATGTATATAAGAAAACTCATACTCAAAACCTTCATAGTCTGGGAAAAAAATTAGTCCAAAAAATTCACGTTAACTCTTAATATTATCTAAACAATTATACAAATATGTCTTTATTATAAAAATTATGTCTATAAACTTTCATATTATTAATATCTTTTTAAGAGGAAGATGTCCATATGATGAATTTACATTTCAAAACACTCATCTTTCACAAGATATGATTGGGAAAGATACACAAATTTTATGAATGTATGTCTCTCAACATATGACGGAGAAAATATTTAATTAATACATATTATATAAACAATATATATTTAAAATTTACTCATATAACTTATTATAATTATCAATTAAATAAATCCACGCACGGATGATATTTTTAGTTTAATATATAATCCATATTTTAATATATATATTATATTTAAAGATATTAATAATATAATAATAGATATATTGCATGTGATAAATTACTATTTTAAATAATTATAGATCATTTAACCCTGAATTTAATAACTCTGGGTAAAGTTACTCCACTTAATAACTTTTTATTAACATTGAATTTCATCAATTCAACCGTCATTTTAACAGTTTTCATTAAGTAGATCAAGCCTACAAAATTTCATGAAATTTAAAAATCATTTGATATTTCATCAAATCATTCAATTTAACGTGCAATATACTTTTTAAAATATAAGTAAATGCTCACTCTAAAATTACATACCTATGAATGTTCAATTAATCTAAAATTTGGTGTGCATAATCATCATATTAATATCAAATTAATCAACGGTTAGATTTGTTAAATTCACGTTCTATAAGAAGTTATTAAGCGGAGTAACTTTGCCAAAGTTACTCTTGGAGTAAGTTGATCCCCACCCTTTTAATATATATATATATATTCAAAGATATTAATTATAATATAAGAATAGATTATTGCATGTGATAAATTACTATTTTAAATAATTTATAGATAATTTAACCCATTCCCTCAATTAATAGCCTTTTTTTTTACAAGAAAAGTAATGAGATTTAATAAACTACCCCAAATCCTCCCCACGCAGCCTAGTGCATTAATAGCCTCCTGATTATTACTACTAAGTTATGTTTGCCGTTGAGTAGTAGTACTTTAATTAACTTTGAGTCGGATAACAAGTACTTAAAAATCTAAATTGCGCCTGTTGTTTCGCGTGGTCACCGTCATGTTGGAACAAAGGATAACATAACCATCAATTATGATATGATATTTGTGTCTTTGGATTAGATTTTATAAAAATGATTTTGCATCAATTTAATTTTACAAATTTGATTTTAGTTAAAAAAAATACTCGAGTATTGAATATAAAATTATTTAATTTAACGAATAATATTGTTTGTATAGAATTGATACAATATTCACTTTTAGCCTTCTTCATATTACTGTATACTAGATTTTTTTTTACCACTTCTATCCCACAGGAATAATAACCATGTGTGAGGGAGTAAAGAATTATGTAATAATTAATGTTTCTAACATTTTTATCAATATAGTATATAAAAAATAAATATAACTTAACGACGAGTACGAGGAAATTGAGAAATCGAATGGTACCTTTTGAGTTATAGGAAAGAGTGGCTCTGAAGTTGTAGTAGGCATGACTTGTTCAAATCCAGTGATCTAGTATCTATGACTACTACCTTCCTTCCTTTTTTTTTTTTTTTTTTTTCTTTTCTTTCCACAAAATACAAATATGGTGTTCTCAACTTTAGACAGAGGGAAAGGGCTCAAATCAAATTTAAGAAAATGGGCCTCTAATTCCGCTAACACCCGACACTTACAACCTGTGACCTCTGACTGAGATGCACTCGTGTGCTTCATTGCTTAATTTGCAGTCATTTATTTATTTATTTATTTATTTAATTTATATATATATTTGTTGCTCACTTTCACTTCCCAATCCCCATCACCGACTATCTAATAACGCGTTCACTTGTCTGCAATATTTGTTTGGTACTTAGAAGAAGTTGGAACAAAACAAAACAAAGTTATTCACTTTGAATTAATCAATCCCTCTTAGCTAGTCCAAGCTCAAGCTCAAGCTCTCATTGTCATTGAGGAGGTGATTAGATATTTGTAAACAACGTGTCGGTGCATCACACTTGCACACGCAGTATATAATTTCCTATCAATAGAACGAATTAAAGTGTTTGCAAAAAAAATAATATATACAAATATTAACAACACATGCAAGCAATATAATGCCGTCATTATTTACTCAATCACATGCTGGAAACTTGTATTTGTAAACGAGCAAGCAAAGGATGCCAATGATTCTTCTAACTAACTACCAACGTCCAACGCATTGATGAGACATGGACTGCCACTGAGAAAAAAGATGAGAGTATCAATAGATTTGAGAGGTAAAAGTGAAACAGAAAATGGGACTACTAACGTGCAGTTGGTCGGGATAATGTGGTCTACATAGCATAGTTAATTAGAAAGAAAAAAATCTATTTGAAGTTAGGGTCCCCATAGTACATTATGCTATGCAGTAGGGTCATGAATTTTCTACCGAGAACCAATGTGAATGAGTAAAGTGTACTCACAAGCTCTAAGCTACTAGGATTGAATTAGTCATGCACCAACTCATACCTTCAAATCTTACGTCATAGTAACAAAAAAAATATATCAACCTTCAATTGATATATCTCGGGCCTTCACTTTTTCAAATGACTCTTCTTGTTTTTTTTTTTTTCCCTCAAACACTTCAGATGACTATATTGTCGATCATGTACCTTTTCATGGGCTTCGGTGAGCCCATAACCCATATGACTAGAACCCAGTTTTTGAATTTTCCCCCAAACTACCCTCCCCATCACCCCTCCCCCACTTTTGACCAAAAAAAAATCACGCCTCCCCCACCCCAACGGCCACGGCCACCTCCTAATAGGGGTGTTCAAATCCAATCCAATCCAATTGTAACCGCAACAACCGATCCAAAAAACCGCAAACCGAAATAACCGCAAACTAAAAAAACCGCAAACCGCAAAAAACCGCAATTTTTAATTGGATTGGATTGGATTTCGGATCTGCCTATGAGAACCAATCCAATCCAAACTGATCCAAAGTTTTATGAACATATTGATATATTATCATTATTGATATTATTTTTCTGTGATGATGTAAAAAATTTATTATTGTGTAACTATATTTAACAAATAACATTCAATAATGGGATTGGAAACTATTGAGTAATTTGTATTTATAGAATAAGATAAGATAATTGCATGTTTTTATCATAATTTTGCTTTCATAACTTCATTTTTTAGTTTATTTGAGAAACCGAAATCCAATCCAATCCAAACCGATTAAAATTGGATTGGATTGGATTTGGAAAAAAATCAAAACCGATTGGATGATTAAATAAGAAACCGAAAATTGGATTGGATATTTTTCCCTCAAAACCAATCCAATCCAATCCGCGAACACCCCTACTCCCTAACTCACCTCCACCTCTCGACAACCCCACCACCACTCTACAATTTTTATGAAAAAAAAACACTTCTAAAATTAATTTTCGAAAACCAAATGATAAAATTGGCTTGCGAATATATATATATATATATTACAATTTTTAACTTTTAGCAACAGATAAATCTGACACTAAAATTCGTATCTAATAATGTTTCTTATGCATAATTCTGTCTTTGATTTAGAGACGGAGTTTAGCGACGGATTTTGTCCGCCTGTCACTAAAAGTTAAAAAAATTTCAAAAATATATATATTTCCAGAATATATATCCAAAACCCATTTTACTGGAAATTATTTTCCGGAAACCAGTTTTATCATTTGGTTTCCAGAAGTGTTTTTTTCTAGAAAGCTTGAATAAGTGGTGGTGGGTAGAGTTGTAAATGAATCAAAATATATTTTAAATATATATTAAAGCTTGAATGAGTGGCTCAAGCTTGGCTATTTATTTCAACAAGCCAACCTTTAAGCCTGTGTTTGACTTGTTAATGAAAAATAAAGTTTATATTTGACTTGGTTAGCTCATTTATAACTTCATTATTTTTGCTTTTTATGAAAATTTTCTTTAAAACATTTTCAAAGTTTATAAAATTAGTATTTAATAAATATTTTGATAGTAAATGCATATAAAAATTTCTACATATATTTTTGAAATTTAATACACATCTTATTTGTAACACCCTCATCCCATGACGGGTATTACTCGACTAACTCGGTTGCGATTTGTTAATTTCTCTTTTAAAGAAGTGAAGAAAATCGGTGATTCTTTTTTTCTTTTTGTAAAACATATTAATAAATTATAATTGGGATGGAACAATAAAAATATCAATACAATTATCATTTCACTGCTATTCCAAATTACAACAGAAGTAATACATTAGTTTAGGGTTTTAACATGCTACACTACGAAGAAGTGGACCCTCTATTTGACTACACCCTATCTATACAGGATATTGCTGCTCGTGTACACCCCTAACACTACCGTTCGACTTAAACAAGATCCAGTTCGACCTGAACACCACGCCTATCTTCAGAACAACATGCATCCTTCCAGATTCCATGCCCTTTTAGGTGCCAAAATAATGACGGATAACAAAAAAAGACAAGGGGGTGAGAACACTTTACATGAACTCACTTAACGCAGGATATAGTGTATAGAGCACACACACAGGAAAATCTACACAGTTCAACAAATAAGTACACACACACGACATCATCATGATGCAGACCGATTATTGCATGCTTTGCAACTACAATGCTATAACTAATGCATGAGGGCCCGGGGAAAAATCACCATCCACACTGCACACAACAACTGCCCGACCATATATGTACAATGTATCAGGAGTTGGAGTCTGTACTAGCACCGTACAAAGAGCATTGCTCAAATATTTTGGTCAAATCATTTAATCCGTCTTCTAGACAATCTCAACTGACCTCGAAACCTTGAGAGTGACATGATAGTTAAGCCCGATCCCCTTCGTACTCGACAGTAGGGAGCGAGCCTACGTCACCTGAGCCTTTCTGGAACTCAACTATCCTCAAGGCTAGCGTCCCATTTCAGGACCCGCTGGAGTTCTTTGCAAAACCCAGTGCACCCGTCCCAACCAGTTTCCCACTATACCAAGTGTCACTGCCATATAGGTCGCAAGGTTTTCAACCTTGAACATCATCAATGCTTTATGATGCATGTCACACAATCAATGCTTTTCCAGCATACACATCCTTACAGGCAAAGCCCATTGAATCATTCTACGTCACAACTCCCTGTGGTACGACCCGATTCAATGTCTTTCCTTCACAAGGAGATCCAAACAATGCTTTCTCAGCATACAACATCCTTACAGGCAAAGCCCATTGAATCATTCCACGTCACCACTCCCCGTGGTACGACCCAATTCAATGTCTTTCCTTCATAAGGGGATCCAAACCCCATCTCGGGTAAATTCCGCACTCTCTCACTTAGGCTTCTCAAGTCTTATGCAAGAAGAGTGGTGTTTCTTAAAATCAATGATCACTTTCACTTAAGTCCTATAGCTTACTGAGACTTAGACTGTGTCTTATGAATAGTGTTACCTATCTTAATTCATCTTGTATGTCTAATTAGGATTAGGTTTATCCCTTAATCATGATTAATCTTCCTTAATTAGACTAAATTAATTCCTAATTCTCCTTAATTTAAGTCTTAAATCTTTACTTAAGATCCTAATTAATTCCTAATTATCTCTTATCTTGGATTAAACCTTCAATTATATTTGATTAAGGTTAATCACAATTAATTAGTTCTTAATCACCATTAAGTCTTATTTACTTTATTAATACTTCATTAGTAACTAATGATTAAGATTAAGGTTAATTAAAATTAATCTTAAATTAATTCTTTTTCACTTAATTAACTTAAGTGGGTTGGGTTAATCATCTTAGGAAAGTTGGATTAATAAACCCACTAATTAAATTCTAAGTTTTGTTCTTAATAAGTTGGATTAGAGTTGAAGCCCAACTCTAACCTAAGCCCAAGTCCACATGATATTTTTTTGTTGACTTTGTGATGAGTCTTTTGACTCTTCTTTGAAGGCATTGGGCCTAAAGTAGAGGCCCAATGGTTAGGTAACCCATAAGGGTCCAATTTTTCACATTTCCATAAAATATTATGATTTTTAAGGTGACTTTTAAAGGGGTTTATTTTTGTACCTGAATTTAGTTTATAGGATTTACCAAAAATTTGTTTCCATTTAATTTAGTTACCACTTTAAATGGTTATACTTTTTAGCTTATTGGGCCACTAGGGCCCATAAACACTTTAACATTTTTCTCATGATCAAATCAAGATCAAACCAAATCCTTTCAAGAGTTTCTCATGAATGTGTTCAAGAACACAAGATGAACACTATGAATGTTCATAAAAAATCATCAAAATCCAACAATTTCCAAAAATTCCCAAACTCAAGTATAGTCATCCATAAGCAATTTAATAAAACAATTTAACACAAATTCATCCAAATATGCCAAATAACATCATCAAGTTCACACTTTGTTCATAAGCTCAAAAACACCATTTTTCATGATTCAATCACACCAATCAATTTTATAATTCCAAACAATCACATGCATGTACTTAGATTCATCATACAAACATGTTACAAGCATCAAATAAATTTTTAAATACATGCAGCCCATAAAAACTAAAATAGCCGAATGGTTTCAAGGAAAAAGGGGAAAAAAAATTTCAACCAAACTCATGACTTGCATGCATCCAAAATCACCAAATAAGCACATTTCAAGCATCA
Organism: Sesbania bispinosa; assembly: GCA_026901365.1. Taxonomy (NCBI): domain Eukaryota; kingdom Viridiplantae; phylum Streptophyta; class Magnoliopsida; order Fabales; family Fabaceae; genus Sesbania; species Sesbania bispinosa. The sequence continues at coordinate 1,269,395 of QLOH01000111.1, forward strand.
TATAAATTTTTAAAACAAACATGCAAAACATATACATACAGCCGAACCATTTCTTCAAAGAAATAGGTTCCAAGAATTCATTTTTTAAGGGAAAAAAGGTTTAGGGATAAGGATCAAGGGTAATCCTTAACTCTAGTCACCAATCCTACTAGAGTTCAAGGTTCTCCCCCCCCCCCTTTACCTAAGGAAAATTCTTCTTGAAAAGGTGCAGCAAAATCCTAAACAGCTCCTCTTTTGCACTCCTCTTGATCACCAAAACAAGGTTCTTCAAAGGTTGGAGGCTAGATTTTTGTAGCTTAAGGTTCAAAAATGGAACCTTTAGCTTGAAATGTGAAGGAGAAAAATGGAGAAGATGGAGAGAATGAGAGGGAGGCTCACGACTGTTTTGGGAGAAAATGAAGAATGAGAAAAACAATTTTGCATGTAAGGTTTAGAGAAAGGTGGACAAATGTCTCTAATTTCATGAAAATTAAGGCTTTTCTTCACTTTATGTCTTTTAGAAAAGGTATGAAGCCAACATGTGTAACACATGCACAGACACACCCACACGGCTTTGGGAAAGGGGAAAGGAAGGATGATGCAGATTTTTCTGGCCCGGATAAGAGTATTCGGGCCCGGTTCCAGAAAGAGTATGGGTAAAATGGAAATTTCACACCAAAATTTCCATAAAATTCTAGAAAAATTCCTATAATTGCTCTAACCTATTTTAAGCCTAAAAATGTGATTAGAACTCATTTCTCACTTAAACTCTCTTATTTCCCAATTTTCCCAGTTTTCGCACACAACAGTCAATTTTTAATAAGAGTAAGCAGATAGAAAATTATGGCTTTACACACAAAAATTCTATAAAGTTTAAATATCATTTTCAATCCACTTTTAAGGTCCAAAGTATATTTTCCATATTATTCTACAATTTTTCATATGTTGGTTAGGGTTACACTGCTAACCAGGGGTATTTTGGTCTTTTTGCCCAAAAGTGCCAGAAAATTCTAAATAAATTTCTAAATTTCTTTATTAATTATATTAAGACCATTTTGACTAAAAATGTAGATCCCTTTTAAGTTTTTGCTATTTTTCATAATTAAATCTATATTTTCCTTAACTGTATAATTACTAAGGGTATTTCAGGTCATTTTCTCAAACACCCCTCTAAAAATAAATCATTTATAATTATGGTTAGAAAATTTCAAAAAATAATTTTGATTGTTTATCAATAGTTCCTAAATACCTCGTAATTAAATTTTCTCTCTCTCTTTTTAAAATTTTCTCTATCTTTTTTATATACTGGTAAGGGAAATTGTGGTGTTACATTATTGACTAAAATAAGAAATATTTCAATACTTATTTTCATATATATATATATATATATATATATTCTTTTAATTTATTATTTATTTTAAAAACAAACTCATAACTTTATGTTTTTTTTCTATTTTTTTTACTAATCTTACTTTACTTTAATTATCTATATTAATTAATTATTATATATATAATAAGCGAGCTATACACGAACCCTGATTGTCAAGCTTATAAAGTTTGGATTTGACTCATTTATATAATCAAGTCCAATTTTAAGTTTGACTTTGTTTGTTTAATTAAACAAACGAGCTTTATCGAATATTTAACGAGCCGAGCTCAAATAGTTTACGAATAGCTCAGCTCATTTACAATTCTAGTGGTAGGGGTGTTGAGAGGTGGAGATGGGTTGGGGAGGTGGTGTGGAGAGGGAGGGGTAGGATGGGGATTTTGAAAGTGACACACATTATGAAGGTGCGAATAGCAAAGAGGGGTGTAAAAAGCAACTCCCTTTATTGCATTACCCAAGAGCTGCTGGTGAGCCTACATTCAGCTCCCACTGGCCCAACGAGTTAGGTCACCAGTCCATGAGCTTCAAATTGAGCGAGTCATTAAAAAGTGTTGCTTATCAAAGTTATTTTTTATTTTGTTAAGACAAAAAATAAAAATGTTTGAAATAAAGTATAATATATATGAAAAACAAAGAAATTGAAGACAATTATAATAGTTAAATATCTATATTAAATAAATAAATCAATAATTATAAAAGGAAAAAATTATTTGTGCAGTTGTCTAGACAAAATGCAGTGATTGGGTAAATAGAGTCTAATTCAATGGTTCACCGTTGATTAATTTAACTCATATTTTAAAAGTTTTGTGGCTATAAAAATATTTCATTAGTACTTCTTAAGAAAAATAAATACATTTCAAAAAATAAAATCATTCGAAATATATATTAAATGAAAAAAAGAAGCTAGCGTATGAAAACTAGCCGCTCTAGAGAGAGCAAAATTGAACTAAAAACCAAATATGTTTGAGTAAAGTTGTAATTGCAATTCACATATATTGTTTCCCTGCATCTCTCTCTCTCTCTCTCACACACACATATATATACAGTGGCGGACCTACATACAAGTGAGGGTGCGCAGATGCACCCCTCACTTTAATAAAATTGCAAATAAATATTGAGTTTTTTATATTTTTACCCCCTCTGTTTTTATATATTTGAACCCACCACCTCTCAATTTCTCATTTCCCCCCACTCACTCAGGGTCTTGGATCCGCCACTGTACACACACATATATATATAGTCAGAGAGAGAGAATCAACATAAAGTTCTTAAAATGTTAAGAAAATATAGGTTACATAGATGAAAAATAGAGATTCTTATGGAAATACCTAAAATTGTCAAAATGGGTTGACATGCAAAATTGTAGAGCTTGAGTTTTTATTTTAGAAGTTTGAATAACTTTCAAAAAAAATTAACCCGATTTAATAAAGTTCGCTATCAACGGAAACTCATAAAAACCTACAAAAAAAACCTGGACCACCCACAAAAAACCAATAAAAATATAGTGTCTTTATCTTAGAAACCAGAATATTTCTCGACTTTTTTTATCCCAACACGTAAAAGTCCCGCATCATATCAAATTGGGTCAAGTAGCCAAATTAACAGTTGTAGAGACACCCGGTTAAAGAAAGGGGCAAAAGAAAAAAAAAAGAAAGGGGCAAAAGAAAGTGTATTGTATTCTTTTATATTCGGTATAAATTGCCTTTTCTCTTTCGATTTTTTTTTTGGTGGAACCTTTTCTCTTTCGGTTAACTTCGGTGCTGTCTCGTGACCTAATTTCTTTAGTCCAAGCCCATGGAAATATGTAACAGGGAAAACAATGAAGGCCTATGCACCTCATGGGCCTTCATTTGTATTTCCCTGTCATGGGCATCTCTAATCACAGTCCATGGCCTACTACAATAGTTTGGAGGTGTCGAAACTATACCAAAAATGTTTTTGAATGAACTAATTTGTCAAAATGCGCATAATTAAAAAAAATGTTTTAAGAAAAACAAAGTTTCTAAAAGGATATGGGGGCTCACACCAATTCTAGTTCTATTGTAATTTTTTAGAATGGTAGAGATCAGTGAGGTTAAGGTAAAATTTTTCATTTTAAATGGAAAAATTATAAACATCAATAATTGATCATAGAACGTCAAGTGTGCATCTCTATTTTCATTTCTCCTATTTTTTTAAAAAAAAACTGATAAGAAAAGAATGCTTAGTTAAAATGAAAAATGGTAAAACATGTGTTTTATCTTTATAAAATAAGTGAGTTTTAATTTCGATCATTGTAAAAAAAAATTTTTCATTTTTATCCACCCAAAATTAAAAATTTTGAAAAAGTCCTTACTAATGACGTGTGAAGGTAAAAAAATTTCTAAATAGGCATATCACTCTCTTTTATGTGGCAAATGTTTAACTTCGTCATTAAAATTTTAGATGTTGATAGGATGTAAATGAAAAAAAAAATTTACAAGGATTAAAATTAAAAAATCACTTATTTTATAAAGATAAAAAATATATTTTATTTAAATGAAAAATAACCCTTCCGAATTCTTCGATCCAATCATAGAGTTTGCAACAGAACATATGGGAGGTTAGTTTTCATTTAAAGAAAACACTTTCTTTGTTTAATATTTAATCAAGTGAAATCAAATGAGATTATGATGAAACCTTTTAATAATTTATCATTTGTTTTCATTAGCATTCTATCTAGGGGTGTAATTGGATTGGGTTGGTTCGGTTTGGGGTGACATAAAGTCCGAACCGATAGAATGATGGTGGGTTGGGTTGGTTCGAGTTTTGTATTTTTAGTGTAAGTGTGACACCCTTCTACCCCAACTCTTATACAATTAATAAGTCGAAATATTTTTCAAAAACAGTATCCCTCAACGGGTAAAAAGGTTCACATAACTCTTCATTTAAAACCTCATTCATTGTAAAACAATTTAATTAAAATAAAAGTAGAACTCAAAGGTTTTCAAAATACACAAGCAGCAGAATCTCCAAATTATCAATAACTAAAACATCCTACTTGCCATGTAAGGCATTTAAAAGTGTTTACAAAATCCTTCCTAACTAGAAACATGAAGAAAAGAATCCCCAAATTATGCCTGATGTCACATATACCAGAGCACACCCCCTTTAATCAAATTTGACACCAGTCGTGTCATCATCGTCACCTGTAAAAATATCCACAGTATAACGGTGAGGAAAAGAATACTACTCATACATACACATAGGAGGCTACCCAATCCTCACCCTCATATATACAACATCATCATCAATCATACCACATACCCAAACATCAAATAATCCATCAAATAATAATCCTCCATAAATCAACATATAACTATTCATCTATATCATCATATAAGTCTCATACCATCATTCACCAATGGAATCACATACTCTATTTTCACACATAATACTCAATCATCATTAATACTCATAACATCATTATTTACTCAGTTTTATCATCAAATACATCACATATACATCCATCATGCATACACCAAAACTATTCATCATCAAAATATAACTCAATACCATCATTGAGTATAACACATTATCATATGCATCCAAACTCACCTCACTTACCCAAAGATCATGACTTGGAACTCCGCACAATGGGTGCACCTCTTCAATCACTCTAGTTAGTACCAAGATAGTCTATCGGTGTCACCACACACAATCCGATAGGTTATGCCCCCTTTATGGGCCTGCACAACGACATTCGACCCTAGGTTGCACCCCCTCTATGGGCCAGTACAAATCACCCCTAGGTTGCACCCCCTCTATGGGCCCGTGCATCGAACGCCTCATCTTGATCCCCCTGAGTTGTACCCCCTCTATGGGCCCCACAACTCAGTTCACCTCCTGAATTGTACCCCCTCTATGGGCCCGCACAATTCAGGTTTCATCACATATGCTCAAGGCATCTCTCCTAAGTTGTACCCCCTCCGTGGGCCCGCACAACTTAGGTAACATCATCATTAAATATTTTGCATATTCACCAACCATATGCATACCAAAATAACATCCATACATTGCATATTCACCAACCATATGCATGCCAAGATAACATCAATTACATTGCATATTCACCAACCATATGCATACTAAAATAACATTCATACATTGCATAATCACCAACTATATGCATGCCAAATAACATCAATTATATTGCATAAGCACCAATCATTCTGCACACCAAATATCATCAATATATTGCATAAGCACCAATCATTATGCACACCAAACAACATCAATTATATTGCATAAGCACCAATCATTATGCACACCAAATATCATCAATTATATTGCATAAGCACCAATCATTATGCACACCAAACAACATCAATTAATATTGCATAAGCGCCAATCATTATGCACACCAAATATAATCAATTATATTGCATAAGCACCAATCATTATGCATACCAAATATCATCAAGCATTATCACACAACCATCAATACCATTAAACAATCAGGATCTCAAAATCCACTCTGGTAATCGATTACCAACCTCTAGTAATCGATTACCAGCAAACAAGGTCTCTGGTAATCGATTACACCACCTTGTAATCGATTACTTGCAACCAAACACTTTGGTAATTGATTACAGCCTCCCTGTAATCGATTACCTGCAACAAACTCTCTGGTAATCGATTACCACAATCCTGTAATCGATTACCAGCGAACAAACAACACTGTCTGGTACTACCCAGATACACCTGGTAATCGATTACCACTCCTGGTAATCGATTACTCACGACGCAGATCGCAGATTTCCACGATTTCTAACACTTCTACATCACTTTTATTCAACTCTATTCAATCTTTTTCGATCAAACACCATTCATAATCATTAATATTCATCAAACTCATCAAAATCATCAATCTTTAACAGTTTTACATGGTTTTCCCATCAAAACCCCAAATCATTGAACCCTCATTAACCCCTTTTCACTATTCTCTTTATTCTCATTCAATCCAATCAAGATTCACAAAGATTCACAAAATTAATCATCAATCAACATGTTTTCATCATACAATACTCAATATATATATATATATATATATCAATTTCAAATTAGAGTCTTAGAGGGTCTTATGGTTGCCCTCACTACCCAAGCACCCCTACATGCATATACAAGCAGCACCCTCTCCCCCACCGTACCTTAGAGATGACAATCCCAAAAAGCGAATGGTGGCTCCCTCTTACCGATCTACTCTGCCAGCACCTTCTCCTTGTGGAGTCGTTCTTCTCCCCTCCTTAAGGTTTCACTCTATGACGTTTTGCAAAATAAGGATTAGGGTGAATTGGTAACCCATCCTTACTTAATACTTAACTTGGTTGGACCCACCCTCAACCCACTCATTCTTATTTTCTTAAATAATATTATTCATAAAAATATTAATATTACTAATACTATTATTTATTCCTCTTATTTAAATCAATTAATAGTATTAAAAATAATAATACTATTATTTCTTCCTTTTCTTTATTTTATTTGTTCATTTATATTAGGAATTATTAGGATATTATGGAGTCCTTAACCATCTACATTTGAATTTAAATTCAAATCTTATAATTAAATCTTATCCTAAATTTGTATTGATTCTTACCCTTATTCCTCGTGACCCTCATTATTCCTATTTTAAAATCTTATCCTATTCAAATATTAACCATATCTCCCTTATCAGATTATCAATATTAATCCTGATATTATTTTATTAATGTAACAATTGCTATATTTATAACCATTAATGTTAATTGCAATCTTATGATTTATCTCTTAATAATATTATTATATTATTATCTCATAAATACAAGTATATTAATATTTACTATGATTATATGTAATTTCTATTTTTACAGCTAACGTCTTTTGAAATATCATTATACTTATTTAAATTATATTTCTAAATTTCGGGATGTTACATAAACAACCCGATCCGAACCAACCCAAATTCGAGTTGAGTTGGGTCAATTGGGTCATGAACATTTTTTCCTATTTTAAAAAAAATATGGAAGATGAAATGAAATTAAAATATAAAATGAAAAAAAAAAGAAAAGAAATAGGGGAAAATAAAATGAGAGGAACAGATGAAATAAGGTTTGGGGAACCACCATTGCTTGTGTTGCTGTTGCGCTTATTTTGTTCTCCGCCAGGAAGGAAAATGAAATAAGATTAAGCTTCTTTTTCTAGTTTGGTTCGGGTTGGGTCTATCGGGTTCAACATAAGGTAAGCCGAGATCGAACTTGAACCGATCAGATTGAAAGAAAATGTCCTGAACCAAATTGAGTAATCAAACCGAACCGTTAGATATCATTCGGGTTGGGTTGGGTTCATCGGGTTCGCAGGTTGGGTCAGACTCGCTTACACTCCTAATTCTATGATTCCTCTAAATTAGAAATAGAAGCATATACTTAGAGTCTTTGAGGACTTTATGAAGAAAAGTGTCTATAAATATATCATTTTTTAAAAAAGGATATTGATATTATATAATTTCTTGAATTATATAAAAATATTTTAAAATTTATTTTCATAATTCTAGATATTTTATTACTATAATTATTTTTATATTATTTTAATTTTTATTAATCTTACTTTATTTTATTATTTATATTATATTATATATATAAAATAAATACAAATAGTGAGTTATATACTAACTTGAAGAGTTAAATAATCGAACTTGATTTTAAATTTGAGTTTATTTATTAAACCAACCTGATAAAGTAATTTAACAATTTTGAGCTCGTTTACACCCCTTGTGATGATGATGTATAAATATTAAATAACGTGTAAATCACAATTAGATAATTTATTTTCTTTGTTCATTCCCGTCTACAATTCTCCGCATAAAAGAAAACAGAAGTGCAAACCTTATTGAGTACTACTGTACTAGGCTTGTTTTTATTTAATCAGATTCGTATGAGGGTAGAAGACAACTCCAATTACAATGAAGTGTTAGTTGGACTTACAATTTTGATAAAATTATATAATTAGTATGTGAAGCTGCAACCTTTCACATGGTAAACAATCAAGCTTCATGGGCCCTCACTCTAAATAACCCAGTTTAGTTGTCTCTGGTGATGTCTCTGGAGGTCTCTCTTCTCCATGTCCATGAGCCTCGCCCCCCCTCTATTTAAAATGTAGATTTCATCAAAGAGCCCTTTTGAATTGCAGGGCCAACCTTGACAATTGTAATCCTTCAATGACCTTCATTATAGTAGTAGGCGATAAAATAAAACCACGGTGCTATTTACAATTAGAAGCTACTTTTAATTTATTTTCCCTCTTTTCTTAATTCTTTGAATGGGGTAGATAAGGTGGGATAAATTTCATTAGTTAGTCGTTGTGCCGGTTAAGTGTTATGTTTCTCTCCATGCGACTGTCTTATGCTTACATATTATACAGAGAAATTAAAAAAAAAATTACTATTTCAAAACTTACTTTTCAAATTATTATTATTAAAGTATTTAAAAAAAATTTATTAAATATTACTTACAATTTACCCCTCCTTATAAAGAGGAGTGGAATGGGAACGTGAAGTTTGAGGTTTTTTTTTTTTTGTTAATATTAACCACATGTATTTCCTATTATGTATCTCCTATTATCATGAATAGTCCTATTCAGGGCTTAATGGTAATCAAATCCGGGAGCTATTGTGAAGCTATGAGTTGTCATGGGCTTAATGGTAATCAAATCCAGGAGCTATTTGTGAAGCTATGAGTTGTCATGTGTGAGTCTCCCTCTTGTAACCTTGGGGCTAATTTAAGCTTAATTTGAATATGGAGGTTGATTAATCCACCCTGGCTTGGACCCTCTTAGCATAATGTTTATTCTATTATATTATAGACATGGGTCAGTTTTTGTTGCGAACTAACGAATTTGACACTGATATACTTTCTCTTCATGTCAATGATGTCTGTCATGCGAGCACATGTGCTTGTGTATTTTAGAGGTACATCCGTAAAGTCCTTTGGTGCTCGTGATTCTACGGTGAGCTGTGATGGGACCAATTCCATTTCTCTCTTGCGAGAAGAGATGATAAAGTCATTGATCATGTGGTGGCTTGCTTTATAAGTGAATGAAGTGTTGCAAATTGCAATTAATGCTCCGTTGTATCTCACTATTAGTATTAATGAAAATGATAATATTAGGCTGAACATTAGGGAGGGCAGCTACATATATAGCTTGGTTTATGGGATTTGATTGTTGAAATTTCCAGTCATGAAATCGTTGAACCCTTCTGTCCTAGTTGTATTTGATTAATTATTGTCTAACATTTATTGGATATATAATCCAATGCAATGAATGCTAGCTACTAGAATTAGATCCTATATTAGGGCCCTCATTCTTAATTTAGCTAGATATAAACACCATTAGGAAACGCTGCATCTTTTATTTATTTATATATCTAAGTTGCTGTCACTTGTTTTTTTTTCTAGTATGAGCAAAACAAGTACACTAGGAGCTCCATCTCTGTAGCTAGCTTGTTTCCGCTACAAAATTGGCAAAACAATAACCTGTGACTTTGAATGGTGTTTGGTGAAATTGAGAAAAAGTAGTTGGTACTGGCACTTTCATGTCCTTCCTTCCCACCCGCATTGTCTCTTCATCAGCTTTGAGTGCAAAAGTAACATGCCTACATGTGTTTCACCAGAAGGTGGCAGAAAGTTGTTGTTACTTGTTACATTTTTCATTTCTACCTCCACTCCACGGTTAATACAATATAATTAGCAATGTAAATGCAAATGCAAATGCAAACTAACTAGTCACAGGTCACTCTCTATAGCTAGCTAGGTAGGGTCACAATCACATAGGCCTATCTGTTATTTTTCCCCTGTTTTCGCCAAATAGTAATAGCAACCAATCTCATTCACAGAACATGGGTAGTCTCTTAAGAAGAGTTGAACATGATGGCCCAGTCAGGTTCACACCTCACATTTAAGACACTTGTTTTAAGCCATCTTTGATTCTCATAACTTCACCGTTATGAGAGGATGCTCAATAAAGTTTTCCTTCTACAACTGTCTTAATTAGTCATGGAATTGGAAGAGTCCAAGTCAAAACAAATTAAAGGTCATATTTTGCAACTGGCCTGTAGCACCTAATTGTCCAATCTTGTGGACGTTCCTCTTCCTTCCGCGCCAATTAAGTGTCCGTTTTCATTTATAGTTGAGTTGGGTAGAATTGATTTTAAAAATTGATGATTGAGATGAGTGATATACATTTTATGGTAAAGTGATTTAAAATCAATTCTACGAAAGATGTTAATTAATTAATTCTCATATTTCTTTGGTTATTTTGGATTGTTGAGAAGATGGATAGTAGGTGAAGTGAGATCCAAATGTAGATTCTAAGAGTCCATAATGACTAGTCAGAAAGGAGTAGTGAAGTGAGATTAGGAAGAAAATTTCATGTTTCGGTCCACTTACTTTTATTAAGTGGGTAATGAAAATGACATAAACTGGCTCCACACCTGAAAATTGAAACGAATAAATTTAGAAAACAGAGAGGGGGAGGGGGGGACCTAGTTATCTCCACCAATGTGAGGTTGACTCGTGTGATATGAATGTATGATGATCACATGCTATGCCTGTTCATAGACATACACACACACACAAGCGTACGTACAATGAAGGGTACTTACTAGTTGAGAATCAAAGTTAATTTAATGATGAGTGAGTCCTTCAAGGAAAGGAAGAGAAGAAGAAGAACAGCATTCATTCATCACAAGCATTTGGATGATTTGTGACAATTGGCCTTAGAACATGGGCATGATAAGCAGGAACAATGCCATACCTAGTAGTTGTAGTTATTCGATCTGCAGAAAGAAAGAACCAACTCCATCCAACCCCAAAGAGTACTGATTCTCATTTAATATTTCTCGACCAATTTATATCTGATTATGACCATACTTTCCATTGCTAGCGCCTCTGCTGTATTTATTTGCTGCTATGCTATGTATATATTGTAGAAGGAGGACCACACCATACCCAATATATATCCCTTCTGCATTCTAAACAAGAGAGGAAATGAGGAGTGCATGTGACTCCTCCACATAATTTCACAAGCCCCGAGGGTTATTTTCATTAATGTATAGTATATTGAAAAGGTAATTCAAATTTTCGTTTTAAAATTGTTTTAATTTAATAATAAATTCAATTACTATACACCCCATGTAATACAGCAAGAGACATGTATAGGAGATATGAGAAAGAAGTAATACATATGATGTGATAAAAAGAGATAAAAAAAAATAAAATTATATCATTATTTAATGCAAAAACAAATCTCATATATGATAGATTGCATATATGACAAATTGCACGGTCGAACTCTTACTTATGTTCTTGGTCTGAGATAAATGCAAGGACTGAGGCATGATCCCCCTCCCTAAATTTTTCATAACAAAAAGATATCATTACTCATTAATTAATATATAAGAAAAAATATGGAGTATAAATAAAAATTTATATTTTGTGGTTTGTATTTTTTATTCATGCTTCTGTTTATGACATACACTTTACGGACTTTTTTTTTTTTTTGTTTCACATAGGCCTTTATTTAATCATGTGAAAATGGAAAATATATTACAGTTATTTCTTTGAGTACAATTTATTTTTTAAATATTTAAGAGATAAATATTTAAAATATAGATATGCAATCAATTACGAAAAGAGATTTTTTAAATTATGGAAAAAAAATAAATTATGTAAATCAGTGTACATTATCTTTTGTATTTATTAATTAATATGATATTGTGATGAAGAGAAATGGAAGGGAAAATAAGGTGTTATACAAAACGTTGTGGCATATATAAATATCACATATCTCACCAGTTTTATAGGTCCGGCTGTAGGGCTCAAGAAGAAAAAGTACAAGAATCGCAAGGGAATATTCACACAGTTTTATTTGTATGGAGCACAGTATCCAATTTACCAAAGAAAACCAAGAAGGGTAATGATATTACCTATTTACATTCACATTGTCACTATGGTGGGGATTGCTTTTTGTGTCAACAAAAATGGTTTAGGTGTTTTACCTTGGAACTATGGTTATATAGATCAATGCTGGCAATCACTTGGGGTAGTGAACATTACAAAAGAACATTTATATATGTTATAAAAAATGCAAAAGATAAAAGCTGAAATCGAAAGGACACACAAATATATGACCGTTGTCCCCTTTTAATTTCTCCCCTGTTTCGGAGCATGTTAATGAAGATGAAGGAAGGACGTACCTTAAAAGAAAAGTGGTAGCATGTGAAATCCTGTATTCACCTGTCACAACTTACAAGACAAGCTGCATGTGTTTGTAGTTGTACGCCTCATCTCAATAATTCTTTGTACTTGTACTCTGGATTTAATTGGCCAATTAGGGATGATAATTCACTTTGTTTTAGCTTAAATATTATGTTCACAAATCCTTTGGTTGGTTGAGTAGATTTTGGGTAAAAAGAAAATTGCAGCGAGAGAAGTACGAGACAAAATCATTTTTTGGTCGTTTAGCTGGTGGGAGAAAATATGAGAGGAGGAAAATTTTGTGAGAGAGAAAAGAAATGTTACTTCAGCCCACTTAAATAACTATTTTATCCTTATTTTTCATCCATTTTGTCTCATTTGTCCAAATAATATGTAAGAATAATTATGTGATTCTCTCCCTCTCTATACACACATATATAAATTTTTGTCTAATCAAATAAGAGAAAGATAATTTATTTTATTTTCTCCCTGATCAAACAATATATAAAGGGTCAGTTTAGATAGATTTCTTTATAAGAACTTAAAAAAAATAAAATAAATAAATTAAAAAGATAAAATGATTCTAAGAGGGTTCAAAATTAATGACTTATTCCTAATTTGTATCCAACAAAACCATGTATATAGTTTAGCTTATAGGACTTATTCACTTATTTCAGCTTCAATTTTACTAAGGAAGTGTTTGACTTCTAGCCAAGACTTATTTGCTACTCAACTTTTAAGCCTTTTATTGTGAAGTGCTTAACTTCTAGTTGAGGCTGGTTTGTTGATGTTGCTTAACTTTTAGTCAGGCATCATTTATTTATGGTCCTTAGCTTTTAGATGAGAGTTGATTTGTTGATTATATTTGGTGCTCTTTGATGCATAGAGGGAGAGTCACCTGATGTGTAAATGTGGAGATTGGTGAAATTAATACTTAGTGTGAAGGTCGAAAATTAGTATTATTCCAAGTTCATGGGTCGAGGATTGACAAAATACTTAAGAGTACATAATAGTCGAAAAGTTTATTGACATTATGATTTTTCCTTTTAAATTAGAGATGAATTCACTTCTAATTTTTTAATAACATAGCTAAAAAATTTGATAACCATAATTTTCAATCCTTAAAGGTTAAACTTAAAATTGAGCATAACATTAATTTTTTTCACTGATACCTATGCTTTCCTAACATCACCATATATATATATATATATATATATATATATAGATATATATATATATATATATATATATCAAAAAGTAAAATACAGAGCTTAACAATGATTAAGTACTTAATAAATATATAGTCATCACTAATCAACATGGGTAGTAACTTAGGGTTTCTTTTTTAGTTTTATTGCATTGGAGTGTGTTTGGTAAAACTAGCTGAAAGCTTAAAACTAGTTTGAAAGCTGAAAAGCTCGCTGAAAGCTTAAAGCTAGCTAAAAGTTGAAAAGTTATTGAACGTGTTTGGTAAAACTAGTTGAAATGGGTAAAATGACATTTAAGGACAACATTAATTATTAAATAATGATAAGTGGGGTGTGGTTGATGGCTAAACTTGTAATTAATTTTTCAGCTAGTAGCTGAAAATTGGAGTTTTTTTAAAAAAGCTACCCCAAGTAGCTTTTTAAGAAAAAGCCTGTAGCTAACCCTAAAAAAGCTATTTTTCCAAACACTATTGAAATGATTCAGCTACTATTTTCAACTTAGCTGAAATGACAAGTCAAATACATATTATTTTGTTGAATTAACATTAAAATAGTCATTGATAGGCGGGTTTGCGGCCGGTCAGCCCCGCTTATGCTTGTTATTATGTGAGTTAACCGCATAAACTCACTTCTTCAATGAGTCTTTATTTTATTAACCTCAATCCCACGTTTGATGGGTTTTTTGCGAAATATAAATGCACAATATTTTTTACTATTTTTAGTTAAGACATAAATATCAACCATTTTGTTAAGATTGAAAGCTATACCACACCTATATCATCCCACCAAATATGACTTGGATTTAAGATGTTTACTTTTCCCACATTTCTATTTTGGCCACGTATATCAAAAGAGAATCATTTCCATTTTGAAGTATAGGAATATTCAATAATTCAAACTAAAATCCTAGCTACCATTTTATTTATTTTTGATTTAATGGAAACCATCCAAAAGACAACTCATACATATATCAAATTGGTAAATGTATTATGAAAATTGACAATTATTGTAGGATATCTAGTATATTTTCTTCCTAATTATTATCTGGAAAAATATATATAGACTCTAATGCTATGGTTGGTTGAAGAGAATTAGAGAGGAGAGAAATAGTACGTGGAGAAAGATAGAAAAGAAATAAAATCTCACCCATGTTTGATTGAGAAGAGAAATGAGAGAAGAATAAGGGATAAGAATACAATTACAACAATACCCTTAATAAATATAAATCGTTTTTCCTCAAATATTGTGTAGGGGTATTTTTTTAAATTTAGTAAAAAAAAAGTTACTTGCTCTCTTCTCACTTTCTACTCAAACAAAATAAAAAGAGAGGGAGTGACACATATTTCTCTCTTCTATTTGATTAATGTTTCTATTAAACCAAATAACTTATAAATCTACTTCATTTTTTATCACTTTCTTTCTTTCTCTTTTCTTTTTCTATCTATTTCTCCCTTTTAATCAAACATAGCCTAAAAGTATATAAAGGGATCGCTATGATTTTTGTATAAAAAAGGTGTATAATGTGTCATGTGTTCATCAAATAACACTTATTAAATTACATAAAAGACAAATTTTTCTCTATTTATATGCATAAAAAGTGTAATACAGTAATGTAAAAGAAACGCATATGTTGTGTGCAGTTTCAGACCGGTTTGGCTTTGAAATTTGAATATAATATATATTTAACTTCTAATCACTATTTTCTTAAAGCTACCTTTTGGTCACTTTTCAAGCTACCCTTTGATTTCTTTATAGCACTACATAAAGGAAAATGGATGTCCACCTCTTGTTCTTCTCCATGTAGAAGAAATCTTGTATGTGTATGGAAAAATCTATTGCTTGAGCTTCGTTTTTGTTTGATGTAGTTGTGATGATTGTGACATCGAGGAGGTGTGGCACAACCATTGGATTCTAGGTTCATAGTCAATGGGGTTTGTAGAGTGATTCACTTTGGTCTTGAAGAGCTTTCGTGTGATCACAATTTTCAATCCCTCAATGAGTCTCATAAGAATGGAATCAACCATGATTGAAGCAAGAAAACAAAGGAAATGCCAAAATAATCCAATGAAGTAGGTCATTACCAACAAGGTTGAAGGTTTGTGTGTGCTTGGGGGAAATATTTTACCGCAACCTCATAATGGGTGTTAATATTAATGCAAACTTCTTAGGGACCAAACTTGGATGGTGGGAAGTCGACCTAAATTAGACCTCGAGAGTGTGAGTGAATATGATGATTCCTAAACCCTAAATTTGTTATTATTAATGCCAAAGCTTATTGTTTTCAAAAAAGCTTATTGTTTTCAAAAGGAATAAAATTGTTGAAAGAGAATCATAGATAAATCATCTTCTATTTATATTGACAATTATTGCTTTGATCCAACCTTGTTCCTTTTAAACCTAGCTAATCTCTAAGTTGGCTCAATGATCAGTTTTAAACCTTATACGTGTTTAATAAATTTTATTGGTGAGAAAATTCAATTATGAGTAGAATCGATTTTAAGAGTAATAATTTTTCTTAAATTTTTTTAGTAAAATTGATTCTAAGTGTAAGATCTATAAAATTTTTAATATCCGCATTTCAAAAGTGATTTTACTTTATTAACCAACTTTTTAAAATATCATTCTCAAACACAAGTTAAATTTTATAACTTCAATTATTTCAAAATAATTGTACAAATTTTGAAACAAGTTGATGCATAGTCTTCCTCACATTTGATTTTTGAGGTAAATAAATTATAATTAATTCATGAAAAATAGGATTATTTAGTGTGTGTTTGATTTTATAATAGTAAAATTGATTTTAGATTAGTGTAATTTTATAGAATTGATTTTGAAGTAACGTAAAATAAAGTAACATTTTGTTTTAGAAAAAACCTAAATTTGGCACGCACCAAATATTAATTATGCAATTAACCATACACACGTTTCTTTTATCAAAACACGATTGACCACGATCAAAGAAGTGGTTAATGCATTGATTTATAGTTATATAAAATTAATTATAAAAATAATAATTAAAATAAATTATATATTTAATGGAATTGATTTGATTTTCCTTCTTCAAAAAATAAAGTATACCCTATTATAACTTGATTCCAAACAAGCACTGAGCGGTAAATCTTATACGCATTATTGATCTGATGAGAGTTAAAACAATGAAAGTTACTAATCGTGTGTGTAATGCGAATCCCAAAGCTTTGAACAAGAAAATGGAAAAATGTGTCAAATGGCGCAAGAGCAGGGGACAAGGCAAAATCTGTATCTTTCAGATTGAACCTGCGAAGCGAAGAAATACTGCTAACGGACCATGCAACTAAAAAGGCAAGGAGGCTTGTACGGATACTGACTATTACAGCCTTTGCTTAATTTACTTCGATCACTTGCTTCGCCTCTTTAATTGCTTCTGTTGGTTTGGTATACATTGATTCATCGCTTCCTTTCATCTTTATTGCAAAAAATGGATTTCCCCAGAAAGAATAGCTGGTAAATTGGTTAAACGTAACATTGGAAATTGCTGGGATGCTTCTTTGTGACAACCACCGTACCTATTGAGTCAATTGACAAATGGAAAAAAAAATTCAGAATGGCCAAGCTAGTTGTATGAAGAATTTGTATTCTATCATTATCCCTTTATTTGGGGGTGAAGAGTAACTCGGAAGAGAGAAAAATGTGAGAAATAAAGAGGGAGTAAACTACCACTTTCATACTCGACTTTTACAGTGTCTTGCAGTTTTGTCTCTGACATTTTTAAAATAACACTTTAGTCCCTGACTTTATTAAAAACATGCATTTAGTCCAAAAATGCATTTTTTTAATAAAGTCAGTGACTAAAGTGCATGTTTTTTAATAAAGTTAAGGACTAAAGTGCTATTTTGGAAAAGTCAGGGACGAAATGACACGACGCTGTAAAAATCGAGGACGAAAGTGTTAGTTTACTCAATAAAGAAGAGGAAAAAAAGAGGGATTGAGATTCTCTCCTCCCGTTTAAAACAAACTGGACATAATCTCAACAATCTAAAATAATTTATATTACATATAAATTGAAGTAAGAAAATTTCATCTTGTATTTTTTAACCATAGATCAAGCAAACTGCACACTCTCCAGTTGATTCAACTGGAGAGGATCCGTGCACAAAAAAGAGTGGATTTATGTGTTGTTCGGTTCAAGAGAAGGAGATAAATAATTGTTGGTTTTTCTCATTCTTTTGTTTGGTTGAAGAGAAAAATGAGTTGAGTGAAAAAAAATCATAGAAAAACAAAATTGCCCCTAAAATAAAGAGTAAAAAAATAAAGTAATATTTCTCTAAAAAATATGAATGTAAATTCACACGTGGAACTTATTTCTTTCTCAACTTTCTTTTCATTTTGGAGAAAAAGAAAAAGATAGTGAGACCCATCATTTTTATCTCCTCCACCACACACTCAAACGTCTCATTTTGTCCCTTATTTCTCTCCATCCTCTTCTTTCCATAAAAACAAACAAACGGTATATGTCACAACGTAAGACCATATAACAAGATATGTTTATAGTTGGGCTTTTGTATATCATTATATGATATGTGATATTGTTATGCTATTAAAGAAAATTAGAAAATTGATCCAAATCAAAAGAGAGACTAGTGTGTTTGGTTTCCATTATATCTGGACAAAAACTACTCTCAATAACATTTGTCCGGATCACGTTTGAAACGTCATTTTAGGATAAATTAAACACACACTAATAATATGTTTGAAATAACGTTAAAATGACATTAGATCCAAACGTGCTTTGGAGTTGATCACCTAACAAGTTTCTAAACACACAATAATTAGTAATTGATAAAAGTAATACATGTTTAATTTCCTTAAATAAGATACATATTCAAATCTTGCTTGTTTTAATTTTTTTTTTAAAAAATCTCTATTAAAAGAGTTAGTACCAATTAAAAATGTTTAATTTCCAAGTAGAGTAAATTATCTCCCCTAAAATACATGTGATTTAGACGGAAAAAAAAAAATAGAGTGAGATTGAGGGGCCTAGGTGTTGTTTGAAAGGGCAACAAGGGGTAGTAAACCCAAAAGGAGTTAGCTCCCTTCATGTCCTTGAGAACGCACAGGACCCCAAAACCGCCCTCTAGGCCCTTGTCATTTGTCCCTACAACCCCACATGACTCTGTTTCTCTATCTACCAATTACTACTCTGCCTAAGCCTCACGATAAATAGCCTCCACGTTCCCTTTTCTCATTCACAACAGCTTCTCACAAATTTTCTTCCTCACACTCACACTCACATTCACACTCACACACAAGCTTCTCTCTCCCCTTGTCACACCAAATCCACAATGGCTTTAAGAAAATCAACAAGTAGTAGACTTCCTCAAACAGCACTTATTAAGCAAATCCTCAAGAGATGCTCAAGTTTGGGGGAAGAAACAAGGCTATGATGATCAAGGCCTCCGTTTGGATGTCCCTAAGGGTCACTTTGTTGTATATGTTGGAGAAAACAGAAGCAGGGTACATTGTTCCAATTTCTTTCCTAAGTCGCCCAGAATTCCAAACACTTCTCCATCAAGCAGAAGAAGAGTTTGGCTTTGATCATGAAAAGGGCCTCACAATTCCCTGTGAAGAAGATGTTTTTGAGTCTCTTACTTCCATGCTCAGATGAAAAAGGTTAATTACCAAGGCACTTGTATGAACCATTTTCAAATTTTTTTTCTTTTTTTAGAGGGGAAGAGGGAGAAAACAGTTACCTAAAGATGAAGCTGCTTCATTGCTTCTCTTACTTGATTTTCTCCATTTCTTTCTTATATATATAAATATAAAAAATATTAATGTATGAGGCTCCTATTTCAGAGAGACTCTAACCTCATGAAATTAGCCCATGAAAGAATCTTGTGGGTTTAGATTGTAAATCTACTAGAAAGTAGCATTTTTTTCAACAGAGGTGAACAATAGTGCAAATGTACCCTGTTGGAGAACTAATTTAAAAGGGTATTGAAGTCTTCCTATTCTTTCTCTCTTTTGGGTAAAATTATGGATTAGACAGATTTAACTTTGTCCATTGATGATGTGCCGCATCCCTTACCTTTTTTTTTTCTTTTGTTACAATGATGTTAATCAAGTTTGAACTCACTATGCAGTGATATATTGGTTTAAATCAAAATCATGTTATTGAAATTTAATTTTGGAGTAAATCAAATGCACTAATAATCAATTCCTTTCACCATTGGTAGATTTGGAATAGAGTTTTAGAGTTTTGGACTTCTCGAGACACATCCTATATAAGAAGCAATTAAGAGAGTTGCGTTAATTTAAACCTATGTTCGGCCTATTCTCACCATTAATCCAAACATAGAACTCAATTACAATAGTAGCTTGCTTCTATCTACTAATTAATATGCCCAGCTGAACTCTCAGCTTTTTCATAACATATTAGAAATATTTGTTTAAGCTTTGTTCAAATAAACAAGATTAAATTAATGAACGATATCACGTGGTATAGATATTTCATAAATATTTAATATAAAATGAAATTAAAATAAATATCGTTGGTTCGTCTTTTATTTATATATATATATATATATATATTCCATATATAGACATGCTTTCATTTATTTTGATAGTTTCTGTGATTCTGTTAGGGTTGACCATGATTAAAATATTTATATTTACTAAGCCCGAACAAGAATATCCTTGGTAATAAAGGATATATGTGATTAATACAAAAAAATATTTGCATTTAAGAAAAAAAATTGTATCCATATTTCTTATATTGATAAATAATAAGTTTTAATATTCATTTCTATACCAAGAGTGTGTTTAATATTCATTTTATAGGATTTATTTTACTAAAATATGAATTTCAAGTTACGTAATTTATGTTTTGAAATTTTTTTAAAGTAATTTTGTATTAGAATTTAGTATATATATTTTTCAATTCAACATAAAAGTTATGATTTAATATGTTGGTTCAAATTAGAAACAAAAATTAATCTTAATTCAAAATACCCAAATATATTGACACAAATTTCAAACTATGTTTTACATATCAAATTTGATTTTGAATGCATTAAATGTTGATCCAAACATGCTATAAATGAGTATTTATATACCCAAATTTATTATTTGCATTTTAGTTAAAGGGAAGTTTTTTTAAAAAAATATAAGTAAAATAATTTAATTTAATATTATTAATTGTTCAAAATTAATAAAATAAAAAGTACTAATTAAAAGTACAACATTTAACTAAATTTAAAAAATATCTAAAAATTTTTAAATCCTAAATATGAAATATTGGGTGGGGGAGAGGAGAAGTGAGTATTATAAAACACAAACCGCACTTCTACAGTTCTACCCACAAATTTTTGTGAATAATCTAATTTAAATTTAGACTTGATCTAGAGGTTAACTCGGAACTAGCTCGATTGGTCTAGCGGCCTATCAGCTACCTCGGATTTAGACCTACCTCAGTCATCTCGACTGACTTATCATACAACCATCTCGGCTGGCCTACCTCAGCCATCTCGGTTGGCCTATTCAGCCATCTCGGCTGGCTTATCAGTCATCTCAACTGGTCTATCCGCCATCTCGGCTGACCAACCTCAGCCATCTCGGTTGGCCTACCAGCCATCTAGACTGTATGGACACTTAACAACTGTGCAACCGGGGGACCACCAACTAGCTCCTCACCCTAGCACTTGCCTACGCCTACGCGGACTGACACCAATAAACTGACACAAGCGTAGGTTGGGCTACATCACATGCTAGCCCTGGCTAGACCCCATGCTATAAATTCCCCATCCCATGGAGGGTCAGGTAAGCTCATTTCTCTCCTGCTCACACTCTATCTAAAACTCATTCTAACTTGGGCGTTGGAGTGTCTTCACAGGTCACCCCCTCCTCCACCATCAACCACCACCGCATCTCAACCTCGAACCATCTCGGATCACTATCTCAGACAACTTGGGAACAGCTCGGATTACATCCTGGACCACCCTGGGACACCCATGAATGATCACCTCCGCCACGATCACGTGTCTGGCACGTCTAATTTTTAATAAAGACTAACTTGTTGCGACTAATTTTTATAAGTAAATGTCACGTCTAAATTTAACTGACTAATTTTTATAAGTAAATGTCACGTCTAAATTTAACTAATTAAAATCCCTAATCTCAATAATACATTCACCATTTTTTACAAAAAAAAAAATGAATTTTTTAATTAAAAATAAAAGTAAAAAAAAATTAAAATTCAAACAAATCTATCTATTAAAAAATTTTAATAAACATTGTTATAACTAGCAACTTGCATGCTTAGTTTAAAGTTGATTTTTTTTACTACATCAATCTTTTATATTAAAATCACGTTACAAAAATGTAAAACTGAATCAATAAAGAACATTGTCTCATATCCACAACTATAATATGGATCCTATAGAAACCAAAACACACAATTAATATAACATACCAAAGACATGCATGCGTTAAATTTGAGCCTTAAACAAGCACGGTCACGGTGATGCAGGTTGCAGTTTTTTATTTGAAATTTGAGGGTCCCAAAGTCAAGCACGTAAACCTTACAATAATTTAGCAAATTTAAGAGAGGCAGATGGTTCACTTCAAGTTGAGGACCACCAATCACCACCATACCTATAGTGATTACATAATGTAACTCTTACCGCATCAAAGGAATGTGGCTTTCCATACTAGATATATTTGGTTATGTTGGAATTATTGTTTAGGGTAAAATAAGTAAATTACACTCATGGATTGGGAAATTAACATTTGCATCTAAATAATTTCATAATTTAAAACCTGAGTGTATAATTAATTTGTTGAAATAAAACATTTATATATTGGTATTTTATTCTGTGTAATGCGCACACACATATATAATTGATATTTTTAAATTTATATTTTTATAATAAATGAATATATTAAAAGTATGAAATGTTATATTAATTAAATGATATGATAATCTTTCTCTGGATTATAGTGTAAAGCTTTTTTAATTATATTGATAGCTTATATCCATTAAATCATAATAATTAGATAACTTTTTTAAAAAAAAAATTAAAATGAATCTCACACTTTAATTGAGTAAAAAATCCAAAATCCCTAAGGCCTTTGATATCTATAATGGGGTGTGTTCGTATCAATCTAATCCAATGCAAATAAATCAACGAGGGTTGGTTCAAGTGGTACATACTTGATTCCCATTAAGAAAGATTTCAGGTTCGAGTTTTGTGAATGGAAAAAATCCCTGCTGGGAGAGCTAGCCCCACCATGATGTGGATGTTCTCGGCTCGAACAGAATTGCCTCATGTGGAGGATACACGTGGTTAAAGTAAAAAAATCCAATGCAAAGAAAAAACTGAATCAAACTAAAAATCAAAAAACCAAAAAAATAGCAAAATTAATCAAAAAAATTTATTGGATTAAATTGATTTTTGAATCTGTATTGAAAACTGATCCAATACAATTCAAACTAAACTTATATACATATATATATATATATTGTTTTATTTATAAAATAATCATAAATGTATATTTATATAAATATATTTTTATAAAATTGTCTATACTAATATATTTTTTATAATTTTATTATCTAACATGCATAATATCATTTTAATATATATATATATATGAATGACTTAATTGCACTTTTGGTCCCCCTATTATCATCAATCCATGATTTTGGTCCCCCTATTATTCCAAATTTTCAATATAGTTCAAAATTTTGATCCCTCTATACCTCCCAAGTATGTGTTAGAGGGACCAAAATCACGAATTTGGAATAATAGGGGGACCAAAATCGCGAAAAAAAAATAGGGGGACCAAAATCGCGGATTGATGATAATAGGGGGACTAAAAGTGCAATTAAGCCAATAAGGTATATGTTTTATAAAGATATGATATCTAAACCTTAATTTTAGTCAAGTGAAATGAATTTCACTTTATCATAATAAATATAGTTTATCTTTAAGAGATAACAAATTAAAATAAATCACTCTCATAATTTAAAGTAGGACTAGGAACAATTTCATAGGAGTAACTCGAAAAAGAGGAGACAGAAAAGGCCCAAATTGGGAAGCTCACTTGTCATTCCGCTTAACTACATGGAGAGGGGTCTTAAGCTTATAACAGAAGTAATAGGGTGAGTAAGAAGAAAGAATGAACACCGACACTTTGAGAGAGAAAAGGAGAGAGAGCCATTCCCGTATTTCCACAGAGGCGCTGCGGAAAAATCATCACTACAGATTCATTCACCGTTGGATCGGGCTGAAAATCTGGCAGGTGGTTCGGAACACCTGATTCTTCATTCTGAACGGTCGGATCGTCGATACGAGGTCTAAGTCGGGAGATAACCAGCCCGAATAGTAGTTGCGTTTTTGGGGTTTTTCATCTTTTTTTGTTCTCTATTCGGGAAAGGAGGGGAAGAAGAAGGAGGAGCCTGGATTGGAGCCTTCAGTCCATCAAAAGCTTGGGGTCATCTCCAATTCCTCCACCATCTCCATTTCTCCTCTCTTTTCTCCATTCAAGTGAGTAAAGCTCACACACTCTCACTCCATCATGTGCATGCTTCTCTTATGACCCCTATTCTCCTTTTTCCTCTTCCTTCTAGCATGTGGTGTTGATTCATTGATGGATTAGATAATATGTATGGTATGAGTTGTTTGTGAGTTTGAATGAGAACCCTAGGTTGGAGGATTTTGGGGATTTTGGGACTTTGGGGGAACAACTGCTATTGGGTGTTTTTGCTATTGATTCTTGAAGTTCTATGATGATTTTGCAAGTTATTAGGTATACATGAGGTGTGGTTGATTGAGAATATTTCCTGTTGGTTGTTCCTGACATTTTTCCAAATTCAGTTGAGATTATGCAAATGTATTTTTCAACTAGAAAATGAATTTGGTCTATGGCCACCAAACACTAATTAAGCAAGCTTGACTTTGGTCCAGAATATAACTAAAATGAGTTTGGCTTCGACCCAGAATTATATATGAGTTGTGTTGTGTTGGCATATTTGAGTTGTGTTGCATTTATATGTTTAAATTGATTTGAAATTATATTAGAGCAAATTATATATGTTCGTTTGATCTGTGTCGAGTGCTGCATTTCATATACCTGTCTCCCCACACTGCTTGCTGCATGCTTTGCTCACTGAGACCGTAGTCTCACCCCACGTTGCGGGATATATTTTAGTTATGCAGGATGTTCCAGCTTCTTGTTCAAAAGGGGAAATGAGCTTTTGGAGTGGAACCACATTTCTAGTGGTCGGATAGGGACCTTTGAAGTAGAAGTAATTGTAATTGTTAGTTAATGATGTAATTCTGTAAAACTTTAGATTGGCCATGGAGGCTTGATTGTAGTTGAAATTATGTTGTGTTGTTATAAACTGTACTGGTGGTTTTGCTGGATTTCAGGTTAAGATAGAAATTGGTAAACGTCCAGTTTTTTGGGGAAACTCTGCCAAATTTCCGGTATGAGCTCTATGAACCATAACACTCCAAGTGTAGGTTCATTCCCTAGGTTTTGATTGAGGTTTTTTTTTGTAATAAGAATAATGATGCTTGATTTTGTGGAAGCTTAAGCAACGTTGGATTGCCTAAGAAATTGTGTGATTTGTATGACGATATCGTAAGCGACGCGAAATAATTTCAGTAATTCGAGAACAGTGTTTCCAACGGACACTATTCTTGAGTTGAGAAATTAGGACGTTACATACTCACTCACCCTATTCACCCTCTCAATGATTTTTAACATTCTCTCTTTTCTCTTATTTGATGGTGAATCTCACACACTACTTGTGAGAGTGAGATTTTCCTTCGTAATCTTTAATATTAAATTCTTTCTTCCTATTTAAAATTTTAAATGCTTAAAATGATAATACTTAATTTTAAAATTATTAAGATTTAAAACTTTATCCTATTATTTTTTATTATAATCCTTATTTTTAATAATCTTTATTCTTAACATTATGAGGGTTCTTTGTTGCTGCTTTGTTGATTATCCAGATTTGGGTTCTATTGCTTTGTCTATTAGGTGGTTATCTTGTTGTTGGGTACCTTATAGGTGTGGTTATGTTTTTAATGGATATTATTAACTCATTTGACTATGGTCCTGTTATGTAAGTAGGATCTATTTGGGTGTAATATGGTTCGAATTGTTTTTACTTTTATTTTCAGTTTTGTATTGGGGGTGAGCACCCCTGGTAATCTATTCAATGAAATTTTACTCATCTAAAAAAAAAACATTATGATTTGAATTTATTTAATTATAACTCATTCTCAAATAATAATCTAAATTATATTTCAATAGTAAAACATATATAATCCATTATTATAATTCAAAATTAAGTAATAATCTAAAATTATTCTAATTTTTGTTTTTAAAATTTTAAAGAAATTATTTATTATAAATTTAATTTGTTTACATAAAAAATATTTTTATTTATGTATTATGGGGATTAATATAATAATTATATATTTTATGATTTATTATTTTTCATAAAATAATTAATAACATAAAAATCAAAAGCCAATTAGATTGGATTGGACGAGATTTAAACTTAAAATTACATTGGATCGATCAGATTTAAACATAATAATTAATCAAAACTGCTTTAAATTAGATTCGATCGATCAGATATCTTAAAATTAAACCGATTATTGAATAATCAAATAAGAACAAAACTGATGTCATTCAACTCGCGAACACCCCTCTCTATAGTAGTACAGGATTGTAGACACAAGGGAAAAGAGTGATCATAAGTATTTTGGACATTGGCAGATCAGCAGTTTCAAACACTATTTGCTGGGCCCTTTGTTTTATTTATGTACTTTTTTAAAATCATTATTGTGTAATAGATTAATCAAAATATACATCAACATATTGAGCATCAAATCAGTTTGTGATTGTGTCACATTACACTTATCCTAATTATCAATTAACGTAAGTGTGGGAGATAAAGTCTTTATATCATCTATCTATCAATATGTCTAATTAAGATGAAATTCCCTTTTTTTAAATAAGGGATTCACTCTAAACACTAAAATAAGGAGATAATATTTTTTTATCGTTAAATTAATTAATGACATTTAAAGAACGCCATTATTTATTGAGTAAATTACTCCAACTTCTCCTCTATTTTGTAATTATTACAACTCAAAAACCCCTCCTCTATTTTTAAAAATATTTAATTAGTATACACTGTGAGTGCAAAGAAATTTTACACAAAACACATTATATTTTATAAATAAATGACACTCAAATCCATTTTTTATAATACACTTAATGAATCGTTAAACAATAGTCAACAATTATTTTTTGTATTAGATTGAAAAAAATGTCCCTAGTTTTTTCCTATCACATTATAATTCCTCTAATTTTTAAACTTTACACAAAACCCATTATATTCTATAAATATATTATAGTTAAATCTATATTACAATAAAAATTTAAAATTATTAAATATTGATACAAAATTTTCAAATAACACTATTTAAAAATAACAAAAATCGTAGTTCATGTTTACAAAATAAAGAAAATTATTTTAAATTTTATTGTAGTTAGAATTTAGTAAGATAAATTACTTATAAAATGAATCAATTCAATAACAAAAAAGAAATAAAAAAAATAACGAAATTTAGTTAAACTTTAGTCACATAATTTTTAAAATATTACATGATAATAAATATATATATTTATTGCCATACAAAATAAAAGATTAATATAAAAACAATAAGAGTTATTTCTTTAATGTTTTGTAAAATATAATATTTAAACTTAAAAAATGCAAAATGGAATATAATTAAGAAATTTCAACCAAATAAAATTTTATATCTTATCCACATTGTTATAAAGAGAAAAGGTGCATAGTTGTCAACGATGAATTGCTATAGCATAGGAAGGATGAATGTGGGGGTTAGCAATTATGAACGAGAAGGAGAAATGGATTTTCACACTTAGTTTTGAATGAGAAAGATGAGGAGTTTATAATTTGGAAAATCCA
Organism: Sesbania bispinosa; assembly: GCA_026901365.1. NCBI lineage: Eukaryota > Viridiplantae > Streptophyta > Magnoliopsida > Fabales > Fabaceae > Sesbania > Sesbania bispinosa. The sequence goes on from QLOH01000111.1 coordinate 1,297,214, forward strand.
ATCAAAAAGGGTAATATTCGATTTTCAAAGGAAAATAATTTTTTATCAATAATAAAAAAACATCTAACGGAATATTCCTAACAGAATTTGGTTAATTAGAGTTTTGTGTAAGTTTTAAAAATAGAGGGGGTTTTATGGTGAGAGTGTAAAGGTTGGAGTAGTTTATCTTATTTATTATATATTATTAGAGTAGACAATTCAAGTTACATGGCCCGATGCAAGTAGCACGTTTTATGGGGCGGACTAAAAAACACATGAGTTATTTACACTTCTAAAAACAAAGGCCTGAGCACTTTTGCATATATTTTTTTTTCACGTAGCGGACTTTATTTGATTGAACTAAAAATCAAGAAAGTATTCGAGCTTATAAAATAAAGACTTAAACTCTACATTTTTCGGACCGACCCAGTCGAGCAAGCCAATTTTGATGGCTCTAAATATACCATTTCCACCATTAATTTTTCAATAGACAATTAGAACCTCTTTTTTTTTCAAAGTCATTCAAACTCAAATTTATGCTTATTCCATATATCAAAATACATATTCCAAAATCTAATTAATCATTCCTAATATCTATAAATAAATTGAATTATTAATTCAACTTAATTATCCTCTAATATCTATATTCAAATTAATTATTCTCCAATATATACATCTCAATTTCAAATTACTTATTTTAAATAGTAATAAAGGTGTCATAATTTGAAATAATCATATAATGTAATTTATTTTTAGGCTTAAATATATTTATAATCCTTAAAAAATTAGCGAATTTTGTGTTTAGTCTTTATTTTATAATTAAAAAACTATTTCATAAAATATATATTTCATTTATATATTTTATGTTTTTATCATTTAAATATTTTTACTTTTAATATTATTTAAAAATTCAAAAATTCCATATAATGTTAAAAATGCTTGCAAATATATATGAAAACATGGCCTGTAATTCCAAAGAAAGGTAAACATATCCTTCAAAATCAATTTTGTAATCCCCGTTCCCGTTATAGATTTTACTTTTGCTCTGTTTTAAGATATGAAAATATATTTTTGGAAAAGTGAATTTGGTATAGCATTCCCATATTTATCATAAGTTTTAAAAAATTATTTCAGGGTATTATTTATTCCCTTAAACTAATTAACTCGTGATTATTTTCTCACCTTTTATTCCCTTCATAAACCTATTTACTTGATGTAGATTTTTTTAAGGTCAATCTACTTCTAAAAATCTAACATGACTTAAAAGTTTGTTTAGAAATCTATTTGTAGTTTGACATTTGAATAAACTATAAGTTTATCTTTAAATAGGTTTATGGATATATAGACTTAAGTTTTTTATACAGGATAGTATGCTCTAATATTTAAATAAGTCAATAAAAATATAATTTTAACACATAATAATATATAAAAACATGATATACCAACAATAGCAAAAAAAATATTATTATATTTTTATATTTACTTAAATAGGTTGGTATGATAGGTTTATTGATTAAAATGTTTGTTTCAATTACTCAAAACCCTGATCTTGTTTATTCTCCTAATCAATGCAGCTTTGTCCCTCATAGGCAGAGTGCTGATAACATAATGGTTGTTCAAGAAGTCATTCACACTATGCGTTCTAAGAAGAGAGGCAAAGGTATGATGGTTATCAAGATTGATTTGCAAAAGGCTTATTATGATGGCCTTAAATGGTCTTTTGTGGTGGAAACCTTAAAAGACACTGGTCTTCCAAATAATTTCATTGACCTGGTCTATTGGTGTATTTCATCATCCAATATTGGAGTTTTGTGGAATGAGGAAGTCTTGGACCCTTTTTCTCCTAGCCGATGTATAAGACAAGGGGATCCCATCTCCCCCTATTTCTTTGTGTTATGTCTAGAAAGGCTATCACACCTTATTAACCTTGCTGTTGAAAACAAATTCTGGGACCCTATACAGATCTCTAGGAATGGTCCAAAGATATCTCATCTTTGCTTTGCAGATGATCTTCTCTTGTTTGCCGAAGCTAACATAGAAACAACTGAAATTATTCAAACATGCTTGGATATTTTCTGCAAGAGTTCAGGTCAACGGGTAAATAATGATAAAACCCATATACATTTCTCAAAGAATGTTCTACCAGCTACTCGTTCTCTGATCTCAGATTTTCTTGGCTTCAAGTCTACACCTGATCTAAGAAAGTATCTTAGTATGCCTGTTATCCATGGTAGAGTTTCAAGACAAACTTTCCACTATGTCACAGAGAGGGCCTCTCAGCGTCTCAGCTCTTGGAAAGCAAGGAACTTATCATATGCTGGGAGATTAACCTTGAAAAAATATGTTCTTCAAGTCCTTCCAAATTATGTCATGCAGACTACACGTATCCCTAAAAGTATTTGTGAAGACCTTGATAGGATGTGCAGGAATTTCATTTGGTCATCTTCAACTGAAAATCGTAAAATTCACCTTGTCTGCTGGGACAAAATATGTTCTCCAAAGGATGCTGGTGGGCTAGGCCTTCGTTTGAGCCACCAAGTAAATGTCAAAACTATGTCTCTTCTAGCAATGTGCAACTCTTTCATTTCATCTGGAAGTGGAGGGCCCCGGAAAGAATTAGATTCTTCCTTTGGAGAGTTGCCTCGAATGGAATTCTTACTAATGCTGAAAGAAGAAGAAGACACTTATCAAATGATGACACTTGCCCATTGTGTTTATCTAGCTGTGAGTCTTCTTTACACTTATTGCGTGACTGTGAAGTTACTAGAATTCTATGGGAAAGGTTGATCCCAGCTGAATTCATATCACAGTTCTTTTCTCAAAATTTGATTGAGTGGTTGCTAAATAATCTTGATCAGAAGCTTATGCGTTTAAAGATTAACTGGGATATTTGGTTTGGTGTTTTTCTTGGATTACTTTGGGATGCTAGGAACTGCAAAGTATTCAAGGCTGAAGAGGTTAATATTCAAGCTTTGTTGTGGAAGATTAAACACTATGTGGATAGCGTGCAAGCTTCTTGGACCTTTGAAACAGCCACTAATCCTAAGGAATCTCTGAATTCTTGTAAGATGGTTTCATGGTCCCCTCCAAGCTTCGGTTTCATAAAAATAAATTGTGATGGTTCTGTGCGGCCTCCAAACCAATCAGGAGCTTGTGGTGCAGTGTTTAGGGATCATTCTAGAGCCTTTAAGGGAGCATTCTCTTGCAATATTGGCCCCTGTTCAATCCTTATGGCAGAACTTTGGGCCATTTCTCATGCCATTAAGTTGGCTTCAGCCAAAGGTTATCAAAGAATTTGGATTGAGTCTGACTCCAAGATTTCTATTGAGTTCATCAACAATGGTGTCTTCCCTTGTCATCAATGTTCCTCTATTATAAAGGATATTACGGCTGGTGCTGGATCCTTTGAGGAGATTAGATGGTTCATGTTTTTCGTGAGGCTAACTATTGTGCAGATTTATTGGCTAATCATGGTCACTCCCTAAATATAGGTCTTCATGTTTTTTTATAGTGCTCCAGCTTTTATTTCTTTAGCTCTGTTGGCAGATTTGTCTGCTATTCATTTTCTTAGAGGTAGTTAGGCTGTTGTTTCTGTTGGGCTCTTAGCCCATTTACTTTACCAAAAAATAAATAAATAAATCGGTCTAACATCAAATCTAAACCTGATGTAAGTTAGGCCTTATTAACCACCCTTATAAATCTTTGTAAAGTTATAAATTACATATGAATAAATTACTAGTTAAGAATTTCATCATGCAATATATTAAAAATTTAGGGTATGTTTGGTTTAATGTTAAAACGTGATAAACTCACGTTATCAAACGTTATAAATAGTTGTGCTGAGAGGTCCATACTTGAATTTGAACACTCCTCAACGTCAAACCAAACACATACTTAATGATAAGGAAGTCATTTTATACGCCAAACGTTAAAATAAATATGTATATTGAGTTTCTAAAACCACATGCATTTGTTTGTTGTTTTAATTTCATTCTTAAATTAAGAAACATGTCTGAAACTTTCAAGAAAATCAAATAATATTTTAAGAAAAAAAATTGAACAAATATATATTTCTTATAACTCTGGAAGAATTTTCAACAAGTATTTAAAAAAAGTTATATAATTTTTTTTTAATTTTATCCAACATGTACACCAACTTCATTCATATGATTACAGATTTGGAAGTCAATTTAATGATACAAAAAGTAGGATAAGTCTGGATTTTTATATATAATTTTATGCTTTTAATTATAACCTGTTTTTATCAATTTAATTCGCAAATCGAATTATATATAGACATGGAGGGCCACATGCCAGGGAGGTGGGTTATATTGTAGGGCAGTCCCTGTTAGGTTTAGAATTTAAACCATGTGCTGAGGTTCTAGATAGGGATAATGGGTATTTTCTGGGTAGGATATTATAGTATCCGTATTCGTATTCGTATCCGCATTTTAAAAAAAAAACTCATATTTACGCTCATACCCGCTAGGACAGTAATTTTAATGTCTGTTCCCGTACCCGCTGGATACATATATGCCCATACCCGCCCTCATTATCCATAGTTTAGCTAAGTGAAAAATTAACAACTCAATAACAAAAACATTAATTTAAGAAAACTATGTCTCAATTGAAAATTTTCTCAAAGATCATCCAAATATAATCTTTAAATATCACTCTTCACCAACATAACTGTTTAATAAACATGAACTTCATAACAGTTTAATACTTCCACATAACAATTTAATTTGGACTTCATAACAATTTTAATATCACCAACATAAGATATAACAATTTAATCTAAAATGGAAGCAGGAAGGGGGTCACACTGGGAGGAACAATTAGGATTCTATTGATATATTCTTATTGCAATTTTAATCTGAAATGTTTAAAACGTTTTAATGTTTTATTCTCATGCTAATTTTAATATAAAATATCTATCAGTTTTTTCTTCTTTTTTTTATAAATATGTATTATGAATTTTAAAAATATATAAATATATTAGATATTTGGTTAAATTATATATATATATATATATATATATAGGTGGGGATCAACGTACTCCAGGAGTGTCGCAACCGGGGTCGCGACGTGGGGGAGGCGAGCCGTATAAGGAAAAATAAAGTTTAAGGTTCAATGGAGTCGCCACCAAAATTTATTTTAAGGGAAAATTTTAGGAAAACCCTTTTAAAAAGAAAATGGTCTTTGGAACCAGATTTAGGTTCGGGAATCGATTATGCGTAGGGAAGGTATTAGCACCCTACGACATCCGTCCTAAGACGGTTACCTTTAATTAATTATGCAAATTTGGTTAACTTTGAGAATATTTATTTTTACCCCATTAAAATTAAAAAAAAAAGAAATTAAACTATTTAATTTTTATTTTACCTTTTTTTATATATTTTTTTAATAAATGAAAGGATCTATTTAAGAAAAATGGAAAACATTTTTTTTGGAATTTATTTTGGCTTGACGGGGCCGATTCCCGCTCCTATGTATCCGCAGCTGCAATGGAGAAATCAAAGCCACGTAGTTCTTGATAAACAAATGATTGAGAAATAGATTGATTTTAATTTTAAAAAAAATTTGAAACCATATTAATTTTTTTTTTTGAAAGAGATTTTTTATTTTAAACAAAATTATAAAAAACTCATATTTCATATTTTTTAAGAGATTTTTTTTTAAAACTGATGGGCCGCATGGTATGCTCGTCCATCTCTTAGAAATTAGAATTAGGGTTATGTCCAGTAGCAAACATTAGACAAAGAGAGAAGGGAGAAAAGGGGCGGCTGATCTGAGGGTTAGAGAGGGAGAGAAAGAGATCGAGGGAGAGAAAGAGACCGAGAGAGAAGGAGAGGGACGTTGGGCTGAGGGGAGAGAGAGAGGGACGCAGTGGTGGCTGCGATGGTGCGTCCAGTGCTGCAGCGGCGGGGTTGATGGCTGCACATGGCTGGAACGGAGTGGAGGGGGAAGGCCGTATCCAGTGGCGGCGAAGGTTCGCCGGTGAATGGGCAAATGCACGGTGGTGTGAACGACGGCGAGCGACGCGAGGCTGGCCGCATCTGGTAATGAAAAGACGAAGGAAGACGACTGCGAGACGGCGGCGAGCGGTGGCTCGCACACAGCCTGAAGAACGGCCGCTGCTGCGGCGCGGTGGAGGGATGGCGGCGGCCGTTTGGCCGCGGCTTAAGGGGTTTCTTTTCCACTCTCTCTCACTCTTTCTTGTTCTCTCTCTAAATTTTTGGCTCTGATTGCAGGGGTTGGTGGCTGTTAAGAGCGGTGGTTTACGGTGGTTGAGTGGCGGACGGCGCGGCTGTGGCGATTCAAGGAGGAGACAGCGGCTGCAAGAACGATAGAGGTATAGATCCGCAGTGGTGGAGGTGTGGTAGTGTCCATCGGAGGCAGCGGTGGTGCACGGTGGTGGTGTCCATTTTGGGGAAGACACTTTTTTTATTTTACTTTGTCATTGATCTTTTATTTTCTATTCCTTTATTTTTTTATTTTTTACTCTAAATTGGACCGTATTATGGACTATGATTTGGACTCTCTATTTTCAAATTGGAATTCTGGTGAAGTTTTATCTTACACTGCACACACAAGGCATTTTCAGATCAAGTAAAAGAAATACATAGGTATTGAATCATAAAAAAAATAAAAATGATACCAAATCTGATTATGCCTGAACGCTTTATGTGCCTATCTCTTTACAGCTGCACTTCTCCCCTTCAAACTATTTTAAATCTGTTGCTATTTTAAATCTGTTGCTGCTGCAAATTCTTTCCCTATTTTCTCTCAGAATTTTTATCTCACTGCTTACTCTCAAATCCAAATGAGAATAAAGATGATTCTCCCTTGGAATAATTATGAGTTAAGCTCTTTTTTTTAAAAAAAAAAATTCTTTGCTTTTTGTCTCTGATCTTGCAAATTTTCTCTGTCACCCCTTTTCTCAGAAATTTCCTCTGGTTTAATTAGAACTTGATTAATCATTTAAAAACATTAACCTCCCCATCAGAGTTAATCATCCAACCACTATCCTTATCATTTTTCTATAATTTCCGACACTACTTTTTCCAAACCAACATCTTCTCCTTTTCTTTTCTGCCTTGGCCGGTTGCAATTTACAGATCACTTCCTTTTTCTTTTTCTTTTCTTTTTTTTAACGATGCATAGCTTTCTTTTTCCTTTTTTTTTAATTAATAAATTAATTATTTTTATTAGTTAACATATTGATCAATTAATTAAAGTTAATCGACCAATTAATTAACTAATTAATTAATTTATCAAATGATTTTTATAAAAGATAATTACAAATTGAAAGAAATATATTTAAATTATTTGTTAAAAAAATCCTTAACTAATTAATCAATTAATTAATTACTAAATAATTAATTAATCAAGCAATTAATTAATTCATTTTAGTTTTTTTTATTTTTTTATTATTTTTTTGAATTTTATTAATGTAAAATGGAAATTAAAAATACGTAGTCCGGACAAAATTAGGTGTTCACAAGGAGTAACTCTGGCAAAGTTACTCGGCTTAATAACTTTTTATAGAATGTGAATTTAACAAATCTAACCGTTGATTAATTTGATATTAATATGATGATTGTGCACACCAAATTTTAGATCAATTGGACATTCATAGGTATGTAATTTTAGAGTAAATATTTACTTATATTTTAAAAATATATTGCACGTTCAATTGAAGTGATTTGATGGAACATCAAATGATTTTTAAATTTTTTGAAATTTTGTAAGCTTGATCTATTTAATGAAAATTGTTAATATGACGGTTGGATTGATGAAATTCAATGTTTATAAGAAGTTATTAAACGCAGTAACTTTACCCGAAGTTACTCCCGGAGTAAGTTGATCCTCACCCTATATATATATATATATATATATATATATATATAGAAATTCATATGCGATATTATTTATTTAATAATTATATATGTGTGAGGGCACTATAGTGCCCGTTCTCGTGCCCATCCCTATGAAAAATAATGGGTAAAAGCCCATCCTTGTCCCTGTTTAGCATGATTTTACCCTACCTATTGCGGGTATTTTTATGGGTACATAAAGGATTCGAGCTCAATTGTCATTCCTAGTTCTAGAAACAAGATAAAAAGGCTATGCAACTCTAAGAGTATATTTAGATTTAGATTGACTCTTTCAAAATAAGTTAAAATACAAGTAAACCTAATTTAGGTATATGCTCACACCACTATAAGAAAAACGCAAATTAGCGACGGTAGAGACGGCCATAATGCGTCGCTAGTAGTGACGGTCTGGCCGTCGCTACAACATTAAATGCACTGTTTAGAGCAATTAATACTTAGACGGCCTAGCCGTCGCTAGGTAGTGATGGTAGCGACGGTCAGGCCATCGCTACCATTAAATATTTTTTTATTTGTTTCTGAAAAAGTAAAAATATAATGTAGCGACGGCAGGCCGTCGCTACATTAAAATAAAATTTTAATTTGCGCACGCTAATTTTTTTTTAAAACGTAGAGACGGCCTAGGCCGTCACAACGTTAAAAAGTTGTACGCGTAAAAACCTTTCGCCCCCCCTCTTCCTCCATTTCAACTTCTTCTTCCTCCAAATTCCTTTTTTCTCTCATACGCCCACCCTCTTTCTGTCCCCTCTCTCTTTTTATTCTAAAAAACTCACAGATTAAAAAGTTCCCCTCATTCATAGGATCATTTTGAATTGATCAATTTTCAAAATAGTTGTCTGTAGGTGACTTTAGAGCTCATTCCATATTTGTTCCTTCCGCGGAGTCGCAACAAGTAAGTTTTTTTATAACTTTAATTAATTTATTTGTAATTAATAGTTTATTTGTTTTATTAGTTTATTAATGTGATATAGGAATTAGGTTAGTAGTTTTAAATATTGTTTTAGTAATTAGTATATTAGTAATAAGTAATTAGTATATAATTATTTAATTTTTATATAATGTCGATAGTAATTAGTAATTTGTTTTATTAGTTTTATTAGTATATTAGTAAAGTAATTAGTAATTAGTATATTAGTAATTAGTTTTTAATTTATATAACTATTTAATTTAGTAGTAATTAGTTTTTTAATTTATATAATTATTTAATTTATTAGTAATTAGTTTTTTAAATTTATATAATTATTTATTTTTTATATAATGTCTATAGTAATTAGTATTTAGTTTTATTAGTAATTAGTATATTAGTAATTATTTTATTTATTAGTATATTAGTAATTAGTAATTAGTAATTAGTAATTAGTAATTTAAATTTATATAATTATTTAATTTTTATATAATGTCTATAGTCATTAGTGCCTGGGATGCGTGGTAGAGGTGGAGAGAAGATCCCACCGAGTAGAGGAAGGTTTATCCCTCCAGGCGAGCTACGTGTACGGGCAGCTCGCGCGATGCAGAAGAGGGCCAACCTCTCTCACTCACACTCTGATAAGATGTCGGAGCATCTATCTACTTCAGCGGCTCCGACGGCCGCCATCCAGTCTTCTTCTTCTTCCTCCCCTCCACCATCTGCTCCCCAGTTTGACGGTATTGGGTCCATCCCGACACTGGGATTAGTTCAGATGCCACCAGTGCAAGAGGACGATGTGCCCGACCTAGACGCTGACAACGCTCAGGATCAGCTGGATAAGGACGCTGACCATGAGTCTGATGGGGAGCCAGCTCGGTTCCCGGGTGCCGGCTCAAGTCGACGCTCAAGGGCGGGTTATTATCAGACCATTTGGCAAGGGGTGAGTTTGTTTATCTTTTTCCTTCTTTAGAATTGATATTAATATAACATCTTTAATTGTTTTAACTGTTAATATTGAATATTTTATTTTGCAGGTGGGTGCCTAACAACCCACCTATCGCAGCCATTTATCATGCGATCCGTTCGTAGTTCCGGGGTCCTCACTACCTTTGGGAGGTCACCCCAAAGAATATAAGGGACAAGTGGTGGTAAGAGTTCACGGTAATTATAAACCATACCCATTTTAAATTTTTTCTTAAGATATGTCAATTTGTCATAATTTACCAAATCTTTATTCTGCAGAGCCGAGTTACTTGGGATCGTTCTCATCAGGCCCAAATCAAGAAGGTGTACGAGCATAGGGTTGTTCGTCGCCTTCGAGATATGATGAACAAGGCTCGAAAGGCTGGGAAGAGGCTCACATGGTGTGGTGAGGAGGCCTGGGAGGGTCTTTTGGCCTACTGGGACTTTGCGAAATTCAAGGGGAAGTCCGCTCGTAACAAGAGCAACCGGGCTTCTCAACACCGGGGAGCAGTCCACACCACGGGCCGCAGGGCCCACCATGAGATGGCGTTGGATATGGTATGTATGAACAAACACTTTTTTGTATTATGTTTCTATTTGTTGTTAAATTAATTAATTTGAGTAATTTTTCTCTTTAGGCTCAACAACTTGGGTGGGAGGTCGAGCTCGACGAGTTCTTTGTTGCCACGCACATAAAAAAAAGGTCGTGGCTGGGTAGATGATCGAGCGCAGTCCACCTATGTAAGTGTTTTTTTATAGGTTTTTTTATTTAATTTCATATTTATGCAATTGAATATATAACTAATTTTACTTTTACCTCAACAGAAAAATTACAAGGAGCGCCTGAGGGAGGTGAAGTCACAGATGGGGAACACCTTCATGACTGATGACTCCACCAAGCTAGGGATCTGGAGGGATGTTGCGGGTGGCAAGACCCGAGGTCGTTGTTATGGCACCGGGGACTTGGCCTCCAATTCGTCCAGGTGTGACCAACTTGACTCAGGAGTCTCGGGCTCACACTACCGGGAGTACTGACGGGTCCGGGTCACGACATTCAACTGAGGATGTGTTGCGCCAGGAAGTGAATGAAGCAAGGCAGGAGTCTCGCCAGGCCATAGTGAAGGCTGCGGAGTTGGAGGATGAGTTAGGACGACTCCGACGACAGATGCAGCAGTTGCTGGAGGCTCAGGCTGCAGCTCAGGCTCAAGCTCAAGCTCATCCGCACCCCATTATGATGCCGCCTTGGATGACCAACCGTTGGATGAGGAGGAGGAGTCGGCCCCACCACAGCCTTAGCGTCGCCGCCGCCATTGATTTCTTTTTCATTATGTTTTTTTTATGGTTTTATTGTATTATGTTTGAACAGATTATGTGTATCTTATATATATGTGTGTGTGTGTGTGTGTGTGTGTTTTCATCTCTCGATGTGTTCATACAGTATTTAGTATTGTTTTTATATTTTTAAAATTAATAAATAATACACCATAAACCCTAAATATTAAAATAAAATAAATAATAATAAATTTAATTTTAAAAAATATTACCTGTAGCGACGGCCATGGTTGTCACTACAGCCGTCGCTAGATAAAAATTTGAAAAAAAAATAATTATTCATAGCGACGAAAATGTTTTTAGAGACGGCTCCAGCGATGACCTGGTCGTCTCTATACGTAGCGACGACGTACTTTGCTCGTCGTTACCACATTTACAACGAGATCTGTAGCGACGTCCACGTGGTCGTCTCTAAGCCGTCGCTACGTAGCTTGTAGCGACAGCCATGGGTCGTCGCTAATATGCGTTTTTCTTATAGTTCACGTTTTGATTTCACGTTGAGAATTTTTTATTCTAAAGTTGATTTTGAATTGAAACAACTTTAGGTAACTTCTATATTAAATTGAAACATTTTCTTCACTATAAATATGTTTCTAAAACTGTGACACCCTTCTACCCAATACTCTTATATATTTAAGAAATTGTAGTTTAGAAAATGTAAAGTCCCACGTTAGGTAAAAAGGTTCACAATCACTTTTATAATAACTCAGTTCGAATACGACTTTATTAAAGAAATTAAACTTCCAAATATAATTCCAATATAAAGCAGCGGAAATCTCCATAGGAATAAAACCAATTAATAATCTCCTGCCCTACAAGGCATCCATAAGTTCATAAAAATACTCCTAATCTAGGAACATGGTAAAACCCCCAAGCACACCCTGATGTCACATCTACCAGAGCATACCCTTTTATTCATAATCGACACCAGTTGTGTCCTCATCAACACCTGTAAAATATATCCACAGAATACGGTGAGGAAAAGGAATACTACCCATACATACACATAGAGAATACCCATCCTCACCCACAACATCATTACATCTTACCATCAATACATTAAAATCACCAATCAATAACATTCATCTAAACTCTACATATATTTAATCATCTATATCAACATATACATGTCCTACCATCATTCTTATTTATATAACACATAAATATATCCATTATACGTTCACCAAGCTCATCATCACCATAACGTCATTCATATACCATCATACTCATTATTGTCATAACATCATTCATATATCATCATACTCATTATCATCATAACATCATTCATATATCATCATACTCATTATCATCATAATGCCATTCATATTTCATCATACTCATTATCATCGCACATCATTCATATATCATCATATTCATTATCATCATACATCAATACTCCTCTCATCATCTACCCAAAGATCATGACTTGGAACTCCACACAATGGGTGCACCTCATCAATCACTCTAGTTAGTACCAAGATAGTCTACCGCTGTTACCACACACTATCCGTAGGTTGTACCCCCTCTATGGGCCTGCACAACGACATTCGACCCTAGGTTGTACCCCCTCTATGGGCCCGTACAATCACTCCTATGTTGCACCCCCTCTATGGGCCCATGCATCGAACGCCCCATCTTGATCCCCTGAGTTGTACCCCCTCTATGGGCCCGCACAACTCAGTTCACCTCCCGAATTGTACCCCCTCTATGGGCCCGCACAACTTACATAACATCATCATCAAAAGGTGATATACACCATCATCATAAATCATCATTATCATGCATTAACATGCTCATCATCAAACATCATCATAATAAGGTGATATACACCGACATCATTATCATCATCACACTCATCATCAATTATCATCATTAATAAAGTGATATACACTTATCATCATTCACATCATCATCGTAAGTGACATGCACTATCATTAATAACATCATCATCATAAGTGATACACAATATCATCATTTACATCATCATCATAAGTGATACACACTATCATCAATTACATCATCATAATCAGCATAAACAACATCAAACATCGTCAATCATCATTATTATACTCATCATAAAGCACCATCAAACAACATCAATCACTAAGGATCTCAAAGTCCACTCTGGTAATCGATTACCAACCTCTAGTAATCGATTACCCGCAAACAAGGTCTCTGGTAATCGATTACAACAACCTTGTAATCGATTACCTGCAAGCAAGCTCTCTGGTAATCGATTACAACACCCCTGTAATCGATTACCCGCAAACAAACTATCTGGTAATCGATTACAACACCTCTGTAATCGATTACCAGCAAGCAAACAGTGCTTCTGGGTTGCCTAGAACACTCTGGTAATCGATTACCACACCTGGTAATCGATTACCCGCGACGCAGATCGCAGATTTAACGATTTCTCACCTCTCTAAACCCATCCAATCAATCCCTAATCAGTCATTTTCGTCTAAACATCATTCATACTCATTAATAACATCAAATACTCAATAATCATCAATATATTACAGATTATACCATCAATTCATTAAAACTCCAATTTCTCAATCCCTAATCACCCCTTTTTCAATTATCTTCAATATCATCTTTACTCTCATTAAATAATTCGTCAATACACATACAATAAATCATCAATCACCAGATTGTATCATCATTCTCAGTTATTCATTCATAAATTCGAATTATACATCTTAGATTACTACCCAAACATCCCCTACATGCATATACAGGCAATACCCTCTCCCCCACCGTACCTTAAGCGAAGCTTGATCACAGCAAGGAAGTCCTTTCTTGGATTCTTGGCGTTCACTCCACAGTAGCTCTCTCTTGAGACTCTGTTTCTCCCCTCCTTAGCGTTTCGCTTACTGACGAATGATACGAATAAGGATTAGGGTGCTCTGTTAACCCCTCCTTACAGAAATAACTAATTGGGCTTGGGCCCACTCTCACCCCCCATTATTCTATTTTCAATTAAAATTATCTTTACGAAACAACACTAATAATAATAACACTCCTATTAATTATTTCCCATTAAATTAATTATTTTCTTAATTAATCTATTTAATTTAATTAATATTTATCCTAATAAAATTTAGGATGTTACAAAAACCACTTTCAAAATCAATTTTACAAATACATCATCCTTAATTTGGTTTTCATTATAAAACCACCTTATAAATGTGGATTCAAACTCACATTGACGTTTATACCATAATTTTAATAAAAACCAAATACGTTGTTTGTTTATTGTGTTGTCATTCAAAACTTGTATTTACACATCCTGAGACATATGAAATAGAAGCAATAATGGGATGGATTAGAACAAATATGTCTATGGATTAATTTGAAAAATTAACCTAAAAACACCATTAATAATCTTATTTTTTTTTAATGGGTGCACAATCTTAGTCATCTTTAGAGTTATATGGTTCATTACATTAGGTTAAGTAAACAAATAAGAATTTTCTTCGCTAGAGCTTCAATTGAACCGGTGAGTGTAGGTTTGATGCTTCGCTAAAATGCAGCGCTAGCAGAGAGGGAGATAAAAAGGTAGTATTTGCACAAGGAGTGTCTAATACGTGAAAATGGAGAAAACAAGTGAAACCCTAACTCTGATAAGGGAAGCATCCAAAAATTAGGCCTCTTTTGTCATTTTAACAAACACACAAACTCGGGTGTGAACTGGTGAGTTTGAGTGAGTCTGACCGACTCCACCATGTGAGAGTGAGTGATTCCATGTTTGCAAGCGAGTTAGCTAGTTGTTCTCGCCTAGAAGGTGAACTTGTACGAGTTTATAAGTTAACTCACGAGTTTGACAATCGTGGTTGTAATTAATGAAAACCCTGAAGTGTTACACAATATTGAGTCTACATACTCAAATGTTCATAAATATGACATCTCATGCATATGACTTTAATACATTAAAGGTGTTCATGATGTTATTTTTATCCAATTATGACAATTTGGTGAAAAAAAAAACTTTTTTTGTATGATAACCATAGATATCCCATGCAATTAAGGGCAATGTGTTAGTGTATGCACTAGAGACTTATATGCTTTTTAATATTCATCACTTGTATCATGCTATTTATCTTATTAAGGGAATTCAGTTTTATTATTTATTTGATAGAGTATAATAAGTGTCCTTAGAATATTAAGCTTAATCTTTATAAGACATCAAGTAGACGACTTGATCGTGAGATATTATGAAGAACTATTTTTAAAATAGTCTCTAGTCAAGCATCATCTCAGGACAATTTAATGCATTAAGATTAGTATGTGAGTTTATTGATGATCGCATCTCACGGATCATGAATATGAGATATCAAGTACCCACATAAGTACATATTAAGAGTAATGATGTACTGGACTGACCCACCATAAGAGTGTTGCATTGTTTGTTACATAAGTGTTGAACAATTCTTAAATTGATAGTGTTATATGAAGCCCTTTAACCTGAAATCACTACGATTCCTGCATGAGGAATTATATGTTTTAATATCATCAAACGTCACCTATAACCGATGTAAATATTTTGACTTTCTACATCGGTTACACGTAATCGATGTAGAATCATTTAACATTATACATCGGCCTTATACACATCGGTCGATTTTAACCGATGTTAAGGGTGTTTTTTGTACTAGTGTTATAAGGTTCGTTTTTGGACATATAATAAATTATATGGTGGAATGTGAGTGACCTAGATGGGATTTGTCCCTCCTATGTAACAAGAGTGATGTCTATGGGTCTCTTGATAAAGTTAGACTACAAAATGCATGGCCATGCTCAGAAGGGAAAACATGATATGTTTATTTTTTATATAATCTTCTTGGGCATCAAGAAAACATAAATTGAACTATACAAGGATGACACATTTCATGTCCTTGTATCGAATTAGATATCTGGACAAAGGGATAATTCATGTAAAATATTATCACAAAATAGGATATGTCAAATCACTGACATTCTCAATATTTAGGCATTAGTGATATATTATTATATATCACTCACTTTTTATGATATTGAATATAAAAAGGTTTTATTTTAATATCATAACCAGATATTAAGAGAACCTATTGGATCACACACATACAACAAGCCCACTAGGAATGTTAGAAATTCTAATCGGATTAGAATAATAACATAATGGGTCAAACTCATAAGTGATAAGGTTAATGAGTGACGGTTAAACCTCGACCACCACTCTATATATCGCATAAGATACATCACCCTAGACATGAGTGACCGCCCTTTACTCTCTAAACACAACTAGCAGAAATGAGGAGGGTTTCTTGGTTCGCTCATTAGTGTGGATACCTCCAGAGACGTGACTATAACTGCCTTGTTTGTGATTTGAAAGGTATAATTAATCATTTTATTTCTATAATGCATTAATTCATGTTTTCATATATATGTATAAGAGGGAATCCAATTGTTCCGTTGCACCCTGTCCGCGCTTGATTTCCTTCACAATCCTGCCTAGATTTTAGTGACAGTTAAGGCTCATCACTCCTCCTAGAGAGTGTCTTTAGTGGAGATCGAACCTGAGAGCTCTTCCCACAATCTCAACTTCTGTTATCAATTGAGAAAAACCCTTTATTGACATATTTCTATTTGAATCAAATCAAATAATACAATTAAAAAGCAAACCAAACCGTCAATTATTCGATTCTTTGAATTTTCCCTACATTAATTTTATCTTTACACCTCATTTTTCTTTACACTATTCTTGTACTCATGATTTGGCATAAATAAGTATGAGAGATGTTAGAAACAATATGTACTTAATATGGAGCCTAATACATTTTCATTTGTACTGAATTCAATGTAATTTTCTTTTCTTCTAATTTCATTCCCTTCACTATTCCTTCCATAATTTCCCTCATTCCAAAAAAATCCAAAAAAATTATTTTCACTTTCATTTTATTTCTTTTCTTCCTCTTTTTTTTCTTTCATTTTCTTTTCTTCCATTTTCATTCCAAGCCAAATAAACTAAAAGATGGTAGAGTGGATAATTATGGAGAAATTCCAGTTAAAAATAGGCTATACCTTCTAGCTTGCACTACTTGTCTTTCGAGTTCATTATTTTCAATCAAGTTTTTACAAGTCAAAACCAAAAACTGAAAACTTGATTTTGTGGTTTTCAAAACATACATTTTGAAAACCACAAAAAATGGTTTTTAGTTTTTGGTTTTGAGTTGTAAAAACTTAGTTCAAAATTTTTAAAAACCAAAACTAAAAAGTCGCAACCACCCCGAACGGGCCTTATATATCAACAACCAAATTTGAAGTTCAAAAAAATAAGTTTTATTCGGTGATTGCAAATAAATTGAACAATAAGGTTTGGTATCAAACATAATATATGTAATGTTAGAAATATAATATGAAATCATTCATATGTTTTCACTCAATTTATGTCTTTGAGTAATTGATTCTTAATATGGTATTAGGGTATCTATGAATAAGTTATTCAAAGTTTAATCCTCACTCAATAATTTAAACTTATATGATAGATGGTTTATGGCATGTAGCATAAAAGAAGACATGGTTTGCAAAGGACTTCAGGGGGGAAAAGAAATGAAGATTTATCATTTTCTGGTTTTCAGTCTTAATTTGGATATATTTTACATAATTATTTTATTATTGTGATAACATGATAACATCTGCCCTTCGGGATGGTGATAAGACTTCCAAAAATGAAATGTTTTTATTAAAATAGAAAGTATGTATTGTTCAATTATGCTTTTGATCTAATTAATGTTTTCTATTTTAATAAAAATATTCCATTTTTTTGAAGTCTTATCCTTAGCTTTAAGGAGACTTATGTTATCAATACTTATTACTACCCCTGGTCCTAAACATAGGACTAAATCAGTAAGATCAAGAAAATGCTTTGGAACTAGCTAGTTAATTGTAATTAATAATGCCATAATTTTAAATTTTATTCCAAAAATATCTTTAATATTAAATAATTAAAATAGTGATAAAATTACTATTAATTAAACCTATCATTAAAGTAGTAACTTATGCTATAATAGTTGGACATTGAAAATAGCGTAGTACATCCACTATCATAGAAAATAGATGAATAGTGGACAATTAATTAAGGGTGTAAAAGTAACTTTATAATTAATATAATTTAAAATAATACTATATTTATTATATTTTTAGGATCAAGAAAAACACATTTTTTTATTATAAATAGGACGTAGTATTTTATAGTCACATTTCATTAACTCCCAAAAGGGAAAAAGAAAAAAGTATGCATGTTGGGGCCATTGTGGACTAGGCTTTCTCAACATTAAGGACGACTTTGGCCCAAAACAAGAGTGCCCACTGTTGGTGGTGGTTGTGTCGGTGCTCCCCAAATATACAACATTCTCTATGAGAAATTGAGAACTGTAATTTTCGCGTTTATAATTTCAAATTATTAATTTGTAAAATAAATACATACATATTGTAAGACAATGTCCCAGAGTACAATCTATTCTGAAGCTGCAGACTGGTGAAATTATAATTGCCTATATGGTTAAGCTTTTTTGAAGAATAAAAAAGATTTTTTAAATTAAAATTATGATGTCAACCTTAAGAAACATATGACTTTTAATTAAGAAGAACTAAAATAAAATATATAAATATATCTTTATTAAGAGAGACACTAATTCTTGTAAGATGAAAATTAAAAAAGCATGTTATATTGCAAATCTCACATTTAAGTATTTTAGACTCATCATACAAAGTGACGGGAAATTAGGAGATATTAACTTTAAGATTCACAAGCAAAATGAATGAAAAAGAAAAAATTATTGCACAACTATTATGCCCTAAATGCAAACGAGCTAATGAAAAAGTTAATTCAATGTTACAAGATGAGAATAGTATAATTACTAAATGGTCACACATTATCAAAAGAGGATAGTCCAATAGAAATAAAGAAAAACCAAAGAAAATTATATGTCAAAATATTAAAAATCATTAAAAAGGATTCAAATTTATCGTTTATTAGACATGATGATAAGAAGTTATGGTGTTATTTAAACAATGTAGCCGGTCATATTTAATGAGATAAAACTTTTATTATTAAAGTTGTTTGAAAAATTATGATAATTAGTTTTTTAAAAAATAAAGAAAGAAGAAATTTTTGTGTTTCTCTAAAAGATTTTTAAAAAATATCAAAAAATTATTTCTTTTAAAAAGCTTATCAAAAGGCTTCATAATCTTATTTGTAGCCTGTTTTATGTTGGGTAGAATACTTATTCGGAATAAGTATTTGGAAATTTGAATGCCTTGATCAAGAGGTAGGAATTGCATGTTTTGATCAATTCGTTAATGATCTTATGTTTTGAAATAATATCTATCTCTATCCTGTAACGTCTCTGCTGAGTTTCATAAGATTACTATCCAAATGCTGTGAAGAATGATACTTGCATCTTATATCTATTCTGTTGTTTGTTTGTTTTTTTCTACAGTCACCGGCCCGGATGAACAAGAAAGATTCATGGCTTTTCTGGTGGACGCTTTACCTAACAGTAAGAATATTTTGTCCTTTTCATGTGTTGCTTTGATGTAAATACTAAATAAGGATTATTGTTCAAATTAGAGTGACCAGTTCTCTTAAATTTGGATCTGGATAGCGAATAGTTCTTTGTGAATTGGCAATTGGCATGCTGGGTTTTTATCACTGCTTACAGTTAAGGAAATATTGTATTAGCCAAAAGTCTTACAGTTTATTTCAAGTTGGTTTTAAGGACAGACAAAATATTGTATTAGGTGCATATCTAATATCGATCATTTGTATATTGGCTTTGCTTCGCGCCTATGTGGGTCTTGTTTTAGCATAACATCTTGAGATACTCATTCTTTTACTTTTTTTCCTTAAAAATAGTTTCCTTTTCTCAGTATAAAACTTCATTGAATATATTATTTGACCAAAATTTCTTGCTTGTAGAGAAGGCTTAGCTTCGAAGTAAGTTTGATTCTGCCATAAAATTCCAAATAAATTTGTCATACCAAAAAAAAAGCAAAGAACTATATGGGGTTTGTTTTTAAATTCAAACTTTGTCAACATGCAGTAGTAGCTCAACAATGGATTAGCAAGAGTTGATTCTGTATGCATATGATGAGACAATTCTCATATTAGTATATAGCACTAGTAGTAGCTCTTGAGTGATTTTGACTTCTGTGTTCTGTCCTTGAAATGAGTAAAATTGGGGTGCTTGGGTTCAATACTGCTTGCATTACCAAGCTCTTCCCAACTTGTTCACACATTGTTGCAGCTCAGGTATGAGTTATGACTACTATGGATCTGATGAGTTTATTGAGACATTAAATCAGTTTAATATTGCTTGGGTTCAATACTGCTTGCATTACAAAACAGTTCAAAAAACAGTTCTGCAAAACAGGTGAAAAACTTTGAATCAAAATTGGTTTTCTTAAGCTGCAAAACAGTTCTGCAAAATTGCCAAAACAGTTCGAAGAACCAGTTCTTGAACTGTTTCAAAACCAGTTCAGAATAGAAGAACCAGTTCGGTTTTTAAACTTTGGAAAACCAGTTCAGTTTTTAAAATTTAGAACCGGTTTACCGAACCATAAAACCAGTTCGGTACGGTTCATCCGAACTGGAAACCGGTTCGGTACGGTTCATCCGAACTGGATTCCGGTTCGGTTTGGTTCCTCTGCAGTTCGGTTCAGTTCTCAGTATATGAACAACCCTACTTATTCCACCATAAATAAGTAGACATTTGCTTTCTCCACCACCTTTTTACTATTCCCACCCCTTTTGTTTATATTTTAAATATCTTCCATTACTGCCCCTTCTCCTTCCCTCCACCACCACCCCTACTCTCACCCACAGCCCCCACCCCTACCCTCACCCACCGCAACCCCCTTCCCCTCTTCTCCCACCCAACGTTTGAAATACATGTGTGTCTGGAAGCCAATTTTTTAATTTGGCTTGTAAACAGGTGTGCCCGGAAGCCATTGTTTTAAAAAATTTTGGCTTCTAGACATTTTGTCAAGAAGACATTTTCGGACACGTATCCAGACATGTGTGTCTAGAAATGACTTTCGGACAAAATTTTAGAAAAAAAAAACCTTCTAGACACACATGTCGAAAGCCTTTTTTTTACGAAAAATGGCTTCTAAATATGGGTGCACATGGGTTGGGTAGACATGCTTGACCAACCCAACCCAAGGTAAAATAGACGGGTTGAGTTGGGTCATCGGGTTAAATCAAGTTCGATAAAGTGGAACCCGATTAATTCGGGTTGAGTATCGGGTTTCCGCATTTCCAACCCGAACAACTCAACCCAACCCAACCCAACCATAAATGTAAAAAAAAAAATCAAATGATATAAATACTAAAATATCTAAAATTTTCCCAATTGGACCTGACCCGATCCAAGTAACAGGGTCGGCCCAACATACGTTGAGGCCTAAGGCAAATTTTTAAGATGGGGCCTTTTCTAATTAACTAAAATAAATTATTATAATTATTATAATTTTATTGAAATTGTTTTTTTAAAATTTTTTAGATGTAAAATTACTTATTAAATTATTATTGTGTATAATTAACGTTTATATTGGTATTTTGGTGATTTTGATATATTACAATATTTATTATATTACATAATAAAAAAATATGTATTATAACTAGGATTAACATGATAGGAAAAATCAACTAATAAAATAATTATTAATTATGAGAAAAATTTATAGTAAGATGAGGCCTATTATTTTAATCAAAAGAGAATTTTATTAGGAATTTAATCACTATACATTAAATTTTACTCTGTTATCCAATGATGTGTTGCCACATCATTCAATAAACATGGTACCTCATGTATTATTAACTCATTAATTGATGTGTCTACACATCATTGGATGATAGTGTAAAACTTTTTTACATTGTTAGTGTATTTATATAAATTTTAAATATAAATATAAAATTACGAGGTCTATGGAATTTTGGAGTCTTAAAACCATTGCTTTAGCAGCTCGGCCCTTGGGCCAGCCCTAGATCCAACTACTTTTTTTATTTCTTTCTATTTTTTTATTTATTTTTATCTCTTTTATTTTTTTATGTGAATCTGATTATCCAACTTAACTCAACCCAAACATAATATGATTGATTCGGGTTGGGTTTCAATCTAAAAATAGAGAAAACTGACCCTTACTTCTGTACATGGGGTGGAAGAAGAGGGGGAGAGGGCTGTAGTGGGTGGGGTGGTGGTGAACTGAAGGGAAAGGAATGAAATAGTTAGGGAAATGAATTTTTTAAAAAGTATGGGGGTGGAATAGTAAAAAGAGGGATGGGAATAGCAAACGCCAAATAAATATGTGACATCACTCAAAGAAGTCCATCTCTCCTGTTATATGGATAATGGATTTCATGTATAGTTCATAAATTTATAGCCCAAGTTCTAGCAAAATGTTGTGGTTATGTGTGCGAATATGAGTGTTAATTATAGTACTCAAGTCACTCTATGTCTACACAATATATTTATTATATTTTACTATTAGAATTTAAAAGTTTTTTAAATTAAATTTGATATTACATTTGTAATTAATACTGTTTTTGTTAATTTTTCAGAATTAAATTTAATATTAAAATGATATTTTAAAGTTTTGAAAAAAGACACATTAAAGTGAAAACATTGCATGGATAATAATAGGTTTAAATATGTAAATACCCATAAATTATGAATTTTAAAGTTTTTATTTATTTTTTTATCGATAAGTTATTACTGTATTTTTTTGTGACAAGGAAATAAAGAAAACAAAAAAAGGGAAAAACTAAGAACAAAACTCGTCCTGTATAATAGGACAGTAGACACATCATCTAGAGGTAAATTCCAGATTTGAACGAAGACACCATCTTGGATTTAGATCATAGTAGAGTTTTTATTTTCTTAAATATAAATATGAATAAGGTGCTATGTTACACTGCCCAAAACATTCTCATTGTCATTCCTATCCTAGACTTAAACCGTTTCAAACGAAATTTAAAATAAAAAAAGATGCGTATCCCTTTAGTAAGTTGTATATTAGACATGGCAACCACTTGAACATTGAACAACTGTATTCATTCTTGCTCGTAAAGAATTAAGGTATGGATAAATTTGTGAAATACAACATATTCAACATATCCTGTAAAAGTTCAGAGACTATGTCAACGTTTGTCTTTTGCTAATAATTAAATTACAGAACAGGGGTAAAAACAATGTAAAGGAAAAGAAGAAAACAACATATGGTTACCATGTACAAACCATTACATACAAGAATCACCTGACATTCATGGCATCCCCTCCTTAAACTACACAAACCTCTCCAAAAACTCATATCGATGTATATGTCATCACCATGTGGCTTCCTCGTCATGAACTATGATAACAAGCATGCAAGCTGCAAGCTGCAAGCTCAATGAGCAGGTTTTCCTTTTGATGAAAAGAATCTACTAAATCCTCGTGCATGTTTCTCCGGTGTAGTGGCAGAAGAAGCTGAAGAAGAGGCTGACTTGGTAGGTCTGTGTCTTGGTTTGGATTTTGGATGTTGTACTGGAGATCTGGCTGGAAGGTTGGATTCGTTATCTGATGGGCTAAATAAACTGTTGGAAAAATGCAAAGGGGACTCCGAACCCAGTCTTTGCACAAAAGCAGAATTAGCACTGTCCATCTCCAACTGACCTAATTCTTGAAAATTTGGGCCACTTGTAGTAGGTTCATCCACTGCAAAGCCTTCAGCCTTTGGATTTGTCTTACTGTGCGGAGATTCAATTGTCTCAGTTTGAGGACGTAGAGCGTTTAACTGCTTGCCCAGAAGAAATATGGTTTCCTGACACTCAGCAAGCTTTTCAGCAGCAGCTGCCAAATCTTTCTCCTGCATTACCAAAAGAAATCAATCTTAGACTTTCAACCCAATCTAAGGAATTCTGAGATTGACATACAATATTTTTAATTATCACGAGATCCTAATATATATTTAGTAATGGAATTAAAGTTTTACCTGGGCAGGTTTGATGTCATTATCAGCTGCTGAGATCTCAATCCTAACAGAGTGACACAAATTAGAAATAGAACCAAACATCAGAGATTTCCATAAAATTAACTATATGAAACCCTGCTTTTCATCCAACATTTTACTATTTGGATTAATATAAAAAAAAAAATGCTGAAAATCTGTAAACTGTAATGATGCATAATTTCAGTACTAGTTCTCCATGTGATATTAGACATTGTCTACTGTCTAACCTTTGTAACTGTTCTTCTAGCTCCTTGCTCTTGGCCAGAGCAGCTTCATGAGCCCTCTTTTCATCTTGAAGCTCATTCTCCAGAGCTTCTGTCTTAATTTGTAGACGGTTCAGCTCAGTTTCAAACTCATGTGCACGTGTTTCAAGTGACTTGTATGACTCTGCCATACACTTCAGCTGTGTCTCAGCCAAGCTGTTTGATCTTTGAGACAAAGCCAATTGTGATTTAACTTCTGTTAGAAGTTGCTCAGTTTCTAGCAATTGAGACTTGGTTATTTCAAGACTCTCCGTACATTTTGATAGATCAATTACTACTTTCTCTTTCTCTAGTTTCAATTCTTCAAATTCTTCCATTGAGAGTTTCTGTAATGCCGCATTCACTTTAAAGCCTGATACCAAATTTCCATCATCAGGAACCTCAGGATCAGAACAGGGATTAAGAACATGGGAACAACCATTTTGATATCTTTCTCCAGATGAATTGTCTTGAACTAACTTATTTTCAGGCAAAGCAATCTTATCTATGCAATCAAGACTGTTAGTTTCAGCTTCTGTACCCTTGTAGCCAAGGACATTAAATCTGAATTCACTTGCTTTGGCTAAAACATAAGACAGGTCAAGAACAAACTGTAGCAGGGTTGCATTGTTGCACAAAACTTTATTAAAGGTGATAGAAAGCTCCTCAATCTTTTGGCTCAATTCATTACCATCAGAAGATATGTCATGAAATGCCATTGCTTCTTTGCCTAGGAACAATACAAAGTCATGAATCTGAGAAATTGCAGCTTCCAAATCTGAAGTTATCTGCACATATTCTTTGGGTTGCTCAGACAAAATGGTTTCCTTTTCAAGATTTAAGCCAGCATCTTCAGGATTATCCTGCCTATTTCTTGGAGCATCAGAAGGCTGGGCATCCTGGGAAATGAAACCTACAGATTGGTGAATGGCAGTGTCATGCGAATCTTCTATCACATGTTTAATCTCCTCCACAATCTTCCCTATATCAGCATCCTTAGTAATGGACTCAAAAACTAGTAATATTCTTGATTTAAGCTCTGTTAATAACAAAACACCAACATCAGATTGGGGATCATGTGTTGACATTGAAGCACCAGAAGACACTTGATTTGGCAATGGATCTGAATTGCCGTTCTTTTGCGACAGACCGTCTTTGCCAGTACTGACTTCTGATACATCATTGGTCACAATGTCGGTTGTCTTATCGTTTGAAGAAACTGAAAGAGTGGCACCCACATTGGAATCATTTGATAAACGAGCTAACTTCTCCACCTCCAGAAAGTCGTCCATCAGTTCCAATTTCTTAATGGCTTCAGATTTGCTTGATTCCTCAGTACACTTTTCTTTAGGGAATTGGGATAGCCCAGATGCTACTGCAGTAGACCAAGACTCAGCACAACTTGCTGCATCATCATTTCCATCTTCAGACATGGAGAGCAAGCTTGGCGCATTGCTTGTGTTTTGACTATAAATACTTTCATGGGTTATCTGCATGATGGATTTTGGAGATCCTTTCTGCTGGTTACTTGTCTGAAGTTGTGCTTCCAAACTTTGAAGTTTGCTCAGTGTTTTAGCACACATACTCCTTGAGGCCTGCAATTCACTGTTGCGTTTAGCCAAAGCTTCTTTCAGCATCTTTGTTTCTTCTTCAGTTGCCAGTAAACGCTCTGTAAGAAATTCATTCTCCTTCTGGAATTTCTGCAAATTCTCCAGGGAAAACTCAGGTAATGAGATTGAGGACAAATTAGGGGTAGTAGGCTTCACAGGAGACTTCCTTAATCGACTCTCTCCATAATCTCGGCCAAGATTTTCAACTTCTAGCTTCATCTGTGCAAGTGCAGCTGGACCAGGTAACTTTTTCCGCACTAGACCACGTAATCTTTGGCACTCGGCTTCTAACTTAGCAATTTTTTTCACGCCCTCCATTTGCTGCTTGTTAGCAGCTTCTGCAGACCTCATACTCATGTTTTTTTCTTCATTGCGAATTTCAAGCTCTTTGGAAACAACATGAAGTTCATACTTAAGTGAATTAATTTCTCTTTCACATGATTCTATGTTGCCCTTAAGAAGCTCAATTTCAGCCTCGGCATGGGCTTTTTCTTCACTTAATTTGACTAGCATGTTAGAGCGCTCCTGCAAGGACCTTGACAGGGCCCCATTTTCAGCAGCAGACCTAAGGAGTTCCTGTTCAAAATTAGCTATCTTAGCGTCAAGCTCCCCCTTAATCTTGTCTAATTGCTTGGTTTTTGAGAGAGCAACTTCCTGTATTTTTAGTTCATGTTCTTCCTTAAGATTCCTTATTTGTCGCATACACTCTTTAAGAGCACCATCTAAATGTGATGCACGGTCCTCAGCAGTGAGTTTTAAAAGAGTGACAGATTCTAGATGGTTCTTCAATGCCAAAGCTTCAGCTTCAGCCTTTTCCCAGCCTGCAGAATTTCAATAGAACTTTTAACTCCAAGAAGATTGAGAAGAAATTCATAATTAGGCAGGCTTCAAGCTTGAACATCTTTAAGGTGGTAAAATCATTAAGCATTATACCTGAGACAGCTTCTTCGGCCACTTTAGCATGTTGTTTTACCATGCTTTCCTTGGTATTGATCTCAGAGTTTGCTGCTGACAGCTTTTCATTCATGTCGTTGATCTCATCCTCAAGTGCCTGAACTTTTTCCTCATATGTCTTCACTTGATCCTCCAAACCAGACAGATGTGAATATGATTCCACAGAAATTTGGACATAGTTTGGTTTCTTGTTGTTATCCTGTTTCATAAGTGGACAAAAAAGCTGTTAACTTTATCATGTATGTTGAATCAACAAAGCCAAGACCAAGAGAGTACTCCATTTTTATGACAGACAGACATACAGAGACAGAGAAAACGAGGAGAACCACAGTTTTTATTGAAGGAAGCTATAACACATAAATAATGTACAGAAAGTGTAAACACATTTAGCAGTGTCCTAAGAATAATTTTGAATTAATAGAAGGCCATTGAATACAAGAACAAAATAATAGAAATTTTGCAGAATAATAATAAAAATAGGATCACATGCAAAGTGACAAAAAGTGCAGATATTAAAAATAGGTAAAATAGTCAGACTCACATCAAAATAAAGTAGAAGTTAGTTGCCAAATAGCAGCCGAGAAGATGGGAATTTTTCAAGGTACAAAATTTCAAACTACATTTCTCTTGTGAAAATGCCAATAAATGTACCTGATTGCCCTGATTGGAAGCATCGGAGGAATCCAATGCAACAGCTGCTTTCTCAACCACAGTTTTGTCAGATGATTTTTTCTTCCAAGGCCAGCGTCGGTCCATTGTGAACTATAAAGATCAGGCAGAATCAAATAGAATTGAACAGTTAGATGAGGTTTTTACTAGTTGGCAATGCAAAATTCTCATACTGCAACAGAACATATTGTGATTCAAACTTGTTAATCAATTCCATCGTTTCACAAAAACACAACCCTCTCACTATCAAAGGAATGATTCAATTTGATTCTCTTCTCAATAAACCATCAAGGTTTAATAATCTTCAAGTAGAAGTTAAACCTTAAAGTTTTCAATATCTTAATTCTCAAGCAAAGAATTTTTTTTTTTTTTTTACACAAAAAGGAAGGGGAAAAAAACCTGCGGAGACAATTAGAAATGAGAATGGCTATGCATTCTAATGCTTTGGTAAAAGCAGATTGAGTTGAACCAAGGGTTTTCTCCCGGATTGACCGAGTCACCGAGATTACTATATTTGTGAAATGCATTGAAACAGGGTGCTATTGCTACTGCTGCTGCACTGACACAACATATTCACAAGCCAATGATATCAAGTTTTATTCATGTAATGCCGATCTCCAAGATCTAACCACTGCACTCTCCTTATCATCTCTAATAGCAGGAGCATGCTACAACCAAAATTATAAGAAAATATATAATATAATATATATTCATTCTTTTCTCTCAACTGCACTCACTGCTCAAACTTGAGAGAAAAGCAAAATAATGGCTTTTTTTTTAAAAGGAAAAAAGAGATGAAAGAGAGCTTTCGTAATGATTATTTATTATTAGTAACCGTCTTTATCGCTGCAATTAGATCCAAATTAATCAACAACGTTTAGAGCAGGAGTGACCTAAAGCAGCACAGATTAGGAACAAATTTATACCAACTGCTCGGGAATGAATTGCTGTAATTCAAAACAAAAATGGAAATAAATTGCAAATGGAAGAAGCACACACGGAACCTCAACTCAACAGGTCACCGACAAAAGAAAAAGAAAAATCCCTCCATGGCGAATAAACAAAAGGAAAAAATGGATGAAAATTGAAAAGTAAGCAAAAAAAATTGTAGCAAGAAGTTTCACTGAAACTGTTTCAAGTCTGAACCAGAGAACAAAAAAATGTAAGTGATTGGGGAAGATGAAACGGCCATAAAGTAAACCACAACATTCACCGATTAAGAGGAAGAAGAGGGAGAAAAAAGCAATGGTGAGTAAAATCAGCTTACCGGAGAGAAAATAAAAAATGCAAGCGAAGATAATTCGAGGCGAGAGGAGTAGGTGCTGGAACAATGCTATATATGGATTTTACGGATTGAGCAAGGAACAATGAGGATCTCAAAAAGAATGGGAGACAGAGAGAGGTGGTGGTGGTGGTGGCAGTGGTGCGGTGGTGGGTAAGGTCCTAAGATATTCGGAACTTTTGGTGTCCCTTGTGTGTGAAACTTGAAAGGAAGGACGTTGGACTTGGAGCTAGTAGAGCTCCAAAAATAGTGCCCTTTTAAATTTTCGTTTATTTACTTTTATTTTTCTGCAAATTAAATACTCCTCCTCTATTCTTGTTCTTCAATCTTCATTAGTAACGTATATAAATATAAATAAATAAATAAATAGATAGATAGATAAAAAATTTTAATTTTCGGGTAGTTTGACGTAATTGCCCTTCGGGTTTCACAGAATAGTTTGTGTCAGAAGCAAGAGGGCATCTGAGCTGTATCCGATATTGGGGAAGGAAAGTCATTAGTCATAACATTGTTTTTCTTTTACTTTTCAAATTCATAAATAAAGAAAAAAGATAATAATAATAGTAATAGTGGTTTAAGGGAATGAGTATTTTAATTTTTTTTACTTGCAGTTGAGACAAAGAAAGTGTGATTACTACGACTTTGGACCACCGTCAGTGGCGTTCTACTCTCTACAGCTCACAAATTTGGTGTGTAGCTGCATGATGGATGACTTGGCGGCTTTCTAAGTGCGTTGCCGCTGCATAAATTCATTGTGCTGCTATAAAATCACAGCCGTTACTCTATATACTACCCAGTTACTATTACTAAGACAACTTTTTTTTTTTGTAATTTGATCTAATTTTTTTAAATTGATGGGAATTTTTTTTTGGTTTACAGGAAGGGCTTATTGGAATTGAGGTATGCACTGGATCCAATCTACCATGTTAGTAATAATAATATTGTGTATATTGTTCATTTCATTGTCATATTTATTTAATTCGTATGATAAGGTCCTTGATTAAAATTAGAGCCTTGTTATTATAATAGAGATTATAATAATGAGAAATGAGTCTTATATAATTTTAATCTAAATTGTTCTTGATCATTGGATTATTGAGGATAGGACATCATTAATCCGGATAGATCAATATATGTGTTGTAGTCTTTATAAGATAAATATTAATAGATCTCATTTATTAAATAAACACATATAAATGGTGCATATAGAGATATGACCATTGAACTGACTCAAAGGAGAATTCCTAATGGTTAATATTACCCTTGAATTGTCAATAGGAAATTCTTTTGAAGAAATGTATAATTTCCTTAGACTTGAGATTAACATAGTAATCAACAAGATATTTATTATACTTTGATATCGGACACCTAATGCTTTATGACATTAGTTGAAAGATTATTAGGTATGATTAAATACTTGTAGGATTAATGTCTAATCAAGAAAGAATCCATCAACTCTTGGTAATGAGTTTGAGCTCTATATAAATAAAAACCTTGGCCAGGGTATTATGAATGAAATAAGAAAGGAGTTTCTCAAGTCATTCATCACACGTTAACTTAATAGAATTTGACAAATACCATATTCTAGAGTTAACATAGAGCTGAAAAGGATGGAAGGAAATATTATATTAATCTTCTAGTGGTTCTAAAGTAATATATACTTCATACTATCTGGCCGTTAAGGAGTGTTGCTAGACGCCAACCTTAATTAGTAAATTAATGAATTAATTTACTACCAGTTTAGTAATGAACCTACAGGGTCACACACTAACGAGTGTTCCAATCTTTGTTGGACGAAAAAATATAATTGATTAAATTAAATAGTTTAATTTTATCGGATAAATATATTTTCTCAAAGTGGAATATTATTGTATTTTATGCTAGCACCAAAAATACAAATAATATTTGAAACATCTGTAATCTAATTAAGTCAGACTTAATTAATATATTGTGAAATAAAGATAAATATATATAAAGGAGAGGTTGCAACGTAATTGACTAAGTCATGCCAAGTTGACAACAACTATCTGATTGCAACAAAGTGTGTTGCTATTAATGAGGGAGCAATTCCTATTAAATAGGAATTTTTAAATTTGAAAAACCCTTGGTGCAGTACGTGCCTTTCTGCAGTACGAGTACGTGCTTAAGAAAAAAAAAAGGGTCGTGCCTTTTATAGTGCACACCGTG
This sequence comes from Sesbania bispinosa, assembly GCA_026901365.1. NCBI lineage: Eukaryota > Viridiplantae > Streptophyta > Magnoliopsida > Fabales > Fabaceae > Sesbania > Sesbania bispinosa. The sequence goes on from QLOH01000111.1 coordinate 1,328,275, forward strand.
CCTTTAATATATATGGGTTGCAAAGCAAATTAAAAAAGTGATTCTCTCTTCTCAGTTAGTCTCATACATATATATATTTTTCAGAATTCCTGAGTTACAGATTCGATTCCACGCGTCAAGTGTTGACACAACAACGTTGGTCTCGGTGTGGATACACGTGTAGAGCCTTCATATTTTTGGAGGGGAAATTTTATAGAGCCCTCACAATCTCCTGAGGTAAATATTTCTTAATTTTTGCCTCACTGATACCTAGTTTGCATAAATTGATACACATAGGTTCTCTGTTTTCCGCTACGCATGTTATGAACACGCTATTTTATCCTTCAATGGTATCAAAGCCAGGTTTGGTGTTTAATTTATGCTGCTATTGATTATTGATTTTGGGAATCAATATGTTATATTGAATCGATACGTTTTTTTTTTCCCGAAATTGTTCGGCTTTATGTATCAATACATTTTATATGAGGATATATATGCTTTTAGGGTATGTTGATCATGACTACATGCTGACATATATGTGATGGTATGAATCATGTGGATTATAGATTCTATTTGATGTGTTGATTATATATGTTCCTCTTGAGTGCAATCTGAGTCATTTGATGCCATGCTAATTCAAGCACGAGAACATGTCTTTTGCGCAATCTAAATATATTGCTTTTAAAATTCGTTTCTTTTCGTTTTTCATGATGAATACGAATTGAAACATTTCCTGAGATTTGTGTGAATTCAACCTGTAAGTCAAATTCGGTTCTTTTCGTTTTTTTTTTTTGTTTGTATACGAATTGAAACTAGACTCTGACATTGTAATATAAGTTAATAGAATGTGTGGCAACGGTAGCGTACTGTGCTTGTAACCCATTAATTAAATTAATTAATCGTTTTTTTTAATTAATTTAAGTTAAATGTAACCTATTAATTATATTTAATTGATAAGTCTCTTTGTACTTAATTAATATTGATTAATTAAATTAAGAGACTTATATATATGAAATTTGATTTATATATTACAATGATTAATTCTAAAAATATGTGATTGTTTAATCTCTATATATGATATAGAAATTAATACTGATTTCATGTGATGAACTTTTATTTTTTTTTAAATATTTTGTATAAGATACATTTTATCTAAAAATATGTTAATTATTAATTTCAAGAGACGACCTGATTACCAGGGGACTTGAAATTAAGAGGATTAACAAGGCATTTCATAAAAAAATTAATTTTTCACTAAATCCTAGACTACCTAGGGAGTGTAGAGATTAATTCTAATATACTTGTAGGAACGACCTGACATACAGGGGACTACTTGTTATTTACTATTTTAAATGCATTTGTATGTGATACATTTATCTTAAAATGTGTATGATAAATGACTTGACAACCAAGTGTTTTTCATAATTTTAAGATATTTATTTTATATTTCCACTAAAAGAAATATGATTTCTTAAAGTAGCTATCGTAGTAAGTGGGAGTATTTTGTTTGTGATATATATATATATATATGTATTGACATGTTTTATTTTTATTAGATATCTCGACATGTCTACTTTGTCATTGCGTTCGATACTTGCTGATGGAAAGTTGCAAGGTGACAACTTTCTGGACTGGTATCGAAATCTGAGAATTGTTCTCATGCAAGAAAAACTTATCGATGTGATCGATAAACCTGCTGTGACTGAACCAAAAGACAAGGATGATGCTGAGACTTCTAGTACTTATCAGAAGTACTTAGAAGACTGCATGAATGTAAAATGCATCATTCTAGCATCCATGAGCCCAGAGCTCCAGAGACAACATGAGGATATGGATCCCCCTGGTATCATCGCTCATCTTAAGAAGATGTACGGTGAACAGAGTAGGACAGCTAGATACCAGTTGTCTAAGACTCTGTTTAGGTCCACATTGAGTGTCAATGGGAAGGTGGGACCTCATGTTCTGCAGATGATCATTCTTATTGAACAACTTGAGAAGTTGGATTGCAAACTTGGGAAGGAGTTATCCCAAGATTTGATTCTGCAGTCACTCCCTGATTCATTCTCACAGTTCGTTGTTAATTTTAATATGAACAAGATGGATTGTGATTTACATCAGATGATGAATCTGTTAATAGACTACCAAAATCAGATTGACTCTGGAAAGAGCCAAGGATCTGTCTTGGTGATTGGAAAGTCCAATAAGAACAAGGGCAAAGGAAAGTACAAGTCTCCAAAGAAGCCTTTTGTGGCAAAGGGTGGTGTGACCAAACCCAAGCACAAGAAAGGCAGTGTTGAGAAAAGCGATGCTGAGTGTTTCTTCTGTAAGGAGAAAGGACACTGGAAGAGGAATTGCCGCAAATATCTTGATTCTTTGAAAGAAAAGAAACAAGGTAAGACATTCATTATGAAAAATGTTTTCATGATTTCCTTAACTATTACTGATTCTTCTACATAGGTATTAGATACTGGCAGTAGTTTTAACATCTGCAATTCGTTGCAGGGACTGCAAATAACTAGAAGGTTGAAGAAGGGAGAAGTCAGTTTCCAAGTGGGAAATGGAGCAAGTGTTGCAGCCAATGCTATAGGAACAGTCTCCTTAATAATGTCGACTGGCAATGTACTAGTCTTAGAGGATTGTTATTATGTTCCTAATTTCGTTTCGAACATTATTTCGATTTCTATATTGGATTCTCGTGGTTTTCGCACTGTTTTTAATAAAGGTGTTTGCTCGATTTATAATAATGATAATGATCATTTATGTGCGAATGGGTATATCCAAAACGACATTTATGTCTTACCTAAAGTGTGTTATAATCCGATTATGCATGTTTCTGGTCTTAAAAGAGAAAGAGATAATCAAGTGAATAAAACTTATCTTTGGCATTGTAGACTCGGTCATATTGGTGAGAAAAGAATTAGTAAGTTGCACAAGGAAGGTTACCTTGATGACTATGATTATGAATCATATACAACTTGCGAATCTTGTCTCAAAGGCAAAATGACAAAATCCCCATTTACAGGAAATGGAGAAAGAGCCTCTGAATTATTGGGACTAATTCATACAGATGTTTGTGGGCCCATGAGAATTCAAGCCAAAGGTGGATATTCTTATTTCATCACCTTCACTGATGATGTTTCACGATATGGTTTTCTATATCTAATGAAACATAAATCTGAATCATTTGAAATGTTCAAGAGATTTAGAAGTGAAGTTGAAAAACAAACTAGTAAAAGTATCAAGGTGCTTAGATCTGATAGAGGAGGAGAATATCTAAGTGCTGAATTTCTTGATTATTTGAAAGAGAATGGGATTCTCTCACAGTGGACACCTCCAGGAACACCACAGCACAATGGTGTATCTGAAAGGAGGAACCGAACCTTATTAGATATGGTAAGATCCATGATGGGGTTCACTGATCTTCCAACAAGCTTATGGGGATATGCTTTGGAAGCGGCAAATTATTTGTTAAATAAAGTTCCCATTAAATCTGTCTCTACAACGCCATATGAGATATGGAAAGGCAGCAAACCAAGCCTTAAACACATTAAGGTTTGGGGATGCCCAGCCTACGTTAAGAGATTACAAACGGATAAACTTGAAGCAAGGTCTGACAAGTGTAGGTTCATTGGATATCCTAAGGAAACAATGGGATACTATTTTTACCACCCTTCTGACCATAAAGTGTTTGTGGCAAGAGGAGGAACCTTTTTAGAAAGGGAATTTCTCGCAGAAGGAATTCATGGTAGAGAAGTAGAACTTGATGAAGATCAACTAACCAATGAAACGTCAAATGCTCAAGGACATGAGATGAATATTGAGCATCCTTGCTTGGATAGTTTAAGGTCAACACAAAGTTTACCATCTTCAAATGTTCCGATCCAAGACCCGGTTGTGGTTCAAGAACAAGTTACTGAACCAGTTCAAGAACAGATAGAACAACTGACGAATCCAGAACAAGAGGATTCAGTAGCACAGGTACCTCCTAGAAGGTCTAGCAGATCACATCATGCACCAGATAGATTAAACTTGATGGTGCTAGATGACATAGCAAATGAGGATCGTCATATTGATGATGACCCTAAAAGTTATGTAGAGGCTATGCAAAGCTTGGATCGTGAGAAATGGCAAGAAGCCATGGAATCTGAAATGGAATCCATGAAGATTAACAAAGTATGGACTTTGGTTGAAGCTTCAAAGGATATAAAACCAATTGGTTGTAAATGGGTTTACAAGAAAAAGATTGGAGCAGAAGGAAAGATCGAGACTTATAAAGCTCGTCTTGTTGCCAAGGGATATCGTCAAAAGGAAGGAATAGATTATGACGAGACTTACTCTCCTGTGGCAATGCTCAAATCAATTCGGATTCTACTTGCTATAGCAGCATACTATGATTATGAAATATGGCAGATGGATGTGAAAACAACTTTTCTTAATGGAGAGTTAAAAGAGGATGTGTACATGACACAACCTGAAGGTTTCACACCTATGTCTGATCATAACAAAGTTTGCAAGTTACAACGATCCATTTATGGATTGAAGCAAGCTTCTAGAAGTTGGAATATTCGCTTTAACAACACAATCAAAATGTTTGATTTTGTTAGATGTGAAGAAGAACCTTGTGTATACAAAAAGGTCAGTGGGAGCACAATTATCTTCCTATTGCTATATGTTGATGACATATTGCTCATGGGGAATGACATTCCGGCATTGCAATCTACAGAGGTTTGGATTTCTAAACAGTTCTCCATGAAGGATATGGGAGAAGCAGCTTTTATTCTAGGAATAAAGATCTATAGAGATAGATCCAAAAGGCTGCTTGGACTCTCTCAATCTATGTACATTGAAACCATCTTAAAGAGGTATCACATGGATAACTCTAAAAGAGGCTATTTGCCTATAGGAACTGGAGTTACTCTCAGTAGAATGGATTGTCCTAAAACTGCTGAAGAGAGGGAACGCATGAATAGAGTACCATATGCTAGTGCAGTGGGAGCTATCATGTACACCATGACTTGTACACGGCCTGATGTCGCCTATGCACTGGGTGTAACTAGTCGATATCAAGCAAATCCAGGTGAGGAACATTGGAAAGTGGTTAAGACCATTCTTAAGTACTTAAGAAGGACTAAAGACCAATTCCTCATCTATGGAGGTTCTGAACTCAAGTTAAAGGGTTATGCTGATGCAAGTTTTCAATCAGATATTGATGATACCAAATCTGTTTCCGGATATGTCTTCACCTTAAATGGTGGTGCAGTCAGTTGGAAAAGTTCCAAGCAGGATAACACTGCTGATTCTACTACTGAAGCAGAATACATAGCAGCAAGTGAAGCTGCTAAAGAAGCAGTGTGGATGAAAAATTTTCTAGCTGAACTTGGTGTAGTTCCTTCAATGGACGAACCAGTTACATTATTGTGCGACAATAACGGTGCAATTGCTCAAGCACAAGAGCCAAGATCGCATCTAAAGACAAAGTATTACTGCAGAAAATATCACATACTTAGAGAGTTTGTCGAACGTGGTGACGTTAAACTACAAAAGGTTTCTGGTAAAAAGAACCCTGCAGACCCATTCACCAAAGCACTTGGCATAAAAGAATTTGATAGATACAAGTGGGAGCTGGGAATGAGGTACATGACCGATTGGCTCTAGTGCAAGTGGGAGATTGTTGGAATTGAGGTATGCACTGGATCCAATCTACCATGTTAGTAATAATAATATTGTGTATATTGTTCATTTCATTGTCATATTTATTTAATTCATATGATAAGGTCCTTGATTAAAATTAGAGCCTTGTTATTATAATAGAGATTATAATAATGAGAAATGAGTCTTATATAATTTTAATCTAAATTGTTCTTGATCATTGGATTATTGAGGATAGGACATCATTAATCCGGATAGATCAATATATGTGTTGTAGTCTTTATAAGATAAATATTAATAGATCTCATTTATTAAATAAACACATATAAATGGTGCATATAGAGATATGACCATTGAACTGACTCAAAGGAGAATTCCTAATGGTTAATATTACCCTTGAATTGTCAATAGGAAATTCTTTTGAAGAAATGTATAATTTCCTTAGACTTGAGATTAACATAGTAATCAACAAGATATTTATTATACTTTGATATCGGAAACCTAATGCTTTATGACATTAGTTGAAAGATTATTAGGTATGATTAAATACTTGTAGGATTAATGTCTAATCAAGAAAGAATCCATCAACTCTTGGTAATGAGTTTGAGCTCTATATAAATAAAAACCTTGGCCAGGGTATTATGAATGAAATAAGAAAGGAGTTTCTCAAGTCATTCATCACACGTTAACTTAATAGAATTTGACAAATACCATATTCTAGAGTTAACATAGAGCTGAAAAGGATGGAAGGAAATATTATATTAATCTTCTAGTGGTTCTAAAGTAATATATACTTCATACTATCTGGCCGTTAAGGAGTGTTGCTAGACGCCAACCTTAATTAGTAAATTAATGAATTAATTTACTACCAGTTTAGTAATGAACCTACAGGGTCACACACTAACGAGTGTTCCAATCTTTGTTGGACGAAAAAATATAATTGATTAAATTAAATAGTTTAATTTTATCGGATAAATATATTTTCTCAAAGTGGAATATTATTGTATTTTATGCTAGCACCAAAAATACAAATAATATTTGAAACATCTGTAATTTAATTAAGTCAGACTTAATTAATATATTGTGAAATAAAGATAAATATATATAAAGGAGAGGTTGCAACGTAATTGACTAAGTCATGCCAAGTTGACAACGACTATCTGATTGCAACAAAGTGTGTTGCTATTAATGAGGGAGCAATTCCTATTAAATAGGAATTTTTAAATTTGAAAAACCCTTGGTGCAGTACGTGCCTTTCTGCAGTACAAGTACGTGCTTAAGAAAAAAAAAAGGGTCGTGCCTTTTATAGTGCACACCATGCCTTTAATATATATGGGTTGCAAAGCAAATTAAAAAAATGATTCTCTCTTCTCAGTTAGTCTCATACATATATATTTTTCAGAATTCCTGAGTTACAGATTCGATTCCACGCGTCAAGTGTTGACACAACAACGTTGGTCTCGGTGTGGATACACGTGTAGAGCCTTCATATTTTTGGAGGGGAAATTTTATAGAGCCCTCACAATCTCCTGAGGTAAATATTTCTTAATTTTTGCCTCACTGATACCTAGTTTGCATAAATTGATACACATAGGTTCTCTGTTTTTCGCTGCGCATGTTATGAACACGTTATTTTATCCTTCAGGGCTAGCCCCGAACAAAACACAACTAGGAAGGAAAACCACGATAAAAATAAACCCCACTAATATCATCTTTGAGCAGCTGTACTACTTGAGCACGAGGATAAATTAGATGATGAACTCCAATATCAAATTGAAGAGCATAGCTGGCGAGCCAATCCGCAGCTCTATTGCCCTCACGAAAAGTGTGTGTGTGATCAAAATTGAGGTGAGCCATGAGGATCCGAGTTTCCTGCACAATAGAGTCAGACTCAATCCATATATTGTTGAAATTAAGCTTCCTTGCCATAACTAGAGTAATATAAATGGCCCAAAGTTCAGCCATGTTCACTGATGAGGAGCCCAAATTCCTAACAAAACCTTCTAGCCATGTTCCATTGTTGTCCCTAAAGAGTTCAGAAGAAATAACAGAAGCATCAACATTACACTTAATGCAGCCATTAACCGGAAAAGTCCATCTAATGAGAAGATTGGGATGGTTGTTGAGAGAAGTATCAGGCTTATGCATAGCACTAAAAGCATAAAAAAAAATCTTAAGCCCAAAGGTTAATTGCATTAACAAGGATATTTTCTGGTAAAATGTTTTGATTGATGGAAAATAGAAAATCATTTCTAGAGTTCCAAATACTCCAAAGAGCAACTGCAAAGAGGATGTTCCAGGGAATGCCTTTATAGTCAAGATCCATACAAGACAAATTGTACACCAGCCATGTTGGAAGATCCATGGAGGAGAAGGGGGAATCCGAGCAGGAGCTCCCAAGGAAGACCAAATATTCTTTGCTCTCTGACAATCTCTAAGAGCATGAATAACAGACTCGGATTGACTAGAGCAAACGGGGCACAGATCATGTTGGCAAATTTTCCTATGATTTAGCATTACTCTAGTTTTCAAGCCACCTTTAACAATCAACTACAGAAAACATATGATCCGATGAGGACCTCTCCAAGACCAGATAATTTTCCAGATTGGATCTTGCACAGCGAGGTTGGAGTGGGCAGCTAGATGGTAAGCTGTCTTTGTTGAAAATTCACCATTTGCAGTAAAAGCCCAGCATATATGGTCAGTACCAAGGTCTTCCATAGGAGGGAAAGTGCCACGAAATTCCTAGAGAGCCTAGTAAGGAAAATATTGACCAAAGATATCAAACCGCCACTGTCCTTCACCATCAATCATTTGCTTAACTGAGAGAGAATTACCCCTAATCTTAGCCAGGAATCTGACCAGAAGTTTACAAAGTTTCCATTTCCCATGTTCCATCTACAACCTCTTTTGACCAGGTCCCACACATGGCAAATACCTAGCCACATAGATGAATCACATCTCCGCCTTTTAACTGTAGGCATAGGGTTGTTTCCAACTTTATACTTATGCTTAAGAACTTTAACCCATAGAGAATCAAGGTTGTTAAGTAATCCCCAACCAAGTTTCATAAAGAGAGCCTTATTAAAAGAGTGTAAGTTCCTTAACCCCATACCACCACCAGCTTTGGGCGTGCAGAAAACGTCCCAGGAAACAGAATTTATGGGAATTTTGAAATCGATATTTCATCACAAATTTATGTTTTTTTCGGTACATTAGGAGGGGGAAAGGACCCCAAAAGAATAAAGCACTACATCGGAACTAGTCTAGGGAGATGTACTCCCACACAATCCTAAAACAGCAGGTCCCTACAATGCAGAGGGGGATCTTGAAAAACATGAAGCCCGAGAGGTAAAGAAAAAGCATGAGCTGCAAGATGATCAGCTAGTCTATTGCCCTCCTTGAAAGTATGGGTGATCTTAAAGGAGATGAGGGAGGCCATATTCTTGATAGCCAGCACTAGATGATGACAAGGATGACATGAAGGGCAGCCATTCAAGACCAAATTAACTGCATTTTGAGAATATGATTCAACCCACAAGAGATTGATATCATTCTGTTTAGCTAAAGATATAGTCGTAAAAATCCCCCAAAGCTCAACCATGGTGATGGTGGTAACTCCAAGCAGTTTAGAGAAGCCAAGGAACCACTGCCCCGAAGAGGATCTAAAGACTCCCCCACATGAGGCCATATTGTCACTATTTTTCTAATCGCCCCTTCTACATTACATTTCAGCCAATTTCCCGAAGGAAAATTCCATCTAATCATCTGCCAAGTATAGGATTTTGATTGAGAGACAACAAGATTAACAGTTGAAGCAACAGAAGACATATCCTATAAAAGGTGGGCTATTTTATAAGGATAGGCAGTATGGGGCGTCCATATATTATTAAAGACCAAATCATTCTTATCCTTCCATAATGTGTGAATGATAGTACCAAACACATTACTCCAATTATAATCCTTCCAATAGCAGGAGGTCTGTTGAAGGTTGAAGGTAATCCACTGCTTGAGGTCCAAGTTGAAAAAGTGGTGGGAAAGTTGTTGAGGTAAGAAGTAATCCTAAATAGAACGAGCTCTGCCACAATCCCTGAGCACATGAAGAGTAGTTTCCGGTCTTAAATTGCAAGAAGGGCATAGGTATGACATATTAAGACCCCCTGTAGCCAAGAAAGCTCTAGTCTTAATCTCCCCATTGAGGATCATCCACATGAAGATTCTAATTCTTTGTGGTCCCTCCCAATGCCATATATTGTTCAACACAAAATTCGTAGTTTGAGAAGGAGAATTTTTAACCGGAGAATATGCAGATTTTCTAGAAAAATTGCCATCCTGAGCACCATTCCAAATAACTTTGTCCATCCCAGTCAAATTGTCCCCCACCATAGTAGCAGCTACCTTACATAATAACGAATTAGGAATAAAGCTTGAAATAAGTGAAATTTCCAATTACCTTCCTCATTAGAAAAATCAGCAACGGATGCCAATTCTAATGGCTGGGGCAATTGTTGGATATCTTCATTCTGTAAAATGGGCCCAGATTTCATCCAAGAGTATGTCCAGAAGTTTACTTGTCTTCCATCACCAATATTCCACCTAATCCCCTCCCTGACATACCTCCAAGTTGAAGAGATTCCCTTCTAAACCATAGTCTAATTTCTCCTTCCCCTAACTAAGGGGGTTAATCCTTCACCAGTCGCATACTTATGCCTCAAGACCTTGACCCAAAGAGCCTCTCTATTATGAATTAATTGCCATCCCAGCTTCATGATCAAAGTTGTATTTGTAGCATGTAGATCTCTGAGACCAACACCTCCATCTGTCTTCGGTTTACAAAATTTCTTCCAACCAATAAAGTGTAAATGCCTTCCTTCATCAGAGTGGCCCCAAATGAAATTTCTGGCTACTCTCTCTAGTTTGTAGCAAACATTTTTTTGTAGCAGAACAGTCTGCACTGTATATGTAGGAAGGGCCGAAATCACTGCTTGAATCAAGATTATTCTGCCAGCCATAGAAAGAGAAGATGCACGCCAGTTGTTCATTTTATTTTGAACCTCTTCCAGGAGATACACTTAATTTGAATTCTTGGAGGCTATTAAAACATAATTATTTATTTATGTAAGTGTTCTCAAAGTGTTTTTTGAGTTTAGCGACCGTCCATGCTTTTGACTGAGACACTATTCTATTATATTATCCTAAAATTTGTGTTACAAAAACTTGGATTTGTTAATGTCATGTAAATAGTCTGTGTGTATGCGAACCAATGGACAATATGCTTTCTTTTGGTGCATTTTATTGTTAATGTAGGTGAGAAAGGATTGGTAATCCAATATATATTTCCCACATAACTTTGTACATACTAACAAAAAAACTATATTGGAACATTTTTTACCAGTTCGACCACGGTTGAACCATTAAACTGTGAACCAGTGGCTTTATCGGTTCAATCGCCGGTCCGGTTTTTATAACACTGCTCCTCTCCCTCTCTCCCCTCTTTCTCTCTCCTCCCCTCTCCTGTTCCCCTTTCTTTATCCCCTCTCTCTCCTCTCCCCCTCTCTATCCTCTCCCCACTCCCTCTCTTTCTCCCCCTCTATCCTATGTCTTTTCTCTCTCCTCTCACCACTCCAATCCCCTATCCTCTCTCTGTCCTCTCCCTTCTCTCTCACACTCTCTCTCCCATCTCCTCTTTTTATGATAATTTAGATATTATTTTTTATTAAATTTAAATACTTTTCATAAATAAATAATTTTTTATTCATGTATGCTTATTGAAAAGTCAAAAATTAAATTAAATTTTGTAATAAGGGTAATTTTGTTATATCAATATTTTTTATATCTTATCATAATTTCGTCTGTCCATTTCAAACGTATGATAAGATAAAATAATATTATTTATCTTCTTATCCTGGTGTGCATCAAACATATGATATGATAAAAGCTTATCATGCTCTTATTCTATCATATTTCTATCCTATCATATCCTATCACATCTTGTCCACCAAACATGCCCTTAAAATACTATCTTAAGAGAGAGAGTAAATGAGAGACATAATTATAGTTGTTAGTTGGAGTAATATTAAATACTCCCAAAGTTTTTCATCCTATAACGTTTTCGCAATTTTGATTTGTTCAATTTTCATTGTCATTTTTATGAAGTCAATAAGTAATTAATGCTCTTTTTCACTTCTATCATTTACATTTAATTTGTGTTTTTTATAGAATAATAAATTATGAGAGAGAATGAGGGTATAACAGGAATAGTTGAAAAAAATAATTAATAAGTATTAGATTTCTAAAACAACAAAAGAGTTTTGAGACATAAATAAAATGGTATACAATAACAAGAGTTTTAGAATGGAAGGAGTACTAATGTTATGGTCAAGTGGGGATATGATCTTTCAACTTACTTGACTTAAGCAAGGTGCAGAGAAAGAAAAGTTTTTAGCTTAATGCATATAACTATAAGTGTTAATTGTTGAGTCTCAAAAATATCATTAAGCATTTAATAATGATTGAGTCTCATTTTCCTAAGTTTTAATGAGTAACAAATTATGTTAAAGCTACGGTGCCTATACTTTTAATGTGTTTTTATGTTTCAGTAAGATGACCATCTGAAGGGATCTACTGTCTGATGAAGTAGGATCATCTGAAGAGGTTAGTTCGTCTGAAGCATGGAATCATCTGAAGACTAGAAGACCTTCTGAAGACGTGTGACGTGGCAGTTCGTCTGAGATCAGAAACCATCTGAAGAGTGAAGCCTCTGAAGATCTCTGATAAAGACTCAAGTTTGTTCAACGCCTTCTGAAACAAGTCTTTGGTCTAACCATTTTTAAGGCAAGTTGCTCAGAGACTTTCCTGCACATTTGAAATTCATGCACCAGAAAGGAAATGTCTGAAACACAGTCTTTGCAGTGCCCATAACAGAGACACGTTGCACCATCTACCTTGTACTCTGTTAGAAGCTATCAGAAGTTATGTCACAACGGGATTAATAGCATTAAATGTTATCTCTCAACGGACTTCATCTCAAGAAAGTATAAATAGATTCATGCACATCGTTGCAAAGTAGAGAACAACCTAAGAAAGAAAGAGCCAACACGTTGCTAGTTTTACGCTGTAAAACATACTCTGATTCATTCATTTTTGTACAATAACTTTCATATCCCGAGTCTTACTAAGATTACTTGTACATCTGTTAGTTTAAGCTCTGAACTGTGTAGTTCTTCAGTTTGAATGTATTTCTTTCATTCTTAAACACTTGGGTGTTGAGCCTGGAGAGGCTTGTTTGTTAAACAATGCTTGGTTGTAAACCTGAAGAGGCTTGCTGGGAAAGAATACTTGTTGTTGTCGAGCCTGAAGAGGCTTGACAGAAAAGAATACTTGTAATATTCTGAAGATTAAGTGAAAATGCAGTAGCTGTGTTTTGCTCTGGGACTGGACGTAGCTCACTGAGGTTGTGAGTGAACCAGGATAAATCTTTGGCTAAGTTCTCTCTTCTCTAAACTCTTTAAATTCAGTTTAAAGCTAACAAGAAGGGATTTGAAGTGTTGGATATAAAAGCTTTTAACGAAAACTCAGTTTTAGAAAAACAAGTTTCTCAGTCTGAAGCTGCTTCAGACGAAACGTTAAACTTTAGATTATCATTCATCTTCTGAAAGCTTTTACCAAAACTCACTATTTGCGAAAAGATTTCCAAAAACGTTAAAGTTTTATTGAAACACTATTCAACTCCCCTCTAGTGTTTCCATGTTTGTTTCTATATCAATCAAATAGTTAAATCAAACATGAGAACTTGTTTGGTGGTTACCAGATAAGGATATAAACAACATAAAAAAGATAGATGGGATATAAGTCTACTAATTTCTTCGTTTATCCAATGTTTATTACCATTTGGTAATTCATTATATATTATAATGTTTTGATCTCTTTTGTTTAAAATGATCAAGTTAGAATATGATATAAATTATATTAAAATTACAAATTATCCTTTTTGTTAGAATTATGTATTTTTTTCAAAAATTAACTCTTTATATATTCGTTTGTTTTTTATATATATTAATTAACTATTTAAATCATAAAGAATGGTGGAGGGTGTTGATTAGTGGTAGTGATGGTGAAGGTTGTTAGACAACAATTACAATAGATAGCAGCAATGAAGGAAGGTATCAAGCAACTTTGGCAGTGGTAAAGAGTGTTGGGTAATCGTGGTCGATGATATACGATAAAGATGGTGACTAAGGGCATCGGGTGGTGGTGTGGTCGTGAAGGGTGACAGGTGGCGACACCAGTGGTGATGGATTATGTCAACGGTGGAAAGGGGTCAAGTGACGCTGGCTGTGGAGGAGGGTGTCAAGCAATAATGGTAGACAATGTTGGGCAATGATGGTGGCAACGGTGATGGAGGATGTCAAGTGACTGTGGAGGGTTTTTATTATTAATGACAATTGAGAATGTTAGACGATGGTGGAAGTTGTTGAACTGCAACAATAGTGGAGGGTATTGGCGATGGTGGTAGTGGAGGAGGGTAACAACGATGGCAATGCTAATGATGGATGGTGTGTAATGATGGATGTTTTAAGATAAAAGCCGGCAAAATGGGCTAACCCAACCGGGCCGACCCGCAAAATCTGGCAAAAAACGTAGGGTTCGGACACTAATTTTTAAAACCCGAATAACACCCGAGTTTTTTTAGCCTAGCCCGATAAAGCATGTTACCTGTAAAAGACCCTAAAAATGAGCTCGAATATTGTCAACTCTATTTAAGATGAGGATATGAGGCAGAAAGTGTTATATCATATCCTACTCATTTCAAACCAAATCCCTCATCAGGATAAAATTTACACTAAACCAACAGTACATGATGGCCCAGTTTGGATACAACTTCTAGAGAAGAACTTCTAGAGGAACAAAAGAGAATAAATCAAATAGTTCAAATGAATTTAACTTTTCCATAAGTAAAAACTAGTCTTTGTAGTCTACCTTCTCCATAAGTTCTCCCATTTAACTTCTCCATAAGTAACTAATTTCAACTTATGGAGAAGTTAAATTCATTATATTTTTTTCCTCTAGAAGTTCTTCTGCGGAAGTTATATCCAAATTGGGTCGATAAGTAACAAGATACACTTATCCTATCATTTCACCTCTACAAATAATAAACAAAAATAGGATACTAAAGCTTATTCTATCTTATTTCTCCTATTATCTCCACCAATTTGACTACAAAATTAAGAAAACCAAACATAAGGTAACAATGAGAACAAATTTTAAAGAAATCACATAACAAAAAATAATACAATAAAATTATAAGTAATCATCTTTCAAGTACCATCAAATACAAATATAATTGTAGAGTAAATATATTCATGCACTTACTTTTTCTTCCATTTCCTTTCCTACCTCATTTTTCTTTCTATATATGTCTTCTTTTCTCATCACATCTCCTAATTTATTTACTCCTCCTTATTTGGAGGTGGATTCCACCTATTAGGTGTACATTCAAAATTATCCATAATTGTAAGGATGATAATACTACCTCAGGTTCTATTTATAAAAAATATAGAATTAAATTATGAAAGGAAAAACCTTGAAACCAGTTATTTATAAGTATTAATGTCATGATTTTAAATTTTATTTCAGAAACACCCTTAATATTAAATAATTAAATAATGTCAAATTTACTCCTAATTAAAGTCATCATTAGAGCAGTTCATGCTACAATAGTTTGTCATTGAAAATAGTATACTACATCCACTATCATGAAAAATAAAGTAACTAGTGGAAAATAAATTAAGGATATAAAATGAACTTCATAATTAATACAACTAAAAATAGTAGTGTGCGAGCTGCCTGTTCAAGCAAGCTCTCCCGGAAGGATGAACCTCCCTCTAATGGGTGGGACATTCTGTCTACCTCGACCACGCATACGAAGCATATTTACCTAATTTTAATAAGTTTAAATTAAATATTAAAAAACATACCTATAACAATAAAAACTATTCAAATAAATTAAATAACTAAATAACTTGTGTAAATTAAATAACTATATACCTATAATTAAATAATTATATAACTAACTATATAACTAAACAAATTAAATAACTACCTATATAATTAAATAACTATATAATTAAATACCAATATAACTAAAATAACTACCTATATGATTAAATATCTATATAATTAAATAACTAATTATATAATTAAAAAACTATATAACTATAATTAAATCATTACCTGGACTACGGCTGGTGGTGGATGGCGGAGGAGGAAGAGGGATGGAGGGGCGACTAATGGAGCTTTTGATCGGTTTAAAATGAACCTTTATATGAGGGATAATGTTTAATCAGTGAGGAATGAAAGTTCAGAGAGAGGGGGGAGGTGAGTAGGTGGCCGGAGGAGGAAAATGAGGGAGGAGGGGCTGCCAAGGAGAAGAGGGAGGGAGGGAGGAGGAGGAAGAAGAAGAGGGGAGGGGGGAAAGGGTTTTGTGCCCGTAGGTTTTAAACTTAGTGACGACCCGCTACGGCCGTCACAAAGTTAAAAATATACACAGACGCACCAATTTTAATAAAAAACGTAGCGACGACCAAATTTTAATTTTCAGAAAAAAAAAATACTTTTTCAGTGTAGCGACAGTCAGGTCGTCGCTACAATACGAAAACTAGTGACGGTCAGCTGGTTGTCACAATGTATTAATGACATAATTACGCATTAAACTTTGCATTTAATGTTGTAGCGACGACGTAATTACGGTATATGGCCGTCGCTACGTTTTCACGTTTAAAAACGCACATTCTTGCGGTGTTTTAAATTTTATATCATTATAAGTAAAAAAGTGTTTTTTTCCCTATTTTCCACAATGCTAAATAGTAATTAAATTATCTTTAAAGATTATATAATCAACTATTTTTTTATAACTATACTTTTAAAATTGAATATTCAACAATATCAAAGATATTATGAATTAAGAAGATATAACAATAGATAAGTGGCCAATACACTAAAGTTTGAAATTCATAAATTTGAATACTTAGAATTTTTTAAAAATAATTAGATAACTAATATATTAACATGTGTAATATACAAATAAATATATATTTTTTATAATTAAAATTAAAGTTATAATGAATTAATATTTGTATATTTTAAAAATATGAATTAGAATAATTTTAAATAATTATTCAATTTTAAATTATAATATAGTATATTATGTTTTGCTATATGTTCAAATCTTATTCACATCATTATTCGAAGAAATTTATAATTAAATAAATTAAAATTATAATAATCAGAATAAAGATTTATATTAAAAATAAGAATTAGAATAGAAAATAATATAATAATATTTTAAATTTTAATAAATTTTAAAATTAAGGATGAGAATTTATTAATATTTCAAAATTCAAATAAAAAAGAGAAAAGATTGATATTAAGTATTAAGAGCGGGAATCTCACTCTCACGAGTTGTTTCTGGAGCTCTATGTGAATTGAGGAAAGTGAGAGAAGATTAAAAGTCATTTAGAGGGAGGGTGTGGTGAGTGAGTGTCTAATTTTCAAAGGTAGATGAGATTTTAAATTTATAATAATATAGTTGATTAGATAAAATTTATATAGGCATAGGGGTGCGTATTGGTCGAGCTCGATCAAATTTAGGCCCAAAAATCCCAATCTGATATACCTGACCACAATATTTTTTTGTGGCCTAAAATCGATCGTTTTGCATTTGCGCAAGTCTCAGGTCACAATTAACTCGCACGGGTAAAAATAGGTCATAGATAAAATTAAAAAATAGAATCAGTATCAATGTACAATAAGATAGACAAACACAAAGAGATCGAAAAACAAAGACAGTCGATCAAAAATTTAAAATCTTCCTTTCTTCGTTACTTCACCATGAAAAGCTTCATTGTCACTGAAAGAAATATGAACATATTCACTAGGGAAGAAACAAAGAAAGATAAATTTGGTGGTTAGAACCCATGTCATTTAAAATATGAAGCGACAACCACCCAAAAGTTAAGAAAGGACGAAACTTTCCGATGCGGTGTTGTACAATATGACCAGTAGGAGAAGTGACGCATATAAAGCGTACACCGGTGCATAAAAAAGGAAGGGATTTTCTATAATGGCCTCTCATTGGAGTTCAAAGACCCAACAAGTAACTCTAACAATGTCGATAAGGATTAAAATATTTGAAATTGTTGTAAGGACAAGGTGTGGGTAGAAGCGCAAGGAGAAAAAGAAACTAGAAAGATGACAGAGAGATAGATTTTTTGGGGAGATTGTGTGACTGAAACTATATGGGAGTATAGGACTAGGGTTTCTTAATATTGAATTTTGAAATAAAAAGTATTATAAAAGACGTGAATGGACTTTTGTGAACTGTGTTACCTAAGGTTGGGTTGGTCGATTCAGTTCAGGTATTAATGAGTTTAATTTGTTTCACCCTCACCTCACCTACCCGACAATACCTGTTATTCATGTGTAATTTATTTGATAAAAATCACAACTTCGCCCGTGACCTATATTTTTTCTTTAGGCTAGTCGAGTCTGAGTTGGTTTACAGTTCATGCCCACCTTTATATGGGGATATACACATTAAAAATGTCATGATGTTTTCCATTACTAGCTAGACAATGTGCACTAAAAATTTGCAGCTTTTCCAATATTATGTTACTTATATGTTATGATTTGGAAACATAATTGTATAGTATACAAAAATTATCAACTTACACCCATTTTCATATATGAGTTAAGGAAAGAGAGATAAAAAAGGAAAATGATTTTTTGATACCTTAATTTTTGTATGTAATAGTTGTAGAAAGAAGAAAGATAGGAAGAAAGATAGATAAGAGAGAGAGAGAGAAAGAGAGAGAAAATGTGTGTGTGTGAAAGATGTGATTAATGATGTGATAGAAGCGAATAAGAGACAAAGAAAAAAATGAGGTGTAAAGAGAGATGTAAGGCAATGGAGTATGAAAAAATATATCAAAATAAAAAAAGGAAAATGAGAGAGAGAAAAATGAGTATGTGATATGTGATGTAATAAGAGAGAAAGAGAGTGAGGGATAGAGAAAAGTGAGGTTAATATTATAAATGAGAAATTAAATTATGGATAATTTGAGGTTTGTTTGGGATGGTTTTGAGTTTCTGATTTTTTGTTTTCAAAACAAAACATGTTTGACTAAAATCGGGTCAACATGAATTTCAATCCAATTTTAAATTAATTTTATCCTAATTTTGTGCATTTCATATTCTCCACCACAACCATTGCAACCTAATCACATGCAACAAAAAATTGCCTTGATAAATTTTTATATAGTTAAAAAAGTTAAAAGCCACGTAGAGTTTATTAAAACATGATTGTTGTATAATGATCATGGTCGAGTTATATTGGGGTGGTCTGGGATGGTATTAGAGGATGAAGGTCCTTGTAGAGGCGATTTTGGGTTATTTGAATAGTGTTTCTAGTGGTGGAGATGGGAGGACCTGCAAGAACACACTCCAGTCCCAAGTCAAATAATATTTGAGTCCAGTGTATGTAGGGATAAAATAGTGTACCTCACCTTTCATGGGAAATTATATTTATAGGCATCATGGTTATTGTAGCTTGAGTGGGGGAACCTTTTATGACGTCAGCCCTACCCACTTGCCCCGTGAACATGTTATGTTAAATTGTAATACGTCATAATAAGCCAAGTCATTCTTTAATCCATACCACGTAATCTAATTACTTGGGTTAGTAGCCCAATCGCCCTTCTAGGTTGATGAAAGATGCATGAAATACATAGGAAAAACACAATAAGGGGGATTGAATTTTCTTTGTTAAATATTTTTCTAAACTCAAAAGATGTTCACAGATGCAGATTTTTCAAAACATTGTCTAAGTTGCGTCTAAGGGTTTTATGGCCTAGCGCCTGAGGTTTAGATGCACAATTTAAAATATGTTTTCACAAACAAATTTCACACTAAAAAAATAGTTAGATATACACACTTTAACCCCTGTTAGTTAAAGCAAATGATTGATACAAAAACAAGAGATGGGGTAGAGAGAAGCACATTGAAAATTTATACTGGTTCACAATTATCTACCAAGTGCTACGTCCAGTCCTTAACACAGTTAAAATTTTCACTACGCTTTACCAAATTACAAGTGTTCTTTTTCCAACCTCTTCAAACTTCTTTACAACTGGGTTTTATTTTCTAACCCAACCTATTGAGGCTCAAACACTCAAATAAAAAGATAAGGGTTTGTGGTTACACTCTTTAGGTTTACAAACACAGTGTGAAAGATAAAAATTTTATGTATAGAGGGAAATTTAAGGTTTCAAACTGAACAAAAAGTTTGAAAAGAATATTCACAAAAGAATAACATAATTAAAGAATGAAAAAAAAGGTTTAAGAAATTTTGATCAAACCTTCAATATGCTTCGTGACTTTTTCTTCCCTCAATTCTTTGTTCTTGTATATATAAGCTCCTTGAAATGCTAATATTTAGAGACGAGTTTTGAACGTTGTCTGATAACGTTAAATGCATGGAGTCATTAGTTTAAATTTTGGCTTATGTTGATGCTTTTTATAGTTGTCTAGTATCCTTTTTTATAAAGTTGTTGTCTTTTAGTTTGCTTTTTGTTGCTTTATTCCAACCGCTACACTATTGCTTTAGAAGGCTTGCTTTTGTGTTTCCTCAGAGGTCAAAGTCTCACTATACTTGTGTTGAGCTTTTATCCAAGGTTGACTTGAATAAATTTTGAAAATGAGCTTCAGCCTTTTCTGATCTTCATACGCATTGTGCTTTAATCTTTAACCTGAATATTTTAGACGCACTTTGAATATAGGCATTCAGATTGACTCTGGAAGTGATCTTTAATGTGCATTGCAGATGAAGCTACAAAAAGTTGTACAATATCATTTAAATTTATACTAGGCTAAAGTTTAGACTTTGAATGTCCTAGAGAGTCAACAATATATTTAAAATTGAGGGTCCGCAGATGGGTTTAGATATGTGGCAATAAGGGTGTTCATGGGTTGGATCAACCCGACTCGAAGGCATTTTACTTGATCAGTTTGGTTTTTTGGTTTCCAAATGTGTGAACCCGATTTCATATGGTCGGGTAAAAAGTTTTATTATTCCGACCCGAAAGACTAGACCAGAAGAAAACAAAAAACATTGTTTAGTTGAATAGCTTACTATCTCATTGTGTCTCGCATCACATATCATAAATAAATTTCTAAATCCCTCATCTCTCTTTCAACCCTAAATCCTTCTTCTCATAGTCTCTCACACTAAGTCTCAGTTGCACGCACATCTTCTCTTATACTTCAGTTGCATCGTCTCTTCAGTTTTAGACACACAACCGCTTGCGCACCGCTTTACCAACTCAGTCGTAACATGACCTCACCTCCACAGTTACTCTCTCACCGGCATCGCCACACATAGCGCAGTCGTCATCACATGTCTGTGCCAAGTCTCCATCCCTGGTAGAGCCAGTCGTCATCGCACTCTCACACCATTCTTGGTCGATTCTACCTTTGTTACGCGGTCTCCCCTACCTTGTTTTCAGTTGCCTCTGTGCATGTTGCCTATTACTGGAGCCACCAAGCCATAGTTCTGCTTGTAGCCATTTTATGTGTAACTATGCTTTTTTTCAGATATATTCTTATTGTCATATATATTTTGGTTAAAATTGATTTTGGTTGTTTCTGCCCTTTTGTGTTTCCCTAATCTCATTGTTTTTTTCCCTGTTTTTTCACCCCGAATACCTGATCTACGCCCTTTTTGTTTGGTTCAGTTCAGTTCTTGTCGGGTCTTAACCCACAAAGAAATATTGTCTGATATGACCCAACCCGATATATGTGGTTGGTTCGAGCCTGGAAAATGGTCTAACCTGTGAGCACCTCTAAGTGGCAAGGTCAAGCTTTGGGCTAAAATCTAAGGTCCTTGAGCCAGGCTTGAGATGAGTCGTGAAGGGTTTCCAAGCACATTGATGAGGTCGCTATATCTTGACCAAGTCCGAAACATATAAGTTATTTGATGAAGAGTTAGAGTTTAAAAAAATTCCTTTAACAATGAAGGTTCATAATAAAATAGTATTATTATTATTATTCATAATAATTATAATAATAATAATAAATGAAAACTAAATTATGAATATAAAAATTAATTTGATTAACAAATATCTTAAAAATGCTAATTATTTTTTAAAAAAATATATACAAAAATTTAATGTATTAATGGACTTAGGTGGGGAAAAATGGAGCGGAGAAAAATATAAAAGAAAAAAATAGTGAGAAATTGAGAAAATTTTTGGATTGTTTGATAAATGATATAAAGTGTTGGAGTAAATTTACACCCTATTTCTCTCTAAAAGAAAAAAGAAATTGTTTATATGAGACTCACACTTCAAAATTTATTCTCTCGATTTATTTCCTCTCCCTCCTCCTACCCTATATTGCTACTACTGCCTGCTGCTGCCTAGAGCCATGGCATTTCTACAGCAAGTCAACGACCATAAATGCATCTGTATCATGTGCACAATTCTAAGAAGGCAACCCATGTCTTGATGAAATTGCTGACAGTCAGCATCGTATCATAACACCAAACAACCATTGGGCGCCAAAAAAAAAATTATGAAAATAACATATTAATTTTTTTTCCAAATTAATAAAAAGATAAATTTATTAATATTTTTAAATTATCTATTATTATTCTAAATATATAAAGAAAAAAGAACGGATAGAATATAATAATCCTGTTTTTTTTTGGTAACTTGATTTTTATGGAATCATATATGGTAATGCTTGAACATCTTATTTTCAAACCGAACCAAAGTATAGTTATGACCCGTTTATTTTAAATTTGCAAAGTGAAAAATAATGATTTTACAGAATTGATTTTAAATCATTTTCGTGTAACGTATTTTGTAAAGTGTCTATCATCCATTTCAACCATTCATTTTTAGAATCAATTCTACTTAACTGTAAACCAAACAGACTCTAGTGTGAGTTTAGATAGCCGTTCAGGATGTGCTTTTACATCATCGTGAGGTCAATCCAACAAAGATTTCCTAAAAAAAACGATATGTTTACTTTGGATTTATGTCTATCCAAATATACTATTAATTATTTTGATTTTATTATTTCATCATCTTATTGAATTCGATTATTTTTTAAAATTGATCCAATTTAAATTAAATTGATTGGATCGATTTTTGATTTTTTAAAAATATAATAAATATTAAATAAAAGTAATAAAATTATAAAATAATAGTATATTGACGTTTATATTTATATTAATAAATATAAATTTATATAAAAAAGAATATGAGACATGAAAAATAATTTAAAATTAATATATTTGTAGAAATATGAACATGATATTAGATGATAAAATCATAAAAAGTATATTGGTATAAGTAATTTCATAAATGAATATGTATAGTATAAATATATGATTATTTTATAGGTAAAATAATATATGTGCATATAAGTTAGTTCAGATCGATTTTCAATATAGGATTTCAAAAACCAATCTAATAAAAAATTGATTTTTTGTGGTTTTAGATTTTTTGGTGTTTGATTTGATTCGATTTTCAATTTTTAGCCTGTTTTTGCGATTTACATTGAATTGAATTGGATATCAACACTTCTATTCAAGAGAACAAAGTTATTTGCATGTAAATTTCAATATTCGACGCCTAAAATATTGTTGAAATTTCGAACATTCATTTTACAAGTGAAAGAATATATTTTTTTTAATAAATATAATTCCTTTTACAATTCTTTAAAATGTTATATAATTTTCTTGTATAAAATCCTTGTTTTCCTAATTGTTTGTATTTTAATTAAAATTTTAAATATTTTTTATAATTTATTAAAAAATTTAAAAATATTCAAAAAAATGTGGTTAATTAAATATAAACTATGAAATATGATTAATTTTATTATTTTTATTTAAAATTTTTAAACTTATTTAGAAGTATTTTTAGGATATTGATTAAGAAATAAAGTCGAAAAATTATTATTGAAAAGTGTAGCATTTTACGTTACAAATACAATAAATATCGTGATTTTTAATATAATAATTTATTTATTTATTGTTTAACTAATGTATTTATGACACTCATTCATTAAAGTCAATTTTTTAATACCCCTTTTTCCTCAATGTATTTTTTTCATTTATTAATTAATGGTTTTGTTAACCTTAGCGACGGCCGGTAAGGTGAAAAATTTTTATTGAAAAAGAATACATTTATTACACTTTGGAGGTTGTTTGGTTTTGGGTAAAATAACTTTTCGTTTCTATAAAATATTTTCATTTTGATTTTAGATTCTAAAATATTTTTTTATTTTATTCTTACAAAATATTTAAGCTAGCTTTTTAATCTTTGGTGTTAATTCTACTATTAATTAATTGTGGATGTGTCTAACACCCGTATATAATAGTCACCAATACTTAAGAAGTATCCTAATCCATTATATAAAAGTGTTAGCTTCCTTAAATTGATTTGAAGAGTCAAATTTCATGTTAAACTTGAATTTAAACTTTTTGTATATTTTCTCTGTTCTGTATATCACAAATATTCTTTGAATGAATGAATATAAGGAGACTAACATATATTATTGTATAACGTATCATGGTAGTGCACATAAGATTCCTCAATGCGATGATCATTTAACACATTTACAATTAACAGTAAAATCAACTGTAAGGACTAAAAAATAGCTTAAATATTTTATAAAGATGAAATAAAAAAAATTCTAGGGACAAAAATCAAAACTCGGGTATTTTATAGCGATGAAAAAGTTGTTTTACCCTTAGATTTTTCAGTTTTAATTACAATTTTTTACTTAATTTCATTTTATTCATATATAAAATTTGAAAATAGTAAATAAAATGAATATAAGATAATATTTTTATAATTAAGTCTTAAAATAAGATATAGAAATAGGCAAATAAAAATAAAAATTGAAAAAGTTCTTATATTTCTGAAAAAGTAAATGCCCTTTTAATGAAAATGTTTCACTTTTATATTCTTTATATCAATGACTGATGTTAACAAATCCAATAACTACGTCATTGTTTAAGAAGTGATTAAGTTAATAATATTAATATTACTGAAAGAGCTGATAGATAAACATGGAAATTTTTCTAAGACGTGACACTTAAAAAGAAATAGAGAGAATATCTTTAATGAAATATGACTTACTAATTATTATTGCTTTTTAAAAAAGGGTTATCGTGTATTAGACAACAACATTTTTAAGTTAATGCGCCGTAACATGATCTGAAGAATTTTTATATAACCACGGTTTTGTATTCAATAAAATTAATGAAAAAATAAATATAATATTAAAATAATTTGTATATATATATATAGTAGTATATTAGTACTATTTTAATACACCATTCCATTGTAAACATTTGATTAATTACTACACTAGTGAGACAAGGGTGAAGGGTATGCAGCAGAAACAGCCTAAGAGACAAAAAAAAATAAAAAATGGTTGGGTGGTTCGGTGGTTGTGAGACCCGAGATGAAGGTAGAAGTAGAACCCGCTCACTGGGACCCTTAAACGTTGTTGTTTCTGTCACATTCTTTACACCTTACACAGTTTTCTCTCTGAATTGTGAATTCCCCCTTGACCTTTGTATTGTAGCTAGCTAGGTGTTTTTTATCTCCTTCTTGGCCGCCCATAAAATAAATGGAATCAATCCTTATTTATTATTGGCAATGGAGAAAGAAAGCAAAAAGAGCAGTGAGTGAGTGAGTGGTGAGAGAGAGAAAGAGAGATGGGGACGGGGGATCCAATGAGTAGTAAAGTTGAAACTTGAGAATGAGGTTAACCAGTGGCTGTCCCCACTCAACCACACGTATTGCTATTCCTTTCACTGTGTGGGGACCACTCACATTACACTACACCTTCACCTTGCGCTTGTCACCACACACCATCAAAAGCTATCATGTTTCCTTCTTAGTTAATTACAAAAAAATACAACATTTTTATTAGAATGATAATAAATGACACATTCATTTCTATTCATTTTAAAATAGAAAATAATCTATACTACTTTATTTTAAGGAGCAAGTATTTATAAATTTTATTTGTAATCTTAACTGATTTTTTTAAACTATGATCAATTAATTATGACCAATCAAAACCAAGAGTATTCAAAATAAAATAAAAAATAATATTTAATTAGAGAGAGTAAAATAAAAAAAAATCATTTTTTTAACAATTTTGTGTGTTTGGTTTACTCTAAAATGACGTTACAAACGTGAATCCAGACTAATGTTACTAAGAATAACATTGGCTCGAATCCATGTTTACAATATATATGATTTTAGAATAAACCAAACATATTATTAAGACTTGATTAGAAACACAATACATCAATGTCTTATGGAGTTTTGAAAAACAAATGAATTTAATTGAATATGCATTGTAATATATACATAATTCAATTTTTACACTGCTTTTAAAATAAATTCTATCTAATTACTCCCTCCTTCCTATTTAATTAATTCCACCTTTATTAATTAATTAATATGTATGTATTTCTTGAATGGTGTATCTTTGATATAAGAGATCAGGGATATAATAAGAAATTAATTTATAATTTTTATAAAATTTAAAATATTAATGATATTTTCTTAATTCTCGTGTTATAGCTTAAACATTAAATAAAACGTGATAGAGGGAGTATAAACCAATTAGAAACTTCAAAAACTTGTTTTTTAATTAAAAGTTGATCTTTAATATTTTATCAAGAAGTATATTTTTATTGTTGATAGAGAAATGCTATACCCTCCTAATTTATTCTTCTAATACTATATAAAGTCAGTATTAAATAAAAAATAAATGCATTGAATACCTTAAAAATAGAAAAAATATTTAATATTTATTTTATATAGTATTAGGAGTTTTTATAGATAGTAGGAGGATATAGAATTATTTTTGATATTTTCAGTTTAATTTGGAAGTCGAACCTTACAAGGACCTTGTTGGACGGACGACCATGTGTCGGTCATCATCTCCCACCACTTATCTCAAGTAAGTTGTATTTACTCTCCTGCGTGCAACTAAGGGTATAGTGTGTGATATGTGCTAAAAGAAAGACTCTTCACATTGAGAGAGCTATGTTTTCTATTAAGCCGTAGGGATTTTCAAATTCAATCATATCCAATTGGAACCTCAACAATTTATCTAAAAAAGTTGTAAATCATAAAAATGTAAACAGTAAAAAATCGAAAATTTTAATTAGATTGGATTGGATTTTGTATATGTTTATGAGAACCAGTCCAATCCAAATCAATCTAAAGTTTTTTAAACATTTTGATATATTATTATTATTATTGATATTATTTTTCTGTAATGATGTAAAAAATTATTATTGTGCAACTATATTTAACAAATAACATTCAATAATGGGATTGTAAGCCATAAAGTAATTTGTATATTATAGGATAAGATAATTATAATTAATTGCATGTTTTATCATATTGGGTTTATCATGAGCGGATATTATTATATGAGCTATGGAATTGAGATCGACTCTCATATCTAATTAAGTATTTAAATTTATAACTTATTAATTTGTTCAAGAAACATTAACAATTTGGCAAAACATAACTTTTCAGCTTTAAATTTGTAAATGATTAACGATTTTAGAAACTGGTAATGATGTCAAATTTTGTTTTTATAACTTCATTTTTTAATTTATTTAAGAAACCGAAATCAAATCCAATCCAAACCATTAAAATTGGATTGAATTTTGAAAAAAAAATCAAAACTGATTAGATGATTAAATGAAAAAATTAAAATTATTGAATTTTAAATTATTTTTTTCTCAAAATCGATTAAATCCAATCCACGAACACTGCTGCTGAATCGTGTCATTTCTTGATGGAGGAGACTACTCCCCTCACTCACATAGGGATTAATGTACTACCCCTATGAGGAGAGAAAAACTTCTCTCCAGTACTTTATACAGTACGAGTGAGAAAGGTATGTGCATGTTTCTTTAATTAATGCATTAGAAATTATAACTACTACGACATTTAATTTATAATTATCGTGTGTATAACATTTCCCATATTAGAAAAAACGTAATTCTAAATACTAGTGCAACACATGCACCCAAGCATCTTATCTTCTACTACCTCTTGCTCTATCATAATTATACTTGAGTGTTTTTATAGGTATATATCTAATTCCTCCATTAACCACCTTTAAATCTTGTTCTAAAAACCAAAGTTCCACCTCCAAAACTAACTTTTGATTTATAATATTTTTCACTGATAAAGACATCTCTTTTTGATTTGTGAATATTTAATTTATTTATTTAAATCACGGGTGTTTTTCATGGGAGACAATTTTATTTTTTTCTTGGCTAATAATTTATTTGCCAAGGGTACCTCCCAAAACATATAACATATACATATTTTATTATCTACCGCCTATGTTCTTATTTATTCATACCATTAAATAAAAACACACAAATTAAAAAATATAATAAATATGTTTTTACATTAAATTTATTATATTTTTTAACATACCCCTTATCTCTCTATTTTATTCATTATTTTTCACTTATTATATCTCTTTATTAAGGGTTAAAATAAAAAATATAATTAATATTACCTTCTTAAATTTTTAAATGAAACAGACAAATTAAAAAAAACTTCAAATACAACAAATAAATAAAAATATAGATGGTATCTTTCTAAGTTAAAACTCAATTTTATATATTATCACTCCAAAATATTTGGTTAAGATTGGTCACTAATATAACGTAACCAACTCTTGGCGTGATTATTTTTTTTTCCTCGATATGTTTACCAAAATATTTTAATTTTAAAATTGGAAAATAAAATATAAAAAACAAAAAAGACCGAGTGATTTGATTAACTGCCATGCCTGCAAAATAACGACATTGAAAATCAAAATAACCTATTTCCTTCATGTTTCTTCATTTATATTCACGACAACAACAAAATAAACCAGGAGGGGGTTGGGACTTGTTAACTGTATAAAACTGTATAACTGATTTTGTTAGTTAGTTTTCAGTTGTTTGATAGTTTGTTAGCTTGGTTACTCATTTCAGAATTGTATAAATCCATTCTCTGTACTCTTTCCAAAATCAATTAATGACAATTCCTTCAATTCTCAATATGGTATCAGAGCTCCTAGTGGAGCTCTGGTTGCCAAAGAAATCTTCCCCAGCGTGATATTCATTTTCTTCTTCTATTCCACCACCTTCTTCTTTTCTTCTTTGAGAAAATCATGGCAAACCAGAGCTACTCAGATTTTCTTACAATCCAGCGAATCCCCTTTTTCTGCATTCTAATGAAAGTCCAGCTCAAGTGTTAGTCTCATCCCCATTAAATGGTAAGAACTACCATGCATGGGCCAGGGCAATGGAACTTGCGATTGATTCCAAGAACAAGCTAGAGATCGTTAATGGAAGCTTTACTCCTTCAGCAGATTCAGATCCTCTTTATGGAGTGTGAAAATGATGTAATACAATGGTTCTTGCATGGATTCATCGTTCAGTTTTAGAATTCATCCTTCAATCAATTCTTTGGATAAGACTTGCTTCGGAAGCTTGGAATGATTTACGAAAAAGGTTTTCACAAGGAGATATCTTCAGAATCTCAGATTTGGAAGAAGAAATTTATCGGATGAAACAAGGTACTTTAACCATAACTGAGTACTTCACTCAATTGAAATCTCTTTGGGATGAATATGAAAATTGCCAGCTTATTCCTTCTTGTAAATGTTCCACACCATGTTCTTGTGGAGCAATTCAACTATTTCAGACATATAGAGAGAGGAGTTATGTGATTCGATTTCTTAAAGGACTTAATGAGCCTTATACCCATGTCAAGTCTCCGATCATGCTCATGGATCCATCACCTTCTACTACCAAAGTATTTTCGCTAGTAGTACAACAAGAAAGGGAACTGCAACCAGAAGAGAGCTCAGATTCCTTTCCAGAACCAAAGGTTTTTGTTGCAAATTCAGATCTTGGCTCATTTACTGGAGGAAGGGGCAAAGGTAATTTTGGTAGAGGTAGAGGACGAAATAACTATGGAGGAAGAGGTCAGAATGCTCCTGCAAAGCTGTGTTCCCATTGTGGTCGAACCAATCATACAGTTGAGACTTGCTACTTCAAACATGGCTTTCCACTAGGATACAAATCCAAGAATGTTAGAACTGCAAATGCGGTGAGCACTGTAAACATTGAAGAAGATGCCACATCATCAAGTCTCATTGATCTGGATACCAATGTTACCTTTACTCAAGAGCAGTATCAAGGAATTCTGGCACTCTTACAACAATCTAAACAACCATCTACCACCACTCAACATGTTTCAAACATGGTTCATACACCCACAGTATTGATATCCTTACAGCCACCTTCAATCCCAGGTAAATTCAATGATCAATGGCTTCTTGATACAGGAGCCACAGATCACATGTCTTCAAATCTAATCATGTTTGATTCTCTTCATCCTATTCAACCAATACCTATTACCTTACCACATGGTTCCAAAGTTTTAGCCTCCATGTTTGGTAATATACATCTCACAGATTCTTTAATATTGACTGATGCCTTGTTTGTTCCCAATTTTTGTGTTAACCTTATATCAGTCAGTAAATTGATTAAAACCTCCAACTGTCATCTAACTTTTCATTCTGATTTTTGCTTTATCAAACATAATACAACCTTGAAGATGATTGGTTTAGCTGAGCAGCATGATGGGCTATTCACCTTGACTTCAACCTTCACACCAGCTCAGAAAAAGGATAGATCAAATCCAGTTAGTTCAGTTTTTGCAGCCTCCTCAAATGAGTCATTGTTATGGCATCATAGATTAGGTCACATCTCTCAATCAAGATTGCAAATCATGTGTAAACATTTTCCCTTTATTCCTAATATACATGTTTCACCTTGTGATGTTTGTCAATTTGCTAAACAAAAGAAATTACCATTCACTTTGAGTAATACTCATTCTACTCAAGTTTTTGATATTTTACATGCTGATATTTGGGGTCCATATTCTGTTCCCTCAATTCATGGTCACAAGTATTTCCTAACCTTAGTAGATGATTACAACAGGTTTACTTGGTTAATTTTGATGAAACAGAAAAGTGAAACAAGAACACACTTGACTCATTTCATTTCTCATATAGAAACACAATTGACTCAGACTGGGGTACTTGTCCCATTTCTCGCAAGTCTATTACTGGATTTTGCGTTTTGCTTGGTGATTCTCTTATTTCCTGGAAGTCTAAGAAACGGAACACAGTGTCCCGGTCCTCATCTGAAGCTGAATATAGAGCCCTTGCAACTCTTACTTGTGAATTACAATGGTTCCAGTTTTTAAGACTTGCAGCTTCCCTTTCCTTCTCCAGTTTCTGTTTATTATGACAATCGTTTACCTGTCTACTTGGCCCACAATACTACATTTCATGAGAGGACTAAGCATATTGAAATAGATTGCCATGTTGTTCGTGAACGGATTCAATCTGGACTCATACATCTTCCGATCTCTACCTCTGATCAGCTAGCAGATGTTTTTGCCAAACCTTTGTATTCTACATCTTTTCACTCTTGTATTTCCAAGTTAGGACTTCATGACATTCATGGTCCAACTTGAGGGGGGGGTGTTAACTGTATAAAACTGTATAACTGATTCTGTTAGTTAGTTTTAAGTTGTTTGATAGTTTGTTAGTTTGGTTACTCATTTCAGAATTGTATAAATCCATTCTCTGTACTCTTTTCAAAATCAATTAATGACAATTCCTTCAATTCCCAATAGGACTATTTCCTTGGACTGGGACACCATCCCCTACCATAAATTTTAAATTTATCAAAATAAAAACAAAATAAACCAGGACTTTTAACTTTCTATAATTTCACCTTTACTATTCTAAAATTTTTCTGTCATACCAAACAATTGTCGAGGATCCTAAGTTGGACATATATAATTTAGGTTAAGCAAGGATTTTTTTTTTTACAAATAATTAGTTAAAGAAATATGCGGGCACCTAGCAGAATTGTGTAACAAAAAAAGTTTACTTTTTTCTCATGATATTTTTCTATTTTTTTTCTTTCTTTCTATATATCTTTCTATGAAGAGTGTTATCAACACACTCTTCTCAATACACTTTATGTGATTGGTTAAAATTCACATATATTTCACCAAATTATGTGGGCTACACTACCAAGTGGGACCCATATGACTTTCAACCGATCACAAAAAGTGTGTTGAAAACACTTTTCATCTTTCTATACACCTAAAAGGGTATACAAAAATTATTTTCCAAAATTAAAAAGAGAAGGGCAGAGAGATAATTCAACCTTGTCAATGACATCCAACTTTTTTAATCAACTGCAATAATCAATCTTAATTTTATTGTATTTTACTTTTTTTTTTCTTTGTCCTGAAAAAAGTTAACGCAACCTCCTCTCGACCTCTCCCCTCCTCTCCTCTTTATTTTTCCCTATTGCTGGAAGCTGCATGATCATACTAGTATCAATTTGTAAATGACCATACGCAGGAAATTTAGGTAAGGTGTTGAAACGTAATTAAACGACAAAAGGAACATTTACCTAATACTATATGATTCTGTCAAATACATAGTTTTTTTTTTGTATAGTTGAAGCAATTAACATCAACACTCAACAGGGTATACATTTAATCTAAATGGCTATTTGATCTATTTACAAAAATCACAATTATGGTGAATTGGTACCTTAATTAAATCTTAATTGGTACGTGTTAACTAAAGTTGGATGCAATGAATTCGCAATACACGTCTTGCATTAGCGTATGATTTTGACTTTTGATGAAAATCATTTTCTTGGAAGTGGAAACCTTCTTTTAGTGACACGTCATCTATATATACATCCTTCAAAGTGCTCAGAACTTTTATTCTCTCCAAACTTTTTTTGTGGGGCATAATATATACTCTCCAAATTTCTTTACTCCTTGAAAATTAACATCTCTTCTTCTTTGTTTCTTTAAAGAAAAAAAAAATGGTTGGTTGTAATTGTATTATTATTGAATGAATTGTTGAGAAGTCGAAACATTGATTAAGAAGCAAAGGCTTGAAATTGAAAAGGGATCACCACAAATAAAAAAGGACTGGACCTAGTGAAACAAACGAGTTAACAACCAGAGATTAGAAATGTGTATTATTGTCCACTAGATCACCAGACCAGTAATCAAACACAATTGTCGAAATCAATGGACCTTTTTCATAATGAAAGCGATCAACCGATATTATTATTTTCAATCACCACCAACACACCAACTTGCTGCAGCGATGTTTAATTTGCTTAGAATGGAACAAGAGCAATCTTATGATTTATCTTATCCCAGCCGTACATTTGTCTCCAATCAAAACATGCCACTATGTATGTGAGTGATGGTCCCAATTCCCCAACA
The DNA here is from genome assembly GCA_026901365.1 of Sesbania bispinosa. Lineage (NCBI taxonomy): Eukaryota > Viridiplantae > Streptophyta > Magnoliopsida > Fabales > Fabaceae > Sesbania > Sesbania bispinosa. Next base: position 1,361,361 of record QLOH01000111.1, read on the forward strand.
CTACCTATATTATATAGTGTCTCAAATTCGATCATTTCTTGTTAAGTATTTTCCCCCTTTCTCTTTGATCATGTTACTTTGACTTACCTTCTTTGTCTTTTATAATCATTCCTAGTATTCATTAGAGATATGCAAACAATACAAGATTAGAGGACTCTCTAAAAGGACCGAAATAATTCCAACACATCAACATCATATTCATATCGACCATAGCCTAATCATAACATAGTTACGTCTTGTAATCATTAGGATTTACGAGTTGGATTATGCATGCATAGATGGAAATATTAATTCCATTTAATATATATGCTCTAGAGTTATTGAATGAATTGCATCCATCCTATATATGCATGGTTGACAATTTAATTTCTAGTCACTTTATTCTTTAATATTAATGTTAATTTTATAAAAAAAATTATTTTAAGGAATGAGATCCCATGCACAGTTTAAGAAAAACTGCGGAGGAACCTGACCCAGCTATTTGGCCCAAACTAGGATTTTTAATCAATGAACACAAATATCCCTCCTTAAAACAAAAAGTTCCTCCTTGCTCACTTTTGAATTAATCTTAAAACAATTTAGTGTCGATTATTCAGTATAAATTCTTGATGGCCAAATATAAGTCTTCCATTATTCATATAAGTGTCATATATATTAACATGCAGCATAGTAATTAACTTATGGGTATTGGTTAATAATTAGTAATCAATATATTGAAGATTTTTATTGAAAATTATAATATTAATATGCATTTACAATATTAAATAAAATACTACACGTACAATCCAATAAAAACAATTATTTATTGTTATTTAATCCGCAGTGCTACTCTAAGCTTATGTTTGATATCACAGAGATTCTACAGAAATGGTTGAAAGGGAAAGAGAGGTGAAAGTAGGCATGACAATCAAACCCGACCCCGAAATCGCCCCGCCTTTAATGGGGGCGGGGGCGTGTTTCGGGATGCAAGAACCAAGGTCGGCCCAACGTTTCTTTTAGCCTAAAGCGAATTTTATCACGAGGTCATTTTAAATGAATAAAAATAATTTAGAATCAATAACAATATAACACATACCGAAGAAAAAAGTCACAAAAAAAAGACATAAAGTAGATAATGAGAATAATGTTTAGAATCTAAAGTATCTTTTTACTATTAATAATTTAATATTGTTTACTAAATAATAATTTTTTTAAAATATTAATAGTAAATAATTTTTTTATGGCTTAAAATAAAGAGTATTTTTGGGGGGCCTAAAGCGACGACCTTACTGGCCTGGGGGTTGGGCCGACCCTGGCAAGAACTCGAACCCGCCCCGAACTCGAACCCGCCCCGATATAATAATTAAATAATTTTAATATGCAAATAGTTAAATAATAAAGATATAACCTTATATATTTTCCTTAAAATATAATATAACTATTAAGTTTCTTATTTTTTTAGGATTATAAGTGTATATGTTTATGTATTATTTGAATTAGAATATATTAGATATATGTGACTTATTTAAAAACATGTATTTAATAAGTTATAAAATTAGAGAGAAAATTGAAAAATAGAGAAGGTAAAATCCACGCGAGTTTCTCCGAACCTGACGGGGATATGGTTAGGTTTCATAATTCCATATCCGTTTTCTTTAAACCCGAATCTGAACCGACTTTTATGGGATTGGGGACGAGGAGAGCAAAACATGCCCGTGACCACCCGATTGCAATACCTAGGTGGGAGAGAAGTATGAAACTTATATTTTTTGGCATTGTAATGAAATAACAAAGAAATATATAAAGTAGATGAGTCCCACAAAAAGAGATCTATGCACAAAATAGGCAAGAGATGCCGAAAAAATACTGAATTGAGATATTGAGGAAAGACAACGGAACATTTTATAGTAGCAATTGATTTTCTTGTTGCTTCGACTTTTGAGTTCTGTTTTATCTATTCTATTATTATTATTATTATTATTATTATTATTATTATTATTATTATTATTATATATATATATATATTTCTGGCGAGAATTACAGTGAAATTAATAAAAAAATATATATTCTTTTATTATTTTTATCAAATCAACCAACCAAAATTCTTATTTATGTTATATTTCTTTTTTATTTCTTTCACATAAAATAACCTATAAATCATATTTATCTCTCCACTATTTCTTTCTTTTCCACTTCTCTCTTGGTTATTTCTCTCTTTCCTATTTTTCACTTCCACTAAATAAAGAGTATCCACTAAATAAAGAGTAAAGGTATTTCTAAGTATTTCCCTTCATACAATTAGTACATATAATAATATTTAATATAAAATTAAAATTTGTGATGCATAATTTATAAGTTTTACACGGTCATCCAATAATGTGTCATCACATCAATTAATGAGCATGACACATCATGTGTTATTAAACTCATCCAATGATGTGTTGCCACATCATTGGATGACAGTGTAAAATAAGTTTACACTGTCAATTAATGTATACTTATTAAATCCTAATTTGTATGTTAATATTATATTATTTAACAGTTGAATTTGTTAGATTTATATTTTATAAAAAGTTATTAGTGAGAATAACTTTGATATAAAAATAAACTTGTGGAATAATTAACTTGATTAATTTTGGGGGAACAAATATGAATGTAAAAAGATGTGTAAGGCAAGGCAAGCAAAGCAGTGGCTTTGTTAGGGAACATCTCACTGGCTAGTGGCCATTCCTTGTGATTAATTTTAAGCACATGCATGGAGATAGTACAATTAACTTATATGTTTGAAAATTTTGTACAAGAGACAGTTGTTCATGTGCATTTCATATGAAAAGGTGTGAGACACTTGTTAAGACGCAATTGCACTGCCCTGCCCTTCACACATTTCTGGAGTACATATATACTGATTTCTATCGACAAAAAGCGTATAATGCAGCCATAAAACTAAATTATATAAACTTGAAAAATCCAATAATCAAGAATTTGTAAAGATTTTAAGAGTACTAATATATTAATAATAAAATAAATTCAAAATAGACTATTCATTCATTATGAATAACTAAAATATATGCAAATTAAGTTAATGAAAGCACATATATATTAGGTAATTTTGGAACTCATTATCGACGTGAAGATGTGAAACGTACTTAATTGCGCTCAATGTCATAACAAAATGATAAAGATAAGATTATTATTAATTTTGTTGTAATATCCCCTATATACTCAGTGGGGTTACAATGATGGCCAACAAAGAGCCTCATTTTAATAATTAGTATAAGCTATGCGTTTGATCTTTTGGTGTGAGAATTTTCAAACTTTGCTTTGGTGGTACGAAAGAATATTTAAGCAAATTAAATAGTAATTAATATTGGCAATATATTATACACTTTGCGGACCCATCCCCACATCCATATACCTTTACTTCACCCCCCCCCCTCTTATCTTACTTTATATGATGCCAAAGCTATTGATTTTCTTTTTATATTCTTTCAACCTTTTCTCGCGTCTTTCTTCGGATTCGATTTGGTACTGTACAATACAAGTAATCTACTAGATAAGGAAAAATAACAATTCCGCTTTTTGTATACTCAAATCTCATGCCCTCATTTTTACACTTACTTTTTCTTTCTCTCTCTCCTCATTTCTAAATATGTTTTTAGTTATTAAAATATAGTTGAGATTTAGTTTTAGTCCATGTAATTTAAAATTGATGGTTTTGATCCCTCAAAAATTAAAAATACACCAGTTTAGTTCTTATTGCCTAGTTTTGCTATAGATTCTGCTATGGATTAACTACAAATTTTTGTCAATAATGACTAAATTGATATATTTTCAATTTTTGAGGGACCAAAATTACTGGTTTTAAATTACAGAGACTAAAATCAAATCTTAATATTTCAAAGACTAAAAATATATTTAACCCTTACATCTTATCACATTTTTATTTTCTCTCTTCATTTCATTTTTTATTTCTATTATTTTTCTACACTTCCTTTTTTTATTGTCAATTTTTCTACACTTCATACACTCAATATTTTAGCTAGAGTCGATAAAATGGGCTAGTTGGACTGAGCCAACCCACAAAAACCCACAAAAATATAAGGCTCGGACACCTATTTTAAAAGTTTGAATAACTCTCGAGTTTTTTAATCCAACCCAATAAAGTCCACTACCCACATCAAACCGGCCGAATAGCCTAAATTGACAACTCTAACTTTAGGGTAAAAATTTCATTTTCCAAAAAAACAAAACTACACGCACTTTCAGTTATTTGGACAATATTCGGAAACTCGATTAAATATTGTGATTTGACAACAAATAGGGAAAAAAGTATTTAATTGGCTTGATAAATTACACATGCATGCATGTGCAACTCAAAATGGGTGTGAGATTAATTAAAAGTGTAGAAAACAAATTAATCAAAAACCACAATTAAGTTTTATAATAAACAAACAATATTAATTTCATTATTAATGCGACAATAACATTATTTTTTTTGAAAGAGATATATGGAAATACAATTTTTGTAAAATTTAGGTAATCTCAATATTTTCTGCACTGGGCGCAATTGCTTAACCTTTATAAGGTCAGTCTACCTTTATTCTCTTCTTTTCAAAACCATTAGTAAATATTCTGTGCATTACATACATGTGCTGTGAAATGTAATAAAATTAAATGAAATTAAAAAAACAAAAGAATTTAATTTGTACGAATTATATATATCAATGATAATAAAAATTTAAATATAAAAAATAGAGATATCAGAAAATTTTAATTTTAAAAAATCCCAAAAATTGATCTAATTGATAGAAAATAAAAAATTGTTTAATTGAATAACTATAAAAAAAAGGTTAATTTTAATTTATTGTAAAAACTCATGACATATATATATATATCATAATATAAGAAATTTTATTTTAATGTAAAAACTCATGACATATATACATAATGTAAGAAGACATGCATGCATATAATTTCCTGAAAAAAAAATAGTTTATATATGACTTTGAAGGAGTATATATACGTACTGAAATATGACTCTCATTGAAAAGTAAACTATTTATTATATTTCTTTTAGTTTAGATAAACTAATAAACTAAAATATCCATTCTCAAAACACTTCCATACCTTGAGTTGCTACAATCGAGGGCTGAACTAAAATAACTTTAGTTGGAATGCTAAAAAATACACAATCATCAACGTTAACATTGTAAGATTTTAGAGGAGGGGACAGATTTTATCTATTTGAAGTGCTTTTTTTATTTTTTTATTTTTGGACGAAATTTGAAGTGCTTGCTTAAAAAGACACACATAGTACTTAAGCAGAAAGATTTTGTTTGATCCTCTTACGTGGAGGTTTGGCTACTTGATTATTGCGACCATGAACAGTTTGTTATGCAGGTCAATAGTTGTTTCAAAATAACCTTGTGCGTGTAATTATTTATATATATGCCGACTAGAAAACAAAATTGTTTGAAAGTAGGGAAACTTTTAGATAGATGTAAATTACCTTAAGTATTTTATTCTATATTCAATATGTGTAAAATTATATAAGTACTAAGATCAATCCTAAGCCAACCGTTAAAGCATAAATACATAGAAGATTTTTTATTAAAAAACAATTACATATTTCAATATATTTTTTTAATTCCTTAGCTAATGTTTAAGATACTCGTTAACATTTTTATATAAATTGAAAAAAATAGCATGTAATTTCCTTTAACTTTTAACGTTTTGTAAAAATGTACCTCAAACTCTTATTTTATCTTAATTAACCTCTAAACCATATATAATTGTTATAATAAATCCTCGTGTTAACCAAAGTTAAATATTTAACACAACAGTTGAATTCACTTACATTCCAACCATTGTTTTATTTCATTTAGAATCTCTAAGATAAAAAATAAAAAATAAATGTATTTCCAAGTGGTGGATAAAAAACAATGTTTTTAAAACCGGACCGATAATTGAACCGGTCAAGATACTGGTTCACGGTTTAGTGGTTCAACCGTGGTTGAACCGATAATAATTAAATATATTTTTTAATATTATATAATATTTTTTAAGTAATAAAATAAGATAAAATCATAAGAAATTAAAATATATAAGATTATAAATTAATATAAAAGACTTTATTATATATTATATGATAAAAAATTCATAATAATTGACTAAATAGTAAATATTTATGTGTAATCCTTAAAATTTTATTTTTATTTATCTTAAAAATATTTTATATTAAATAAAAAATAAAAAAATTGAATTTTTTGAAACTGGCCGGTTCAACCGGTTTTCTGGTACCGGTTTTTACCGGTTCCCACCGGTTTTGAAACCAGCCGGTTTTCAAGGTTGTATGGACCGGACACCAGGCCGCTTCCCGTTCAGACCTGTTGAACCGGCCAGTCCGGTCCGGTTTTGATAAGCATGATAAAAAGAAACGGAGAAAATGAGTAATTTTTTAGAAAAATATTAACGAATATTCTTAGAATAATCGTTACTAAAGCAGAAAAATAAAGTTTTTATTAAAAATGTATTATTTAATATTACAAATACAATAAGTATTGTGATTCACGATAAAAACATTATATTTACTGATTCTTAATCACTGTTCTTATTAAGTACTATATATTTAATGACATTTCAAACTTAAATAATGAAATATTAAATAATCCTTAATAAATTTTTTAATATTGTAACTAGTACGGTAATACATATATATTTAATGCTCTCTCTTTCATTTTTATCTATCAAATTTTTTAAGACTTTTTGTTTTACTTATTCATTAAAAATCAATGATATTAATTTTTTTTTGTCAATTATATTCTTGTATTTACTCAAAAAAGAAATCACTTACCAACGGGGTTGGTTCAAGTGGTACATGTTTGATTCCCCTTAAGCAAGGGTTGGAGTCTTGTGGATGGAAAAAATCCCCGCTGGGAGAGCTAGCCCCACCATGATGTGGATGTTCCCGGCTCGAACAGGATTGCCTCCCGTGGAGGATACCTGTGTTTAAACCAAAAAAAAAAGAAATCAGTTAATAAAAAAAGATAAAAGTTATCACAAGAAATTAAATATAATTTCATCTTAATAAATCTGTCCATATACTAGACATGTTCAACATTTTCACTCCAAAATGTAGGGCTGTAAATGAGCTGAGCTATTCGTGAGTTATTTGAGTTCGGCTTGTTAAATACTTAATCAAGCTTTTAATTAAACAAACAAGTCCAACCTTAAGATTGTACTCGATTATTTAAATGAGTCAAACCCAATCCTTAGAAGCTTGACATTAAGAACTCGTAAATAGCTCACTTATTATATATATAATAATTAAATAATACAAATATTTAAAGTAAAGTAACATTAATTAATAAAAAATATAAAAAGAAAAATACAGTTATAAAATTATTTTTAAAATAAATAATAAAGTAATAAAATAAAATAATTACTCTATATTTTTAAAAATAAGTATTGAAATATTTCTTATATTAGTCAAGAAGTTATGTATTGAATTTTGAAAAATATAATATTTCAGAATTCTTAACTATATATATATATATCATACATTAAGAATATATTTTGATTTTTATAATATCATTTAATAGTAAAATATTTATTAAAATACTAAATTCAAAAATTTTAAAAATGATTTAATGAAAATTTTCGTAAAAGCAAAAATAATGAAGTTATAAATGAGTTAAACAAGCCGAACCCAAACTTTGTTTTTCTTTAACAAGCCAAACTCAAATTTTAGGTTTGACTCGTTTAAATAAATGAGCCAAGCTTGAACCACCCATTTTTATCACAAGCCAAGTTTAAGCTTAATACTCAGTTCATTTACAGCCCTACCAAAATGGTATAATTATTATTTCTAAACGAAATAACGAATAATGGACAGTGTCCAATGCATATGTACTTACACTTTTCCTATTCAAAGCAAATTAAAGAGCGTTCTAATTTCAACAGAAATGAGGGTATATTAATTTTATTTTTTTTTGTATATAATTATGGAAGTACTGAAATTTAAATTAAACCTAGCATTTCATGTAAAGTGTAAACTATCCAAATCCTCACTATTAAGCTAGTGGGTTATTTTTTTTAATTTTTGTACTTAAACCTAAAGGGAGGAATAAAAAAAGTAAAGGGAGGAGTAATCCTTAATTAAAAACAAATCTCTCTTCCTCCGGGAGAATTTATCGAAGTACTAATGGTTTAGGGCAAATTTTTTAGTTACTGCACTTGAGAGAGCTAGAGGATCCGTCAAAAAAAATTTGAGAGAGGAAAAAAAAGGGCAGAATCATAAACAATGTTTGACGAATTTCGTTAAGTTAACCCACATCCACATTTTAACATGGATAGGGTGTAAATCAAACGCACCGTTCATCTTTTTAACTTTGAAAGTGTTTCAAGTCGCTTTTATTGTAGCCAATGCGATTCCTTTTCATAATGACAAATCATTATCAAATTAGAGTTGATTTTTACTCTCTCACTCTGAAAAAATCACTTTATTCGTTGATAATAGATCTGATTACATGCATCCCCACAAAGCAAAAGAAACGACAAATAGTAAAAGAAGAGATATCATATTATCTAGACGTCAAAACAAAACACAGAATTAATGTGCAAATTATGGCCTATCTTTAATGCTTTACTTGGGGATTTGGTTGTCCGTGATGCTCATGACGGGCTAATTTTTTTTTTTACTTAAAGGTTAAAGCAATTAGCAAAATCGAAAGATAATAGTAATAGAGAAATAAATTACTAGTAAATTAAATGCTACCCATGTGTTTGATTGACTTTTATTTATATCTATGAATATATATGGATCAATGGTGATCGATCGTCCACGTGCATTCACATAGCATAGTGAGTGCGCTTTCTCTGTTTGTTTTGGCAACAATTAAGTACTGTGGGAAAGGTTGTAGTCATGCCCAATTCTAGATTTGTAGCCTTAGCCCAACCTGCAACTGCGCGTAAATCATCCACATTACAGGCGCACGTTTTCAAGGTTCACATGTGACTCTCTAAAAATTGTCTTTGTCTCTGTCTCTAACACATGCAATATTATAACATTCGCTTTAGATTTTGTGCATGGATATTATATTTTTCTAGTTGGTTTATTCTGTAGTTGCAACGTTATATTGAAATGAAATTAATTAGATGATCTATTTTACGTTTAATTTTCTTTATATCAAATTTATAGTTCTTCCTAGCTAATTAAATATTTTGTGCATGTATGCATTAAAGATGCATGCTTAAAGTTCCTAGTTGTGACAAGGACTATAAGCCAACTCAGAAAATCAGAGCAAAAAGCTGCGATTCCATAACAAAAGAAGAAAAGGAACGTTGGGATTTCCTTCACCTTTGGCATTGCTGGGCCTCAAACAAGCAGTATTGTGACTAATACACCGTCCCATGTAATCTGTGGTACCAATTCTTAGTCTGTCCACATTTCCCCTGCTATGGATTGTAGGTCCTTTTCGGGATAATACTTTCATTTTTACTGAGTATTTTCTTTCAAAGGATTAAAATTTCACTATTACGGCATGATATATTGGTGACAAATTTTTTTTCGAGAAATAATTTTTATTATTTTATAAACAAATGGTGTGTTTAGTTTATACTGGATCCACGTTTCAAACGTAAATTCGGACCGAAGTCACTCTCATTAGTGTTTGTCCATCCACATTTAAAATGTGATTTTGAGATAAACCAAATTTTTGCTAAAATTAAACATGCACTTAATTTAAGTTTTGTACATTTGAAAGGGGTTTTTAAAAATTAAAAGGAAAAATATAAAAGAAATTAACATAATAACCACATTTTAATGTAGCCTTTTTCTAGCTCTGTATATATACGTTAATTCCGATGCACCATCCGAGCTAGTTCACCACCCTGATAACATCTAATTTAATGGATTTATGAAAACTATGTAACTCTGATAGTACATTTGAACTCAATCTTTAGAAATTAATTTTTGAATACTTCCACTCACTATCACATTATACTCTCGCACTTGAGTTTTTCAACACTTTCATATATGTGGTGGAAGAATAGGAGTTCATTAGAGTACATATATGAAATGTGGTTCTTAGGGAGGGGAGAATTGTATGATTATGTTTGGATGTGCCCAAAAAGAAAACTTTTTTTACTATCAAGTCTTCATTGGGGATTTATGACTTTAAGGTAGTTTTCCCCCTTTTTACATTTTCATGACAATAAAATAGTAAACCCAGCCATTCAATTGATGTCATGTAAAAGGTTAAAAGAAATATCTATAGATCGACTTCATGTAAACCCAGCCATGCAATTGATTTCATGTAAACCCAGCCACTCAATTGGCGTTAATGGGCCTGTTGGGCCTATCATGTCAGCCTATAGACCAGTTCTGTTGATTGGAACTGTTCTACCAAAAAAAAACAAGAATTAGCAGCTAGACTTGCCAAAAAAAGAATTAGAAGTTCAATAGACACTTGGTTCGGGCTAAATTTATGAGATGAAATGTACTTTAGGATTCCCATATAAGTATGCGGAAAAAAAAAAAAACTACGTACGGGTCTATAATATGTGTTAAGATTAATTATAAAGGATTTTCTGATTTTCTCAGCTATGACCAAAAAAAAAAAAAAACTCAGCCAACTTCATTCATTTTACCCAGTTTTATTTTTCGCGCTTTAGTTCTTTGCCTTTACAATTCAACCATGAACTTTTCTGCCCTTTTACAGTATTATTCATAACTTTCTTTCAAATTCAGCTTTTTATATTAAGTAGTTTATAATTTTACATTGTTACTTAATGATATTTTATACCTTTTTTATTGAGTTTAACAATACATTGAATGTCATGCTCATTAATGATGTAAATATATATCACTAAATGATAATTTAGAGTTTTTTTTAACATTTTTTTTTTTGGATAAAGATGGAGGCTAAAAATCAAATAATTACACAACAATTAATCTTGGGACTCTACATCCCATAGCATCAAATTGTAGAAAAACAGAAACATAAGTAGGCGCCAATGTAATGTGTGAACTCCAAAAGCTGAGTCATGACCTGCATTTGCAAGGCAAACTGCAACACAGTTTCCCTCACGCCAAATATGACAAACTTTCACCTCCCAATGCCGGGCTAACAAGTCACAGATACGTTTGACCAGGAAAGAATAAGGATGCACATCAGATACTCCATCAGTGACAAGTTTAATAGCAACCATTGAATCACATTCTAGGAGAACTTTCTTAGCACCCAAAGACCAAGCAGTTTTTAGGCCATTGATAATTCCCCTCATCTCAGTCATTAGAACTGATGCAGAGCCTAAATTCTCTTGAAACCCAAGAAGCCAACCACCCAAGTGATTTCTAAGACCCCACCACAAGCTGCCTGAGCACCATCATTGCGTGATTATAGACCCGTAGTTTTTTTTTTTAACATTTACCTTGCATATCTATTAAATATGATAATAAAGGAATTTCTTAAATATATTTTTAGTCTTAAAAATATAATTTTTAAAATTAATTCATCTTTATGTCTTTCTTTTTAATTCTTTAAAAAAAATATAAAAACCACACACTTTTAGTTCCTAAAATTACTATAGCAAGAGACTAAAAACACACTATTATTGTTAGATGTAACGACTAAAATTGTAAAAAAAAATAAAGAACAGCTAAATCAAAAAAATATATATTTTCAAAGATAAAAATATATTTAAATGAAGTAAAGCATTACTTTTATAAATATATTAAATATATATAATTAAAATCACAACTTATATTGCCATGTAATAATATTTTAATACGTAAAAAATATTGTCTATTTTTTTTATTGAGAAAATGATATATAATTGTTTATCCCTTAAATCTATAATATTATATTTCTCCAGATTTTTGGCAACTATTCATTGGGAGATTTTTTTTTTGTCACGTATGTAGGCTGTAGCTAATCTCGTGAGCATTTTGTTACTTTTATTGGACCTGTTTTATTTATATCAAGTGACACCTTGGTGGAAAATGTTTTGAGTTTAACAGTTTAGATTGGTCTTGCAGTGTTACTATTCATAGGTGTTTTCTCAATTTTGTGTGATAAACAATAGGTAGGAAAAGACTTTTTATATTTTCACTTGAAATTTGAAAAAAAAGGACAAAATTGCTTTATTGAAAAGCTTCAAGGAGTTCTCCAGTTGACTAAGTACCATTGGGATATTCTAATTTTGGGTCTAGTATATGGATGTTGTTCTTTGTATATTAATTATATCTCTAATCATCTCTACTACATTAAAATTTTAAAAATCTTTAAACATATACTTATTTCTTAAATACTATTCGAGGAATTTACATCCATATCTATTATAAATATATGCTTAATTATTAAATATATGTCATTAAATAAAATCATATGGATAATATTAAAATATTTTATCACTACAACAAAATTGATTTTTAGTGGAAAATATATAGTGGCAATAGGCCAATAGCCAGTAATTCATTTTCTACACCGAATTTTTTGCGGCTAATAAATATTAGCTAGCAATATGTTACCTTTTACTGCAATTGACATATATTGCTGCTAAAAGTAATTTTATTCACCGCCAAATATTTTTCCGCATTTCATCTCCCTCTATTTTTTCACTAAATTCTTCATTCTTGTAAACTCATTCCCCAATTTCTGCTTTTTCAGTCACACTCGTTGAGATCCAATCTCTTCCAAAATCCACTTCGAGACAAACTCCCACATAAACCATGGATTCACAGCAATGAACACTACTTCTCCTCCAGCGCGGTAAGGGTGGTATTTGGTCATTCTCATCCATATATATACATACACACATATATACATATATGTATATATTAAGCAAGAGACATGTTAAAAGATAAACTAATAGTAAATTTGCTTCCAAATTATTTGTATCTATTTACTTATTGTTAGGTTTTATTTTTTTATTCTTTTAGTCACCACATTAAATTCTAAGTACTCAAAATGGATAAATACTTTATTTTTATATTAAAATAATTTTAAAATGTAAAAATACGAAATCAACATTTGATTATATATATATATATATTTGAATTATTAAATTTATATTGAACGAGATTGTATATCATATTAATATTGGCATGAATTATTAATGATACGGGTTGCACACTAGTTGGTTAAACAAATTTATCTCTCGAGCAATGTGGGATGAGATACAAGTCATCTTGTTGGGTTCTTCAAGTGCTGTTTTTAAGGTTTTTAAAAATAAAATTACCAGAGAAGGAGGAGGAGGAGAAGGACGAGGTTAACATTTTGAATTTAAACTTAAGAGAACAATGTGTGTTACAACAAGCTGAAAAATGTTAATTGCATGAACGTAAAAAGTACAGGAAATTAAATGGTGGTTTGCAGTCCCTACTTGCTCTCTGCAATGGGTTGCCTTGATTTCTGGATAGGCGTTGTGGCTTGTGTGCTTGAGTGTTCAGCTTGCAAACCTTGTGACGAAGCTTGTGGGTCCTCTCTTTGTTGGGTCATTACCATGCTTCCCACGTCTCCACGTCCTTTACATCAAACGAGAATAGACCATAATTGATATCTGATGTGGACAAGTGAAGCTTCGAAGACCACCTTCGAACCTGGGCTTTGATCTGATTCCTTTGAATTCTAAAACTTTGAACTACTCATGGAGCTTCGAGACAATCCACCACTTTACCTAACCTTCGAAGTTGTCAACCTCAAGCTCGAAGCCATCCTTGCTTAATGAAATTGCTCGAAGCCTTATCTTGATCGAACATGGCTTTTTCTTAGACTTAGAGGAATTTTATGATTTCACCCCCAACAATAATAAGTAATAACATGTCAAATAATTAGTGAACATCAACATACAAATCATTTACACAGGAAGTATAATTCGCATAAACTCTTGGTTTGAATTCACCGGTATGCTCTAGTTATCAATAAAGTGGAGCCCAATATTTTACGGATTTAATGGATATATATTATAGTGTAATAAAAAGTTCAATGATGTGTCTTTATATCATTTAATGAATATGACATTTCATTGGTTATTAAACTCGATAAACAATGTGGTAGCACATCATTAGACGTCTTTTTTATCAGAGACATCATTAAATATGTGTGTATAAATTTTTGGGTGTTACCATTCACACCACCAATTTTTACCTTTCACACCACCTTTCTTTTTTAACTTTTCAAAATCCCTAATTGGTTCCTTTATCTTTCCTCTTGCCCTTCCCATCCTCGACCTTCTCCACCAATATAGCTCACCATGAAGCGCCATGCTGCTATCTGCCTAACCTCCCCCACTCTCAAACCCACAACCACCCCTCTCATTCTCTCTCGGTTTCGTCCTCGGTGGCCTATGGTAGTGGAGCATTAAAAACAAATCTCAATCCTTCCTGATCCCCATCCCTTTCAACCAGCCATACTCAAGCAGAGCGGTGCTCAAACCCTCGACGGGGACATCCTTAAACTCATCGAACCCTTGATCCTCCGGTAACCTCTTCAAATCGCCCCTCAGCTTCTGCAACATCATCGTCTCCGGTGGAATGCAACGCTAAAACTCTCTGCTTTCTTCATCATCGAGATCAGGGTGGTGGAATCAGTGAAGGAAGGTGCATGATAGCTTGGGTTGGTTTGGGTGGTGAAGGACAAAATGGGTGCCATGGTGTGAGAGACGATGAAAGAAAATGGGTGTTATGTTTCACGACTTGTATACCATAAATCCAACGTCTTGTATACCGGAAACTGGATTTTCGGTACATAATTCTGGAAGTTGTATATCGAAAATCCAATTTCCAGTACATAATTTGTGTGCCGAAATTTTAATTTTCGGTATGCAATTTTGCAGAATTGTATACTGAAAAAATATATTTCCAGTACACAAATGATCGAATATCTAATTTTCGACATGCAATTCTAGAAAATTGTATACCAAGAATTAAATTTACAGTAAGTAAATAAATTTGTGGAATGTATACCAGAAACCTAATTCCTAATATATAAAAAAAATTAAAAGAATGAGGAAGGTGACTAGAGGAGGATGGGGATGAAGATGGGAGGATGACAGAAACGAGAAAGGGAGCAAGAGAAGGAAAGATGGAGAGGGGTTATTTAGGAATTGTGGAAAAATGGTGGTGTGAATAACAAAACCCAATTTTTGTTAGTTGTGTAGATCTACTATAAACTCATATTTTATTATGGCCCAATTGAAGATAAAATCGAAGTCTCTAAGGAAATTAAAACGGTAGATTTGAGTCTGTGTACATTGTCCTAAAAGAGGTCTATGAACAAATAGTTTTCTTTTAGCCCAAGATAATTAAACACATCAGTTCATGTACTCGAGATGACCCAAAGATGCACGTACACTCATTGTTGATATTGAAAAGGGAGCCCTCAGCCATACAAATTACAATAAAGAGTAAACTAGCAATCTAGTCCTCGACTTTTATAGTGCCTTTCAGTTTGGTCCCTGACTTTAAAAAATACGTCCGTTAGTCCCTCAGTTTTACATCCGTCATGCATTTGGGTCCTGAAGTGTAAACGGTGTTACTTAACTGCTGAGTGGGAACGTTATCTGACACGTGGCTTCACTGTGGAAATAAAACGCTGTCGTTTTGCCTTTGTATATGACACATAGGAAGAGAAACAGTTTCACATTATTTCTAGAGTTGTATTTCCTTCTCTCCTCTCCCGCGCGTTTTTCTGAGAAACATCAAAGCTGAGTTTTCTCCATAGGTGGTGGTTTTGCAGCGGCGTTGAGTGTGCAGACCGTTCCTTGGCCGGAGTTGCAATGGATTCACAGGTACCGTAATGTGATTCCAGCTATTGTATTGTTTAGGGTTTTTACTGGGTTTAGGGTTTGGGTAGGGTTTAGAATTTTGGTCAGGTGTGCTTCTGTTTCATGTTTTTGTGTTTGAGGTTTGTCCCAAATGTTGATGATGATTTTGTTTAGCGTACAATGGACATAGAAAAATTTTGTTTTATGGTAAGGGTGATTAGATCTAGTGACTTTAGTGGTGGGGTAGTGTGTTAGGAATCTTCTCTGATTTTTAGTGCTATGGGAAGAGAATAACTTCAGGGGGTGGCAGTGGTCCCCCATTATCAGCCTTTGTAGGTTGGACCTATGTGAGTTCTCTGTTTCTGATGTGAGAAAAGTCTGGTGGGAATTGTTTAATGTGGCTTGAATTAAATATAGTATCTGATGTGGCATTTTATTTAATATTTTATTAAATATTGTAAAAAAATTATTATTGAATTAATTATTCATGAAATCATGTATGATGGAATTTATTATGTTGCATGCAGAGAATTAATGTACACATACACCATGGTGGTAACTTTGATGAGTAAGGGAATGGGGGAAGGGTCAGATATAAATGGGGAAAGGTGGATATTTGGCCTGACTGTGATCCAGACATCCTAGATGTGTTTAGTTTTCTGAACTTTAGCAAAGAGTTGGGTTATGAGAAGGTGAATATTGTTTATTGGCTGGATCCCTCTGTGAGGTTTAGGGATGGGTTAAGGGTGATGAAGGAAGACTGTGATCTTCTAGAGGCTTTGGAAGTGGCAAAGAGAAGTGAAGGAGAGCTTCATTTGTACTATGAACATCCAGTGCAGGAGGCAGAGATTGTTGACATATCAGCAATTCTGAAAGAAGTAATTGAAGGTGTTCATGATGAAGGAGGTAGTACAATGCAGCAGGGTGTGGTTGAGGAAGTAGGAAGTGTGGGTAAAAAATGTGGGGCATTAGAATTATTTGTTGATAATGGTGATGGATTTAGGAAGAAAAAAAGAGAGGACAAGGAAGTGCAAACTGCAAATGAAGGTCAGGGGAACAATGTGACTTCAGTATAAGTTATCAATAATTGCTAATTTTCTTTCCTTACAAAAGCTAATCTTAATTTACTTGATAGGATTCAATGTGAATGAAGTTGGACTGAAATCTGCTGACAAGGTTGGTGCAGTTGCTGCTAGTGAAGGACAAGAAGGTTAGTATGGATTAGTTTTTTTGTTGTAGTTAATTTATATTATGTTGTTATTTATGTAACATGATGTTAATTTTTTTTTTTTGCAGGTAGCCCAGCAAAAAGGGGCCCTAGAGTGAAAAGTCCAGCCAAGAGGGTAATGAGGGTCAAAAGTCCAGCTAAGAAGGGGCAAGGGACTGTGGAGAGTCCAGTAAAAGAATTAGGCAGTTTGTACAAAGGCAAGGAACCAGTAAAGGAAAAAGACAGACAACACAAAGGCAAGGAACCATGTCAAGGTTCACATAACATAACCACAAGAAGTATGAGTCCAGCTAAGAAGGGGCAAGGGATTGTGAAGAGTCCAGTAAAGGAATTAGGCAGACAAGACAAAGGCAAGGAACCATGTCAAGGTTCACACAATATGATAAGAAGAAGCATGAGTCCAGCAAAGGCGGGGACTGCACAAGAATGTCACTTGAGATCAGGGAAGAAGATATCTAGGCCAATTGTTGGACAAAAAAGTGGAGAGGATGTGGATGGGAGAGATAAGGGAAAGGGAAAGGCTGCTCAGAATGAGGAGGGGCAACAAAAAAAACCAAAAAATCTAAATAGAAAGGGAAAGAAAGGGCCAAGAGTTGTTCATGTTGACAGTGACTCAGATGTAGAAGTAGAGGAACATATTGGGCATAGGACTAGCTATGCAGTTCAGACCAATGTAGGGGAGGCAGTAAATGTTGATAATGATGGTTGGCAATCTGAAGACTTGAAGACTCCAACTGCCAGTGATGATGAGGAACATGGAAAGGATGTGTTCCCACAATTCAACAAGGATGCTACTTTTGTTCATATCCAGCTAGAACTTGGAATGGAGTTTATTACATTGGATGCCTTCAAATATGCAGTGAAAGATTTCAATATTGATCTTGGAAGAGAAATTAGTTGGGTGAAAAATGATAAGGTACGTGCAAGGGCAAAATGCAAAGTTAAGGAGTGTTAGTGGGATGTGTTATGTGTTATGTTCATACAGCAATGCCAGAAACTGTTTCCAGATTAAAACCTATAAGAGTGAGCACACATGTAGCAGAACATTCAAGAACTTTCAAGCATCACAAGCATGGGTCACAGGGAAGCTAGTAAAAAAACTGAGAAAGTCTTCATCAATGAAGCATGCTGAGATTATTGACCATTTCAAGAAGAAATATGGTATACAATTAGAAGACACTAAAATATGGAGAGCAACTGCAAGAGCAAGGACCATCATAGAAGGAGGTGAGAAGCAACAGTTTGCAAAGATGTGGGACTATTGTGGGGAATTGTTGACGGCAAACCCTGGCTCTACTGTTAAGATGGACACCATTCCCCAAGAAGATGGACCCCCAATATTTAACAGAGTCTATATATGTTTAGAAGGTTGCAAATCCGGATTCAAGGCTGGTTGTAGACCCTTAATTGGTCTAGATGGTGCTTTCTTGAAAGGATATTATGGAGGGCAACTGTTATCTGCTGTGGGCCAGGATGCAAATAACCATATTTGGCCAATTGCGTATGCTGTGGTTGACACTGAAAACAAGGATAATTGGCTGTGGTTTTTAAGCTTGTTACATGCAGATTTAGGGGATTACAGACAACACAGGTGACACTTCATTTCAGACATGCAGAAGGTACATTGCAACTAGGGACTTAAATGCATTGTTATTAATTAATTAAAGGACTTAATTGCATTAGCTTTAATTATTTCAAGGACTAAATTGCAACTTTTTAATTAAGTGAGGGACTAATCTGAATTATTTTTTCAGGGACTAATTCCAGCTCTACAAGAGGTTATGCCAAGTGCCCCACACAGGTTTTGTGTGTGGCATCTGTGGCAGAATTTCAACAAGCAGTGGAAAGACAAAGAGCTAAGGAGTTTATTGTGGGAATGTGCCAGATCAACCACCGTGAGCCAGTTTAACAGAATGATGCAAGCAGTGAAGAGGGTCAATGAGAAGGCATGGAAGTATCTGGACAAGTGGCCCAAGGAAGCATGGAGTAAATCTCATTTCTCTAAATGGCCAAAGGTAGATAACATCTGCAACAATAATTGTGAGGTTTTTAACTCCAAGATTGTAGTTGCCAGAACCAAGCCAATCATCACCATGCTGGAGGAGGTGAGATGCTACATTATGACCACAATCACCACCAACAAACTGAAACTTGAGAGGCACAATGGGCATTTGGCACCAGTTCAACAAAGCAGGCTAGAAAAGGAAAAAAAGGAGAGCAACAGATGGACTCCAGTATGGTCAGGTAGTAAAATTTATATAAATATCTTTTGTTATTATATTATGCTTAAATTGTATTAACCATATTATTCACTTCCTTGTTAAGGTGATAATGATGAGCACAAATATGAAGTGCAATGTTATAATTCAAAGGCGACTGTTCATTTGGGCATGGCCACCTGTACCTGCAGATTTTGGCAGTTAACAGGTAAGTTGCAATGTTATGTCTTCTAAATTCCTATCTAGGATTTATTACTAATCATGGACTGTTGTGTTTTTTTGGTAGGGATGCCTTGCATGCATGCTATTGCTGCAATAGCTCACAAGAATGACAAACCAGAGGACTATTGTCATGGTTGGCTGACAATGTCTTCAATTTATGCAACTTACAACCATCATGTGAACCCTTTGCAGGGTGAGGAATATTGGCAGAAAACAGACTTCCTTGCACCAAAGCCACCACCAGCAAAAGAGGCCCAGGGAGACCAAAGAAACAGAGGAGGAAGGATGGTGAGGGAAGAAAGGAACATATCAAAGGAACCAAACTGAAGAGGAAGCTTGCTGAATTCACATGCTCCTGTTGTGGAGGAAAAAATCATAACAAGAAAGGATGTCCAATAACCAAAAAGCAAAGGGTAGAAGAGTTTCAAGCCCAACAGAAAAGTGCACCTGCTGATGGTCGTGGGCCTTCAAACATACAACCACAACAAGCCCAAGATGGACCAATTGCAGCTACTGTTGAAGTGATAACAACAATCCCAGATGAAATTGAGGTTTCACAATCACAGCCCCCACCCATCATTCCGAGCCCATCAAAGACCCACACCAACTGTAGCAACAGCCTAAGGTCAAAACTGGCAATAAGAGGAAAAGGGACATCAGCTGCACCAAGGTCCACTAGACAAAGCAGCCCACCACCAACTACTGCATCTGAATCAGTTGATGAATCCTCCAAAGCCCATCAATTTATGCCCACTCCTGGCTTGAAGTCCAAATCAACATAACCTCCATTCTGTTCAAATTGGGGCCCATTTGGATGTTGAAATTTTTTTGTTGAGCTTAAGTTGCTGGAAAACTGTTGTTATTTGAAGAATATGGATCACTTTTGGGTTTAAGCTATTTTGCTGAGCTTATGTTGCTGGAAAACTTATGGATCTTGTTTAAGCTATTTGTTGTTGTTTAAGCTTTTTGGTGTTGTTTATTAAGTACTTCTTTAAAGATTGTGGTCAGATTTAGACAATGTTATGGAGTTTGGATGCCAAATTATGGCTATATTATGACTGAATTATGGATGTTGTTTTA
The DNA here is from genome assembly GCA_026901365.1 of Sesbania bispinosa. NCBI lineage: Eukaryota > Viridiplantae > Streptophyta > Magnoliopsida > Fabales > Fabaceae > Sesbania > Sesbania bispinosa. Next base: position 1,381,857 of record QLOH01000111.1, read on the forward strand.
GTTATTTGCTGTTGTTTAAGCATTTTGGTGTTGTTTAAGAAATTTTGCTATTTAAGTTAAAGCTATTTGATGTTGTTTAAGCTATTTTGCCCACACTTTTTCAATCCTGTACATAACCCAAACAATAGAACATAAATTCAATCTAATTAAGGAAAGGATATTGATTACATAAACAGATTTCAGTACAATAGGTCCCCAACAACACATTTCCCCCTTTTCATTGTCAACATTACAACTTAAAAAACCTTAAGTTTTCCATAACAATCCCAACACAAAACCCAACACCAATGAACATAGCATCAAGGTACACAAGAACAAAATTCCCCATCTTAATTTCCTAAGTTCACAATCAACTTTCATAAGCTTTTTTGAAACAGAGTTCCTCCATTCTTCATGGTCAGTAGGAATGAATGGCACACTTGAAGCAGATTCACTTACACTATCTTCAACACCAGATTCATTCTCGACCCATGGGAAAAATTTGCATCTATCAACAACCTGCAAATGTCAACCATAATTAAACATTCAACCCCACAAAATGGAAAAAAAAACATAAAACACCCTAAATTTACAGAATAATTATAGTCACTCACCCTAAGTTTGGGACATCCATAGAATAATCTTCCAGGATTTTTTTCGGTTTTAGATACCCTAATCACTGCTCTTAGATTGCAGTAACACAATAAGCCACTTCGGCCCCTTTGCATCAACGGAGACGACTTAGATCCATGACTGTGGTGCCTCATTTCATTGTTACTGTTCATGGTTGCGTTGTGATGAAAACGGTGAAAGGGAAAAACAGAAAAGTAAGAACCAACAGAAGAGGAAGAAGGAAACGAGAAAAGGAAGTCGCAACAATGGAGAAGAACGGAAAAACAGAGGGTGAAGGAGAAAAGAGAAGAAAGATGGTTTATGACCGTTAGGGCTGAGAGATTAAAACACCCCAAAACGACAACGTTTTATTTCCACAGTGAAGCCACGTGTCAGATAACGTTCCCGCTCAGCAGTTAAGTAACACCGTTTACACTTCAGGACCCAAATGCATAACAGATGTAAAACTGAGGGACTAACGGACGTATTTTTTAAAGTCAGGGACCAAACTGAAAGGCACTATAAAAGTCGAGGACTAGATTGCAAGTTTACTCTACAATAAAAGAAAACAGAAAAAGGCCCTTGTCCTCTTAAATCAAATTCTATATATATTATTATAAATTATAAATTTTTAGTATGTTTTAGGATATGCATTGTCACATGTATCAGTTAGTTTAGTAGTTAATAAAATTATTAGCAAGTGAATAAAACTATCGAAGTTAAATCTCAATATTTTTATTCCTTAGTGTGTGTTTTCGTTTGAGTGCATTGTATTGGTGCAAGTTAAAAGTAAAACCATTAAGTAAAAGAGGCTGTGTGAATAAACTTTTTGATAAACACTTAATAGAAAAAGAGTTGCTTAACTATTTCAAGCAAAACCCGGCCACTAGGGTCGGTCTAATAATAGTATTTTATGTGATTTACATGAAATTTTAGGTTTGAATTAATTACAGTGTGATATTTTCTTTCTCTTATCAAGCTATATATCAGGAAAAGAATTAATCCTCACATGTAAAAAATATTATAAGATATAAGGTGATATGAAATTATTCTTTTTGTCCATCTTTCTCCATATAAATTTTAATAACATCTTACATATGTAATATCTATAGAAAAATAGATGAATATAAAAGATTTTACACTGGGCGCAAAAAAAAAAGTCAACAGGAGTGGGTTCCTTATTTCTTCATCATTTCTCGTCCCATTTAGAGAGAAATTGTCATTGCTTGACCCACTCATTTTTCTAGTTTTTCTATTGCTTCTGCATTCAACCAAACGAGAGAATATAGTACTGACTATCTCTAGTTTCTCTTTTCTCAACCTTATTTCCCTACTACATCCTGGCAACCAAAAGAAGCGCAAGTGATCAAGATACTAATTTACATAAAATCATAGCAAGTTTAATATTTAAAAAAATGTCATAAGAGAGCGCCTTAATCTTCTATATATCTTAGTAAAATAGACATTGATTACATAGCATAATAATTCATATTATAATTAATTATGAAAGTTAATTAGAATTGTTCAGTTTGAAAACATTGATTACATTGATTGGACATTCTCATAACAGTTACCATTGCATTAATTTGTTTTGTATGATTTATCTTGAACAATCTGAAAAGTTTTATGCCAATACCAATTTTGAAGAATAAGTTTAACTCGTGGATAGTACCCCCCCAAAATAACATAATTCAACGCTTGCACATTCCTTGCTAAAATAACATAACAAAAATATTTTTTTTGTATCTAATGATATTCATGGCATTAACACAACAAAAATATCTATTTTTATCTAATGATATTCCTAGCCAACTAATTGACAGTTATGGAATTTCAGAAGAACTAAGAACCACTACCAAAATAAGTCACACTCCCATTCTTTTCATATTCCGTAACAATCATTTTGTCACAATTATTAACATAATATAATCATTTTATAACATCTTCATAACTGTTTATAAAATGCTATTATAAAAGAGACATCAACCACTTTTTCCTTTCACCTACAACCAACGACAAAAATTGCAACTCCATCCAACCATCCCAATGATAGTCTGCATATTGACATTAGAAAAAAAAAACCATGTCCAATCTTAGTGCCTATCTTAACAAGTTATGCATTTGAACTAATTATTTTATATTCAACACATATATTTGTTATTTTTTCTTTGTTTTTTTTTTTTCAGCAGAACGATGTCCAACAATGAGGAAAAATATGTGTCTCTCAAGAATCTATCCACCACCTCAGATAATCTGAATATAAAAGTGCGGATTTCACGTACATGGGACACTCTCAACATACATCGAAAGAAAGAATTAATTAGTACAAACACGGTGCTAATTGATGAAAAGGTCACCATTTATATTTACCATTTTATTTGCTTATGATACACTCACTCACTTTTGTTTAATCCTATTTTTTCCCTTTTCAAAGCAATTATATACATGCATCTATAGGGTGAAATATTGCTCATAAGTTCCAGCCTCTTCTAAAAGAAGGAAGGATTTACACCGTTAAAAATTTTGAGGTGACAAAAAATAAAGAAAAATTTCCAGTGATCCAAAAGAACCCTTCAATGTCACATTTTTGTGCCAGAACAATTGTGAAACAAGCAGGCTGTGATGAAAGCATCATTCCTCACCATGTTTTTGAATTTGTTAATCTTGATGATTTACAAAGTCAGTGTGGAAAGGATGTGTTGACAGGTGAGTTACTCTTCAAACTTTGTCATATATGTTATTATGTTGTTATATATGTTATTATGTTGTTGCCTATATTAAAATTTAAAATACTTTAATATAAATATCTTTTCTTTTATATTCATTAGATGTCATTGGAGTTATCACCAAAGTTGGTCTAATTGAAGAGAAGAGAACTATTGGAGGCAATGTTGATACCTTGATACTTCACTTACAACACATAAGGTACAACATTGAATTATGTTTAAAAACACCCATTGAGTTTAAAATATATATATCATATTACTTATATTATTTACAGGGGAAATATGGTTAAAGTGACAATATGGGATGAATATGTAAAGCTATTTGAGCTGAAATTGAAAGAAAATGTGTTTAAAGATCCTCAAGTCAATGTTGCAATTTTCACATCAATTGTAATTAAAGAATTTCGAGGTAACATTATCATAGTCTCTTATTTTGTTTGAGATGTTCAATTGTGTCAAATATAACAAAATTTAGGTTCAAACTAATATAAATAATTCCATTTATAGGTGAATTGTCAATTTACACATCAAGATCAACAAATATTTATGTCAACATAGACATACCAAAATCTAATGAGCTCATACAATCATTCAAGTAAGCATTTTTCTAAATTGTATATGACCACGATGTTTAACACAATCATCATATAGTCCAGTATTATATTAGACATTATAATATTATTATAGGGATTCAAGTGATGAACCTATAGTTGGTAACTTTGAAGTGTCAAAGGACGGTGTCTCTCCTAAAATAGTGAAGACTATAACTGAACTTCTGTCCATGACAAGTTTAAATAGTAATATGGTAAACAAATTTAACTTTGGAATTTTTACTTCTTAATTTATTTTTCAAGGAAAGATGCTTATTTAATTGATTTATTTTAAATTATAGAATGATGTGTATAGATGTGTTGCTACTGTAAACGATATCTTGCTGAAAAATGGTTGGAATTATGTTTGTTGCCTTCATTGCAAAAAAAATGGCTGATAGGACAACTACAAATTTCAATTGTCAACATTGTCACAAAATTGTTGAGTATCCAATGACAAGGTAATCATTTCATTTTTAAATAAAGGTACTACTAAATGTTGTAAATTTATAAATTAAATATTAACAAATAATACATATGTTATCTGTGTTATATATAATAAATGATAGGCTGCGTTTGGAGCTTGATGTGAAAGATTCTACAGATTCTACCATATTTGTTCTGTTTCATGAAGTTGCTGAACAATTAACACAATTGAACTTAGGCGACCATGCCACAACCTTTGAAAATGTAAGTTTTTATTAAAAAAAAAGGAAAATTAAATCATATATTAAACCAAAACACGTCACTTGAAGTACTTATCTATATATGTGGCTGCCTATTTGATATAGGAAAATGGTGATAATTTGAACCTGCCACCCCAACTCCTAAAAATCATAGGTACTAGCCATGTCTTCCAAATAAAAATGAGCACCTATTTTGAAAGCTATGGAAGGCGTAGTTTCACAGCAAATAAATTTCTCAAGCAGTTGTTAAGGTGATGAATATAGCAATGTTTTAATTTTCTTAGTGAACAATCATAGATTATATAAATTAATTTTAAGAATTTCAGATTGAGGACGAAGATACGACAGACACCTCATGTGCCAAATCAAAGAAAAATACATTGGAAAAGACTGCTTCTTCCTCAAATGCATCTTCAGATACAAGAAAAACAAATTCACCACAAAAGAGGAGAAAGTTAAGGTAAGTCAGAAATAAAATTGAAATCATTCTTTGAAACGTCTAACCTAAAATATTTCATATTTTTTCAGGTTGCAGTCAGATGATGAAGAATCATAATACAAGCAAGAAAAATGAGATTTTGGAAGAATTAGATGAATGACGAAATTGCTTTTTCAATTATTTTTTAAGGTTTATTTAGAGTTTTAATTGTAATAGACATATTTATATTTGTCAAAACAGATTTACTTCATCATATTATATTATTATTTATTTTGGTCCTGATATATTATCTTATTATGAATGCAATATTTTAATTCATTATGACTCTGGCAAACATAATTTCACATGTTAACAATATGCTTACAAATATACAAACATATAGTTTTAAGGACATTTATTCAATATTTAAAAATTATAATTATAAAATATTAAACTACGTAAAATAAATAAATAGTAATACGTACCATTTATTCACATGAAATATGATCAAGTAATCCTTTCCCGTTGGTTCCCTTTCCTTTCATAAAGAAAACGAAACAATCACTAAGAATAAACTTGCATGTAATGAATGGCAAATAAAATTTATGATAAAAGAAATGCTAACTTACTAATTTTTTAATTAATATGATGCACATCATGTTAAGGTTATTGAAGTTTATATTAATTTTTATTATGTTATTTGTTCAAAAAATAATACGAATAATATATTAATTTATATATAATTAATTTAGGAATAATATAAGTGTTATGAAAATATTTAATTATATAACTAAATGAATATCGTAAAACTATTGATAGCAAACAACTATAAAATATAAATATATATGGATATTTAAATATATTTCAATTTTCTATTCATCTACGTGAAAATTTTGGGAATTCTAATAAATATAAAATAATAACTTTTGCAACATATATTTAAATTTTACTTATTTTTTTAAATAAAATTGACGTTCAAGTTTAACATTTTATTTATTTATATTATTTTAAAAAACAATAACTATTACAATAATAATAAAAATAATAATAATAAATAGCATCATTGCCTTAAATACATAACAGCCAAATAATATTAATAAGAAATATTATTTTCATTTAATGATTTTGATACATATTCATAACAGGTTAAAATTTCATTATAACACAGATTCCTCAATGATTACTTCATAATATATTCAAATTTAACAACAAAAACAATCAAAAATAGGAATTTTTTTAAGGAAGACCAACCTGTATTTTCTTTTACCACAGAATGGAAGACAAACAGTGCAATTCTTCATAACAGGTATGTCAAGTCTCAATAACCCAGAATTGCATTGATAGTCTGCATATTTTCATCAAAGAATATAATATGTTTTCAACATCTAGCGCAATAAAACTACATATAAAATGCAAGAACATATAAATTCCTTATTACTTTCTCTTATGCAGAGCTTCTTATTTGAAATGAAAAAAATGACATACTTTATTCACTTTTTCACATTTATAATTTACCCTGCTTAATTCAGGGTGTAGGACCTATTCATCAAACACTCTAGTGTCTCTATCTTCATATATTCAATTTTCCATAACTTAAGATTTAAATAATTTTTACACAGAAGGTACAAACAAAGGTGGAATCTTCATTCACCCATAATTTGTAGACAACATTCAACGACGATCACAAATAATTTCTTATTGGAGATAAACACTCCTTTTATGGATTTAGTATTCATTCTAAAGACATGAATCAAAATTAGTAGTCCATATGTGTACAAAATTAGTGGTTAAAATTATCATAGAATTGGAGGACTCATACCTGAAGAAAGAAATCAACCAAATTTTTATAATACCAACTCTTGCTGCAAAAAAGCAACCACCTCACTTAGAATGAAGAGAAATGAACAAAAATGATATTTAACAAAAAACAATAACATTGATTCACAATTTCTTATTAATATGATGCACATTATCTTAAAGTTATTGAAGTTTATATTATTTTTTATTATGTTATTTTTCACACAATAATACAAATAATATATTAATTCATATATATTTAGTTTAGGAATAATAAGTGTTATGAAAATATTTATTTATATTACTAAATGAATACCGTAAAACTGTTTATAGCAAACAATTATAAAAAATAAATATATATGCAAATTTAAATATATTTCAAAATTCTATTCATCTATGTTTGACAATTTTAAATGAAAAAATTGGAAATTTTACTAAATATAAAATGATAACCACACCCACCACCAAATCTCTCACCATCCACCAAATCTCTCACCCCTTAAACACCAAAAATCCTTTCTTTCTTCTTTATTTTAACTATAAAACAAAACGTTGCTTCTCCTCACAAGCCAATATCCCCACACTAAAAGGTCTTCTAAAAAAAAGCCCTTCCCCCAATTCCCCTTATGGGTTTCTCTTCAGGTTCCCAAATTTCACACTATTTCCCATTGTGAGCAAGACCAAAAAATGCAAAATAGAACAGGAGAAGAAAATGAATATGTCAGACCATCCGGTCTCCTCTTCCTCGCAAGCGGTGGTTCCTCTTAGTCCTTCTTCTGTCAATACCAATGACAATACAACAAACAAAAACAACACTTCTTTCGAACAATCACACAATCATCTCAAAAAAAAAAATCTTCGCTCTAATCTCATTTCCATCACCTCCACTTGAAATGCAGTATACCTCAACACATGCCCCATCTGATAAAAATATAGACTGATTTAACTCATTTACTTCATGAATCCCTTACACTTCACACTTTTTCACACCTATTCAAATGAAACCCTAAAAGCAAAAACAAGAAAAAAAAAACGGAGCTTCTCTTCAATTTCAATCAAATGGGTATTAAATTTTCTTAAATAAAACATTTATTTCAACTCATAAACAGTACCAACTCAATAAATTAAAACAAATCTCATTGAACAATTTTATTTAATTTAATTAAATTACCTACAAAATCAAAATAAATAAAAAAACAACTTCGATCAACTATTTTTTTAAAAAAAAAACCACAAGTGCGCCTGACAAAATCGAATGCCATTACAAGCTTACAAACCATACTTCCGATGACATGCGTATTGTTAACTTCCATCTTGCGAGAATAAACTCGTCTGCGAAGTCTTCTTCTTTTTTTTACTGGACGCAAAAGTATTCTTCATCTTCTGAGATAATCTACCTTTTCCCTTTTAATTGTTATTAACATGATTTGGGCTTACCCTCTCACCTCTCAACCAAGGACCAAACCATATTCAATCCCAAACACAAAATCATATTTAATCCCATTGGTCCAACGTTGACAAAAAAAAATCACATTGGTCCGACAAAAAAAAAAACCCATTGTTCGAAAATAAAAAAATTGAATCAACTGTTATGATCAATTTAATTTTCGATATTACTACCGCTATAACCAACACATTGCCACTTCCTTTATTCCTTAACTAATTATCTTTATTTTGTTTCTAAAGTCATCAATATATTAAAAAAAATGTAAATTTAAATTATAATTTAAAATAAATTGATTATTATTATACAATTAAAAAACGATAACATTTAGACAAAAACATAAAATGCCAATAAAATCATATCATATGTACGTAAAATTTTATTCTTAATAATAAACAATAATATCATTCTTAAACTATTCACAATCATCCACCAATGTAATTTACAAAATCATACCAATAACACAAATCTACTATTCCAGTGATAAAAAAACAAACTAATTACTACCCAGCAAAAACATGCATTAAAAATATACATTTGTTAATTTAAATTAATTTAAAATATTTTTACAAATATTTATAAATTGTCTCTCAATTAAAATAATTACTTTTAGTCACTCATTATTAATCTTATTAAGTATAAAAGCATAAAAATTAAAATAATATTTTCTAAAATTAGTAAATGGGACATAACAATATCAAAATTCAATCAATTGACATATATGAAAATATTAAAAACAAATCCCAAATTAATAAATATACTACTCAAATGTTTAAAATTAAAAATAATTCCACACTTTCTCATTAAATTTATCGTCAAATAAACATCTTATTATTACATATAAACAAACCCGTGCTACACGGGTCTTATTACTAGTAAAAATGTATAAAACACTTTTTTTCGGCGAATAAATATGAAGCACTTTATATATCAACTAGCACGTGTATTCAATTGCCTGAAAAATATCAATGTTTGCGGACAAACTGAAATCAGAGCAAATGAGAGACTTGGCTTTACTTTCACTTCACGTGGGTTAATGCCATTATAATTACCAATTATTCCCCCAACGGTATACTCACAAACAAACACACATGCATAATCCATAATAATTGAGTGTGGTGAAATTTCATTTTAAGGCTTTACTTTTAAAAAATATTTTCAATTTTTAATTTTAATTATAAATTTTATTTTATTCCATATTTAAAAGTTTTACATAAAAAAATATAAAATTAATATAAAATTATTTTTAATATTTCATTTGTAAAATTTTAAAACAAAAAGTAAAATAATATTTTTATAATAAAACTGAAAAATATATTGATAATTAAATTTAAAAGTATAAAATAGGAAATTAAAATAGAATATATTTTTCTGAAATATATTGGACAATTTCTTCACAATTCCATTTCCATTTATTGACTATTGTGTTCAGCAGCCAAGAAGAAGAGTACATAATAATTTACAAAAAAGTTGCCAAATGCACACAGCTAGAAGCCTAGAAAACTATTATCGATCACATGAGAAGCTTGACTCCGATTTGAAGCGGGGACGACTCGGTGGACCACGTTCTCAGTCTCATCCTTTTGCCATCTCCTCAGCATTCTCCGGAGCATCGCAACAATTGTTATGTGTATATAGTTCAAAGCAAAGTAAAAACATTGTAATTTGTTTGTGTATATAGTGCATGGTTGAGGTCCGGTTCATTCCGGTCCAGTAGCTACCAAATGGTTTTGTTATTTGTGAGTGAGTAGCGGTCGAGACTCAGGGTATAAGTCCATGTTGTTATTCTTGATGCCAGCGTGGCAGTACCTTTGAAAGTCCTCGAACCGGGTCGAGTTGCCAGACGAACCGGACCGTGAAATAAACCGGATGATCTCTTCGAAGAGCAGTTCGTCGCAGGGAATGGCGAGGGGACCATTGTTTGAGAACCCGTACTCTTCCTCTGCCTGAACCAGTAGCTTCTCGAAGATGGGGTGGTTCAGGTAGGTTGCGCGCACCACAAATCTCTTGTAGTTGGTGCCCACGCACACCGCCACGTGTCCCGCAGGAACATCAGGCGGTGTTCGATGTGCTGACATGCGGGCCTTGTTCCGCCACCGCCGCAGCATTTGCCGGAGCCTCACGATGTGGCGGATTCTGCTGCATTTTCCGAGTCTCCCAGACATTGAAATTTAACACGGAATTGGGCTAGCCAACACTGACTAACTAAAATTACGTAGTAGGAGTACACTGCTTTTTGTTTGTGTGAGATGGGAGAATGAGGTTAGTTGGGATGGGGATTTGAGAAATTGGCATGGATTGTGATTTTATAATGGTAAGGTGAAGGTGTGTAGAATATGCCCATGGTCTTCCCCTTAATTACCAATAACTGTCTGCTGTTTTTGCAGCATATTCAAGGGCATTGATTTGATGACGATAAAGTAGATCCATGTCCCATAACCTGCCCCATCATTAGCACTTCTTGCGTTAAGCATAATTAATAAAACAAAAATTAACGCAACATTACAATAATTCTAATATACTAAGTTTTATTAACAAATTCTTCTGTACATATTTGACTCTTTTCAAGTAAATTCTCACTTTCGAGTGAGTTTTATCTATCAAATAAAAAGAGTCGACTGTCGAGAGACCCCACCCCAGTACACTACTTTTTTTTATTTTTTGTAATAATGAAACTGTTACATTTATACATTTACACAAGTATTGTTTTAAATTTGATGTTATACTAATTATACGTTAGACATAAACTTATGGATTTAATTGATATAAGTGTAAACAAATTTACACAGATATTCAATGATGTGTCGCCATATTATTTAATAAATATGACACCTTATATGTTAATAAATTTAATAAATGATGTAATATATATATATATATATATGTGTGTGTGTGTGTTAAACTCTAAACTTATTTATATACGAGTTTCTTCTAAAGTGAAGAATATATGGAATTCTATTCTATTGTTATAACCTATACTTAATTGTTAATTAAGAAATGATAATAAATATAATATTCATTTTCTATTAGATCATTTTTCTAAAAGAGTATATCGGATCGGATATGATGTTTTACATTTTAAGATGATTTTGACAAAAGCTCATTAATGACTTTACATTTTTTTTATTATGATATTACTTTTAGAGTGTATTTGGTAAAATTTGCTGAAAAGCTAGTTGAAAGTTTAAATCTAGCTGAAAGTTGAAAAACTCGCTGAAAGCTTAAAGCTAGTTGAAAGCTGAAAAGCTTTTGAATGTGTTTGGTAAAACTAGCTAAAAATGATAAAATGATATTTAAGGACAACATTAATTATTAAATAATGATAAGTGAGAGTGGTTGAGAGCTAAATTTATAATTAATTTTCAGCTAGTAGCTGAAAATTGAAGCTTTTTTAAAAAATCTACCCCAAGTAGCTTTTTAAGAAAAGCTTGTAGCTACCCAAAAAACCTACCTTCCCAAACACTACTGAAATAGTTTCAGCTACTATCTATTTTCAACTTTCAGCTAGTTGAAATGGTAAGCTAAACATACTCTTAACCAATCATTACCAATTAGACGAGATGCATGCAGTTGGCATACAATGGAAATAGGTGGGGTCTGGGTAGAGTATTATAGTACCCGTCATCATACCCGCGTTTTGTAAAAATACTCGTACCTGAACCCATACTTGCGTGAGTAGTGATTCTAATACTCGCACCCTTACCTGTTGGGTACTCAAGTACTCTTACCCATTACCCGCACTTTTATTAACTATAAAAATAATAAATTCATTAGAAAATGAAATTAATTAAAAAATCACCTACTCTAGAACAAATGAAAAATAATTCATAAATCATCCAAATTTAACTACAAAATAACTCTAGTAATGTGGAAGTGGATGAGAGATGAGAACAGTGGAAGGGGAAATGGAAATTAGTTCAAGTTTTATTATTTTAGTGTTTATGAATACAAAATTATAACATTTTCAAAATTATAAAATTTAAATTAATTAAATCATTAATATATAGTAAGATTTTTTACTATAATATATATTGACATTATTTTTTTGAGAAAAATATTAATTAATAATGTAAACATATATATATATATTAAATTAGTAATATGTATATAAATTATATTAATTAATTATATATTATATAAGTGCGAGTATAAGTAGAGTAGGGTATCATAGTACCCGTACCCATTAAAAAGTGCGGGTAATTGGCTCAGACCTGAACCCAAATCTATTTGGTGGGTAATTATCCTACCCATTGTGGCAAATTTTTGTGGGTATCCATTAAATCTGAGTCTAATTGTCATCCCTACATACGTTACACGATTTTTGTTTTGGCGTAATTGTAATTTTAGTCTCTTTAATATGTTTATTGTGCTATTTAAGTATTTTAATAATTTTTTTAAGGGTGAAAATCAATTCACTCAAGGAAAACTTTTGCCTAATATTTTTTTGTGAATGTTTAATCAACTTTTGGATTGAAAATTTTATATAAAAAATAATTATATAAAATTCATACAATTTTAAAACTAATTGAACAATTTTACTAAACTTATTTTCTTATTTTTAATTATTATAATTGATTTCTTATTATTTTTATTTGATTAAAACCCTTAATTTTAATTTTCTATTAAAAATATATAAATTGAATCAATTAAATCACTTTAAAACATTTTTTATTTAAAATTTTCAAATTGAAACATCAAATTTCAACAAAAATAAGAAAATATCTATTTATTTATCTTTTCTAATTTTAATATTACTTCTTAAAATTTTTTTACCAATATATTTTTTTTTTTACTTCTAAAACATGCAAATTATTTTTCATTTCAAAATAGATCGTAAATCCCTCAAATATTTAAGTAAATATACGAATGTGAAAAAAGTGACGTAAGAATTTGATTATAATAAGTAAAGAGTTTAAAAAATTAACTTTAAATGAAAAAATATTAGAAGACCAGAACTGCATTGCATATTAAGCTTAATAGAAGGATAAAAGAATATAATTAAACCTTTTTATTTTATTTTCTCGTGCACGAAGTGAAAGTCCGAAAGATTAATTCCAATCCCACCACATGACTAGGGAAAGAAAAGCAGGTAGCTTAGGATCTTTGGCTCTATGAGGATAAAAATGCCTTAAAATATTGGTAATATATAAACAACAAAATAAATCATGTATGAAAAGCTCTAATTCAAGGAATCATATTTTGCATTGTCCAAACTCCAAACCTGACTATATATATCCCATGTGCGATGATGCCCCCATTTCTACCTTTCCTTATAATTCCCAAAGAAACTGCCAAAACAAACCCCTAATCCCTCTGCTGCCCATATTAATTTTGAGCATTTTGCCAGTCAGATTTTTTTAACATGACCATTGTTTATTTTATGATTATTACAAACATAGAACAAGACACATGACACTTTAGTGACCATAATTAATTAATTAAGTTAAAAAAATTTCAGTATCTTTATTGTTGATTTATAAAGATATTAGAAAGATTGCCAAACTGTGGACTGCGATGCCTATAGAGTAGAATAGATCGAATTACGTCCGTGTTTGTTTAGAGAAAAATAAAAGAAAAATTTAAGAGTGAAAAAAAAATTCTTTTATTTGTTCAAAAATAGAAAATTAGGTAGAAAAATTAAACGAGTTTGGAACCATATATTTTTCATTCTCCAAAGTGAAAGGAAAATAATAAAAAACAAAATATTATATAAGACTATATATCTTTATGTACTCGTTTTTTATTTATTCTCTTATTTTCTTTCCACGTAATAAATCTTAAAAGTGCCAATATGTGTGCCGATTAGGATTTATGGGTCCACTTGGCATGCTTTCGTAAGCAGGGTGCATCCCCCCTAGTGTTCCTGTTCCATTTGAATGATTTGAGTATAATGCCCCACTAGTTAGGATTTAAGGGTCATGGCATTTATTTGCTCAGTTCAATGTTTTATGACAAAACGCATATCTTAGCAAATCTCCAAATTATGTTAAGAAAACATGAGAGGTCAACAAATTTGAATAATGTCATTTGTAGCTCATGAGTAATGTTCCATCCCTTTAGTTTGTTGCTTAATTATACCTATGGGCTTTCATAAAAATAAATTTAATTGGTTGGTGCTGAGACAAAAAAATTAAGAAAATGTAGATAAGATATGAAGAATATAACCTGGATTTGTGGAAGGGTATTTCCTATTTAATAAGGAACAAAGCCATGTAGTTTTTTCCTTTTATCTTTTTGCTAACTGCCTAATTGACTAATTATTCCATAATCTTCAGTTCTTTACCAGCACACTCACAAACCCAATTGTGAGTGGAACTGTGGAAGGAAATACCCAAGTAGTCCTTAGTATTTGACGTGGCAATTTCATAGGATGATGATGTGGCATTGCTTTACCTATACTTTTTTAGTATTTGGAATCGCAACAGGGACGGATTCAAGGGGGCAAGCATGGGTGTTGCCCCCCAATATATATGTAATAAACAGGGACGGATCCAGGATTCACTTAAAGAGGGGTCGGAATATAAAATTACTAAAGGTTCTACTAACAAGTGCGCTAAGAATAATAGTTAAAAAAATTAATATATATAATTTTTTTTTGGTCTTTTTAACCTGTGCAATGTTGTATAAGTTAATAAATCAAAATTAGAAAATTTTTATTGGAAAATACAACTATCACAATATTCAATGCATTGATAATATGAAATGTCACATTTTCCAATAAAATCTTTCAATTTTGATTTATTATACTATGCAACATTGCACAAGTTAGAAAAATCGATTGTTTATTATCAATTACGATATTGATTACATTATAACATTAAATGTTTCACATCTCAATAAAAATTGTTTGTATATAGATGCTTAATCAGTACCCTAAAGACACTCGCTAACATTTTCCTAAATGTTAAATAAAATTAAATGCATCATATATTTTATCTAAGTTATACATATTTATGTTATAAAATTCATCAAATATTTTTTTAATAAAAAATTCTTAAAGGGGCTAAAAATATTTTATCTTAATTATTATTTTTTATTATATGTTATATTTAATAGTTTAAATGTGTATATTTATATATATAATATATGTTTTTTGGATAAATATATAATATATTAGAAGAGTGAGTGGGGGAGGGGGGCCAAGGCCCATCCTTGCCCCCCTTGTATCCGTCTCTGGTAATAAATGAAAAAAATTAAATAAAATGAGTGTGATACATTTAATTTTTATAACATAAATGTACTATATATATAAAAAATAAAAGATGTGATGAATTTGATTAATATTTAATATCTATTATTAAAAAAAATCCGGTCCCCCTTCGTATCAATCCTGGATCCGTCTCTAAATTGCAGAGCCAATTTGCATGGAGAAAATCTTTTGGTGTGCTTGCAAGATGTATTTTGCACAATCGAATCCATGTGAAATAAACGTAAGAATTTGAGTGTACAAATTATTTACACTCTCCATCACACCTTATTTTTTCTTTTTAATTCTAGAAAGAAAATATGATGTATAAAAAAAATTATAAAATTTGAGTGTGAACAAATCACAACTCTTTAAAGTCACAAGTTTTAATAAAACCTTACATTGATTGTTATGAATGAAATAACAGTTCTTTTAAAAAAAAGGTTGTTATCTAACTCGTTTGGTTTAAATTTTGAACCATTCAGAATCAATTCTGTAGAATTGATTAAAAATTACTTCCGTTCAACGTGCTTCGTAAAGTGTGCACACTCATTTTCAACCATTAATTTCTAAAATCAATTCTACTCAAGTATAAACCAAACGGACCCTTAGTCATCTATCAACGATTCATATTTAGATATTCTTATCCAATCAACGATTCAAATTGGCCAATCCACTCGTTTACATACTTCATTACGCCCATCCAACTTCCTCAAAACTTTAGGGTCTGTTTGGTTTGTATTTTTATTTCTTGTTTCTATTTTCTATTTTCATTATGTTTCTTGATTTCTAAAATTTTATAAAGGAAAAATTGGAAACGGAATTTTTTTTTGTTTCCAGCATTTCCAGTTGTTCCTTTGTAAAATTTCAGAAAATAGGAAACATGATGAAAACAAGAAATGAAAATGCAAATCAAACATGCCCTTAAATTTCCTTTTTTGCCAACATATGATGGAACATCATACTCGAATTTTGACATTAGCATTTGTTTAGTCTAAAAAATATTATTAAGAAATTAATAATGTTTTAAGTCTCATAACCCTAAGTTTTAATGATTAACAAATTTGATAAAGAAGGAATAGATTCTCTTAAAGTCTTTTTCTGTGTTTCAGCAACCTTCTGAAGGACCAACTTTCTGAAGTTATGTAACCCTCTGATGTGGTGCTACCTTCTGAAGAGGAGGAACCTGTTGAAGGATCAGGTCCTGCTGAAGCCTGTGAACCTTCTGAAGTCGAGAAACTTCGTACTGGAAATTGTATCTTCTTGAAAATAAGTTTCTCTGATGATCCCTTTTGAAGACTCAAGTCTTTCATAGCTTTCTGCCAGTTGTCTACACATTCCTCCTTCTGGAAAGGCATAACAGAAGCTTTTTGGCAAATTTCAAATACTGTTCACTAAAAAGGTAATTCCTGCTGCAAAAGTACACCTTGCTCAGAAAAGTAGAGTCAGCATTGCTGTCACCTACTCCTGTTGTGCCTGCTGCTACAAGCTATCAGAGTTTGTGTCTCAACGGGAAGAAGGTTATTTCACAACGGGATTTTAAGAGAAGTCTAACCGGTCTAAAGATCCTTCTCTCTATAAATACAAGCCCTCATGCAAAGAAGTAAAAAAGAAGACGTGAACTTGCTGAATTGCTGCAAAACTTTCTCTGTGAAATATTTTCATTCATTTCATTTGTACACAATTTCTATATCCTGAGTTATACTCAGATGCTTGTACATCTTACCCAATTTAGGCTTTAAACTTGTGTAGTTTCAAAGCTTAAGCAATCTTTTTCATAAACAAATTTCTGTTTGAGCCTGGAGAGGCTTGGTGTTTAAACAATACTTGGGTTTGAGCCTGGAGAGGCATGTCTGTAAAACAATACTTGGGTTTAGAGCCTGAAGAGGTTTGACTGTAAAAGAATACTTGTATCTGTTCAGATAGTGGAAAATCCATTGCTGGTTTGGCTTTGGGACTGGACGTAGCTCATAGTGGAAGTGGGTGAACCAGTATAAATCTTTTTCTAAGTCTTCTCTTACCCTTATCTCTTTATATTTGATTTATACTAACTTGGAGGGTTCTGAGTATACTGTTTTATAACGTTGAAGCTGAAAAACAAACTAATCTTATTGAAAAACAAGTTTGCAAAACTGTTTTATTGGACCTGCTGAAGTTGCTTTAGCAAGTACTAAAACTTCCAGTTTCAGCAAGTTTCTAAAACTCTTTGTGAAAAGTTATGCTTGTTAAAGGTTTTCCTAAAATCAGTTTGAAAATTATGAAACACTATTCAACCCCCTTCTAGTGTTTCCTGTGGTTTCTACAACATTTTCAATACCAAAATGCTAATGATAAGAGCTTTGGATTCGATTTTATGCAAGACTTTTCTGAGAACATTCTTATGACCATCCCTCAAATGGTTTGAAGGATCATATTAATTGATTTAATAAGGAATCATATTGATCAGTTTAATAGGGAATATTTGAAATATGATGATAGTTTGTTGATAATTTTTAGGGGGTTGAGGAGCCTTAAAAGGATCATATTAATCGATTTAATAAGAAATCTTTATAGGTTAGGTTAAGGAGCTAAACCCTGAAATACGCCTTAGAGCTATCATTAATGGCCTTAAGGAGGGACAATTTTGTTGGTGAATTAGCAAGATCTAAACCAACTGACATGGTTGATTTCCGCAAACAGGCGACTGGGTAAATAGACCCAAACACTACAACATTTTTTATTTTAGATAGCAACAGAAAATCGTGGCCAGATATGCTAAACTTTAGGTTACGGTTTGGCAACGGTTTTATAAGCGTGGTTTTTACGGTCGTTATCATTCTAATAGGCAACGGTTTTCCACCTTTGGCAATAGAAATTTAAAAATTATTGTCTAAAATAAGAGAATAGACCATGCTTTTTATTCGTTGCCTAAAATAATAGAATACGCCACAGATTTTAGAATGATAAATAAAAATTCTTAAAATGAACAAGATGGGATTTGAAGAGAGTCTCTCATGTCTTAACACTAAGTTTTATTCATTAAGCCAACAGATATATTTGATATATATATTGTGAATTCTAATATTTATACCATATGAACCACAAATTTTAAAATAAACTTATAAACCCCACGTTGCCTTTGGCGGGGGCGGGTTTAGGGTTGCAAGAACACGCCCCCAAAACCACTCTGATATAATAATTAAATAATTTTAATTATACTAATAGTTATATAATAAATACAAGTTTATACATTTTTCTTAAAATATAGTATAGTTCTTAAGTTTCTTTTTTTAGGCTTCTCAATGTCTATTTTTATATACTCACTTCATCTCTATTTATAAGACCCCTTCTAGAAGAATTGAGTGTCCCTTAATATAAGACTCTTTGCAGATTTTTAGATGAATTAATCATTTTTTTCCATATTTGTCCTTCATTAATTTTAACTCTTTTTAATTCCTCATATATTGATTAATGTGAATAATTAATGGAGTTTTATCCACATGTTCAACTACACCATTAGAATTTAACCTTTGGAGTCTTACACATGTGACAATTAATGTCCCTAAAATAAAGTGACTTTTAAATAAAAGTATATTTGGAATGCTATAATTTTTTTTAAAGACCAATGCATTAACCAACTTTTCTTAAACTGTGTGAAGTTGAGAGGGTCTTTTAATAAGGGACGAAGGGAATATTATTTAAAATAGAATATATTAGATATATATGGCTTATTTAAAATATATATTTAATAAGTTATTAAAAATAAAGAAAAAATAAAAAAATAGAGAAAATGAGATCCTATAGGTTTCTCGAACTCGATGGGACTCGCAGGAATGAGATTGAGTTTCATAATTTCATGAAAACTCTCTTTAAACTTGAATTTGCCCCAACTTTTATAGTGACGGGAACGGGGAGAGTAAAACTTACATATGACCCGCCTCATTACCATGCTTAATCACACCTTTCACTTTTTCTATCTTCAATTTTTTTCATTTTCTCTATCTCTTATCCACACGTCTCATATTATTATTTCACATTATTCTATTATCTCCTACCTATTCAAATTATATACTTTACTTGACTTAATTAACTGGTGGCTTCTAACTGTATCAGTAAAATGCATGGTATTAGTTTCCATTTGTGTTGATGGTCTTGTATTGATAAATTATTTATAAGTATCACTTTAAACTTTCATTGAGGTTTATAACATCTATATTAACTTTTAAAACTGGGTGGCTTTATGCTTTCCTTGAATTTTTTTTAAGTCCGGGAAAGAATTTTATTCAACCCAAATTTATTTTTGCATGCGTATAATGCGCATGAATGAACATCTGATATAAGAACCAGAGGTGGCAAATGGTGGATGTTAGGTAAAAGTTGACCCAGGGCGGTGCTGGAGGATTACTTACTACCACCAACTTCAGTCCAAAATAGTGGACCTAAGGCCTTTGTTTTATTTATGGACTGATCCTTGTAAATGTACCTGGGCTAGAATCTTAAACAAAAAAGCATTCAAGCAATAAAAATAATATATATTATAATGTATTTAATTTTTATATAATAATATATAATATATTAAATTTTTATATTTATATAAATATACAATTATAATATATTATATAAAATTTTTATCAAATATAATAAATATATAATATTATCTAATAATATATTTAATTTTATTATATAATAAAATATAATATTATATATTTAACTAATTTAGTTATATTAATTTTAAAATGATATATGAAATTTGATATATATATAATAATTTTTTATATATTTATATATTTTTTTATTATATAAATATATAACTATTATATAATATATCAAACTTTATATATGTAATTTTTATTATAAATTATATATACATATATTATATATAATAATATGTTTAATTTCCATATTTATATAATATATAAATAGTTTAAATTATTTATATTATGAAATTATATATATTATATATTATATAGTAATTTTGCATATAAATATATATAATTTAATTATATATGAATATATATAGTTTCATTATATATAAAATAATATTTATATAAATATATGGCCACGACTACCATGAATCTCCTCATGGGTGATTCACGGATAAAATCACCTTTTTTAACGGTCAGATTAGTAGTAATTTAATTTAATGGCTAAGATTTGTGATTGGCAACTTGTAAAATACTAGAATGGTTAAATATTAATGGAATTATTTTTTATTTTCCAACCAATCCCTGAATATATGAAGTATTGTGTGTAGGTCCTGACCTAATGTGGTGTTCATCAACATCCCCAATGTATCTGAACCAAATCTCCTCCTTCTTCTCCGTCGACGTCCCCACTGTATCGAACGAAATCTCCTCATTCTTCATCATTTCTCTCTTTCTTTCCCTCATTTTCTTCTCTCTTTCTCTCTCCCAGTTTTTTTATTTTACGACTTGCATCTTCCAATTCCCCTAATTTCCATCTCCCAAATGACAACAGGTGGATGTGGGCCGCACGAGCTTCCATCCCCGCCACGCGGAGCAGATCATGCAGTCAATGAAACGCCAACTGTCGTTCTCCTCCATGAAACCGCCCTTCACAGCTGCCAGAGATTATCATCGTTTCGTCCCCGACCAACGCCGAAATCCTGAGCAAGACACCAAAGCCATCGTCGTTAAGACTCTCGTGAGTGTTTTCTTATTTTATTTGTAGGTGGATTTTGTTGAGTTGTTTCGAGTGGGTTTTTAGTTTAGTGTTCGAAGGTTCTATAAGATCTGTTCAATATGAGGTTTTAGTTAGTTACTGAGTTATTAATTTGTTGGATTTAGCTCTTGAGGTAACATTGGAGTTGAATTATAACTTGAATTCTATTAAAGAAGGCCTTTTGTTCCAATTTAGTGCATGAGAAAATTGAAATATATCGAGGAACTAGTGGGTGAGGTACTGAGGTATAACTTTGATTTTCTCAAGCTATGTGGTTAAAGTAAGAAAAGAAAAAGAAATTGTTTTTTGTGGTTGTGTCAAATGTATGTCAATGCATGCAATTTTATGTCATTTTCTTATTTACAACAAACTAATCCACCTATTTGTAGTTGGGCACTCACAGGTATAACTTTGGGATTGGAGTTGGTAGGAATTAGCCCGGTATGATGTTGCAAAAATGATTAATTACATCAACTCAGTTACGAACTCAAAGCTATTTGTAGTTGGGCACTCACATGTATTTATGATTCTTTGTTTTTTGTAAAAGATGAGCAATTGTTTTAGAACTCATGTTACTGGAGTGATTATCTATTACACCTTGCTGTCCAAATCTGCATCTGCATTTTTTAAACTAAATTTAAATCTCGGGCTCTCTTATACTTTGTTGTCCTGATATACTACTACATGCATGAAGTTGAACTCATACTTGGGATAGATTTTCTATTACATCTTCCTCTCAAAAATTGCTACTGCACACTTGAAATTAAACTTAAACTTTGGTCTATTTTTATATCAAACTTAAACTTTGGTCTTCTTTAGCCACTTGGAGTTGTTCTATCGTTAAAGATAGAGATTATACCTTATTTGATGTTGGGTACGAGGTGACATCCTTAATGGTTTTGAAATACAGAGAGTGGCTCATAATCTCTTACTCTAAAACACCTTTACAGATTTTGAGAAAATATTATTTCTTGAGCAAATGAAATATTGTAGTTTTAAGTGTGCATTATCAAGCATTAAGACATATGACTGCATGTATCATGTACTAGCATGGATCAAAAACTAGGATCAGGGTATTGCTGTGGAAGGTTTGATCATTTGTGTATCTGATTAAATTGAAAAAAACTGAAGTATAATGGTTGATAGCATTGGCTTGCTATTAGGCTATAGTGATTCAACTTTTCAGTTGCACATTCGTCCAATTTTAATATATCTTGAACAATAATAATTTTAAAAAATTCACTAAATTCCACTCATTTATGCATCACTTCTTTTTTTTTAACTTACTGTTTTCAGCACTTTTGCAGGGAGTATTAAAACTAAAACATAGAGAAATGGCTGATGACACCCGTCCCATTGATCTTAACTGCCCTTGTATGGTATGCTTGTAAGAGGTCACTTTTTCATTCAATAAACTGTTTGCAAAAATCAGCATCTGATATAGTTTATTTCTTTTGTCACAGGTTTGCAAGAACTACACTAGGGCTTACATCCATTGCCCTGTGACAAAAGATGCTATGGGGTCTCAGCTTGTGTCATATCATAATTTATATTACATGATGCAGGTACAAACAATATCATGTGATAAAAAGATGTATTATAAATGTGTGGTGGTTATATTATGTGATTAGAGGCATTGTCCTTCTCAAATTTACAACTTAGTAGGGATCTGCACTCTTCAATAATTGAAGGAAGGTTCCCAAAGTATGTTTACCTTTATATTTGATTAGTATTTTATCTTTTTTTTATCTCACTATTGATTCGACTTAATATTTTTTGTTCAACAATTTTTTTCTTTCGTTATATGCCAATAACCATATTATGTTTTCTTATAGGTTTGTATGCGACTTTCTACACAAAATGGTATGTTAAAGAAAATTACATCAGCCTTCCTTGAATTCTGAGTGCATTTCATTACTTTTACTATTTTTTCAAAAACTACATAACACTCCCCACTTGTTCAAAGAACAGTATGACAAAACTCATTTTACAGTTCTAGTTGATAAATCTGTTAACTCTGCCTGTTAAAAAAATCAGAAAACAGAATGTCAGTTGATGGCTCTGTATTAAACCTGCCAATAAAAGGCCATCATTGGCTCATCAACCCACCTTTAGTTTTCTCTATGCTCTTCTCTTTTGTCTTAAAATGAACATATCTAGGCAATGAGATAGAGCTATTGTACCTAAATAAATTAAGAGTGAAGATATAATTTGACTCTATTTTTGTTTTGATTAAGGTTGGATGACAGAGTATAGAAGAGATTTATTAGCTGAAAGAACAAAATTAAGTTTAACTATAGTGTAGAATGTTAGAGTGTCATTTTATAAAAAATAATTTGATAGATTCACTTCTTTTTTCTTTTTGTTTTGGAACTGAAAACCACTTTATATTCATACTAACATTATCATTCTTTCGAATCTACTGAGATATTTGTCACGAAGCTATTAGACCTTACATCTTTCATATTGCAGTTCCCGAAAGGTGATGTTCCTGAATGGGTTTGCAACGCTATGGAGGTGGCTAGAATTGACATCTCTTCCTGTTGTGCTCCATTTTCATCACACCAAGAACATGATTCCAAAAATGAGTAAGATGAAATAAATGAGGTAGAAATGGCACAAGCAGGCAGACATACATACATGAAAGTTGCATTGAAGAGATACAAGAATTAGTTTAGAATGACTTTTGCGGCATAAATTTTGTATCCTGGTTATGTTGCTTTAGTAAAATTTATTAAAGGTTAGTAGCATTTTTTGGTCCTTTCGGCTCTTATTTATCATATTTATCTCGAGAATCGAGATTCATGTTGTATCCTAGCATGTTGTATCCAAATCTGCATCTGCAATTTTTAAACTAAATTAAATCTCGGGCTCTCTTATACTTTGTTGTCCTGATATACCACTACATGTATGAAGTTGAACTCATACTTGGGATCGATTTTCTATTACATCTTCCTCTCAAAAATTGCTACTGTACACTTGAAATTAAACTTAAACTTTGGTCTATTTTTATATCAAACTTAAACTTTGGTCTTCTTTAGCCACTTGGAGTTGTTCCTGTCGTTAAAGATAGAGATTATACCTTATTTGATGTTGGGTATAAGGTGACATCCTTAATGGTTTTGAAATACAGAGAATGGCTCATAATCTCTTACTCTAAAACACCTTTACAGATTTTGAGGAAATATTATTTCTTGAGCAAATGAAATATTGTAGTTTTAAGTGTGCATTATCAAGCATTAAGACATATGACTGCATGTATCATGTACTGGCATGGATTAAAAACTAGCTGCACACATTTAAACTTCCATATCAGTTTCATTCTAGTTGAATTCAAAGGGTTTAGAAAGAAGAGAGTAGTGATATGGAAGCTGTTAAAAATAGGTTCAAATTTTCTTAGCTGTGCATGTGCAATAAAATTAATTTTCACTTTACCTTCCTGTAGTCTGTTGTCATCTATCTCCCCAGGTATTAGCTATCATTTAGCATTGAATTCTGTTTTGTTTGATAAGTATATACCTTTGTCAGTCTGTTGATGATATTAAAGTTGATTCCAGTGTTTAGTTTGACATTTATTGTGCTAATCACTATAGTAATTCATGAGACTTAATAAAATCTTTGTTTTCTACTCTGAAACCATCCCAGTTTGCATATTTGATGAATGGTTCTTTCAATCCCTAGTTCTATTGCTTATAGCTTCTATTTCAATTAATCATTTATGTAAACAGAAGAGCAAGCAACCTTAATTTGCTAGTGTATTGGAGTTGCTCACCATGTATTTAAAAAAAATAACAGGTGATTTGCTTAAATTCAATAGACTTTTAAGATTCTAAAGAAAGGAAAACAATAATCAAGTAAATTACTTTGTCCCCCTTCTATCTTTTGTGTTTACTAGGTAAACATCCCCTTTGTTATGAAAAGCTACTCAAAATGCTACAACTAATTCCAAAAAATGTTGTCATTTGTCTCTTTGATTAATATCTTATGCAGCAAACACTACAAAAAAAAATCCCTTGCGCCTACAGACAAATCAAGTTATTTCATTACATAGTTAGGATTAGGATTCTAACTTCCTTCCCCTTAGAAAGATTATCATACTCAATAGGGTTGTGCAAAAAATCCATTTGAACTGAACCGCACCATAAACCCAACTGAACCAAACCATAATTATCTGAATTGTTGAACCCAAACTGAACCGTTTGAACCGGTTTTTTAAAAGTAGTGCTAAATTGAACCGTTTTCTTATTCAGTTCTAAAAACCAAATCCAATCTCACTAATCCATAACAATCTAGAAAGAAAAAAAAAAACATTTCGCACAAACATTCCGCAATCTGAGTTCTCTCATCTCAACTCTCATTCTCTCAACTTTCATCCCCTTCAACCTCCTCAAACCCTAAATCCCTGAATTAACTCTATGACTGAACCCTAAATCCTCAATCGCACATCACGCAGGGATTACAAGGTTGCAATCGTTCCCAAATCGTTCTTCATTGAGCTGCAATCGCATCGTTTGCGGGTCTCTACGACCTCCACAGGGATTACAAGGTTGCGCAACAACAATCCTTTACAAGGTTGCTCATCATTCGCGAGTCTCGTCCTCCACAGGTATCTATTTTTGTTGCGCAAGACCCAACATATTTCGCACTTTGCGGGTTCGCATGCACGCCATGTTTCTTTGCATTTTAACCCCTGCAACATAGTTTAAGCTTGCATTTAATCGTTGATCATGTTTACAACATATTTGTTTTGTATGTTCACAGGATTAGGAAGGATCCGTTGAGGTAGCTGGAAGACAAGTATACAGTGAAGAGTGAAGACCTTATAGTAACATTAACATCCCTTCTTATCTTTTATTTTTCTTTCAGTTTTTCTTCTACTTTAGTTTTTTCAAAATTTCTTTGTCATTGATGTCCCTGATTCTTGCTCAAGTGATTTACAATGAGTGAGGGAAATTAATACTTTGCCCAAGTTATTATCTGAGAATTGAGATTCAAATCTGAGTAGTATAAGAAAGTAGTATACTTCCTTAATTATTTGATTCTTTTTGCTTGACAGTAATGTGGGAACTATTTTATGGTTCACTATTTCATTCTGTTGTTGGATATGTTGGAAATGAACAGAGTCCCACATTAGGAAGTTTAAGGGTATATAAGTTTGAGTGTTAATTGACATGACATTTTTGGGTAAACAAACATTGATCTTAAGCTAATGCTCACATTGAAAATTATTGGCCTTTGCTTCTCTTTCATATTTATTCTTTAGATAATGTTTATTGATAGGAAACTAATTTGTTTTTTGAATAATGAATCATGAATAAAAAAGGGGTAAAAAAGTGATTTAGAGCTGGTGTTAGTTTAATTTTTTTGACATAGCCTTTCTCTTTAGGCCTCACAAATTTAGAGCTAGTGTTAGTTTAAAGTGATTTAGAGGTATGTCCATCTGAACCTGTACCCACATTGGTTTCTTCTGCCTTGTTCCCATCTCTGTCACCCTTTTGGTTCTTTTTGGACTGTGCATTCTTAATGCATCTTTGCACCTGAATTTGGAAACTACATATAAAATCTGTCACAAACTCAGTGCTCCAAAATCAAGTTAAGAGAGTTAATATCATATAGAAATTATAGACAAAACTTACATCTTTTGGAAACCACATATAAAATCTGTCACAAACCCGGATTGGGCATGGAGACAGTATGGCCACTACAATTGCTAATGTGACTACTTTCTTGAGATATATACTGCAAATTAAAGTGACATAATTAACAAAATAACTCTAATTAAATGACTAATTAAATGGGTTCTGTTTCTCATACTTTGAGTGGGTGCAAGAACTGCAGGGTAGATTGTCTATGTGGATGCCAATAATAAAGATAATTAGCTACCTTAAAAAAATATGTTCTTTTGTACCCTTTTACTAATAGACCTCTTCAAAATTCTCATTGGACATGTTGGGGTTATTGGATGATGCAGGGGATGAGACCATTGAACTAAGTGCAGAATCAAATTGATTGTCCGGGGCATTGGCCCTCCGTGTTTGATGAACTTTCATTAATAAATATATGTGTGGTACTTGGTTTCAGAACAAACCATATATGCATCTACCTTTTGGATTTAGGAATAGGATTTAATTGGTTCCAAAGAGGTTATTCTTATTTATGATTATTAGATTAGTCACCATATATATTATATTTAGGAGTTTCTATCTAATCTTTGTGACAGTTAGCACTAGCTAGCATAAGAAGTGTCAGCCTCACTTATCAAAATTAAATTCTAGGAGGTTCTCAAACTCTGGCCTACATTACTTACTTGCTGAAGCTCAATCCAAAAAAAAATCAGCGGGCAGATGAAAATTTCTCTATCGACCAAAATAATTAGTCTTGACTGAGACTTAGCTAGGTAGGGCATTTGAAGACCATGATGATTCGTTGACTTGTCCCTAGTTTTGTGCTTAATTTAGATCTCGTCTTCCAATTCCTTTTAAATTCATGTGATACTCAATGGGGTTGATTAGTTGTCATTTATTCTGATTTTGAGTTTATTTTGAATAGAAAGACATTGTGTTAGTGTGTTCACTTTTCAAAAGGATAAGCTGTGTTAGTGTAACTTAAAAATAGCATGATTGGCAATTAGGAGGATAATAGTTATTTACTATATTGCTGATAATAATATTTGTTGTTTTTTCTCTCCTTTGGATAAAATATTCTATTATATTCTATATTTGTATAATTGGTGTTCCTAAATTTTGTAACTAGCCTTCTGCTAAATATATCTAATTATGACTGCTAATTAAACACCAAATTTGCTACCAATTTGCTAAACACCAAATCTACTACCAATCATCCTTCTTTATTTATCAATACATACATATGTGCTGTTTTTCATTTTGGAAATTGGAAAATATATTGAGAAAATTTATCTATCTATTTGGGGATTGATTCATGCATTGGAGGGTGGATTGAAGGAGTTCTTCCTTGCAGTTTTCAGAACAGTCTTGTCAGCCACTGTGAAATATGTTGCTCCAGCAACTGCAAATTAACATAATATGGTTAGTTAGATGATTATGAAGATATTAATTAGCTAGATATGAAGTAGACAATAATTAATTAAGGTAACCTGTGGAAATGATGAGAGCTTGAGAGGTTTTGCTAATTGGTTTTGCTAATTATATGATGAGTCTGCTTGTTACACTTGTTCACTATAGTTTGATAACTCCATTTGCTATTTTGCTTTTTCTTACATTACAAGGTCACTCTTTGATTTCAGGTTTATGCATTAGGAGCAATCATTATATCAAGATGGGTTCTGGCAAGGTGGAATGAGAGGAAGGACAAAGGGAGGTCTCCCAATGATTACAGGGATGAATGGAGGCAGTCTGATATTTAGACAGTGAATAGAAATTTCATTAGCTTTATACAGTACTATTTCAATGTTTTCACATTCCCTGTGTGAATGGAAACATGTTTCATTTGCTAAAAAGAGCCAAATATAGTTGAAGATGCTCTCTGTCTTTTTACCAAGAGTTAGTACATATTTGGTTTAATTCCAAAGGATGACATTGATTCTTTCTGGTCAATAGTTCAATTTTACTTTGTTATTGAAGAGCAATTGCTTCTCATTAAACAAATTGACTTCAATTTTATTAAACAATCCATCAAAATAATAGTTTCTAGTTTAGAAACAGGTTCTGAAATCAGTTCAAAAGTGGATCAGAATCAAGTTTCAAAAGCCAGTTCAAAAATAAATTAAAAAATAGGTCCAAAAACCGGTTTTTTTAAAAATGGATAAAAAACTGTTTTTGAAACCGGTTCAGAAACCAGTTTTTGCACTTAAAACCGATTCAGATCCAAGATCCAGATTAAAACCGGTTTAGATCCATGAACCGGTTCAAAACCAGTTCGGAATCCATTAACCGGTTCAAAACCAGTTCGGTTAAATCTAAACGGGTTTGGTCATGAGAAAAGTGGATCAGTTTTTTTAAACTTATCCAACATTTGGTTGGGGTTTGGTTTTGGTTCAGTTTTAGAAATATTTGATCCATGCACAACCCTAATACTCAACAAACAGTTACTCAGAGTTAAGCTAATTAAGTGAGTCTTCTCAATGTAGATTAGATAGTTAAGCTCTCTTGTACTGATCTTCATCCATCATTTATATTGACCATTTGGTTCAGCATTTATGAGTGCAGTCTGAGATGACCTTGCAGCAGCAGAAGCATTTGGTGTATTGTCCCTCATGTAATCATCAAAGCCAAGCTTGCTCATAGCCCACAGGACATCCTCTGTTCCATGTTGTTGACACCAAGAGGAAGTGAACCATGCAGAGAGTTTCCTGTTAAGTACAAGGTTGTTAAGCTAGTAAGCTGAAAAATATCCTCTGGTATGGTCCCACTAAACTTATTCATGCTAATTCTAGGAAGTATAATTTTCCATGGATCCCCGAATTGTCCCTTGAATCCTTACATGTAGATATCCTAAATTGGCATCATATCTTGTAACTTAAATATCACATTCCTTTCTTAAGGTAGTTGCTGAAGATTGTTGGTAAGAGAAGGTAACACTGCCTTCCGTTATGCATCGTGTTAATTTGCTGGCATTGCATTTTTTTTATGTCATGGTAGTATCTTAAATGAGATGTATTTTATCCCAAAAATGAGACTCAAATGCCTTGTTAGAGGATGAAATTGTGTTTATAATAGAGGTACTCTACTTAAAGTAGTACAAGCATTATGAAGTGGTAATAGACTTGTTGAAATATGAAATAGAAGATGATTAAGAATTTGTAGTTAGCATATCAAAAACCAAATACTTTATCTGGAATTACAATCATGTTGTGGTCCAATGATTCATACTACTATAAGATAAGGATCCAACAAAGCACATTAATGACGATATCATTTAGTCATCTTTCAGACTTTGAGAAGCATTATGATGTGACACGACATTTATAACTTTGATGATGCCAGGTACTATAAACGTGTATTTAGAGAGTTCTTCGTGGCAACTGATGCAAATGTTGAAAAGAACTCACCTATTACTGTTCATGCATCCCAATACCATCGCTTTGGATGGCTACTTTTCTTGACACTTTGTGTACATGCTTTCAGTCGTTTCAAAGATTTGGTGACTTGCACCAACGGTTTAATTTCAATTTTGGTAAGTTGGATTCTTATAACACTCTTTTAGTCTTTTCACAATTGGGATTTCTATGAAGATGTATGAATATCTTTTCCCTTTTCACATAGTTCTGAAGAAAATTGTTGGAACTTCGAACCCTTGAATTTTTTTTATAAAATAATTGTTTGAGTACTTCAATGATTTGTTCATTAATATAGATTCTATTATTTCATTCTTTTTAATTTGTAATATTTGCCTCTTTTTGTGTGGGGAACAAAGGAAACCATTTCTTACTTGCTCGGTGTATCTGTTACAGGCTATCTTAGTTATTCATATTCCTGCTCGTTTTCGGAATTTCAACATTATCGACTCTTCACGCTTTGGTAATCGTCTTTGTTCTCCCTTCTTCCTTGCCTTTTATTGAACATACTTTTGTTCTCTTTAAGGGGGCCTGCTCTTTGCATACACACTTGATTTCCCTTTTTTTTTCAATTTCTTTCCTCTTTTCTCTTTAACAAGTTAAGGAAGAACAAGGATTGGTTATGAACTAGCTACAACAATTTCCAAAGGTAATTTATCTCTATAGCTGTCGTCACATATTTACATTTCTGCCTACAGACAGAAACTGTAGGGGCATAAGTTAACTCCATACGTAGAAAAAAGCTATGCTGACAGTGAAAGATATGCTTAATTATGTAATTAATACGAGTTGAGCTGTGATGAGATGATTAGCATGGAAGCAATTGGGCTGATTTTTTTTTCTTATCGGAGCAATTGGGTTGAACTGAACAAAAGCATAACAAACAATATTTACTAAAAATAAAAGTTGACAAAAAAAGTAAAAAAAAAAAGCTTTAAAGCTATTGGGCTTTTAAAGAGGAATTAAATTAGTAGGTATTGGGCTTTTAGAGCAAAAGTGTGTACTTTCTCTTCTGGGCTCAATAATAGGTTAGTGGGTTGTCGACCAAAAAAGAGATTAGTGGGTTTGGCCATTGCCTTTTTGTACCAGTTGTCCTTGTTCCTTTAATGAGTTGGTATTCTGACAAAAAAAAAAAGAAATAAAATTTGGTTTGAGCTTAGAAAGATACTACCTTTATTTTTATTTATCTTTTTCATTTCAAGGATGTTTTTTTTCTATTAATCAGTCATGTTTAGAAGTTTAAGAAGGTATTAATTATATTTTTCTATTTTTACTCATAATAAGAGAAATAATAAGTGAAAAAATAATGAATAAAATAGTGAGATAAGGGGCGTATTAGGAAAAAATACAATAAATAAGTATGTATGTAAATTAACACATTTATTGTATATCTTAATTTGTGTGTTTCATGTAATGAGTCAAATAAATAGAAATGGAGATAGTAGATAATAAAAGATATATATATATATATATAAATAATGTGTATTTTGAATAAAAAATTAGTCTAAATATTTATCCCACAAATATATAAAACTAATTTTATTGAGGCGACCATATATAAAATTACATATATGTAATGTGTATTTTAATTTTAAAAGTGATTAACTATTTAAATGTCACATTTACATTTAGTAGAGGTGTGCATTGTTTAGCATTTGAAATTTGAAGCGAGTCGGCTTAGGATATAAGATATAGGGTTAGGAAAGATGGGATGGGAAGCATGGTTATCATGACATAGGTTATGTTAATGGAATAATTGTTAATTGAACATTGGATGACTTGCATGGCTATCAGTGAGGCATGTCTGTTTAGGGCAAACTTTTGTAGTTTACAACCTATAATATCATGCAAGCTCAAATTCTGCAGTGAAGGTAGGAATTCCAACATTGGCGGTAGCATTACGCAATAGGTGCCAGGAACACAAACGATGATGCGCATTCGGAAACACCATCTGAATTGCATTTTTAATTGCCAAGTCTCCATCTGTGATTATGGCCCTTGGCTCTTTACCCTTCATTGCTTTTGCAAATTGGCGCAACACCCAAACATATGTCTCCTTAGTTTCATTCCCAACAACAGCTGCCGCAAAAATTGTTGACCTATAGGGTTATTCACACCAGAGAAGACAACTAGAGGTAACAAATACTTGTTCTTCTTATATGTGGCATCAAAAGCCAGGACATCACCATAAACTTCATAGTTCATTTGACTAAAACCATCACTCCAAAATAAATGTTGTAGTCTACCATCTGAATCAACAGTATGCTCACAAAACATCTTAGAATCATTTCTTCCCATATCATGCAAATACTGCAATGCTGAACTAGCATCACTACGTTGCTTTCGCCTCTAACGAAGAATTTGGTTATAAATGTCTTTTTTTTCTAAAGCCAATCTTTTCATATCCGCCACACTGGTTTGCAAATGCCCCAAAAATATGAGGTGGGTGAATTCCAACCTTCATCATATTATTGAGTTGACTAACATCACTCACACTCATCTTCCTATGTGCCGGTAACATTGAACAAAGAACTGGATTTAACAGGTCATGAGAATGTTTATCAGTAAAGCAAGTAGCATACCAACGACCTGTGACTTTATCAATATGAACCCAGAATTTAGCTTGACAATTACGTCTGGTATTAGCTTTAGGATCACGCTTCTTGTCTTGAACATTTTCCTTTCGATCACCATGTCTACTACAGACAAAATCTTGCCCCAATGTCTCACCAGTTTTTTTATTTCTTAACATTCTTCCTCTTCGAATACTAAACCCATTTACTTTGACATATCGCTCATAAAAGCCATAAGCAACATCCAAAGAAGCAAAATCATACTTACAAATATCATGGGGGCTAAATCTCTCCAAATCTATACCTATTATGTCTTCATCACCATCAATTCGGATTGCTTGTTTGCTCTTCATTCAATTCATCACAATTGACATCTGAACTAGCATCATTGTCATCCACATTGCACCTTCCTTCATCCACAAAAAAAGTTTCCTCCCCTCCCTCATCCACCAACAAGACTCCTCCTTCTTCTTCAGTAGACAAGAAATCATACTCGTCTTCTTCAACAAAGACAAAGGCATCATCACCATGTTCATCAACTAAATAATCACTACACATTTCTCCATCAACACTAGTGTGACATTCATCTTCTTCATCAACCACAAATGCATCGGTCCCATCTTCGTGAACTAAATAAGCACTACACAATTCTCCATCTTCATTGCTAACTTCGCTTTCATCATCTACGTAAAAGTGTAAGTTTTCCAATTCCTACAAACATTAAAGAATATACATTCTTATAATTACAATAGTGTTTTCAGCAGTGGACATTACCAATTGCACATTACCATGGAAGGGTTGTAATTAAATTACACTAATAATCAGACATTACAAATTATATGCAACTGACTAATACCTTGAACATGGTGTTTTCGGAGGTGATTGGTTGCTCTTGCTCATCCATTTTGTCAAATTCCAGATCTGGACAAACCACCTTCCTTGTAAAAACACCACGCAATTAAGAACAATTCAGAATCTGAGTGATACAAGTATTAATATTGGGTTATATAACAAAATGTCACATTATGTGAATCTAATTCCATTTGGGATGGCAATAGTGTAAGCTTGTCAGCATGACTATCATTCAAATGGGAAAGGTAATAAAAAAATATATAAATGATAGCTAATTTCGTTCTTATTTTAAGGGATGGTTTACAATTGTGCTTTACTATGAAGGAAAAATAACCAATGTAAAAAACATAATTTAAAGCCAATGTCACCCAAACTAAATTGTAATAGGAACCAAACTAAATTGTGTAGAAAAAAATGCAGAGAGTTACCTATGACACAAAGTCGTCGTGGTCAAAGTGGGAGATTTCAATCGCAGATCTTCTTTTTGGATCAGAGAACTTCAAACACAACCTTCAAAATCATACCCAGCCACAAAAAAAACACACAATTTAGAGAACTTCAAATGACACCAGCGGATGAAGGGAGACAATTAGCAATAACAGGAAAATTCCAAAGATCTAAACAAGTGAAAATAATACCTATGATACAATGACGTCGTGGTGAAAAGTCAGAACTTCAATCACAATCTTTAGAAGATCCTCCCCAGCCGCGTCGACGTGAATCTATTGTGAAAATGTTGGACAAGGTCGCAAAATCGAGCTGCCGTAGATTTTTAATCCTAAACCCTCAAGATCGCAAGCTTCAAAATCGCAACCTTCTGTGTGAGAGTTGGGTCAGGGATCTTCAATCACAACCCTCAAAATCCTAATTTTCTTGTGAGATCTTGATCAAGTGTACTCAGTCATGATTGTGTGAGAGTTGAGTAGAGAACCTCGCCGCGAATAAAATGATGTGCAAATATTTTTAGGGGTTTCCAATTTCATCATGAGTAAAGTGAAGTATAGCCTTTATTGCAATTTCTCATAAATTTTGGACCAAATCACAATTACTTATTTTTTACCAAACAGGTAACAAAACTGGGAATTTGAGGTCAACAAAGGTGATGTACAAGTGAACAACCCATTTAGAAGATTCACTGTAGCCTTCACCTAAATATATAAAAGATGTTCACCAGAAATTTAGTTTTCGTGTATGACTTGGGGGGTTCGGTTCCTACTAGAAATTCAATTTCCGATAAACAGTTTAGAAAACTGATAAACAATTTAGAAAATTGTTTACCAAAAATTAAGGGGGCGTTCGGGGTGGTTGCGGGTTTTCAATTTTTGGTTTTTAAAATTTTGTATCAAGATTTTACAACTCAAAACTAAAAATTAAAAACCATTTTTTGTGGTTTTCAAAATATCTATTTTGAAAATCACAAAAACAAGTTTTCAGTTTTTGGTTTTGAGTTGTAAATTAATTCAAAATTTTAAAAATAAAAAACTAAAAACTCGCAACCACCACCCTGAACGGGCCCTAATTTCTCTAACACAATTTAATTTGTGTTCCAAAAAATTAATCTCTGGTACACTTACATACCGGAAAGAGACTTCTTTTTTGAGCCAAAGATGGTTACAACAATAAATCTTTAGGATGCTTAAGATGCTCTTAAATTTAATGGCTCAAATATGTTTTAAATTTTTGAAAAAAAAAAATGTTTTAATTAGTTTATATTTAATTTTAGTCTTAAAAATATGTACTTCCCGTCCATAGTGTGAAACTAAAAACTTGATTATATTAAAATTAGTCAAATTAAATTTTAAAAATTTCATGCCATTAATTTTGATAATAAATAATTGTAGTCTTAAAAATATGTACTTCAAGTCCACAGTTAGGGTTGTAAATGAGTTGAGTTATTTAAGAACTATTTGCGCTCGGCTTGTTAAATGCTCGATTAAGCTTGTTTGTTTAATTAAACAAACAAGCACAAGCTTAAAGTTGGGCTCGATTATTTAAATGAACTAAGCTCAAGCCTTATAAGCTTGACATTAAGAGCTCGTGAATAGCTCGCTTATTATATATATAATAACTAGTCGGGTACTCGTGCGTTGCACGGGGCCGAAATAGGAGGAAAATGGTAGAGAATTGGTGATTAAATTTAGTTAAGAGTGTATGAATGAAATTGTAAAACAGTAATTAGTATAAAACAAAGAATGAGGGGAAAATAATTATAAGACTAACCATTATAACATATATCATTAAGTCAATTACATAATAGTAAATATTGGTAAAGGTTTTTGCTTCTAGCAAGCATTTTTCTTATAGGTCATACAACATGAAATTGGTCTTCAATTTGTGACTGAAATAATTTGTTCTCTATCTTCAAAAATTAGGGAAAGAATTTCTCAGATGGACCTGAAAACAAAGCTCGAAAATGTTATATAGGATATTATAGAATATGCTATTTGTTGTTAGCAAAAAATTGCAATGAGAATGTATTGATCAACAATAAAAAAATGCATAATAATAAATATTTAATAATAAAAGAATTCAGTAGCAACCTAATTTAAATTCTGGAACACTTCTTTGTATATAACATTTGTAGTTGTGTCTGAAACTCTTGTTTCGTCGTCAATTATGAGTAATTTCAATCCTGCTCTGTTTGTGACTTTGGATACTGCAACATATAATTGGTCATGGGAGAAGACAGGCTTTGGCAAGTAAATACCTACATGCTTCAAAGATTGTCCTTGACTTTTATTGATGGTCATTCCAAATAATACAACAATAGGGAACTGTCTTCTCTGAAACTTAAAAGGTATTCTATTATCCGATGGGGTCAATGAAAGTCTGAGAATGAATACTTTTTGGCCCACATTAACTCCAGAAATGACTTTAGCTTCCAAAACATATGTGCCTAACTGAGTAATAATTAGCCTAGTACCATTGTATAGACCTGAAGATTGATCAATGTTTCTTAACAACATTACTGGTGTGCCAATTTTCAACTTCAATACCTGATTTGGAAGTCCTGATGAATTAATTGTGTTAAAAAATTCTATAGTATGAATTTCATCAGGAGTATTTGAATTAACACTCTCTGAAAATGGAGTGTCAAAACTGAGGTATGTTTTTTCTTCTCCAGGCAACAATGACAACATATATTCATTCAAATTGAACACAATGTCGTTGGTTGGTGCTAAAATAGCTCGATTTTAGAAAAATGATTCATCATGAATGTTATGTAACAATGAAGGATAAGTACTTTCCACAATACTTGCAATTGGATCAAGAGAATCTGAAATTAGTACATCCTGTGGAATTTGAATACTAACCTCTCCATCATTTGGTTCCCCAATGGTTCCATCACCAATACTATGCACCCATTCTGAGAATTTCTTCACTTCTTCTACATCAAAATCAGAGCAGCCAGTTTGGAGCCTCATATTTTTTGTTAATGTAAAGACCTCACAATATCTCCAAAGGTATGATGCATTGATGCTAGAATGAACTACATCTTGCCTTGATCCTTTAGGAATTACTGGAAGAATTTGTCTAAAGTCTCCCCCAAACACTGTGACTTTTCCGCCAAAAGGTCTATTTAAGCTGTCACTGTTGGAGAAACACATGATGTCCCGAAGTGTTCTGTCTACCGCCTCAAAATAATGCTTATGCGTCATTGGTGCTTCATCCCAAATTATTAATTTTGCTCGAACAATAAGTTCTGCCAAATGACTTCTTTGTTTAATGTTGCAAGTAGAGTTCTCGTCCACATTTATTGGAATTGAAAATCTTGAGTGAATTGTCGTGCCTCCTGGAATTAATAAAGCAACAATGCCACTTGATGCAACATTAAGGACAATTTCTCCCTTGCTTCTAATAGCTGCTGAAATAGTTCTCCAAATGAAGGTTTTCCCTGTACCTCCATATCCATAAAGGAAAAAACATCCTCCTTTGTTGTTAGAAACAAATGTCATGATTTTTTCATAAATATTTCTTTGCTCTGAAGTCATTTTTTTCAATAGCTGTTGAAGCTCATAAGCTAATTGTTGCCTATCATAGTTTAGCTTATCAAAAATCAATCTATTGATGGACTGATTTACATTGTTAAGATCTGGCTGGGGCATTGTCCTAAAATCAGATAATCTCTTACCATTACTTTGCAACAATTTGTCTATCTCTGCAAGTGCCAAATTTTTTAGTTGATCCTCAGAAAGAGTTAAATATGCAGTTCATGCATAAACAATTTAAAAAAATATTTAGGTCTTATGATTATAAATGACATTGATGCATCTCATAATAGAAAAAATTGAAAGCAAGTAATGATTTACATAAAGATAACATACCATTACGTTGCAAAATTGATCGTTGTCTATGAAGAATGTCATCACTTAGAAATTCCCATGTTTTGTTCCAAACAAATTCAGGAGTGGAAATTTGATTTGATAGCAACAATGTTGTGAATAGTTTTATGAGATACGTTGCAGTGCCCCAGTGACTTGCTTCTTTGATTGCATCAATGTACTCCTTGTCATCATCTAAGAGTCCCAAAACATAGCAAGCATCTTTGAAGGTGGGATATATCACATTGTTAACAGTCCTTATCTGTAGATATGATGATGGCCCTTTGGCTGTTGTTAACAATATCCTTAGGTAGTAAAGTTCTCCACTTCTAGGGGGAACAAAATACAACCTTCCAATAGAAAATCCTGATTTCCTTGGAGTCCAACAATGATCTTGAGCAATCCAAACAAATTTTGTAGGAAATTCAGCATAAGTAAGATTTCTTGCTTCAGGATACATTCTATTGGCTTCCATCCATGACAAAAATTGGGATTGATGAACCCGCGATTTATCAATCAGAGCATCGATAAAGTCATTGTCATTCAATACAACGATGTGCTCATTTGGCAAGTGAAAGGACAATCTCTCAACGGATGGTTGCCTAAAATGAATGTCAAATGCAAATATTCTCCAAGCTGCCTCACATGAAGACAAATATCTGCAGTCATAATACATCTTGATTTCATCAACCTCTTGACTGTCTTTTCCAGCTTCATAAAATGTTGTTGTGACACGATCATGGCCTTTGTTCACATACTTGAAAAGATATTTGATTGACCTAGATTGATTGCACCATTCAACATTGATATGTGCATGATATTTCAGAAGAAGTTGTCTGTTGTACGGCACTACAAATCTATTATCAATGATATATTTTCCTTTCATAACTTTTCTTCCATCATCTCTTCTCCTATATAAGGGATAACCATCTTGATCTATAGCTGTTTTATCCAAAAATTTCTTAGGAAAGTATTCGGTGCACCTCCCATTTTGCATGCATGGAGATCTAAATTTTTTAGGACCACATGGACCGTGAACCATTAAAGTCTTCACTATATTAAACAACTCAGGGTCAGTATGTTCATCTGGAATTTCAGCTGAAATGATTTTATCAATATCATTGGGAGTTGGATATATCTATGCTCTGGATGCAAGAATATAAGGATATGAATGTGCGGTAATCCACGCTTTTGAAATTCAATTGTATATATGACTACAACATAAATAAGGACATTGCTAGCATATAATTATGATAATTATAGGTAAAATAAATAATTTGTATTACTTCTAATGAGCATAAGAAGGATTAAAATGATATAGCAACATACCTGCTTTCACTTTGTCAAAAATTGAGCCTTCTTTAATATCCTTCATTAATTGAGTTAGCTTCATCTTGAACACTCGGCAAATAATATCTAGCCTATACTCTGATATGAGGCCTTGGGTTGTCATCAATTTGACGATTTCAGGCCACTTATGATTACATGCGAATGTAATAAATAAATCTGGATAGCCAGCTCATCTACATATTCCCATAACATCTTGGTAATTTTGAAACATATATCTTGCTCCGCTGGTAAAGGATGAAGGCAACACAATACGCTTTCCATATGTGGCTGGATTGGTTTCTCCTCTGAGTATTGCATCAGAAAGTCCTTTGTACATTTTCGCTCTCAATTCTTTTTGATGAGTTCTTATGTAAGTTAACCGAGATGATTCTATCATGCTATAAGCATCGACCACAAATTGTTGAAACAGACATTTGGACTTCAATAGTGGAGAATTCTCTTTGTATCTTTGTTGAAGTCGGAATGCAAAAAACTCTCTCATTGTGACTTTTTCCCTTTTCTTGGAAGATTCTAATAAAAACTCATTATAGGGCACATCATCCCTATATCCATCTTCTTCTCGAGGAAACAGTAGAGGGTATTGCAACGGTAAATATGCAACACTTATGATAGAGATGCGTTGCAAAAAGCCTCCTTGACTTTGTACTATAACATCTCTCTCTGCATTACCAGTATCAAAGTCTCCTACAATTAATGCAGCTACTTCAGATGTTGTTGGCAAGTTATATCTTCTACCATCTCCTCCCCTTTTTCCTATGAGCCTCAATCGCACATCTAACATATTGTTTTCTTGAAAGCGGTCTCTAATCATTCTATATGTCTTTGCATATGGATTATATCTATCAAGTATGTCCTTAAGATCTTTGACTATTGAAGAATGCATTTGTGCATTATCATCTTCCATTTCGCATCAATGAAGGTGAAAAAAATACTATATCAAGTAGAAAACATAATGAGATTGGTTAAAAAAACATAAATAATTTGCAAAGTATCTAATATAAGTAAATTTGTTATTACCCGACAACATTCATTCTACTTGTCAACTCATGCTCGGTATCATAAATGTAAAGCTGGGAAAACTTTGGTTGTGATCCTATTGATGGAAGTAAACTTCCGATTCAGTGGTAATTTTCTCCTCCCATAACAAAAATTGGAGGAGCATTGCCTTCATTGATTGACTTGTCTATTTGACCTCCCATAGAGGTAAATGAAAACATCATGTTGAATGATCTAATATTTTGCAAAAAATATCTGTTTCTTTTATCCTTCTTATCAAACAAATCATTCAAGATTGCAGGAGGCTCCAATAAGTACGACAACTTTATCTTTCCTTGCATACAACATAATG
Source organism: Sesbania bispinosa (assembly GCA_026901365.1). Taxonomy (NCBI): domain Eukaryota; kingdom Viridiplantae; phylum Streptophyta; class Magnoliopsida; order Fabales; family Fabaceae; genus Sesbania; species Sesbania bispinosa. The sequence goes on from QLOH01000111.1 coordinate 1,422,435, forward strand.
CAAATTTTGGATTTTTTGCTCTGTATGATTTTTGCACACGCTCCGAGTAGCATAATATAGCTCCGCAAAATGTACATTCACATGTTGGGTCACCTAAGTCTAAATAATCTATAGAAAATGGAAATTTATTATTAGTGTTATATAGAATTAATAAAATTAAATTTGCATAATGAATATACATGAAGTAGAATCAACAATTTCCTCGTAATCCACTTCGTTATCATCCAGTTCATTGCCTTCGCCACCAGTGCATTCATCACCTTCTTTAGGGAGATTAATTATAAAAAATGGGTGCATAAAATATAGTTAGTATGTCCTTTCTCTTGTCAATTTATTATAAATAGTACCACCATAACAATATAAAATGCATTTTAGAAATCATAAAAAATGGCTCACCAATATCTTCAACAGGTGGAGAAGCATTTATATTAGGAATGTTAAGTAATGGGCTTTCTACATCATTAATTGAAGGTTCATCATCATCTAAAAAATAGAATAAAAAAATTCAATTTATTGTGTATTAAAGGTATATCCATTTGAAGTTAATGAACCCTTTGAATAAAAAATGAATATAGATAGTATTTTAAATAAATATTTAATATAGTCATAAGCATACCTGATAAATTTATGTACTCAACTTCTCCTGCTCTTATTGAATTTGGAGTAATGTTTTCGATCATAGTTAGCTGTGAAGTTTCCCTAGATCTTATAACAAATTTTCCCGAACAAAATCCGGTGGCATGTTCAATGCTTTTCGATGTCTGGGATGTCGTCCCCTTTTTTTGTTGGTTTGATATATGTAATGCTGCCCTTTGGGAAGTCAATGTGTTAACTATAATTGAACACGAAAGATAATTATTTCACAAATAATGAGTATCTCTACTTAATTTGTAAGATTTTATTATTATGAAGTTAACGTAAATATTAAAAATGTACCATTTGTAATATCAGACAATGGAGTGGTTACACGACTTTCCATTTTTAGTGTAGACGGTGTACAAAAGCCATCATTTGCAATGGTATTTGACGACAACGAAAGAGGAACATTGTACACTGCATTAAAAAGTTAGAATATTTAATCTTTTGTAATTAACTATTAAGTTGAAAAAAGGATATAATTGTCATTATACTATTAAATATAACATACTATTTGTAATGTTGGAGAGTGGAACACTTTGGTTGATAAAATATGTCCCATCAACATGATTTCAGCTCCCATCCTCAACAGTCATTTCACCATCACCATTATTAACCTCTTCCGTTTGAGAATTTAATTTTATTTCTGTTCGCTTTCTTTTGTTGTAAACAGATCCAAACATTGTTAAATTAATGTTTGCTTAAACAATGAGAAAAATAACTTAGCATTAACATAAGCTTTGAACATTATATGTGGTCAAGTAATATTTTATAACAACGGATGAATTCAAATTATATATTTATAAATGTCTATATAATAGAACTAAAATGATATAATGATTAATGTGGAAATAATGGAAATTAAATGATATGAAGTACCCTTAACTAAATATAAGAAATCTGCAACAAATATATTCATCGTATTTGAATATACAACTAAAACCAACCTTATGAATGCATGGTACTTCTTGGATACTCTTAAATCTATCAGTAGTTAATATTTATCATTATTATTGTTATTAAAAAAAATTAAATGTAACATAGGGATTATTGAATAGATAGTAACAAAATGAAAAATATAATTCAAAGGAAATAGTAAGTATTGGCAAATATTAAGGGGTTGAGCAATAACATACCTCGTAGAAGAAGCTCTACTCTATAATGATATGTTGAAGGAGAAAAGAAATGTTGAAGGAGCTATACTTTCTAATAATATGTTGAAGGAGGAGAAAAGAGATGAAGAAGGAGTTTGGGGAGGTATAAAGCAAATGACTCTTTCAAATAGAGTTCTATATATAAGGCACTATGGGAAGCTTTAATTGCCTCAAAGTTCAAAGTTTTGTGGAAGTTGAAAAAGCTAAAAACTTTTGAAGTGCCCAACAATGATTTAATTATTTTTTAATTAATTATATTTGGAAGAAAATAGGTTTAACCTGTTGGAATAGGAATCAGTTTGTAACTATTGAAGTGCCCAACAATGACTTGGCTAGTTTTTTATTATTATTTTGTACAGCTCAAGATTGCACGTAAAAGCTTCATGAAAGGCCTAACACAAATTTAATATATTGGAACTGCATGTTGACAATAATGTGTTATTTTGAGATGTGAGCAATTTTTGTAAAACGTTAACAATTAATTTCTTCTCCACCCGGTCATTAGTCACAATCATTTGAGATATTCAATGACCCATATCAAAAGTTACCTAATGACTAATATCAATAGTCTCCCTGGATACTCCCAAGGAAAAAAAACAACATTCATTCATGCTTTAGAAAATGTAAAGCCACACAGCATGATTAGACTCCACAATTATTAACAGTACCCAATATAATTAATCAATAAAACATCATTCATATCAGTTGGGCGCATACTTCATCTTATGCAAGTGTAATAAATTGGCGGAGACAATATTAGTAAATAAACATGAAATTGTTGTCCAAACACATGGCAATAACATCAAACAAACTGGAAATATGTTTAAAAAATATTTGAAATTTGCCCAAACATACTGGGCTAAGATATTTTCAGTTAAACATAAAAATAAAATCAACATTTCAAATTTTCTCCTTTGGCTCTATCTTTATCTTCATTGCTTTGTTCAGTTTGGTACTTGAAGTCTGAGTTCCACCCCCCTCAATCAATGGGGAAAGTTGAGCAGTGTCAAAAGTTCTCTTCCCATTAGTTTTGCTCAATGGAGTGACTTCAACATCATCAGATTCATTATCCTAAAACAACATGGGCCCCAATTAATCATAGCTAATAAGTCATCAGGAAAAAGCATATTTTAATAAAAATATAATTATAGATGAAATACAAATAATAATCTAACATAAAGAAAAAAAACATAAATAAAAGAATAGAATATATAACATAAAGTTAAAGTCAGAATGTTGGTTGCAATTTGAGTCAACATATAGTTACAAATAATTGCAGAAAATTCAAGTCTACAATGAGAAATAAAACTAAATAATAATCTAAATAAAACAGAAATGTAAACCATAAACAGGTAAGGGTGATTAGTTAAAAACAACATATATATAGTAATATTAGAAATGAAATGGCTTACTTCAATCTGTTGGGACATGAGAACTTTAGAGGTTGAAACTTCTTGCTCAGTTGTATCCTTCATAAACAACAATAAAAAAAATAAGAATTTCATGGATGAAATCTATAATTCAGATTTACTAATTCATCTGAAGCAGGTTTAAATATTTAAATTTTATTCACCTTCATATTATCATATACTTGTGTTGCTATTTTTTCTATTTCAGAATTGTCATCATCATCTTCATCCAAGTCCTAAGGAAATAATAAATGAAACTGTCAAATTAAATAAATGGAACATTTGTTTACAAACTTAAGTTGTAAATTGCAGTATATACATGAATAAGGTTAACCTTAATTGAGTGCATAATCTTATACTCATCAATGAGATCTACGTCATCGGTCATGAATTTCACTTTGTAAGTCTTGAAATTGTATAGAAGATTAGCTTCAGAATTTCCTGATTATGTGTTTCAATTTTTAACCACCATTAATCTTAAATGTTTTAGTTAAACTAAAATTAACCTTCTAATCAGACCCAAGTAATTCAGAAGCAGTTTTTCCTAGAAACTTAGATATGACAGCATCAAACATAATCAAACATGTTGATCCAGTCTCATCAATGGCATTTGCATTTACTTTAAACCTGATTCATTAACCATAGGAAAAACCTCATGTTATATTGTTAGGGGTATCATATAATAAAGAAACAAAACTTTGAAGTGTTCCAAAACAGTTTTGTTGTTTCTCAACTATACAATAAGTATCAAACCTATAATTTACCTTGGAACTACAACATTTAACTTGCAATTTTCACAATAATGTTTGCCTCCAATTTCCTCAACATGTTTGAAACACTTGTCTTTGTCCAGATCTATTTCTATTATGGTTGCCAACAGTGAACCATTTGCAGGCTAAAACATTGAAAGGAAACAAAGTTAATTTCAAATTAAATAAATAAATTCAAATTAATTGAGATCATTAGATCTCTCTGTGTTAAACTCAATTTATATTAATTAATATATATTAATTTGGTTATTAGATTTTTAATTCTAATATGATACCTAAACTCAAATACTGTATGTATCTTTTTAATTAACTATTGTAAAAAATGAGTAAAAATAACTAATTTCCATACCTGAATGTTGTCTATTATATCTGAGATAGTCATTCTTCTTATAATAAGTAAATCATCAGAAAGAGAAATGGATTGTTGGGAAGACATTTGGCTTACTACTTGAGTAAGAGATAAGTCCCCACTTTGAAGTCTACAGTATTTAAAACACAATGTAAGAACACACAGAACAAAATAAAAATAAGCATAGTACAATAATCAGATTAATAAGACACATACTTCTGTTTGTAAGTTGTAACCTCAGCCACATCTGGATTGATAAGCAACTTAGTACCATTGTATGCATTTGAAATTCCCACTTGACCTAAGAAAGTAGATGAAAAAATTAGATACTAATATTTCCTCATTTCTCAATGCTCAAACTGAGAATGGATACTGTGTTATTACACATAATTTACCATTGAAAATATTCCTTTTTGCAAGTTGTAAAATGACTACAATACCATCATTATTTTCTGTTGTTGCATTTAGGTAATCAAACATTTGGTCAGCAAAGTCCTCCCAAAGAGTGCATATGATTCGATTTTTTCTATAATTAAAAGCATCAAAGTTAGAGACTGGATCAAATTATGTAAATTTTGTACAGTATGCATTAATCATAAGATTTTAAAAAACATTCAAAATAGTAGTGCTGAAGCATATCAAAACCACTTACTGTAAATCCTCCAGGACAACATCAATAAGTTGTCTTTTCTTTCGTTCTTTATTATTCTCTTCAATGTCAGCTTTCTCAACAACATGACCAATAACATCTTGAAGAATAATAACCAATTAGCAAAAAAAATAAAGGAATGTGATGTGTCGAAAATAATATTTGAAAAAAAACTAACCAAATAAGGTTGCATCATTCTGTCCATTTATAATTTGATCAAAAGAAAGAAATTGGAAACAATGAACCGGAATTTGATGATCATCCGTTGGGATAACTCTTGTTGTTCGCATAAAACTGAGCTTAAACTTATGGTTGGTTGTCTTTAATTTAGACTCAGGTTGAGCAATGACTACATTACACATCTCATATGTACATCCTTCATGAATCATATTTAGGTACATATCCACATATGCACGTTTAACAGTTGCATGAATTCTATCTCCCTAAAGAAAAAAATAGGTAAGTTGAATAAAACTTGAAGGTATTTATGAAAATAAAGCATTATAAAAGGGGTGATCAACCTCACCTTTTCATCAGCAATAACCATTTCCAAACTGGACAGCACTCCTGGATTCTTAAAGTCATATGCTCTCCAGATACTAATTACCCTCACCTTAATTTTCCAGTCAACTCTTCCAGCTTTCAATTCATTGATGCAGGAGAATCTATGCGCCATCTTTACAAATTACAAAATATGGACTAAAGAAAAAAAATGAAACAGATTTAAAAGCAACATCTTTTAATAAGATCATGCAACATGTTAGGGAAACTGATAATAAAGAAAAGAGGCAATATAACTATTCCAGATCTATTACCGTTGTAGACACTAAGTTTTTAACAGAAAATCTTTCTAATACAACAAGAAGTTAAATCAGTATATGAGAATTTTGCATGAGAAAGTGAGGGTGTATATAAATAGGCAAACGAGACAGGTACAATTGAGAAATGGAAAGTGAAAAGTTAACTTTGGAATTCCAAATGACAATTTAAAATGAGCTGCTGGGTACACCTTTTTTTAAGAACTTAAGTTAACTCTAAGTTCCAAGCAAAAGACTATTCATAATACTGCTAGGTACACGTTTTTTTTTAAATTTAAATTCTACACTTATATTTTAATTAGTTTCATAATATAATAATAATAAAAATAATAATAGTAATAACAATAATATTATTAAATTATTAATTCAAATATATAATAATATAATATTATACATTTTACATTAATTAATAAATAATAATATAATAATAATAATTTATAATAATAATAATATATAATATAATAATAATGAGAAATTATAAATAATAATATTAATATAAATTAATTCAATAAATCAAAGTTTATGTAAGTGGATGTTGTAGTTCCAAGAAATAGATAATAATTGGCTGGTCCATGTTTATTCCATCGTATCACTAAAGAATGTTTATTCCATCGTATCACTAAAGAAAGGTTAGTGGGAGTATAAATATCCACTTATCATTCATTTCATACAAACATTGAAAAAACAAACATTTTGAATTCATTCCAACTAATCAATTTAGATATTCTTGAAAAGCCAAAATCAGCTCACAATTATTAGTTCTAATTAAATAATCAGAATGTGCTCATTGAAAACCGATTTATGGGTAATACAAAAATAATTAACAGCATAAAAATGTACAGAATAATGGAATCATAAACCTCATATTAATTGTACCTTCAAGTCATGCTAAATATAAGAGCCCAATATATTTCATATAAATGATCCTATTGGATATATTAAGAACGAGTGAAACCTCAAATTGGTCCCTGAAAGATATGAGGTCGATCAGGGTGGTCCCTGAAAGAAAGGAAATTGCAAAAAGGTCCCTCACAGATTGTAACATCAATCAAAATGGTCCTTCTGTCAGTCAAAGTCTGTTAAAATTAACAGAGTTAATGATGTTGCATGTTTTGTGCACAGTCAGCATCAAAAGACTGTAACTCTTCATAATGGTCCCTGCACAGTCACACAAAAAGATTAGAAACCCCATCAAATTAGTCCACCTCATCTCTCTCTCTCAGCTTAAACCTTCTTCTTCCCAGACTCTGTTTTTACATTCTTCTACCCTGAACCATGTGGTACAATCAGTGTAGCATTATTTAGCAAACCCAACGTAGGAAGAGAAAAGGGGAAAAAAAAGAAAAGAAAAGATGGTTCGGAGAGTGCTCTGAGGGCGAGAGCTTTCATTTTCGTATCTCAGAAGCTCATCACTTTATCACCATTTTCTTGATCACCAAACCAATCAGTAAACACAAATGCCCATCAACCATCAGGACGCAATTTTGTCCACTTCTGTTCTTTTCCCAGTGGCTGCTAAGCCCATAACCGTTGTCCCTCACCACGCCGGGAGTAACCTCTTCCATCTTCAACCATCCGCAGCCACCAATCACTGTCGCAATGCTCCAACAGCCTGCACATCGACCAAGCTTCCAGCCGCCAACAATCAGTTAAATTGCGCGGCCTGCATCAGCCAATGATCAACCACAGTGTGTGGCCAACAAACTTCAAGATCTGCCGCTGCCCAGCCAGCCCCCCACCTCTCAGCCATCACCTCCAGCAGCCACCACACCGTTGCCATTGCATCGCCTAGCTAATGTGCAGCACCTCTACCGCACAGACCACCAGCAAACCACCGCGTCGCTCAGCCTCGTCACTGCCGTCCAAACTCCCCTGCTGTAACCTCATGGTCTCTGCACTGCTGCAAGCCCCTGTCCTTGCCAGTGTCTCTCGAACCAACAGCCACCCCTCTCTCTCACGTGAACCAGCCTCGCTGGAAAACTTCCCCGTCGCGCGCCTCGGGTTTTCCTGTTTCGCGATCCACCATTGCAAACAGCCACCATCAGCAGCAGCAACGACAGATGTCGCGCTGGTCTTCGCCCTTGCCGTTTTGCGTCTTCCCTGCACGGCCAGCCACTAGATTTAGGTCATGCTTGCTACTGCCTGTTGCGCGTGAGAGGATGAAACATTGCATGGATTTCTTTTTTTGACTGAAGAAGAAGGTTTAAGCCCAGAGAGGAGGGGGACTTATTTGATGGGGTTTCCAATATTTTTGTGTGACTGTGCAGGGACCATTATGAAGAGTTACAGTCTTTTGATGCTGACTGTGCACAAAACATGCCACATCATCAACTCCGTTAACTTTAACAAACTTTGACTAACAGAAGGACCATTTTGATTGACGTTACAATCTGTGAGGGACCTTTTTGCAATTTCCTTTCTTTCAGGGACCACTCTGATCGACCCCATATCTTCCAGGGACCAATTTGGGGTTTCACTCTATTAAGAACTATATATTCACATAGAAAATTAACAACTATATAATGCCAAATACTCCCTATCAATATTAATGTCATGAACTTGCTCATAATAGGAACCTTATAAATCATAACATGCTCCCAGTGTTGACACTTGACAACAATATGAATTTTAAGAAATATGAAAGACGTATGAGATAAAAAATTAAGAATATAATATTTGCCTTACAACTTTGGATAGCAGAAAGCATGCTCATTGTACACTGCATTGTGGATTCAATTCTCTTGTATGATGATAGAAGACTATTCAAAAGTATGCAACAACATTAAATACCACCTGGGAACTCTTTGAGAATAAAATAATGTGTATTTAGTGATGACATTCAATTTCTTATGTATTTACTATTGTCCTATGTTTTTTTAAAAAATAGTTTGCGTATGTAACTAAATCTTCTTATTGTTGAACATTCAAAAATATTATCTATGAGCTCAATCTTTCAATTGTCATTTGGAAACAAACAATTAGAAGTTAATTGGGGCAATAATTTATCATCCTATAATAGTAACATTTAAGCTGAGAATAAACTTCCATTCAAATTAGCATAATAATAAAGTATTTTGCAATAATGACTTCGACAATATATAGTCACCAACATTACTTAAGTATATATATAGTATATATGTTCTAAAACATAAACCCCCAAATCAACTCATATAAACCCCTATGGATATATGAGCTTCGATGTCTCTATGACTATCCAGAAATCTAAACTCAACAGAGTCACCCTCCTTCAGTTTATTGTCTCTAACATACTGATACCATCCCCTTCCCAGGTAGCATTCCCCCTTCTTCTCCCTTGCCTCAGATCAGTAATGAATGCATTTCCATCTTCATCAAATATGTACACCATTTGTTGGCCCTCTTTTAGAATTGATTTTACAATTCTAGCAGGAATAGGCTACAATGAAAAAAAATTGAATTAAAAGACAAAAAGGGGACTAAGGCATAGACTAAAATATTTAAAGGAATATTGTTCAGGATATAAAATTACTAAATATACCAATGGATTAGTTTCACTTTCGATAGCTTTTGTGACCTTCGGCGTCCAGCCCATATTGACTTCTACATTGTCCTCAATATCATCAAAGTTTGAAGGATTAAATCTATCCCAACCTCCATTTTTTGGATAAGTAATCTCTTTACCATTATTATTCACAATCCTAATCTCAAAGAAATTAGTCCCACATATGAAAAGAGGATAGTATAAATATCTTCTAACCAATAGAATTCTACCATATACTGCACGTCGATGTAGAAAACATAATCACCCTCCCTGTTCCTAATTGTCCCGACACTATGAGCATTCTACTTAGGATCTCTTAAGTTGAAGTAACACTCTCTGAAAAGGTTTTCCCAAAGAGCATAAAAAGATGTACTTCAAGTCCACAGTTAGGGTTGTAAATGAGCTGAGCTATTCATGAACTATTTGAGCCCGACTTGTTAAATGCTCGATTAAGCTCGTTTATTTAATTAAACAAACAAGCCCAAACTTAAAGTTAGGCTCGATTATTTAAATGAGCCAAGCTCAAGCCTTATAAGCTTGACATTAAGAGCTCGTGAATAGCTCGCTTATTATATATATAATAATTAATTAACATAAATAATTAAAGTAAAGTAAGATTAATAAAAATTAGAAAAAAACAATTATAAGTTTATTTTTAAAATAAATAATAAAGTAAAATAATTACTCTATATATATGAAAATAAGTATTAAAATATTTCTTATATTAGTCAAGAAGTTATGTATTGAATTTCAAAAAATATAATATTTTAGAATTTTTTAACTATATATATATCATATATTAAGAATATATTTTGATTTTTATATTATCATTTAATAATAAAATATTTATTAAATACTAAATTCATAAACTTTAAAAATGATTTAAATAAAATTTTTATCAGAGCAAAAGTAATGAAGTTATAAATGATCTAAACAAGCCAAACCCAAGTTTTGTTTTTCTTTAACAGGCCAAGCCCAAGCTTTAAGTTTGGCTCATTTAAATAAATGAGCTAAGTTTGAACCATCCATTTTTTTCACAAGTCAAGCTTGAGTTTTAGGTACTCAGCTCGACTCGACTCATTTACATCCCTATCCACAGTGTGGAACTAAAAACAAAATTAGTTTGATTATATAAAAAATAGTCAAATTAAATTTTAAAAAATTCCATGCCATTAATTTTAAAAATATTTTTTTCTAATATTATGTAGTCAATATATTATTGAAAGCAATGAATTATATAAATTGTTTGATAATTATATCAAATTATTACTTATGATTTATATTAATCTAAATTAATATAACGGATATAGGTTCAAGCAATAAAAATAATTATCAAGTAATAAAGTGATCATGCATATTTATTTATATATAATCAGTCTAATAATCTTGTTTTAAAAAATAGAAAATATAGAAATTAGAGTATATAATAATTAATTTAGTGAACTAATTTTAAAAGTTGTATTTGAACATTTAGTCAACTAATATTGTGACGTAATAATTAATTATATAAATCAATAAATTTTACTCATGTAAAGTTAGCTCAATCGTAAAATTTAAATTGACTTATAAAGAATTCAAAGCTTCTAATAGTTTCATATATTAAAATTCAGTTCTGATAACACAGCCTAAGAGTTGAGGTTAAAACTATAAAAAAAAATATTTATTATTCATTTATGTTTTTGATATAATTAATACAGTCTAATATTTTTTATAATCTTATTTTCAGTTCTTAAAATCGATATTATCAAAATTAATTAAAATTTATTTTTTTTCTTCTTTTAATTCATTTATTACATTTAATAATATGTAGTTTGATATATATAGAGAGAGAAAGAGAGAGAGAGCGGAGGGTAGGTTTAGGGTTTAAATTTAATAATTTAGTGTTAGTTGTGAACCTCGACAAACTATTAAAGCACAAGCCCTTGCTGATTTTATAGCCAAGCTCACCCCAGCAATCCCAGGTTACGACGACCTTTGGGAAATCCACGTCGATGGGTCTTCAAATTCCAAAGGAAGCGGTGCAAGAATCTTACTTGAAAATACCTAAGGGGTAGTCCTCGAGCATTCTCTAAGTTTCACATTTTTTACCTTTAAAAACTAGGCCGAGTACGAGGCTCTCATTGCCGGCTTACAAATGGCAGCCGACATGAGGGCAAGACGAGTTTGACTTAATAGTGACTTTCAGTTGGTTGTATCGCAGGTCCGAGGTGATTACCAAGTCAAAGAGCCTCCATTACAGAAGTATATAGAGAAAGTCAAAGACTTTCTTTTAAGGTTTTCTGAGGTCCATATCAATCACATTCCACGGGAGAAAAACGCCAAGGCTGACATCTTGTCCAAATTGGTTAGCACGAGGTCGTGAGGGAACAACAAGTCTGTGATTCAAGAAGTCATCCCATCTCCGACTGTCGTCTTGGCACTCGGCATATCCGACTGTTGGTTCTCGAACATTTAGAAGTACCTCGAATCTGGAGACTTACCAGGTGATCCCAAGCAGGCATGGCGGGTTCAGTGCCAGTCCGTGCGTTATTGTGTAATGTTTGGAGTTGTATATCATTGGGGTTTGGAGCAACCGCTTCTGAAGTGCATCCCATTAGAAGACACATCTTATATCATGGCGAAAGTCCATGAAGGCGTTTGTGGACACCATCCAGGAGGAAAGTCTTTAGCTCGGAAAATACTTCGAGCAGAATACTATTTGGCCGACCTTAGAAGCCGACTGTACATAATATGTCAGGAGATGCGACTTTTTCTAGAAACACGACTCTATCCACCGGGTTCCCCCTGAGGAGCTTTCTTTTATTATGGTGTAGTGGCCATTTTCTTGGTTGGGCATTGACATTTTGGGCCCTCTTCCAACAACTCCCGGACAACTGAAATATCTTTCGGTTGCGGTCGATTATTTTATGAAATGGATCGAGGCTGAAACACTCTCCAAAATAATGGCCAAAAACCTATGTAAGTTTACTTATCGACTTATTATATGTCGATTTGGAGTTCTTAACATTATTGTTGCAGACTACTGGACCCATTTTTCTGATAAGGGTTTCCAAAGTCTCTTGGTCGACTTGTTCATTAAGCAGAGGTTCTCTTGAGTTGAACACCCCCAAACGAACAGACAAGTTGAGATCGCGAATCTCAAGGGGTTAAAAAGACGGGTAGACACAGTGAAGGGCCTCTGGGTCGATCAACTGCACCACGTCTTATAGGCCTATCGCACCATCCCCCACTCATCCACAAGCGAAACTCCTTCGAGGCTTGCATACGGCGTGGAGGCCGTCATACCGGTTGAAGTCGAAGACCCAAGCTTCCGAACGCTGACATATGACGCGGGCTCAGATGATGGTAGACTTCGGGAAGAACTCGATATTGTAAGAGCTCCGAGAACGGACAATGGTTCGAGAAGCCGCTACCAAGCGGCAACTAGCCCGTAATTAAAACGCCAAAGTCATTCCTCGGAGCTTCGTGGTCGGAGATATTGTCTTCCGCAGAGCTGATGTCGGGAATAAGAATGCATCCCAAGGCAAATTAGTTGAAAACTGGGAAGGTCCATATCGGGTAGTTTCAAAGACGCAGTCTAGGGCATACTCTCTTGAAACACTCCTCGGCACGCCCATACCCCAAACTTGGAACGCAGATAAACTTCGTAGATACTTCAGCTAATGTATTTCTTGTTCGCGCGAATAAATAAATCATTTCGAACTTAGTTCCTCAAATGTGTATTAGACTTAATCATTTACAAATTGAATAAAGTGACTCGTTTCAGACTTAATTCCTTGAAATTAAATTATCTCTGAATCCAGTTCCTTGAATTTTAAGATTATTAGTAGATATCGAACTTAGTTCCTAGATTATATGAAATATATTATGCTACCCTCTTGCTCCGATTTGCCACCTCAACGAGGAAATGTCAAACAGTGCCCTGAATCCTTGGCCTTTCCGAGGAACGGGTTTGACGGGAACCCACATCGGTAAATGTAGGGTTCCCTATTGTGCGCCATCTCAGAAATACTTTGTCGTAAAACAAGTTTCATAATTATGATCATAAGGAAATTGTTATGCAAAACAAGTTCAAACATTCAACAAAACAAATACAAGAGAAACCGACATTCTGACCTTTCATACAAGGCTTTCCTCGTTTTCGTTCGCAATCGGGGTCCTTTTTTCTCTGTCTAATCTAATGAATGGGTTCATTTGTTCTCATTCTCATTTGAAGTCGTGGTGCCCACCTTAGTCGGTGCAAGGTTGAGCTCGGTGGAGTCCGCGATCGGAATTAAGCTCATCGGCTCTTCCTCCCCTGGAATGCATGGAACTAGACGGTGTCCTTCCACCAGGCACCACTTTCGGTTCTCTATATAACACAATCTGGACATCCTATGAGTTTGTAGTTCCACGTTCGGGTTCAGATACTTCATTTGACGAATGGCGGTGTGGAAATATATGTTTACAGTCTCTTCCCAAAGGACTTCCAACTTCTCAATCTCTCCCTAGTACCATGCTTCTTTGTCGACTCGGTCATCCCGCTCTTCACGAAGAGTCTCAACGACCTTTTCAGCATCCACCACCGCCTTCAATTTCTCTGCTTTCTTTGTGGCGAGTTCCTGCTTCAGTGAGATTATTTCAACCGTCATTTTGTCCCTTTCCTCGATTAAATATTGCACCTTGGAAATAGCTCAATTCATCTTTTACTCATCATCCACCAACTTGGCCGATACTGATTCAAAAGTCTTTTTGATTTCTAGAAGGGCAACCAATTCATCCACGGCATATTTGAAGAATTTAGCTATCATGACACCTCTAAGGCACCAATGCTCGAGCTTATCCACATAGTCTTTCATTTCATAAGGACTATTGCCTCGGAACAACTTGTCCCCTACTTTCGCAAAAGCTCTTCGACCTCTTCCTCGATCATATCAATATAGCTCACTCAGTTCTCCTTCTCTTTTCGTTTATCACCCCTAACCACCAAAGTACCTCAGCTCGCCCCCGGTTCTCGAGCTCGCAGCCTTCACCGATGGGGGAGGAACAATTTCAGTTCTCGGGCATTTTGGTTTTGGCTGAATCACCAGGATAACATCTTGGGTCGGAACCGCGTTTTGCTGCTCTTGGCGGGCTGCCGCCCTCCGTGCAAGAGCCATCGGATTGTTGGAGGCCATTTGTACTGAAACAAAATAAGAAGAGAGTTAGTAGAAAATCAAGTATAAACGACTTGTTAAGCCAGGAAATTATATACCTAATAACTCTCGGGTAACCGGCCCGACATATGCGTGATAGTAGACTGTGGCAGTCTACTTCTCCGTGTTATTGCACAAAGTCTTGTAAAGCCTTTACCACCTTCTTTTTGGACGGATACAATTCATCATAGCTAATCACATTCTCTTTGGATTTCTTATTGAAGTGCTTCTGGGTCCAAAAGGGCGAAAATCGATATTCACTGGCTTCGGTTAGTACGTTCTTTCTATCTTCTCCCCAGCGTTAGATTGAAAGTTATCATCATATAGATCATACCTATAAAATTTTACATTGATCCAAAATTATTTAATACATCATCAATATATGTCAAGAACAACGTCATATATACTTTTAAAATATATGAAAATAAGAATAATTTGATTATCAAGTTAATAGTATTGAAATTTTACGAAATTTGACACAAATAATCATGATAATGAATAGTTATAATTTAATGGTTAGTCAATAAAATTCATATTCAATTTAAAGTTATTAATAGTG
Source organism: Sesbania bispinosa (assembly GCA_026901365.1). Taxonomy (NCBI): domain Eukaryota; kingdom Viridiplantae; phylum Streptophyta; class Magnoliopsida; order Fabales; family Fabaceae; genus Sesbania; species Sesbania bispinosa. The sequence goes on from QLOH01000111.1 coordinate 1,437,473, forward strand.
TAATATTTGACATAACTTACACAGGTGTAAGTTGAACCATTCCTCATTATATATATGAGTGGTGAAATAGTTTTTGTGAGTTACGCAAATTTTAGTCTTCTTGACTGTTCTGTAACTTAACCTCACGAATAAACTCTTGAGGACAATGTCAACACACGTATCAGGCTTTGTGATTTCTACTTCATTTTCCCTTAATTTCTAACAAATTAGAGCTTGTCAACTTGGATTTCATGCTTTTGAATATATGTTTGTTGTTATTTTGTACTTCTGATCCTTCAATATTTATTCTAATGATTTTCTTGTTCTTATTTGTACATTCTCAAGTTGAATCATTAGTGCCAATATATTCATAATAATTAAAAGCTTATTGTGAAAGTTTGTTCTCATTAAAACTTTTATATAATAGGGATGTTAGACCTTACAGAAGAACGTTGCACATGGTTGACAGTGGCATAAGTCGTGGTTGGAGAGTGGTCCTCACGTTGGAGAAATAATTCTAAATCCACTAACTTGTCAAAAAGATAACTGAACTGGCCATGGGAGTATCACGAGTTCAAATATATGTGATGAGATTGGGAAAAAGGATCACAATTGATTGAGGGTATTGATAACAATGCAAGATCAACATCATCTAATGAGTGGTCAATCAAGGCAAGTTTGTTAGTAATATTATGAATGGAGTGAAGAAGATATTCAATAATAGATGCATAATTCATGGATAAGGTGTTGAGGTTTGATTTGAGAGACATTATTGAGACCAAATAAGGCAGGTTCATCGGTAATATTATGAGAGTGACTTGCATATATATATGCACATTGCAAATTAGTCCAAACTTTATTGAAGGACTTAGTAAATGACATAACAACACATGCTTTGAGTCACGTGAAACAAGGAGAGTGAGAAAGAGATATTTATCTTGACATACCCAGTTTGAGTAGGTCGTGTTTGGATGAGAGTCAACACCTTGAACAATGGTAGGAAGAGGATAGGGGTTAACATCGATGACATATCCTCCAAGGTTACAAGCAATAAGGAGAGCGTTGACTTGTTTGTACCATACATGATAATTGGTGTTGTTAAGTTTAATAGGAAGTTGAGTTATCGTATTAAACTCAATGAGATCATTGGAAGGAGAAGATATTGTAGTGATGGAGCAAAGGTATTGCCAACTTTGGTGTTGTTGGGTAATTCAGAGGCCATTAAAAGATAAAAATAAAAAATAAAAAACTAGTGAAGTAGGGATGCTTAAATACTATAAAAGTAAAACTTTTATATTCAATCTATTGTCAATGTCCACAATAAAAATGTAATTATGATAAAAAGATAATTTATTCATACAACCAAAACATACAAAAATTCATATATGACACACTTTTCTTTCTATTTCTGTTCATCACATCATCTATCTCATATCACACTTATTTATTTTCTCCTCTCACAGTTTATATGTATCAATGTACAATCTTGTTGCAAAACTAACATTTCTCTATGATAAAAAGTAGTAATCATTGGGTGAAAACTCTTTTAAAATTGGTTCTAGCGTAGACAATTAATTTTATTACTATAGAAAGCAAACTTAATTTTATATTATATATTAATAATTTTATAATATAAAATTTATATTATTTATATAATAAAAGTAAACAATAGACCACTTTTATACTGTCCATGCTATACTTAAATACTTTCCAATGAAAAAGTTGCTACAAAGAGATCCTACTTTTGTGGAGTTGTTGGTATGGAGGAAGATTTCACTCTAATAAACAGATAATAATTAAGCTCAATCTCTATGAATAACTATAAAAATTACCCGCAATTGATAGGTTAAAACCCCACAAAGCGGGTATGAACGCATGTATGAGTAATGACTCACATTTTTATTAAGACAGGTGCGAGTACGGGCACCATGATGTTCAACTCGTTCCATACTCGCACACACATATATATAATTAATAAATAATATCAGATATATTAATTTTATTAAAATATCTAATATATTTATACATATTTTTAAAATTGATATATAATATATTACAAATTCAAAATATGTTTTTAAAACTATGTGTTTTTTATACTTTATAATATATGACTAATTAGTGTTAATAATCATTTTTTTACAGATATTATAGAATATTAACACATGATATCCAAGTTTATAAAATAGTGTGATGTGAAAGTATATTATAATATTTAATAAAAATTTTGAACATTAGATCATGTGTTGTGTTTTAGAACATTTTCGTATTGTGTTTCAATTTAATTAAATTGTTATGTCACTTATATTTACTAATTACGTTTGGATTATTTTGGAGTAACTTTTCAATTGAGTTATAATTTTTTTAATTAATATTTTTTAATGAATTATTAATTTTCCATTTAACTAAATTACGAGTAACGGACATATGTATAAACATATAGGTGCCCGATGGATACGGGGACATGCATTAAAATTGCTACCCACATGGATACAGGTGCAATTTTTTTTAAGATGTGGGTATGGGGACGGCCATATATTACCTTGTGAGAGGGTATCATTGTCATCTCTATATAGATAAAAAAAAAACTCATGCAATTGGATTCTTGTAAATGAAGACTAATGTTTTGTTTGGTGTGATTACGGAAATAGAGAGAAGAGAAGTGGGTAGAAGAGAAATAAAAAAGAAATAGAGATAAAGCTGGCTCGGCTTGAGAGATTAGATTATCATTTGGATTAGGTGCTGAGGTTAAGAATGCCGTCAGGGATTATGTTTTCAAATCTGAATTAATCATTTAGAGTAAATTACAAGATAATCAATGTAGTTCTTTATTCACAAGTGATCACTCCGACAAATTAAAACACGTTTGTAAGAATCGGGTCTCTATCAGGAAACTCAAAATGATATAGAGTGTGTTTGGATGAGCGTTTTGGCCAAATAAACTTGAGTATTTGGTCTTTAAACGTGTTCAGTTTTTTTTGTAATGTTTGGATGAACATTCCTGACTTGAGTTTGGATGGAAACTTGAGTTTACTTGGATGTAATAATTCCTGACTTTTATGTTTGCTGATACTTGAGTTCCCTCCAGTTTTTTCTTTAACTCGCGTTTATAACAAATTATCCAAACAAAAAATCACGTTTATACAAACTCAAATTCCCTTCAAATCACGTTCAATAAATCACGTTATCTAAACTCAAGTTTGTAAACATCAATCCAAACACACATATATCCTCTTTAGGGTATGAGTTTGAAGTGGACCTGCAATCCATTAACCATCAGCCGAAGAAATCACCGAAGGATTTGGTCTGTGTTTTATTCTGAGGAAGAAAAACATGGTTGATTTTCCTTCCTCTAGTCCAGTGTGAAGTGCGGAAAACGGCAACATGCAAAAATAGAAAACAGAGTGACACGTGTTACTAACTTTAATTTTCTTTACTCCAATTGGTTTGTCGCGAACCGCATGCGTGATGAACGGTCAAACATCAGACGCTCAAGTCTCAACGGCTACCTGCTCGCTCAGATCCTCCCTGCGAATTAAGCTGATTTTTTTTTCCTTTATTTTTTGGTTATTGAAAAGTAGCTTTTCTATTCCTATTGTTCTATTTTGAAAAATATAATATTATCACAATTTTCTTTTCATACATTTACATAATTTTAATTGTTTAATTATAATTAATTTAATCTTAATTTTCTACATATCTACATTATCGTATATATAGTAGTAGTAATAAAAGAAAACACACGGCTTCGAGATATGAAACAAAATTTATTCTTTCCATAAACTATTTGTTGAATGTCAATATGGTCACACCTTATTTTTTCTATCTCTCTTTTCATTTACCATTCATATTAAAACACTATTTTGAATGAACTAAACACATTAAAATATCACACGATCATACTGGCTCACAAAAACCCCAAAAAATACAGGATTTGGACCTTATTTTAAAATTATGAACAATTCCGAAGTTTTTTTTAGGTTAGACTTATAAAACCTGTCATATACAAAAACCGCAAAAAAATTGCAAAACTTGTGAAAAAGCCCACAAAAAATGTAGAGATATTTATTTTAAAACCACATGTAACTCTAAGGCTTAACAGTATAGTCCATAAAAGTTTACTACCCGCATCGGGTCGGGTAGGACTAGTTAGCCCGTATTGACAACTAAGGATGTCAACAGGGCGGGTAGTGCCTACCTATATACATACCCGTTAAAATTAACGGATACCAATGCAGGTAACGGTTATCCACGGGTGTCCATTAATATTTAAGAATTTAAATTTTATAAAAAGAAAGAGAAATATATTATAATATCATACTATATATATAAATAATTATTATATAATACCATTACGTGTTAATATATTAAAAATATAATCATAAAATAATATAAAATGAATTATATCTCATCATAAAATAATAAAACAATCCTAATATTCAAATATATTTAATAGAAAAATATGTTTTAATGAGTATGCAGTTACCCGCGGGACGGGTAGTATAATAACTGTCTCCACCCATTATATAAATATGCGGGTAGTCATTGTGGGTATATCCACGAGTATCCACGGGTATGAGTTTTTTTTACATCGCTATTGACAACTCTAAGGCCATCTTTATCGCTATGCTTATTGAGCTCAATAAGCAGCTATGCTGAACGGGATTTTGGCGTTATTTTACTGACAAGCCGAGGTGCTTTATCAGCACTGCTCCTCAATTTAAATTTTTTTTAGGCATTCCCAATGGTTTAAACCCCGGGTAAATGCCACTGAAAAGCTGTCACTCTGCAGGTGCAGTAGAGCAACTTTTCAAAACAGTAATTTTATTTTATTTTACATTTCCAGGGTTTAAACCCCGTTAATTTTTTTTTCTTCCTTGCCTTTTCTTGGGGTTTAAACCTGGTTAATGTTTTGTTTTTTATTAATATATTTGTGAATAATAAAAAATGGGTGATGTGTACTAGTGGTATCTATCTAAGATATGTGAATAATAAAAAGTGAGGTGCTGAGTTAGAGAAGAGGAATGCTTAATAAGAACCTGCTGATGTGTACTGGTGGGACCTATTTAAAGTCCGTGAAAAATGAAAAAGTGGAGTGCTAAGATAAAGTTACTCTAAAGAAAAAAGAGTGATAGATTTATGAGAAGGTGACAAATGCCAAAAAAAAACTTTCCTTTCTGTATAAGAGTAATAGATAGATAGATTTTGTTAACAAAAAAATCATTCTGAAATTATTAGGATCTCATTTTTCATAAAATTAATTTGAACTTAGGAAGGGCTAAATTTTTATTGGTTAAATTAAACAAATGTTATATAGGGAAGAGAAGAAAAAGAAGAAAAAAAAATAGATTACAGGGTGATGTAATGTTAATAAGGCAGTGGAAGTATGTATGAACACAATTGGAGAGAAAAAAACCTTGCGAATCCTTCCTCGTAATGCACGCGACAAGTATCAGTAATTAATATTGGGAGCATTACCCACGTACATATACGTATGACATGTCTGTGGCTGTGTATCTGATAGTGTGTTTTATTTGCGTAGTGTACTGTTTACGTGTTCTTCTATCCTACCCACACCTACACCTCTCTCTGCTTTTTCCTCCCTCCTATTCCTATTTCATTTAATCAATAAATGTAGTTAAAGCTGCAAATGCAGGAAGTGTAGGAGCTAGCTTTTTATTTTCTCTGTTTCAAACAAAGAGAGATAAGAGAAGTCTGAATCAGTAACAACATCACTAGTATGTATGATATGAATGATGAGTGAGTGGTTGGTTTTCTTTTGAGAGAAACATGTACTACTTCATATACGCCAACTCAACTCAATAGTCAATACTCACTCACTCACTCGTGCTTCGATGCAAGGCGCTTGCTTGCTTGTTCCCAGGTCCCGTGTCCTTTTTGCTCTGTGTTTTGCTTTTCAGTGGATTCTTTGTTCTCTCTGACAAGAAATAAGATGGATGGAAACCTTTCTTTTTCGTCCTCTAGCTCCTTTCCAAGGACAACAAAATGGAACTATTCACTTGATGCAGTTACCAGCCATTCTCTTCACTCTGAATGATGATGGTGAGGTGATGCAGAGGGGAGGAGGACAAGAATTTCTTGTTTCATATGGAGGTTTTGAATTGAAGACGCAGAGTGAGTGAGTTGTAGCATACGAATAGGATGGTTTCTGTTGAAGAAAAAATCAAAACTATAGGAGGAGGAGGAGGAACAGTTGTTGGAGTTGAGTCTCTAGTTGCAGAGATGAAGCTGCTGAAGGAACATTCTGGTATGTTATATATATTGTTTCATATATGTTGCTTAATTTGATTTGATTTGATCAGTGAGTGAGTAACTTACTTTCAAGTTAGAACTAAACTAGCTCAAAACTTGAAAGGGAAAGATTTTCTTACATATTACTAATAGGCTCTCGATATATATATCATGTTTACTAATTCAGGGGTCCCAAAGAGTTTGAATTCGGAGTTATGGCATGCTTGCGCAGGCCCTCTTGTATCCTTGCCTCAGGTGGGAAGTCTTGCTTATTACTTCCCTCAGGGACATAGCGAGCAGGTGAAGAAGTGAACCTCTACCTTCTTTTCAAAATTATACATTTACATTTCTCAACATCACTTTAGTGCTATCTTTTGGAACACGCTTCTTAAATTTACATTATGTTGATCACTTATATATTATGTGCCAATTAATTCAAACCCTTGCTTTTATTATTATTGTCTTAAATGCTGAGTACTAATGCAGTTGACTAGGTTGTTACTTGTTAGCATTAATTATATTGTTACAAAATTTAAAATGATTTCAGACCTATCCTAGATCTTTTATTTGGCCGCTACCCTAAAATGCCAGGTCTTATAAACTTGATACTCCATATTTCCCATAATTAGAGATTTAATTAAATTTAAAAATATGGACATTTTTATGTATAATTTTGAATGTAATTGACTCAAGTATGTTATGTAAATAATAATGTGAAGAACAGGTGGCTGCTTCCACTAGAAGTACAGCGACCTCACAGATTCCTAACTATCCCAATCTTCCATCTCAGTTACTCTGCCAAGTCCAATATGTCACACTTCATGTGAGTCTTACTTCTTTCACCACTTCTTGCATTTTTCATTACAAATTACAAATCTTTCTGTCTCTTCTTATCATAGGCAGACAAAGAAACAGACGAAATCTATGCTCAAATGTGCCTTCAACCACTGGATTCCGTAAGCTTCAGATTATTGTAATTCTTTAACAGTAAAAAAAATTTACAACTAGTATTGGAGATTCTTCTGAGTTTAATAAATGTATGTGACAGGAAAAAGACATCTTTCCCATATCTGAGTTTGGGCTAAAACCCAGCAAGCATCCCAGTGAGTATTTCTGCAAGACTTTAACTGCTAGTGACACGAGCACACATGGTGGCTTTTCTGTACCACGCAGGGCAGCAGAAAAGCTCTTTCCTCCATTGGTACAGCCATAACATAACACCAGCTGCTTGAAAATTCCCTTTATGGTTCCTTTTGATTAATAGACATTCATTTCAGGATTACACGACTCAACCACCAACCCAGGAACTTGTTGTCAGAGATTTGCATGATAATACCTGGACATTTCGACATATATACCGTGGTGAGGATGCTTTTTACCCTCAACCCTATTGCTTTACTAGTATAGAATGGGAATGGGAATGAGAATGTTTTGTTGTGGATTGAATGACATTAAGGGTGTGTTGAGATTGAGGATTTTAGAACCAAGGAGAAAGGAGGGTAAACTTTTCTTTTTGAATTTAGTGGGTTACATGATATTTAGAAAAATGAACAAGAAATAGGATATTAAGTTTTATGATAATTTATCATTTTATATCCCTTCCCTGTTCTGTTTTTGGTCCTTTTAGGACAGCATGCTTCTATTTTTGTATGGCTTTTTAGCTCCTTATTGACATGTAGACTCATCACCTTTCATGTGTAGGTCAGCCAAAGAGACACCTTCTCACAACTGGTTGGAGTTTGTTTGTAGGCTTAAAAAGGCTTAAAGCAGGTGATTCTGTTCTTTTTATCAGGTAATTAGTGGTCACAACTCACAAAGCTGTATCCTTTTGTATGACATTTATTGCTGCTAGCTAAATCTGCTATATAGATTTGCATCCTTGTGAGTTTGAGTTGTTACATGGCTTTATTTGTACTTAAAAATGACATGTCAATTGTTTCAAGGGATGAGAATTCGCAATTGCTAGTTGGTGTCAGGCGTGCTAATCGCCAACAGACATCACTTCCATCATCAGTGCTTTCTGCTGATAGTATGCACATTGGTGTGCTTGCTGCCGCAGCTCATGCTGCTGCTAATCGAAGTCCATTCAATATTTTCTACAATCCAAGGTATATTTAACTTGTTCTTGGCCTCACCTAACCCAAATTTGTAATTATATATAATATTAAAACAAATTCAACTTTTGGGGATACTTTCTTTGAGTGTGATATATTTTTCTACTTATTTGTAGAGCATGCCCTTCAGCATTTGTTATTCCACTAGCTAAATACCGAAAAGCTGTATATGAGACACAGCTCTCAGTTGGCTTGAGATTTGGTATGATGTTTGAGACAGAGGAATCAGGTAAGCGCAGGTAATTTTCTGAAAGCTTGACTTATGCTATGTCATGTAGCATCATCCTTGCTATGGTTAGATAGAGATGCCTGCTTTTCTACTATTGATGATGTGTGTAAAAATGTTTAACATGCAGGAAGAAGTTGACATATGCTTAATCTTTCTGCAGATATATGGGTACAATTATAAGCATAAGTGATTTGGATCCTCTAAGGTGGCCTGGTTCTAAGTGGAGAAATATTCAGGTGGATTCAGTTACTCCTTATCCACATTAAAAAGTTTTACTATTAACATTGATGATTTTATATTTTCTATTTTTTGATTCATATTTACAGTATTGTACAGTCATCTATTTCTATTAAGGCATGCTGCATGAAACTAGCACATTTAGTCTTGTTGTTATTTTCTGATAAACAGGTGGAGTGGGATGAGCCAGGGTGTAGTGATAAGCAGAATAGAGTTAGTTCATGGGACATTGAGACTCCTGAAAGTCTTTTCATCTTCCAGTCTTTGACTTCAAGTCTTAAACGGCCATTGCAATCTGGATTATTGGGTGAGTTTCTTAGTTCTCTGTTCCTAATCTGTGGATAAGTCTCTTTTTTGATGACTAGTTATGTTGATAGGTGCAGAAAACGAGTGGAACACTTTGTCAAGAAGACCTTTTATGCGAGTTCCTGAAAATGGAATTGTGGAGCTCACAAACACCATGCCAAATCTGTACTCAGAACAAATGTCGAAGCTTCTTTTTAAACCCCAACTTGTTAACAATGCTGGAAACTCTTTATGGGTCAGACAACAAGAATCTTCTGCTAAGAGAGGTCCCTTAGAAGAGGTGAATACCACACTGCCAATAGGTTATCAACAAGCTCATCTTGCAAGTTCAGTGAGCTTACCACAACCAAATCCACATTTTCAATCTGAACCAGACCAATCTAATACCTTGAACTTGCATCCACATTTGAAAAGTGATCAACTTGAAAAATTGTATCCTCCGGCTAAAATTGATAATCCTTTGTCTTCTGGAACAGTTACTGATAAGCCAAAATTAGAATCTGAGGTGTCTAGTGATGGTATATTTGACTACCCTTCCTTGGAAGGCTGCAACATTGAAAAAATGGCATTAAATCTTGTTAGCCCCCAAAGCCTTACAGACCAATTGACATTCCTTAATCAAAACCAGAGTCCATTGGTGGGTGATATTCCTCATTTAGACATTGATGAATGGATGATGTATTCTTCTTGGCAAACTCTTGTTGGGCAAAATGGATCAACTGGACCTCTAGCAGCTTTGCAAGAACAATCTGTGCTTCCCTCCCAAGCAGCTAATCTCCCTTTACCTTCTGTAAGCCAAGACATGTGGGGTCCTGCGAAAAATTTGAAGCTTTTACCTCAATCAGATCAGCTAACTTCCATCTCTCAGCAGCATAGCCTTAGTTGTATATCTACTAGTTCAAACAATTTGAGGGATCTATCAGCTGAGAGCAACAATCAAAGTGAAATTTACAACAGCTTCAATAATGTTGATGGTAATAAAAGTGTAAGTGCTACAATGGGTAATCCTTCTACTTCAAGTGCTATTTTGGATGAGTTTTGCAATTTCAAGGAAAGGAACTTCAAGAACCCATCAGATTGCATGCTGAGCAACTTAAGTACAAGCCAAGATGTCCAGTCTCAGATAACATCCACAAGTTTAGTAGAGTCACATGCCTTTTCAGTGCAGGAAATTCCTGACAACTCAGTTGGTGCATCTTCAAGCCATGTTGATTTTGATGAAAGCAGCATTCTGCAGAATAATTCATGGCCGCAAGTAGCTGCGCAGCCTGCACGTAGGCGTACCTACACAAAGGTTTGTAGAGGAACATACTTTCCAAATTTGCATTCACACTTCACACTAATGATATCTCCAAAGTGACACTAAGGATATTCTTGTAATATAAGTATTGGTATGGGATTATTTTTCCAGAGTTTAAGTATTAGAGTTTGCAAAATTAACTTTGATTAAAACATGATTTTGATTGAACTGAGGATCTAAACACATAAAGGCTAGATTTTACTCATCAAACTTTTGAGGAATTAGGATCAAGTATAAAGCCAAACTTGATAGTGGTTCTTGGCATGTGAGTTTTTGGTGGTTTCAACCAAAACAAAACACAGAATTAATGTGGGTTGTTTTTGTGTATATTATGTGACAGGTGCAAAGGGCAGGTTCTGTAGGAAGATCAATTGATGTGACAACTTTCAAGAACTATGAGGAACTGATCCGAGCAATCGAATGCATGTTTGGACTGGAGGGTTTGCTGAATGACACTAGAGGTTCAGGATGGAAATTGGTGTATGTGGATTATGAGAATGATGTTCTGCTTGTGGGGGATGATCCTTGGGAGTAATTTTCTCACTTCTGTTACAATGCTCAACTTTAGTAGCTTATTCCATTTCCTTGTTGCCTGGTTAATAGATACAATATCATCCTTTTATTGATTTCTTTTGTTGTCTGTGTAGGGAATTTGTGGGTTGCGTACGGTGCATCAGGATTTTGTCACCAACAGAAGTTCAGCAGATGAGTGAAGAGGGGATGAAGCTTCTAAATAGTGGTGCTTTTCAAGGGATCAATGGTTGCATGTCTGGTGGCTCTAGTTGAAATTGTTAAGCCTTCTTTTTTTTGGTAGATTTAGATTTTATTGCAATTGTAGGCTTAACTGATTTATCTTTCCCACAATCTCATGAAACAGAGACATTTTTTTTAGTTGGATATGTCGTTTATTTGCTTGTCATTACAGAATTACGTTTATGATTACAGAATTACTCCTCCAGTCCTATTCATAGTCCTATTGATAAGAATGAAAATAACATTGTATTTTTTTCTATAACTTTTTTGTATAACTCTAAAATATGAAAAAAATGAAAAAAAAAATTATTTTTTCTGTAATTAAAATTTAAAAAATAAGATACAAATAGGAAATTTTTTGAAAAGTAAATTCTCAAATTGTATTTAGAGAGTTGATTAATAAATTGTATTTATCCTTAGATGGACATTGAACAATCCCGTTTCGAACTTGTTTCATTAATTCATACCACCAAATTGATTGAGTCAACTCATTAACGCATGGACTCGGAAATTTTCTAGGTTTGTTTGAATTGATAAAGATAATGTGAAAAAGTACTTGACTTTTTTAAGTGATCAACTTTCACAATTGACTAGACTTGACTCCAGGCTGGCGTGAATTTGTGACTGAGACGGCGTGCCTCAAAGTATACGTTTTCGGTTATGGCCACAAAAAAAATAAATAAATAAAATAAAACAAAAGAAGGCCTCAAACTCAAATTGTGACTGTGAGATGATTATGGAAAAAGTATTATTATAATGCAAATGAAAAAAAATTATTCTTTTTGGTAAGAAATGAAAAAATCATTCAAATCTTAATATAAAATATTGAAAATAAAATTATCTAATTTAAAAATTCTTTTAAATTTTAATTATAAAATATAATAAATATAGTTTTTAGATATAGATAGTGTTTAATAATCGTGTAAACATGTATTTATATTTGTAAAATTTTGAGTAAATATTCATATTTAAATGTAGACCCATTTAATGATGAAAAAAGTATTTATTACAAATAATTTTTATAAATATTTTTTCATGTATAATGGAAGTACAATAATTTGAGGCTAAGACGTCGTGTAAACTACCCAAATTTTAATTGAAATTTCAGATGTTATTACATTGCAAACCATACCACAAATTAAAATCTCTAGCAAAGAGTGATGTTATAGAGATTTTAAGTTTCAGGAGAAGAAATCCAATAGGTCACACATTATTGTGTGTTAGGTTTCCATATGATGTTACTGCAGTGGTTTTAAACGTGGATCCGGTGTAAACTAAACATACTTTTACATATGTTATCTTATTAGCGGATCCGGTGTAAACTAAACATACTCTTACATATGTTATCTTACTAGCGAGAAAGCTCCAGCTGATGTGGCCTTGTGTTATGTTATGTTATGACTAAATAGCACGACCTATAAGGTTAATTACATACAAGTTGCTTGTGATCATATTCGAAAATTCAGAAGATAGACCAAGAAGCCGAATGTTATGGTCTGTTATCAGCCAAGAAGCAACAGATTGGGCTTGGTGAAAGGTAAACAAGGAAATAATGAATGGGAAGTGAATGCTGCAAACAAAATTGTGCGTTTGAATTTCCTGGTTCATTTTCATCCATTTATCATAGATTATCAGTTATCACCCAATCCTCCTTCTGGGTTTGAATCCCCAACACATCCTAGTGAGTAAACTCAATCTCCACTCCACCTTTCAGTGATAATCTAAAGAAGCTTGTCGAGTCAGTGTAAACAAAACAAATAGACGGTTGAATTCAGAACATTGAAGTGAAAGGAGGCAGACAATTTCATGTGATATCAAAATCCTACTAGAAATTATATATCTAAGTTCAGGATTACCCATGTCAGTTTCAGCAATTGTGTAACTCATCAAAGATTTTGACCAAAATGCTCATCAGATTCAGGCCTCAGTATTTAATATCTTAAACTGTGAGAAACTAAGATAGGGCATGCATATTGGCTTCACAATATACATGAGACTTTGGTCGAGTGGAACAAGACATGGTCTCGTACATGATACTTCGCAGGTTCTAAACCCCACTCATGTAAAGTGTTCTTTGAGCCCGAAGGTTTTCCCTGTCTTGGACTGAGGCACCATCCACTCACCCTAAATTTTTGCATTTCCACTTTACCAAAAAAAAAATATACATAAGACTTAAATCTATAACTTCAAAAACTGTAATTAGTTTTTTGTTTTCTATTAAGTTATCAACTACAAGATACCTACTACCTGAATAAGATATAAAACATTACTTAAAAACACAGTCATTCATGCTCTTACTCCACTTCTGATGAGATCTGATGGTGTTAGAAGCAATCCATTCACACAAATTGGGTGTGAAGGAGAGCCAGCAGCAGCAAAATTATTCTTACCTTTTGCTGTATAAAGCTTTACACCCTTATAGGCTTTTGAAGGACAGCAGATAAGACTACTTCATATTTGCCTGATCCAAGATTATCAACCTTCTCTCCCACAACCCATTTCAACTTTTTATATCCAAACCTTTCAATCAACCGAGTTAATGCTTTTTTCTTCTCTTCATTAGCACAATAGAAGTTATCCAGCCAAAACAACCCACCAACCCGCAAGATACGATCAATGTCAAACATTAAAAACTCCAACTTCTCTGCCTTCCCTCCAACATCCAAAACACTTGCAGCATGAACCAAATCAAACACATTGTCATAAAATGGGAACCTATGATCTAAGCTTAAGTAAAGAGGAAAAAGTCCTCTTGCAGCAATGAATTCACTGAATGGGGCATCAATATTCAGAGTGTTAGTAATCACTGTAACATTCCTATCAGCCATTATAGAAGCAAAGGATCCAGACCCACCTCCCACATCAAGCCCAATTTGAATTCCACCACTTCCAAGGGCTAACACATCATCAATGAGAAAATCATTCTTACTCCTAGACTTTATAAACCTCTGATTCTCGTACCCATTAACCAAATCAAAGCAACTAATGCAATCTCTACTCAACTTCTTACCATTCAAACATTCAAAATTCTTACAACTGAGACCACTCCAATTAACAGTTTTATTACCAACAGGTTTCCAAAGTGAAGCTGGAAAAGGATGAAGACCTACCTTAGAAACAGACTTAGCAAAACACCTCCTTCTAGGCAAAGGCTCACACCCTCGCAAGATCAGTTTCTGTGCGACACTCCAATCATCTGGGCAGGGTCCAAACACTTTGTAATTCATGTACTGAGACAACAAGTCTGAAGATTTCTCACAGGAATGGCCTACAGAGGGCACCATTTCAGTGATTCCGGTTTTGGAATCTTTGCCCAGAGGGAGTTGGTGGCGCTGGAGAAAGAGTTTGAGTTCATTTGCGATGTTGGGTCTTGAAAGATCAATGCTTTGATAGCCAAGAAGCTCTTTCTCCATCTGGGCCAGTTTCTTCTGAGATATATCAATCTCTCTCAATATAAGCGAGACCTGTTCAGAGATGAGAGAGAAATTCTTGTGGGCTTGGTGAAGTAGCTCGGTGTGATCGTTTTTAGGGGAAGAAGTGAAAGCATAAAGGGCGAAAAGGTTGGTGATGATAACACAGAAGATCATGAGAGTGTTAACTGCTGAAGAACACAGAGATGTTCTCTTGAATCTGGCTGTTCCATCCCCTATTTTCAAAGAAACAGAACCCATCTTGGTCGTCTCTCACAGAACAGAAACTCTTGGTCTTGGGAGGAAGAACAACACAAGATAGATTGATTAGTGAATGAGTGGAGTTTCAAACATCACGCGAAATGGAAACGTTGTCGGTTGTGGTTGTTCCATGTGAGCTTTTATTCCGTTGTTGTCAGTACCTCAATTTAGTGAATGCTGAATACAGAGAAGAGCGCAGTGCCTCTGTCTCTAGTCCCTCCTTCTTCACTTGGATATTAAATCTGCATTGAAGGACGTTTCAAAAACAAAGTTTACTAATTTCAACTAGAATAATGATATGTGGACAAGACTTGGGTGTCTAGTCTAAACTCAATGTGGGAGTAGGAATGGCATCCACCGGGTTCGGTCTCGAGTTTAAACGGAGTAAATATGAAATTATGAAACTCAATCGTATCCTCATGAGTTCCTGTTAGAAATTTCACATTCTTTATTTTTTATTTTTTTTATTTTTTATAACTTAAATATATGTTTTTAAATTATTATATATATAATATACTCTAATTCAAATAACATAAAAATATAAACATTGATAATCTTAAAAATATAAGAAATTTTAAAATTATATTATATTTTAAGGAAAATATATAAATTTACCTTTATTATTTAACGATTCTGTCCGAGCGATTCAAGTTCGGGGCGAGGTGGGTTCTAACACCCCCAAACCTTCCCCATCCCCATTAAAGGTGAGGCGGGTTCGAGATCGAGTTTTACTTAAACCCGATCAAAGTGGGTTTTCCATGTCGAAATCGGGACGGGGACAGGTTGGTACCTGCGGGTTCGGGTGATTACTGATTAGACATATGGGTTAAATTTGTTTTATGAATATATTGAAATTTGATTTGATTTTAGTATCTCATTAATTTTTTTATTAATTTTGATCCTCTTTCATTTTCTAAAATCACATGTTTTTAGCTTTTTTTTTTGTTAAATACACTAATAAGTCACTTTCACAGCTCCACTACGATTTTTTCTGAATAAAAATTTATAGGAAATTTATTGCATTTTTTCTCAAGAAAAGACACATGTAGTAAATTTCTAAAAAATTATAAATTTTTTACATAAAAATACCGCTATTAAAATTTCCTCGCTTTGTTATAGAAAAATCTATGTGAATTTTTCACAAATTTTAGATTTTAAACAAAATTTCATTTGAATTTTGAAATTCTCAAAAAAATTTTGAAGGAAAATCCATAAAAAAATCTACAATAAATATTACTACGTTATTACTTAGTGGAATATAATTAACAACGATAAAAATAAAGGATCAAAACCAATAAAAAATGAGGAACCAAAATCAATTTTCACGATATTTTGAGGGTTAAAAACATATTTAACCCTTAGTCATATAATATGATATGATAGAAATTGAGAGTCGGAGAGAAATTAGGGGTGAAATGCGTGAAGAAATTTTTATTCTCTAGGTATACAACTATTTTCACAAAGCAAACAAACACATTTTTACAAAATATTTTTAACTAATTTTATAATCAAATTAGTTATTTTTAATTTTATTTTATATATTATAATAATTTTCTCCTTAAATGTCGACTATATAAACTCTCTATCTAATTTTTATAAGAAATAAATGATTAATTTAACAAAATTAAAAGGGTAGATATCTTATTAAAATAAAACTCATAATAAATTAAAGATATAAAATGAATTTAACAATTATTCCATCTGAAAATGGATATATGTTTCTTATAACTAGGAAAAAAGAATCTTATAAAAAATTCAAATGTAGTATCTATTTCATATCTTTTGTTATTTCTATTTATATTTAAAAACTTTTGTTGTTTTAGAAATTTAAGACTTATTTTATGTTTTTTTTCCAACTATACCATTATTTAGTATTATGAATAATTACTTCAACTAAATATTATATTTATAAATGAAATAAGTGGAGATAGAAGAGGGTATTTTGAAAAAAGATAACAAAATTATGGGTCGTGCACTCGTGCTAATGAGTATCCTAAGAACATTAATTAAAGAATAAATATATAGAAAAAAATTTATCAAAAATCACGGTATTAATTGTATTTGTAACATTAAATGTTATACTTCACAATAAAAATTTTCTATAATTGGTTCCTTAACCTGTTAACCTGTATCCTTAGGGCACATACTAACATTCTTTTAAAATAACATACATCATTCACTCTTATTAATAAGACAATGTTAGAAAAGTTTTTAATGGTCCTATTTATAAGATAAAGTATGCAAATTTGGAAGTATTTAATATTTTTTCTCTATATTTACCCTTGTTGACCATTAAATATTTATAATTACTAGGGTTTTTTTTGTGAGAATATCCTAGGTTTTGATGGATGTAAATAATTAAATAAATTTTTTGGTGAACCATGACTCTCCCAAACTTTTTTTAAAAAAATTATATTATATATACTAGTGTTCTCGATTATTTGTCCATTTGGACAAAAGACTAAGAGAGATTTTTTTTTTAAACCACATGTATCCTCCACAGTAGGCAGTCTTGTTGAGTCGGGAACATCCAGGTCATGTTGGAGCTAACTCTCCCAGTGAGATTTTTTTTCATTTACAAGACTTGAACCCAAAACCCTGCTTAAGGGAAATCAATCATGTATCACTCGAACAAATCTTTGTTGATAAAAGGAGAGATTAAGAAATGTAATCATTGTTCTTGTTTTCTTGAAAAAAAATATTTTTAAACTCTCTACTATACCCTTTACCTATTTTATATTAGCCCTCTAATTCATTTATTTATCTCATTAAATTGTTAGAGATTGGTTGAGTGATATCATTACTACTTATTTGGTCTTTTTACCTATATATAAATTTTTTTAATAGTGTGTCATTTATTATTATCTCAGAATTGACATTACGATATAACGGGAGAAATGTAATTAATATTACATTGAACCTGATTATAAGTAAATTATAAGATACTAATTATCTAGACATTAATTAGAAACTTGATTTAAAAAACTAATTATTATCACAATATAATTTTTTATTTATAAAATACTAGCGGAAAGACAGGCACGACAGTGTCTGTCTATCTGCATTGTTTTTTAGGAAAAGACGTAAAATTTATTTATTTATATTTTCAAATACCTCATATAATTAATTTGTATTAATAAATTAAAATTATATTCAACATTCTAAATTAAACTAAATTAATCACAATGTAAAATGTAAATGTAGTTTTTTAAAGGTAAATAAATACAATTTATGTTCAATAGTTAGATTTTTTTTGGGTGCATTACGGGGGCTTAAAGCCCCAAGAGAAGAACATTACAGAGAAACGTGGCTGCCACGCCTAAATACAGAACCGGTCCTATCAGCAAAAAAGGCAATGGAAGCAGAAGAAGGAACAAGATCAAATTCTATAAGGGGAACTTGGCAATTGAGGGCGTGCTTTGCAAAGGCACCAGCAAGGAGATTTCCTTCGCGCCAAGTATGACTCCAGACTACCTCGGGGATAACACCAGCAAGGCTACGGATTTCTTCAACAAGAGAGGAACACATATGGGATTACGCACAGCCAAGTTTGATGAAACGAATGACTGAGCTAGAATCAGATTCAATAACAATCTTGGATACCTTTCTCTGAATGGCCAATTTAATTCCCACCAGAATAGCTCTAAGCTCACCTGTCATGATAGAACAATCACCCAAAAAGGCAGAAAAAGGCACCAAAGAAATTCCCACAATGGTCCCTTAGGACTCCATCACAACCAGCAAGCCTAGCCGAGGTAGAAACAGCACCATCCAAGTTCAGTTTGAACCAATCTTGAGGAGGGGGAATCCATTTGATATATATATATCATGATTCATGCTTTTGTCCGCCTCAATAGCAGTATCAATACCATAGGCGTGCTTAATTTCATTGATACAATGAACTGTCCTGTGCCATATACCATCATCCGAGGAGCTAATGTTCTAAAAAATCAACTTATTTCTATCAAACCAAAGTTGGTCGATAATAACACCAAATGTTAATGGCCAGCTGATTGCGGATAAACCCATTCTCACATTGATGAGATTCTGGACAAGCCAATTATTCAGATCCTGTTGAGAAAAGTCAAGCCAGTCTATGGAAGGAACAAAATGAGACCAAAGTTTTTTGGCAAAATAGCAATCGCGAAAAACATGGAGAAGGTCTTCATCTTGAGACAAGCATCTTGGACAATTGGCATTAGATGTTAAGTGACGACGAAAGCGCTCAGCATTTGTTAGGAGAGCCTTATGAGCAATCTTCCATAAAAGGATCTTAATTCTTCGAGGACCATTCCAATGCCAGATGAGCTTGAAAATTCGAATCTGAGATAAATTATCCAAACCAGCAAGAAAGTTGAAAGTCGAGGCAACAGTGAAGGAGCCATCGACATTTTTACCCCAAGCAATTAAATCAAGACCTTTATCAGTGGAAGGGGGTATCATAGCATGCACTTTAGCAAAAATAGAGGGAGGGAGAACACCACTTAGTCTAAGAAAATCCCAGCTCCCATCCTCTCGAACATACTCTGAGACTTTAGCAGAGGGATTATCAATCATATCGCAAACCACAAGATCTTCAAGAGCATCCAATGAAGGAATCCACCCGTCTTTCCAAAAGAGAGACTCATTACCAGAATTAATTCTCCAAGAGAGTTGAGATTGAGTATTAGGCCAAACAGAACAGATTCCACGCCAGAGGTTAGAGGCACACGATCGATGTTTGATAAGGGGAATATTATTTGAGCCACAACCGTATTTATCACGGACAACTTGAGCCCATAGGTCTTCTTTATTAGAAATAAAACGCCAATTTATTTTCATTAGGAAAGCCTCATTTACCAGCTTGGAAGGCTTTAGACCCAATCCTCCAGAAAACTTGGGCTGGTAGATTTTATCCCAGCTCACAGTGTGGATACGTCTTGAATTAGTCTTCTCCCCCCAAATAAAGCTACGAGTTAGACTGTCCAGCTGATCACAGATAGAATGAGGGAGCTTAGTTGTTTGCATGGTGTAGGAAGGCAAAGCTTGAAGAACCGATTGAGCCAAGGTTAATCTCCCCGCAAAAGACAAGGAGTTGATCTTCCAGGAGCTTAAACGTTTCTGAGCTTTTTCAATAATATAGTTATAATGATGGTGAGAGGTTCTGGAATGAAGGAGAGGAACTCCCAGGTACTTTCCCAAGTCCTCGGTACTTTGGATGCCAAAAGAATCACTGATGTTATTCTTCAAATGGTCACTGACATTATGGGAAAAGAATATTCTGCTCTTGTCTTTGTTGATAGATTGACCGGAGCTAGCACAGAAGCGATGAAGACAGCGGGATATGACGTGAACTTGATCTAGACTTGCTTCAGCGAATAAGACGATATCATCCGCAAAGCAAATGTGGGACGGCTTCGGGCCATTTCTAGACAATTGAATGGGGTGCCAAAGATCCTAATCCATCAAAAGAGAAATTAGTTGGGATAATTTTTCAATACATAAAATAAAAATGTAAGGAGAGATAGGGTCTCCCTGTCTAACTCCTTGTTGCGGCCAAAATATTTCAATTGCTTCGCCATTCCAAAGGATCTGCATATGAGGTGAGACAATACATTGCAAAATAACACGAGAGAGGTAATAAGGGATGCCACTATCAAGAAGGGTATCCTCAATAAATTTCCAGCTAAGTCTATCAAAAGCTTTTTCAAGATCCAATTTAATAGCCATGAAACCCTTATTACCCTTCTTGAATCTCATAGAATGGATGACTTCTTGAGTAATAATAATGTTATCTCCTATGAAGCGATGAGGCACGGAACTACTCTGAGTTGGGCTAATAATGTAAGGCATGACAGGTTTAAGCCTGGAAGCTATGATTTTAGTAACAGTTTTATAGGATACATTGCAGAGCCTTATTGGCCTAAATTGCTTTAAAGTGCAGGGGTCTCCAGTTTTAGGAATTAGTGTGATGAGAGTACTATTGATATCTTTCACTCTACTAGGATCTTGGAAAATGCTTTTAACAAGAGAGCAAAGAGAATGCCCCACTGTGTCCCACTGGTTTGATAGAATAAAACATGAAAACCATATTTACCCGGGGCTTTGAGACCCCCCCATGCCAAAAACAGTCTGCTTAATCTCAGCATCCGAAACATGAGAGATAAGCTTATCTAAAAGGAAGGAAGGGATAACCGGAAAGCACCCATGAACAACAAAAGGCTCAACCGGAGCCTGAACCTGATATAAGGTTTTATAGAAGGATATAGCAAGTTGCTCTAAGGCATCTTGGTCATGAACCCAAACGCCATTGTCATTTGAATAGCTTCAATTTTGTTTTTTTTTTCTTCTAATAATAGTAGAACCATGGAAATACCTAGTGTTTTTATCCCCAGATTGAAGCCATTTGCAACGAGATTTCTGAAACCATAAGAGTTCTTCCTGAAGTAAAACAGTTTCATAATCTTTCCACAAAGAGTTTTGCAACTGAAAAAGGAAAGGATTAGGACCTTGAGAGGAAACGAGTTTACGGGAGATACCATTCAACCTATTTAAAAGATTCCGCTTACGTCTAAAAATACTCCCGAATTCCTTATCATTCCAAATTTTCAATTGTGACTTAGTGTTATCTAAATTATGGTTCCAATCTTTGGACAGGTTCCAGGATTTTTTAACCTCAGAGTTGAAAGATGGGTGACTCAGCTAGGCAGCAAGAAATCAAAAAGGTCTACGCCCTTTATTAGGGCGGGGATGGTCCTTGAAACAAATCCAAAGAGGGGCATGGTCAGTCTTGAGAAAAGGTAAATGATGGACAGAGGCATTGGGGAACCTAAGACGCCAATCAATATTAATAAGGGACCTATCTAATCTCTCACAAAGCTCCCCTCTTTTCCAAGTAAAAGGCCACCCAACAAACCCAGCATCCAAAAGGTGATAGTCAGAAATCATATCATTAAATTCAATACTATTTCTGTAATGATAAGAGTCACTACCACTATATTTTTCATGGGAAAATCTAATGGAGTTAAAATCTCCAGCAAGACACCAGGGCTCAGAGACTTGGGAATGTAGGAGTCTCAGATCATTCCAAAGAATTCTACGTTTAAAAGAGTAGGGACTAGCATATATAGCAGTAAGAAATCAAGGTAAATTATTATGCCATCTAACTTGCATATGAATAAATTGATCTGAGTTTTTAATAATATCAACATGCCAATCTTGAGAATCCCATAAACACCAGAGGCCACCCCCATGGCCAGAGGAATGAACAAAATAATAATCACTAAAACCAAACTTTTTAACAGTTGAGACAACTTGATTTTCAGTGCAGTGAGTTTCAAGTAGGATAATAAAGGAAGCATTATACTGACCTTGCAAGTCCCTAATTAATCTGGAAAAAGCTTTGTTTCGAACGCCACGGCAGTTCCAGATGAGCAAATTCATTTCAAAATAGAGGAAGAAGGATTACCCTACTTAGCTGGGTCACAAACTATGGGGGCATCTACTAGCATTTTATCCGAAGGTTGAACTTCCTCATCAGGAGGAGCGTGATGGGGAGCACTCTAGAGAGTGGGACCCGGGTCAGGAGGCTCTTGGGGAGGGGGGCGAAACTTTAATCGCCGGTGTTGATTAGCAATGAATTGAAGAGTCTCGTTATCAGGGAGGAGAGACTCTTGATGGAAATTTGATTTGGAGGAATCATTAGAATCCTTGGCTATCTTTTGGAACTGCTTCATCAGAGCAAGAACACTTTTTTCTTCAGATTTATCAACCTTAGGCTTGGGAGTATCCGGAGCAGGGCCAGAGGAAGGCTGAGACACGGTGAGGACGGTTCTGGTAGCAGGGTTCTTCTTGGGGTCTTTGTTGGGCGCTCCTTGAGAGATTGGACCTTTTCCAGCTCGTCTCTGGTCTTTTTTATTCATTGACCCAGATTGGGGGTTTTTTCCTCTGGTAGCATTGTGGACTTTCTATAGCATAGGCTTGGAAGGGATAGAAGGCACGATTGGGCTAGAAGGGGACATCACCTGGTCTGCAACAACAAGTTCCGGCATTGGTTGGGATGGGGGAGAAGACTCATCATTTAGCACGTAGAATCAAGAGCCTTGCTCGTTATTTCTACTCTGACCTTGGGGATCGAGATTATTGTCACGAATTGGACGACGCCTTTGAGGTATTTTTACGAGCATCCAAAGCCCAAAATAGCCTTCTTGATTTTGGGCTGTGGAGTGGATTTGAGAGTTCTGGGGAATCGACCCTTGATTATCCATATTGGGCGTTGGATTGATCTGATCCTGAAGGGAGGGGGAGGGAGTAGAAGCTTCAACTAGTGCCATTTCTCCTTCAGGCTCGACATATCTAAGTTGGACTTCAGGAATCACAGTGGACTCTGGACAAAATTCTTGTTTGTGACTGTATCTTCCACACCTGAAACAGATGAGATGTAAGCCTTCGTATTCAAGAAATAATTCATGTCCCATTACCTTGACCTTAGGGACCAGTTTCTTGGATAGGTCGACCTCAACGCATATCCTGGCAAACTTGCCACGGGAATGAAGAGAGGTGGTGTGATCGACCTTCAACAGCTGGCCCAATTTCTTTCCCACACGACGAAGAAAGCGAAGGTGATAAAACATAATTGGGAGGTTTGGTATCCTGACCCACACAGCCACCTTAGAGATTGGAATTTTCTCAAGAAAAAAGAAGGGGGACCATCTATGAACAATAAGATAATGGTCCATTATCATCCAAGGACCTTCAAACAGAGCAAATTTGTAATCCTCTTCATTTGAGAATTGAACCAGGAAATAATCATTGGGCATATGAATGACATTAACAGAACCATCTCTAGCCCAATAATTCTGGAGACGTGTTGACATAGTCTGGAAGGAGATTTTCTTCCCAAGAAGACGAACAACCAGGGAGTCTTGCCACGGTTTGCACCATTTCTCAAACTCCTTAGGAGAGACTTTGATTTCTGGGCAGTGATCAAAGGGATCTTCATCTGATTCCTTGTCTGAACTGGAGCTTTCCCCTGAAGAGTAAGGTTCGTCCTCAAAGTAAGAATCTTTCATGATCAAACACTAATGTGTTCATGAGGGTATCTTTGAAAGAGAATTCACCACCCTCATTGCGAGTCTTCACTTTCTTGGTACTTCTTTGAAGCTGCTCCTCGCTTTTTCCAGCACCTGATTCCTCCATGAGTTAAGCCACTACATAACTAATTGTTCAATAGTTAGATAAATATAAAGAATTAAACTAAAAAAATGAATGATATCTGCATTTAAGATAATCTAAAATTGTATTGTTTATTTATAATTTTTATTACTTTGTCAACTTTGTCTCTTCCTTAATTGGGAGACTAAATAATGAATGAATTCCAGGACCAATAAGAGGCATCGCCTTTATATATTGGTATAGATTAATAATTCAAATTCAAATCATTCTTTAAATTTGGATGATATACTAAATTCTTTTTTTTTTATGATAACTTTTTTAACACTAATCCTTAATTTTGCAATTCAAATTCAAATCCTGATTGATTATATTTTTTCCTATTCTAATTTTAATCTCTATTTCTTAATTTAAATTTAAAATATTATCATTATCATTTAAGTCGTGAATTTTAAAATAATTTTGAAATAAATTAAGGGTATAATTGGAAACAAAATATGGAGACCAAAAAAAGGCATCACCTTTATATATTAATATAGATAAAAATCTAATAATCACATTATCAGTAAATTATATGATATTATTTATCTAAAGATTAAATAAAAATTTGATTAAAAAATTAATTATTATAATAATATATTTTTTAATTAAAAATATAAAAATATGCATTAAATTAATTTCACATCACTCTTAAATTATAGGGCTAGAATGTGGAATTTTTTAAATTATGAGACAAAAATAATCTTTTATATACCAAGGTTGGAGGACCAAAATGGAATGAAATTTTATAGTTAATTCACTCCATAATCAAAAGTAACTCCAAGTTACTTATTAAAACATCATAGTTTGAGGTAAAAATTAATTATTGATTGATAAAACTAAACATATTTAAATAAATTATTTTAATGGATATAATCAATTTTTCCTCTTAGAAGTGAATCCAAACATATACTAAGCTCATGAAAGATACCTGTAATTGAAAAAAAAAAGTTTAAAGTAAGAAACAAATGCACGTTCTTACTCATTTACCAAAAAAAAAATGCATGTTCTTACTCCTTAACCTTTCGAAGACGGTAAAAGCTACGGTGAGTTACAGTAGATGTGTTTCACGGGTGGTACATATCATTTTACCTGCTGTAAGCTGTTTATCTCCGGTAATAATTTTTTCTTAATAAATATAATAGTTTTCCTATTTGCATCTTAGTCAGCCTAGTCCCTACTCCCTGTAATAGTTTCCGATGCTCGTCATTTACCCCTTTTCCGTCAAACCACCGGAGTTTGATAGGCATCCACACCCAGCCATCCAAATTCCAAAGCCTGCAATTTGACAGGCATTAAAACATTGGAAAATTCCAAACCAGCAAGGATGCGCCAGAGTTGTTGTTCAGTAGAGTCATGCTTTCTTCCATTGCTGTGAATCTGCCATCACCGTCATGTTGAGACAGCCTTGACAGTCGAGAAATGGCGAAGAAACTAATTTTCTGGTAGACGGTAACATTTTAGGTGAGGAGGTTGCTGAAGGAGAGGATGAATTGCTGCGAACTTCGGGCGATGTCGAGCGCCTGGGAACCGGTGACTCGCTGTCGTCGGCTTCTTTACGAACATCTTCGACGTGCTTGAGGAGCTGCCCGAGAGCGTGAGCATCTCACTGGCAGCAATTCTGATCAATTCGAAACCCACAAAGATTGTTGTAGTTCTGATCCGTCTGCATATGGGAACGAGTAATTCTCACCCAACGGGCTTTACTTGGCGTGAAGCATAAAGTGTTTTACTTCATTCTTGTTTGCCATTTTTTCTGGTGTGAAGCAGCTTGAAGTCGGACCAGTTAGGCTGATTGAATAGAATATTACCGGTGAAGCAGCTTGAAGTCGGACCAACTTAAATTTAACATTACTGAACCTAGCAATCATCCTATTCCATGACACCAAATTCGGTTCCACACCCTCATTTCTCATCTCAGAAAAGAGTTCCTTTGCCTTATCAACAAGCCCATAGCGTGAGTAACCGGCTATCATGGCACTCCAAACAACCGCATCCCTCTCAGGCATTGATTCAAACAACTTCTGTGCATCCTCGATTTGGTCACATTTCAAGTACATATGCACCAAAGAAGACATCACAATAGAATCAGAATCAAGCCCAGATACAGAAGCAAAGCCATGAACCTGTCTCCCAGGTTTCAAGGCATGCAACGCAGCACAAGCCTTAATGGCACCGGGAAGAAGAAACCCATCTGGGACAATACCACGAGGACCCACCGTATACGCTTGTTAAAAATAGAATGAAAGAAAAATGGGGAATTTCGATTAGCAACATCGGCACCACCGTATACGCTTGCAATTCCATGAGACAAAATCGAAACTTCCTGAGGAATGGAATCCATGCGCTTTGCATCTTCTACGACGATCGGAAAGCCTCCAACCCAAAATAACACGTCTCCACCACCGCCGGCAACCACCAATACGCACCGCTCTGCCATCACTTTAAATAATTTCTGCAATTTCTTCGAACAAAGAGAACTAAACTCAAAAACAAAATCGAAACTCACTGAGGAATGTTACATATGCCTTTGCATCTACTACGACGAACGGAATGCCTTCAACCCTACATAACAGATCTCCACCACCGGCGGCAACCACCAATACGCTCCGCATTGCAATCACTCTAAATAACCTCTGCAATTCCCTCGAAGACAGAGGACTAAAGGGCAAAAAATAATAACTTTGACATCCTAAAAATCTCTCTCAAAACTGCAAGTAATCAATCATTAATCTCAGTCATCCATTATTATACTAATAAATCTAACGGTCCTAGAACTATATATCACCGGTGGTGCAGTAACTTGCTAACCCACCGTAGACAGCACCTTCGAAGACAAGAAAGTCCCTATCCAAACTTTCCCGGCACTGACCAATATTGTCCAAGGCGTTTTTGGCAGCTATATTCATTGCCAAATCTTTTTTGGTTGCCCACACTAACCGTTTTGCCATTTTCCTACCAATCTGCATCAAATCTAAAATGCATCCCGTCGTTACCGGGTTATTATCGAGTAAAAACCATTATAACAAAATAAAAAAGAGTAAATTACGGGGGAGAAAAAAAATAAATTACTATTCTCTCTCTTATAACATAAAACAAATATGTAGCACACTTTAATTCATTTTAATATAAATAAACCATTTAATAATAACGAGTAACTTATAAGCCTCCTAACAATTTTCTTTTTATAATTTTCAATATCATTAACAAGTAATTTGAAACACTATTATTAATTTTATGACTTTTGATATAAAATAAAGTTCTAAATATCTAATTATTGGCTTTTAGATTCAAAATTATATATAGTAATAATAATGAGTATTATAATTAGAGAAAAAAATATTCATAAAAAATTTATCTATATTAAAGCGTAATAAATATTTATTTTTTTATCAGGGGAGAAGACCGTAATTTAATTAAAAAATGGTTCATTTAAATTTATTTTAAAAAACGTAAAACCAAAAGGAACATAACAAATCTGACTCTGATCTATTTCTTCAGCTAGCGTGCCAAACGCTTGCTTGATATTGGCACAACAAATTAACATAACTGGTTACCCAAACAGATAGCGGATAACAATGACTAAGCACATTTCATGCATATGTTTGTGAAAAAGTTCCATCCATCCAAACGTACAATTGAAGTTCAAGCTATTATAAAATTACTTCTCAAATTTTATCTTGAAATGATAATTTTCCTTGAAATATCACAAACGTAAATTTGGAACGTTTAATTAAACATGCACTTCTTCATAATATCAATATGTGGCATTCAAAATCCATTTATCAGCTAGAATACCACAACAGGCTAAAAAAAGCACAATTTGGTACTCATTTGATTAAACTAATTAAGACGATGGAAACAAGCACCTAAACTATCCTTGAGGACTAATCGCAAAATGTAATCGCCAACTGATCTCATTAGTGATTAGCCTTAGTTACTGCAGCTTTCTTATGAGACTTTGCCTTTGCCTGGTAACCACAAAGAAAGATAAATTCACTGAAAATCATAAATGTATATAAATAAATCCAAGTTGAATTTCAATATGTAGCCATGAAAATGAATGATAAATCATTCACTTTCTACTGGTGATATTTGAAATTAGGAGGAATAGTTCTGTTTTCTAGAAGACAGTGCATATTACAAACTTTGATTCAGATTTCCAATGTGAAATTTTGATGAACACATTTAAGACATAGAATTTGAACGAGAATTAGGTTCCAAACAAAACAATGCGTAGATGCACTCGTGATAGCGATCAATGTGATTCCAGGACTGGTTATATAATAAAATTGTGAAATACAACGAAGATTCAAAATATATAATACAGTGAGTAGGACAAAAAGAGAGTGAAAAACCTTGAGGATCTTAAGCTTGACGGTGCCATAGAGGAGGCCAAAAGTGAAAGCCGATGCACGAGCTACCTGTGGGGACCAGAAAATTGAATAGCGTCAGATTCCACACATGACATGAAGTGCTTTATTGATTGCATATGCATATCATACAACAGTAAGAGTGCTTTTGCGAGAGTAAGGGCCTGGTGCAGTCATTGCTTTGCTCCCGATGACTGAAACCTATCGGGAGTTGCTTTTGGAACCACCTTTTTTGCTATTCACACCCCCTAATGTTTGGAAATTTTCAAATCCCGAACCTACCCCTAATGATGTGTATATAATGTCAAAATCCCTAATGAATGTTCTTCTCTGTCTGGTCCCCGCTGTCTCCCTCAAAGGTTGCATTTTGTGGATTATAGCTCACATTTGGTCCCCACTTGTTCCCAACACAGTCAATAAAGTCCCATACTTGGTAAGTTGAACATTATTAATTGCTCACATTTGATCCTCACTTGGATTATAGCTCACATTTTATCCCCACTTGGATTATAGCTCACATTTCGGCCGAATCAAGTTTTTGATTGCTTTCCGGAAACTAAAATCTGGAACCTTCCGGAGATTAACTTCCGGTAACATCCGGAAATAAAAAAGCTCCCAAATCATTTCCGGAAGCTGTTCTTTGAAGATTAGCTTCCGGAATGTATTTCCGGACGGATCCGGATGTTAACTTCCGGGATATGCCGGAATTAAGACTCCGGAAAGTAATTAAAAGATGTTTCCGGACTTATAAATCCGTAACTTTCCGGAAGCTAATATCCGGAAGCTTTTTTTTTTTTGTTTTTCAAGGGAGGTGGATTTTTGTTACAAGGATGGATGAAAGTGATGGTTGGTGGTCTAAAGTTTTTGATGATGTGAGAATGCCGTATAGCGTTGATGGTTTTAGTGTGCCGAACTCTACATTGGTTGATGAGGTAATTTGTTTTTTCTATATAATTTTAAGATTAATCATAATAAATATAAATGACTTATTCATTGTCTAATTATAGTTTGATGAGGAGATGGTCCTACCTAAGAAGGAGATAGTTGATTTTAGCGATGTATTTACCACAGATGAGGTAATTTTTTGTGCTTGAGCTTATTGTTATTGTAAATTAATTGTGGTTTGAGATAGTAATTTCTTATGCAGATATTTGAAAGTCGAGATGAATTATTAAATTGGGTTCGTGGTATTGCTATGGATCACGACTTTGTTGTTGTTATTATGAGGTCAGACAATGGAGGTATTGACAGGAAAATAAAGTTAATTTTAGGCTGTGAAAGAAGTGGGAAGTACAGGCCCTACAAGAGTGAGTTAGTGCGAAATGTTACCGACTCTAGAAAATGTGAATGTCCTTTCAGACTAAGAGGAAGACCATTGGCCAATGGTGTTGGGTGGAAGCTTAATGTAGTTTGTGGTGTACACAACCATGAGGTAGCTGAGAGCTTGGAGGGGCATCCTTATGCTGGACGTTTAACTGTTGAGGAGAAGTCATTACTTGAGGACATGGCCAAAAACATGGTGAAGCCTCGGAGCATCTTACTAACATTGAAGGACCACAATGTACATAATGTTACAACAATCAAACAGATTTATAGTGCACGCACTGCATTTCGTAAGTCAGAAAGAGGGCCTAGGACAGAGTTACAACATCTTATGAATCTAATTGAACATGATAACTATCTATATTGGCATAGAAGGGCTGAAACGTCTGATGTTTTGAGAGATATTATGTGGGCACATCCAGATGCTGTTAAATTGTTGAATCTATTCCATATTGTCTTGATAGTTGATACAACATATAAAACAAACAAATACCGCTTGCCACTGCTAGAGATTGTTGTTGTCACTTCTACAGAGCTCACATTCTCTGTGGCCTTTGCATACTTGGAGCGTGAAACAAAAGATAACTTCACATGGGCATTAGACAAGGTAAGAGGTATGATAAAGAGATCTGATGCATTACCTCAAGTTATTGTCACTGACAGAGATTTTGGCTTGTTGAATGCCATTCAAAGTGTCTTTCCTTCTTCATACAATTTACTATGTCAATTTCATATTGCTAAGAATGTGAAATCCAAATGCAAGCAACTTGTGGCTCCAAGTACTCTTCAGCAACCGGTTATGGATGCTTGGATGAGTGTTATACAGTCCCCTACAGAAGTTGATTTTGATGATTATTTCGCTCAGTTTGAAGAGTTGTGTCCACCTACTTTCTTTGACTATGTAAATAAAACATGGATCATTCCTCATAAAGAAAAATTTGTGGCTGCATGGATTGACAGGGTCATGCACCTAGGGAACACCACCACTAACAGGTATTTTTATTGGTTTAAATACTATTTTATTGATTTAGGTGCTATTTTATTGGTAAACTTGTTATGTGACACATGTGTTTTGATATTTTTTATCAGGGTTGAAAGTGCACATGCAAGGTTGAAAAGACTCCTTCAAGATAGTCGAGGCGACATATGTAATTGTTGGGGTGCTATGAACAACTTGATAATTCTTCAGCACACTGAGATAAAGGCATCATTTCAGAGAAGCATAATGAATCTTGAGCATCGGTTTAATAACCGGTTGTACGGTAAGTTGTTTGGTTTTGTTTCAAAGAATGCAATGGTTCATATTGCTCAAGAGATGGGGCGAGTAGAGTACATTGGAATTGACACTTCAACTTGTGGTTGCAAATTGAAAATGACATATGGTCTACCTTGTGCGTGTCAGCTTGCTATATGCAAAATGTACTTTGGGTTTATTCCAGTGGAAAAGGTTCATGCACATTGGAGGAGACTAACATTTACTGACCAAGTTAGTGAGGTTGAATGTGCAGGGGTAACACTTCGCCTTGAGTTAAATGAACTTGAGCGGAGATTTGATGAATTTAATATGGATGGCAAGGTAGCTTTTAAGTACAAAGTACGTGAACTTGCATTTCCAAACACTAATTCAATGTGTCCACCTCCTGAGAAGGTAAGGACAAAGGGTTCAACGAAGGGGAAGTCACAAACAGAAAGTTCAACTAAACGTGATCCTTCATTTTTTAAATATGTTGATGCCATGCAGTCAACCAATGATAGTAACTCAACTAGTCCTTCATCATCAATTTTGCACACTAAGACCCAGAAAAGAAAGAAAGTTGTGCCAATGTTAGACCAGTTTCCTACAGTTATGCATGACTTCATTGAAAGTGTTGTAGATGTTGCAAGAGATGGTAATTGTGGGTATCGTGCAATTTCAGCATTATTAGGAATGGGAGAGGAGTCCTGGCCTATAATACGCCAAGAGTAGTACAGGGAGATATGCTATTGGCACCATGACTATGCACAACTGTTTGGAGATGAGCAACGCTGTTATCAATTAAGGAATTCTTTATTGGTTGATGGAAGGACATCAGTTGCTGTTGACAAGTGGATGACATTGCCAGATATGGGATATGTAATAGCATCTAGATACAATGTTATGCTTGTTTCTCTGTCTATTGACCAGTCCATGACTTTCTTCCCACTCAGAGGACATCCACCTACGAATCATAAGATCCTGTGCATTGGATACGTTGACGGCAATCATTGGGTTCAGGTTATTAACTGAAAACTTATACTTTTGATATTGATATTTGATATTAACTGATAACTTAACGGTTGTTTCTTACTATAATATACTTCATATTATGCAGGTATTTTTAAAGGATGATTCACCATTACCTCCTACTGCCATACAATGGAGATACTTTAGCCGTGAAGAAAGTAAAGCGTGGGAATATCCATACTATGAACGCATGGTTGCGTTTTATGCATCTTTTGCTAATAGAAATATCGGCTCTTGTAACATCATTCTTGATTGAATGTTACGATTAAATGCAAAACGACTAATATATATGATAATATTTATGTCCAATACATATGATAATATTTATGTCCAATGTCTAGTGTAGATAACTATAAGGATTTAACTATTGTGTAGATCTATCCCCCCTCCGTCGATACACATGACGATAAGATGGTTTCCCTGTCCGGTGACCTTCAACACCTAAGTTGGCCATGTCCAATGCCTCCTGTGTAAGTCCTCCTGTGTCAGTCCCATGAGTCACCAACCCCCTATCAAACAAAGCCTGTAGTCTCTCAGAGATCCCTTGAAATAGACCATGCATCAAAATTTCATTAAATTTTATTGTGAACTTAGTATAATAAGTTTAGGGTAAATTACTAAAATAGAATTTGCTATACCTGATAACTGATAACATGTCTAACCCCATAAGAGGTCGACCCTACTGTATCAACTCTAGGAACTCTACGTGGTACTGGGTTTGCAACTCTATCATCTGATGGTATCAAATAAGGATGAGAAATCCGGTGATACCAACGCAAGTAATCATCAACACACTCCCCTTGTATGGTCATTTGAGGTCCTCTATACATATCCTCTAACAAATGGTCCTCATAATGCAGAAACTGGTAATGTATATCTGAGATACCACTCACCGGAAAGGCATCATGCGGTGATGGAGGTATGCTCTGGATATGGCCATACTGGCGTAGTACTCTCTCAGGCAAATGAGGAAACACTATACTGCCACAAATGATATGCCCACGATACCATGATACGTCATGGAAAGGGCGATGCACTCTATGGGCCTCATATGGCATCCAAATGACATCTGCATACGTCAGTCGATCCAAAGCCTGCCGAACAACGGCTACATCACCAGTGCCATGTAGGGGTGCCCATCTCTTACTAAGTGTTTCTCCCTCCTCATACTCGGAGTTAGGCTGACAAATGACAATGTGGGGAAAATGCTCATATATCCAGGCCTGAAATGTTTTCAAATAACATAAGTACAATAATACAACAAAAGTAATATAAAAACATACTTTTGAACTATTAACAACTCACACACCTGTAACAAAGTCAAGTACCCTGCTATCTGTCTAGTATTGTGAAAACTAGCATCCTTCAAATTTTCATAAAGAAATGCCAGAGCAGATGCACCCCATGCAAATGTGCCAACCATATGCAGGTCCCTAAACAACTCCAAATATGAAACCCGAACAAGGGTGGCTGACTTGTCAGCAAAAATAGTACAGCCAACCAGATGAAGCAAATATGCTCGAGTAGCTACATCTAGATTCCCTTGTTGGACACTGTGGGCATAGAGGTCTCTCAGCCAGCCTAACCTGACATATGCTCCTCTTGTGATCTCAGTCTCAGCAAATGCAACGGCGTGTGAGACTCGAAGCAAACTGACTAACATCATGTTCACTTCATCTTTTCCAATAGTCCGCAAGGAGAACAAACAACCAGTAACTGGGAGGTGTAACAGGCTTGACACATCATCTAAGGTGATGGTCATCTCTCCCACCGGTAAATGGAAAGAACACGTGTCTCTATGCCATCTTTCTGCAAAGGCTGATAATAACCCCTATCTACTAGAGAATGTGAACAATCAATAAGAGGCGCTAGACCTGAATTAACAACAATGTCCCTGATGTACGCCTCCACCGGTGCCGTCAGCTTCCTCCCATGTGACACTAACTTCAGGGTTCCGCGATCCTTCAAAATATTAATTTGAGAGGAATTACAAACAAGTCACAACAACCCATATAAAAATGCAGCTTAACATTGTTAAAATAAATAATTACCTCGCCATTCCATAGCCGTAATGCCACATGCCTATGATATGTCCTCAATACAGAGGTATCCTCAGGTCCTCCCCCATACACCTCTGCTTGGACGTCCACAGGATCGCCCTGCTGTGCTTCATCATCGGCCGGTACTTCCTCTTCGTCTACATCCGGCACCACATCTTCCTGGATCTCCTGAACTTCCTGTCTCAACCTTCTTTGTCTTGCTGAAGCTGTGGGTCGAACCCGCTCCACTGGTTGAGAAGATGATTCAGCGCCTCTACGTGGGGGTCCTCCTCTTGTTTTCGCCATGCCTTAGAAATGTCATTAAAACAACATATTAAACAATTTATAATCAAAATCAATAAA
Organism: Sesbania bispinosa; assembly: GCA_026901365.1. Classification (NCBI taxonomy): domain Eukaryota; kingdom Viridiplantae; phylum Streptophyta; class Magnoliopsida; order Fabales; family Fabaceae; genus Sesbania; species Sesbania bispinosa. The sequence continues at coordinate 1,471,861 of QLOH01000111.1, forward strand.
CATCAAGATTATATATTTAAAAAAAAAACAACTTCCGGAAATAAACGTCCGGAAATTTACGGAACCATATATCCGGAACCTCTCGGAAGTATAGTTCCGGGAGAAATTTGTTCTTTTCACTTCCGGAAATGCTTTTTCGGGATTCACCGGAAATATATTTCCGGGAACTTCCGAATGTTAGGTTCCGAAAGGTTAATCTGTTTGAATCAATACACTTTTCAATTCTGGGTTTATATTTCCGGAAGTTTCCGGAAACTGTAAATTCCGGAGCCTTCCGGAAGTTGCCTGAACAGAGAAAAATAAATCCCGTTCCGGTTTTCAACTCCGGAACGGGAATGCAACCAATAATCTCACATTTAACAAGCATCAACCAACGTTAACAACTGATAAATCAATATTACAAACTTACCTTAGTGATTGAGTGAGAGTTTGATTGGTTAGGGCTTGCACTTGTATGAGAGTGAGAGTGAGAGTTAGAGTTAGACTGAGAGGGAGCGCTGAGTGATGCGGGTAGGGAGGGAAGTGGGTTATAATTTAAGTTGGCCAAGGGCATTATTGGAAGTTCCGGAAAGTACCAAACATTAGGGGGTGTGAATAGCAAAAAAGGGGTTCCAAAAGCAACTCCCAAACCTATCCTATGCGCAGTTTCTGCGTGATCTACTATCCCCAAACAAAACGATGGACCTTATTACCGGGCCTGTGTCATCAGGCTGGGGATTAGGCCCATTACACAGTTTCCCGTGTGTTGTGTGAGATGTTTCATACATTACAAATTTACATGGTCGTTTAAATCTGAAGACCAAAAAAAAAAAAACAGCTAGTTTAAACCAGCTGATCCATGAGGGAGCAATTGCACTTGCTGCTGCTGAGCATTGTTCTAAAATTTTGAATAAAAAACGAAAAGTAAAGAAATGCCATAAATAAAAGTATCCTGTAACATACTCAATGATAAACACCTTTAAAGCCAGGTTTATAGCCACGATCACTGGATTGACACACCACCCATTATTGGTAAATATTATATTCTAGTATAACATAGTTCCTGAGTGTCTATCAACCATTGCAAACCACCCAATCCTTCACAATTTCTCAATCCTCTATCAAAGCTCCTTCCACCAAACTTCGAAATAGGTAAACGCAATAAAGGAAAATGCTGAACGATCAAAACTGAGCAAGGGGAATATTATCCCAGCCCGCAAAAGGAAGACAAAAGCACCATTCTTATTACGGGAAAAAAATCTCATTTTAATCAATTTAGTCTCTTGCTTATCCATTTCATCGTTTGATACTCAGATCAAATCCGCTATTTTTTAGTCTTCCATCAAGTTTAATTCACACATTTACCTTCATTAGTAAGATGAAGGGATCAACACATTGAGAATTTAAAGTTTGATTAAAAAAAGGAAACGCAATATAATCAAAAAGCCTGAACAAGCCACCTAAGTGTGTGTTTGGTACGTTGAAACTGCCCAAACATGAGTTTACCACATTTCAACGGTAAACCAAACATGCTATAAATAAATAATTGGCGTTATACGCCGTTAAACCTGGAACATTCTCAGAATACTTATAAAATTTTAAATTGATTTTCAAACCTCAAACATTCTCAGAATACACGCAGAGAAAATTAGCAGAATCATCTCCCCCAAAGAATGAGCAAAAATATTCATTCCCAAAAGTGTTTCCAATCCATCCGATTTGGATTTTTGGTTTCACTCGTCCTTAAGTCAATATTTTACGGAAAATGCTAATCAGTGCCCTTTAAGTAACCAAAATTAAAAAGTTTTTATTGGACTATGCAATATTTAATACTATAAATGCAATTAATACCGTAATTTCTAATAAAAACCTAATATATATCGATTTTTTAACATTGTCCTTATGACACTAATTAGCCTGAGAACAAGACCCATATTCACGCCACAGTATCACCATGTAGCTGCTTGGCAACAGCAGCAACAACAGTGAGAAATGTATACAAATTGCAGTACTGGTACAGTAAGGAAACCCTATCAAAGAATGCACACAAGCATTGTATGCCAACAGTTATTACCCTCTGAAATACAAGATCACTGCAAACCAAACTTCCAAGGCTTGACCCTCCTGTGAGTTGTGCTTTTGAACCACAATAATCTGACATCATTTGACAGCTTTGTGCAAGACATTTTGAAGTTAAAACAGCTAAAACATTCACAGAGAACTTTGTAGACATCAACCAAAAGAAAACAAATTTAAGCATGACAAGATTACAGTTTCAAAATTCTCCTACTCAGGGAATGATTATTGTGCAAATCATATGTAGTTATGTACTCAATAATTCAGTCTTAAAATACAGCAATGCATGCAGCAGCAGTGATCAGATGCCACAAAGAAACAAGAAAAAAAGGACAAACTGAGAACATTTCCCAGCAGCTAATGCGCTCCACAATTTTTAGCTATTGCTTCTTCTCTTCTGCTTTCCTTGGCTGAAAGAAGGAGCACATAGGACACACGAAAAATTAATTAAAACTGCTATAACTACAGACCATTGGCCATATTCACAAATAAAAAGCATGTTATTGTAAGTAGACAGTTAATAGAAGTCATACTCAACGTGAAACCATACCACTGAGTTACTGAAGGTTTGAAACAGAAATTGTAAAACCATGCAGATGCATTGCAGTTGTACAAGTATATGTAACCACATATAATAGCATGGTATGAAATTAAGTCCATTATATCACCATTCACTTGCAAACATACCAATACCATGCATTGCCTTATAGTTAAACCTGGGATTCCCACAAAAAAAATAGTCCAGCTACAAGAACATATAGTATATCACTATGGCTAGTATTCTTACTAGACCCTGCAACTTATGATGCACCCATAACCAAAACTACTAAGTGCTGGTTTGGCAAAGCATTTCGCAGGCCAGACACCCGTTTCATTTAACACACATATTTGTAGCTTATGCGTTTTTTTGACTTTGGATGTGGTTTTCCAACGTGAAAAAACGCCAAATCAAACACTCTAAGTGTGTGTTTGGATGATGAATTTTAGAATCCTCAAAATTGTGATAGAGAAGGTTGAGTAAATTGTAAATATTAGAGGAATTGTAAATGATAATCTAAAAAGTTAAACATAACAGGGAAATGTTGAAATTTTCTCTCAATATGAATAATTTGAAATTCCTTCTATTTGTCATAAAAAACATTCCTATTTGTCATTTGAAATTCTTTCTTTTACTATTTGTCATTTGAAATCTAGTAACTTCATATTACTCTATCCAAACACAAGCTAAGAGTAAAATCAAATTTTTGAACCTCAACCTATCTTAAAATTATCACTCCTCTTCCCTTTTATACAAGAATAAAGACATGAAATGTTTTTCAAAAGTACACAGTATATAAAAATACAGCTAGGTGAGCAAAGTAAAATAATAGGCAATCCTTATTGGCAAAACCACCATAATCTTTCTGTTCCTACTTCCTAGGAATGCACAATACAGGTATCATGCAAACTAAGATCCAACAGCATGTAATGAATTGATTAAATGCCACATCTGCAATTCAATTTTGATTCGCAAACAAACTGCCATGATGCCATGTCAATAGATATGAAATTTACAAAGGACTATGCAACTAAAATGGAACTCAATATCAAAACATCTCCATAAACATACAGAAGCAAAGCAATAAAGGGAATTGTGTATAAGGGAAGCGAACCTTGGTGCCAGGTGCGGATTGTGAGAGCTCCTCGTCGGGGATGATAACAGGCCAGGACTCCCCTGCCTCACGGAACATCTGCTCCGTCTCAAGAAGCTGACCTTTCTCGAGAATCATGTTCCTTATGTTGTGAGCTGGTGTGGATGTTGCATCGAACGCTTGTTCCACACCATTCACGAACGTCACCGTGATCTGCGGCGGGTGATCCACATTTCCACGCTTTACCTCTACTTCGCAAGCCGGATTTGATTCTTTCGCCTTTCGCGAGTTGCATTGTGCCAGAAACTCCATACACGACGCCATTCGCGGGTCCAGCGCGTTGAACTCGATTCTCACTTTTGATAGGAACTTCAGCATTTTCACTCTCTCTCTCTCGCTCGCTCTCGCGAAAGCGGAAGGGTTAATGTAATCACAGTCAAAGCGTGGGAGAATCCAGAAAGGGTTAATCAATCAGAAGAAGTGGTGCTGAAGAAATTAGAAAGCCAGCAAGTTCTTGGGGAAAATGGGTTTAGGGTTTCGTTTTTCCAGTTTCTTTTCTCTGCGCCAATTTTTGGCAAGAGGTGGAAAATCTCTGATATTACATAATAAAAATTCTCTCTACAGAAAGAAATGGAATTTTTAATTTTAGATTAAATTTTAAAATAATTAAAATAAATATTTTTAAAATTGTAATTTAAAATTTAACATGAATAAACTAATTATAAAACATATATAATCAGATGAAAATTAAAAAACAATATAAAAGTAAAAATATATAAATAAATATTTTTAAAGTGTGAACATTTAAAAAATAAAAATGAAACAAATTAACACAAAAAGTTAAATAAATTAATATAATTCAATGATTGGATTACTAAATAACACTTTTGATTTATAATTATCAGCGATGTAATACTTGGTGTAACTTACATCAGTGTAATTTGATCTCTCCTCTTTTTAAAAACCTAAAAGAAGCTGATAAATAATTTTAGGGTTTTTTTTTAGAAAAATACCTTTATTCCCATAAAATGAGGACTCTATTTTTATTTATATAAAAAATAGTTAACAACTATTTAATTTTTTAAAAATATCAAATAATCATTTTAACAAATAAATAATTATTAATAAGTATACTATGCACTATATACCAACGAGGATTGATTCAAGTGGTACATGCTTGATTCCCCTTAAGCAATGTCTCGGGTTCGAGTCTTGTGGATGGAAAAAATCCTCACCGTGAGAGCTGGCCCCACCATGATGTGGATGTTCTCAGCTCGAACAGGATTGCCTCCCGTGGAGGATACCTGTGGTTAAACCAAAAAATAATATGATAGCTAAAAAATAATTTAACTATAACTTGTAAATATCTCATTTTACTTAACATTGATTAATTGAAGAAATCTATGTATTGATTAAAAACTAAGAAAAAGGCACTTCGTGAGAAAGAGCTTATATGATTTTAGGTGATCTAATAATAAGTGCTTCACTGTGGATTTCAAATCAAATACATCAATATTATTAGGGGGTTTGATCATTATAAAGTGAAAAATAATAGAAGATGAATACAAAGAAAAAGATAATAAGATTTGTATGCTTGAGAAGTGTGAGATGATGAAAGTGGATGGGAGACTTTGGTTCTTGAGATTTTATGGTGAATGGAAGGGGCACCATGAAGGATGAGGTGATTTACAAAATACACCCTCGGTTACGAGTCACACATCTTCTTCATTTTCATGGTGTCCGGTGGTTTTCATACGAAATGGATTGATATATAGGTTTTTAAGTGAATCAAAGATTTTTTTTTGGCGACAATGACCTAAAGGATGCATTGGGGAAAAAGACTGGTGACAGATTGTCGATGTCGATGTCGCTGTGTCAATCAAGAACAACAGGTGGCAGGCTGTCGCTGTCAGTTTGGAAAAAGCAGCCTTAGAGGCCAAACAAAAAGCTTTGGACAACGTGTGCCAGCAGAGGCATCTAGCGTCCAAACTAGAGTGTCAGAATGGTAAAGTGTTGGGTGTGTTGGAGTAAGGACTAGGGTGTCATGGTTAGGCGTATTTCGTCAAGGGGTACTTTAAATCTGATTAAAACTCGAACCATGACAATGAGGATACAAATTTAATACATAGTAGTGCATAAATTAAAATATAAAATAGTAGAAAAATTTAATTTTAAGAAATTAAAAATATTAATTTTATTCGTGAAAAAATAATTTAATAATAATTTACAAATATCTCATTTTATTTAATATTAATTGATTGAAAATTAAAAAATTAATAATAATATCATTTAATCACATAATAGTTATTTAATAAGGTAATCAATATTTTATCCAAAATGGAACGCAATTAGTATTAATTTGATTATGTATCTAAGTTCCAATTCCAATAAGTTACAAATTGTTTATTACCAAGGGTCACCTAATGAATTTCTAATGAGACTTATTAAGGAATAAATAGAAAACTTTTATTGAAAAAATAAAACATTATCTTATCTTATCACCTATCATGTATTTGTTGTACTAATAGGATATGATAACTCTATCATGTGACTTATCCTATCATTTGTGTAATTCTTATTGTAAAGGGGGAGCTACGTTCGGAAGTGATGAGATATAATACAATTTTTTCTTCCTCATTTGTCCTCTCTCTCCTCTATCCTCTCTCATCTCTCCCCCTCTCTCTAGTCTCTCCCTCTCCTCTCCCCTCTCTCATCTCTCTCTCTCTTGCTTCTCTCTCCTCCCTCTATCTCTCCCTCCTCTCTCCCTTCACCTCTCTCTCCCTTTCCCCTCTTTCTCTCCTTAATTATCTCTTGTTTTAATTTTTATTTATTTTAAAAAAATAAAATCTCAATCCATCCATGTATTCATATCAATTCAACAATAATCCACCCACATCAAATAGCATAACTCTATTTTCCTGACCATGTTCATCATTGTGATTTCTCTGAATTTGTTCATCTTCAAATGCTCTTATACCTTGGCAGTAATGGCTCAGATACGCTTCGATCCAATCATATGCCGAGTCTCTTTTACCTAGCGCAGCAGCAAACCAAACCAAATTGGGACTCACTCTAATGTAACTTTAATTCATATCTTATCTTTTAAGCTTTTTGAGCTGCAAGATCATTTATCAAAAAAGAATCTGAACGTTCTTCAAAATAGTTAGAAAAAAAGTCATCCTGGTTCCGGTCATGAGTTCTTATGACTGGCTATTATGTATTGAAAAACTAGTACCACTGGATCAATGAGCATCCTAAACGCGTACGAGCTAAGTGAGTGAGCGAGGAGAAAGACGAGAATGAGCAAAATTTTATCGTTTTCTTCCCATTTTTGCAAATATTAACATCAAAGCAAATTAAAATGCACAAAATGCAAACTATATTGTCAGAATGTTAAAAGAAAATCAATACAGCACCCAGCTGGTGGTACCTTCAATCAAAAATCAAGGCTCATCCCGAAATACAACCACGGATGAATGACCGATAAAAGCAGCAGCTTCGGCAGATTCTCAATCAAGGGAAGAAAACGAAGAGGAGCCTCCCATTCAAGAATGATGATAACTGTAAGATTGGAAACTAGCAGTGAACTAGGCTCACGATCACTCATCAAATAAAGTACTAACTTGACCACATCAAATGTGTATGATACTGAGCCTGTATTCAGCCCTTCCCATCAAAATGAATGGCAACCAACACCACCAGCCAATTGAGGGTCCAATTAACTGCTAATCTCATTATCCATTTTCATTCTCTTTGAACTTTGTATCCCTGATACATTATTGCCTCGTGGCTGAAATGATGCATCATGCTGGTATGCACAGTTAGCACCATTCCGACATCCTCTAGAACTGTTAAAAAAGATACAAGGCTTCATTATCTTTGGTTTTGACCCTTTTGTTCTAATATTGTATGGTGTCTCGTAGTTTGTTACTGGCTGCTGGATCTGACGATTACTGGAGTATGGAAGTGTTTCTTGTTTGTCTCCTCCATGCTGTTGAATTAAGCTCTTATAGTAGTTTACATCTTTAGTTGAAGGGACCTCAGCAGAAGAAGAAACAGTAGCTGAACTCACTGCAGGTCTAGTATGCCATTGGCTAGAAACAGTTGCCACCTGACCTCCAGTTGGGTGATTATAGGAAGTGGCTGAAAAAGCAACTGGTGAAGGTGTAGTGGTTTCTCCCTGATTAATAGGAATAGGAGGATGTGAAAAAGCTACTGAAGATGATCCCACATTATGTACATGCAGTGAATTATTAGTAACTCCATAATCTCTAACCAACTTCTCAATTACTTCTGGATTGTTGAGAATATTTTTTAGTAATTCATGGTCAATCAAATTTCCATGCTCATTGCTCTTCACTATGTTAGTTAAAGCAACAGATGCAGCAGCTACATCAGACACTAGACCATGAGGTAACTGGATACTTGTAGCAGAATTTGAACCCTTCAATATACCAGGAGGTAATTCGACAGACTGCCGTTCCAAGGAATCAGATACTATATCTGCTGCCGCATCTTCATCTTCAATAGGTGTAATTGGTATCAAAGTAGTTTGACCATCAATGTAATGGGAATTTTCAACATCCATTGAAACAGCAGGGCTGTATGTAGGGGGAAAAAAAATCCTTATATACGACAAAAGGCAAGGAAACCAAGAAAAAATATTGTACAAGGCAAGAGAAGACTCATACTTTGGAGGAATTGAAGATATGCGAGGATAAATAGCTTCAAGTACTCTCCTCTCCCTTTGATGTTGATCTTCTACCTCTTTGCTTTCTTCCCCGGCCACCACTTGCCATGCGAGATTCAGCACAATCTGAGAGAATCACAAGTTGATAAAGAATTATACAATATTGAAGGAAAACTCATGCATTTCACCACCTTTTTTTTCTCACTTTCTTCCATTTTGAAATACTGAAAATAACCAAGGACAATTTTTGACATAGAACTAAAACAAAACTACCTTTGGTGGATTAATCCACCTAATAACAGGTATTTGGGAAGGCTTTATCTCAAACTGACTTGAAGCATGAGTTCCTTCAAATCCAGGAGGCAGAATGTCATCAGAACCTGCTCCTCCTGGATGCTGCAATGATATCTTTGCTTGGAGGTGATCTTGAGAATTTAACCCAACTTGTGAAGGAGATTCCTCAGATAAGAATAACCTAACCTGATCAACAAAAAAGTAATAGTCTTTTGTCATTTAGTTCTCTACTAACATTTATTCATAAGCAACATTTAGGCAGCATCTTCTTAAATGACTAATTATTGATTCTGTCTACTCATACATCCTCAAGTACCTGCATGATGCTTATCAGTATGCAAATACTTGAAGAACAGAGATAATCATCTTATCTCTGAAGGGGATATATATCCATACACACAAACACACATGAAACAAACTTATTGATTAAAAACCTCAAATATAAAGGGAAAAAAATCAAATACCATTCATAAAATATGATAACAATGAAAGATATGGTGCACAAAATGAATGCGCATCCTCAGACTCTAATTTGTGATCACCTTCACTTTGTGATAGTACAATATTACTCGGGATAAAACACAATTAAACAATTCGTGATAGATTACATCCATGTATAATCTCTGATGATTGAATTCACTAGAACACAACACTTAAAACATTCTGATCAAACAATAGATACAAAAGCATTCAGACTTTAGAGAGATTTCATATCATATTATAAGCCCTTTCTCATTCAAATTTTACAGGCAATCAGAATAAAGGACTTAAAGGTACTCAATTTTCCATCCATAAGTTTCATCTAATAGGTACTTAAAAGACCATGCAACAGTATCTTTTACTCCTCAATATTTTCTAAGATTTTCACAGCCTAGTGTAGGACTCAAAGAACAATTGCATCCAGAATCTCCCCAACCTAGATGGAAACAATACTCAATGAAAAACAAAACTTACAATCCTACCAAGCTACTAGGCATGAAACTGATGCTTCTCAGTAAAACTGGACATATAGTGAAAGATTTGCCCACAACCACAAGTAAGCCTGCCCTTATCTCAATTCTCAATGACTCTGTGCATAGAAACATGAGGTAACACCAAGTTAAGATCCCTGATCAGAAGTCATAACAGATTCTTAAATCCAAATAGCTTGTTGTTTCAGAATGTCTCCAATCAGATCCTGCCACCTCCACCTCTTCATCCCAGTTTCAGACAACAAAGACATCTTACAACTTATATTCAGTTACACTCTGAAAGGTGTTATCTGTGTTAACTGTTAATAGGCTGGCCAACCAAGAATTTTGGTCACATTTTCCTCCAATACTTCTGCATGCACCAGCAGTACATCTCCAAAAAATATCTATGACTTGGCCCTCCCATGTTGGAAGTGGCTGAGGTCTTGCATCTAGTATCATTTCAAACAGAAAAAAGAACAAAATTTTAGAGTGGAAGACAACAAAGACTTCTAAGCTGTAGAACTCCCCCGATACAGCTTGGACACAGTAAAAAAAAAAACCCTTACTAATAGTAGTAGCGGTGAAAACAAAAAGTCACTTGACTTTTTTAAGTTTTAACTCTTCACTCATGGACACACTAGCAACTACATTAATATCAGTATAAACAAGAAAGTGAAAACTACAGGCATTAGGGTTAAGCAGAAGTTTTTTTTTTTAAAAAAAAAAAACAGCAACAGGAAATCTTATAGAGAGAAAAATGCAACTGAAGGTGGACAGGGCGCACAATGCATGTGATGACTTCAAAACTAATGTTAATTTTAATAAAAATATTGCAAATAAGAAAACTATAGGCAATTACTTGAACAAAAAAGGTCAGATGAATCAATTTATCCATATGTACAGTCATATGGCATAAGCTGACTAGTTAATAACCACAAGGACACCGCATGGAGAAATAGCAAATACTGGGAATGATGGTCCCTCATTTCGATAATTTCCAATCACAAAAGGTCAACAAAATGGATGTAACAAGTTTCAGAGTAACTTTCTCAAATAGAAACTTGGCATAAGTTTGGGATGAGCATTAAAAACTATTTCAGAAAATAAACCTCTAAAAGGTGTAATCTAATACCAACACTTCTGCATGCCAAAGACTTTTAGACTAAAGGCAAAATTACTTCAACAATTTCTTGAAACATAATCTGCAAGAGCAGTGTTGCATACAAATAGAACATATGTTCAAACCACTTAACCATTTAAGATCTAATCCAATTACGGAAAATTTTCCTTTTCCAAAGCCATCCAAAACATGAGGGAAAGCAGAAAGGCATGATCATAGGATAATAGCAACATCTTGGAAAAGTAGGGCTATCAATGCCCTTCTCTTCAAGAGCCCCAGGTCAAAAGGATTTATTTCTATATGAAACATAGATGGTAATACACGATGAAAATTATGTCTACAAAAAATTCTACAGGAAGGGATATAAAAAATAAAACATAACTGACCAGCTGACACAAAACCATTCATTCTACCCTAATAAATTCTTTTCATATCATAAAAGTAGGATATACACATGTATTATCTTTAAGTTACTGGAATTTCTTTGCCCAGCATATAACATCTTCCATTTAACATGTAACTTACTTTGCATTTAATTAAAGACTGCAATAGCTAATAAGGGTTTTTTTCTAATCATAACTAACAGCAACACCAGGGGATAATGCCTGTGCTTCCATAAAAGTGAAGCATAACATTGATCAGTTATATATATATATCACACAAAACCATTTCATTTAAAATATATATATATCTCAGTTCACAAATTTAAATTAGTCATCGAGTTCCTGGAATTTGTAGTTATCTTGGTGCAAAAAAGAAATGAATGTAGGGACATATGCTTTTATGTAAACATATTTTGCCCTGTTTCATCATCACCTTCTTTAGGATTTCTATTAAGAGTTCTTCATGCAAAATTGATAGGCAATCAATTTTTCTTGCATGTCATTCTCCTTTAGGCTACAGCATTGCAATTTGCAGCCGTGCCCAAAGATGGTCTCTCAATAGTTCCATTCCATATCAACAGTTCTGAATGCAAGCTGTGATACAACATTAAAATTTTCAATTTTGTGTTGGTTGACGACCTTACTAGAAACTTCAAATGCAGTTTCCAAGAATGATCAAGGATGATAGCCCATGAGCTTATCAGTAGTTTCAATTGCCAGAACAAAATTGTCACCCAAAATTCAATCGCCAATGTCAAATACATCTAACTGTGTTAGTTCCTTTATATTTTGGACCAACACCTGGCTAACTCTTCTTCCTTTTTTTTTTTCATCATGCAAAGCCTAATTTATAGGCATCTCAATTTACACTCAATAATCAGTTTGCTATTTCAAACTTTCATCCAAAACATGTTGTTAGAAAGTCCTCAAGAATTCATAATTTCAATTAGGGCCATTCTGTCCCTTATCAGCATTAAATTGCATCCGTATTAACACCAACTTTGAAATAAGAACTTTTTTGAAGGTAAAAACCTCAATTCACATGCAAAGCCGAAAAAAGGCGATCAGATTGTAACGGTATTCAGGAAAACTTGCCCAGAAGACGATGGAGTATCGAGCATGAGAAAGTCCTCAAAATTACAGACAGAAGATAGGGGTGAAACACAAAATAAGCAAAGAGGTTTTAATCGATAGATAAAAACAATTAGGGTTCAGATTAATGGAAGTTAATCAGTGGAATGATTTGATCGATTGGGATTTCGCAAGTGAAAGATAATTTTTACCTGACAAAGATCTAAATCGGAGGCCCATGAAACTCTTTTTGATTTTTGCGATCCACGCATATTTAAAAAATGAATCGTTTAACGTCTTCACTCAAGAATAAGATTGAAGAGTGGCGAAAGAAGAGTAAACCCTAGTCAGAGAGGTATTTATAACTTAAATTACCCGCACCGTCACGCACACTCACAAGTCACCCCTATCTAATCGGCTCGCAGTTCTTCGCTGTTCACATGCTTCGAATCCAACTATACGATGTTTCCCAGGTTGCCCTTTGGAGAGAGTGTCCCTCTTGAAGTTCTCAACCCAATATTATCGTCACTTATAGGAAATTTCTGAAAAATGACAAATTGCAAATTGGCCTCAAGCTAAAATTATCGTCATTCATTCCGGTTTTTATAATTTATATATATAGTTATCATCAATAAAAAGTAAAAACACATCACGTCATTGTAGAAATTATTTTTAATTTTTATAAAGGGTGTTATTAATCAATTTTCATTATAAATCACGTAATTTAATATTTTTTTTACAGCAAAACCAAGCTTTCATTCATTCAAAGTGTTCTCGGGAATATCCAAAGACACAATTAGATCAATATAATCAGGAGTTTCTTCAACCTATACACAACTTGGGTTGATGCAGGCATGCTTGGCTAAGCTATGGGCCGTAGAATTCCTAGCCCTTATTGTATGGATAAATTTAACTAAATGAAAAGAACGAATCATAACTAAACAATCTTTAATTATTAAATCGAAGGAAGAAGGCCCGTGAATTGGGTTTTGAAGAGCTCTGATGAGGGTAAGACAATCTGACTCAGCTTCAAGTCTTAGAAAGCCCATATCTGCTGCAAATTGAAGTCCCAACCTCATCCCCATTGCCTTTGCTAGGTGAACCTCCGGACCGCTATTTACTTACCACGTAGCAGCTCCCATCATATTGCCCTCAGCATAGCGAACTATAGCACTTGCGCCCCAGCTGGTATCACTCTGTTTAGCTACATCCATGTTCAGCTTGTAGTTGTTGCGTTGTGGGAGGACCCAAGATAGAGTGGTGGGGGCTAGATTGTTGGATAACTCTGGCCGATTGATTAAAGTCGCTTCCCCAAATTGGAGAGCTTGGTGAGCTGCTCTGTCAATAATCTTAGGGATAGGAGTGTCCTGCCCTTAAAAAATGAGCTTATTCTGACTCGACCAAATACCAAGCACCAGAGAGGCAAACAGACTCGTAGCTTCGGGGTCATTTGTCTGCAGAAAATTCTTGATGATTTCAAAGGCCGAATGTTGGACCATGGGGTTCAATCGGAGACCCAGAGGAGAATAGAACCAGAAATCTATTGACCAACGACATTCAAAGAAGGCATGATTCACAGTCTCATCCGCATTGTAGCATCTAGGGCAAATGGGAACAAAGCTCATCCCCTGTTTCAGGAGTTGGGATCGTACAGGGATACAACCTCTCAATATTCTCCAGAGTAAGTTCTTATTTCTTGGAGCTGTGTTTATTTTCCATAATCTTTTCCAAATTGTTTGCATCTCACGGCTCACACTGCTGGCTGAGGGATTGTTAGAATTTAATTGATCCATGATGAAATGATATCCTGAACGAACAGAATACATTCCATTTTTCGTGTGAGCCCAGCATAGGTTATCATCAGTGTAGGTTGTAGATATGGGTATGGAAAGGATCTGTTTAGCCTCAAAATCCAGAAATGTGGTCTGGATAATGTCCTTATGCCAACTGTGAGAGCTAAAGTCAATGAGTGATGAGACCATCTGATTGTCAATAGTATTGTTCTGGGGGGTCCAAATATGGTGTCCAGGTTGGTGAGGAAGCCACCCATCCTTCCATATGTTAATGGATTAGCCATTACCAACAGTCCAGAAAGCTCCAGTTTTTAAGACCTGTTGTGCCTCATGAATGCTACGCCAACCAAAACTTGGAATGTGACCCAATTGGGCATTTAGGAAATTGGACCGAGGGAAATAGCGAGCCTTGAAACATTGAGTCAATAGGGAATTAGGATTACTCTGAAGCCGCCATCCCTGTTTAGCTAGGAGAGCCAAGTTAAAACCATGAAAATTCCTAAAACCCATTCCCCCTCTTTCTTTGGTACACATAACCGCTACCATGACATCCAGTGGATTTTCCTTCGTTCTTCCTTTGATCCCCACCAAAACTTGTTTATCATCTTTTCTATGTCATCACACAACCCCATAGGAAGCAAAAAAACATCCCATAATGTAGCTCGGGATGGATTGGGCAACAGACTTAATGAAGACCTCTCTACCTACAGTAGATAATAGGGACTTCTTCCAACCTTTAAGTTTCTTCCAAACTTGATCACGAACATACTCAAATACTTGGGATTTTGATCGGCCCACAAAAGTGGGCAAACCTAAATATTTAGAATGACTGTCCACCGCCTTAACTTGTATCCATCTTTGGATGAAGATTTGTCTGTCATTTGGAATATTTCGGCTAAACGAAAATTCAAATTTGTCCAAGTTAATGAGTTGTCCCGATGCTTGTTGGTATAGTTCTAGGATTTGGAGAAGAGTGTGAATTTCTGCATTGGAGCTTCTGAGAAAAATCATATTATCATCAGCAAAGAACAAATGGGTGATTTCAGGTGCCTGCCGTGCCAATTTGATGCCATGTAGGGAGCAATCTTGTTGAGCTTTTAGGAGGAGACCAGAGAAAACATCAGCACAAAGGATGAACAAATAGGGGGAGAGGGGGTCTCCTTGTCGTAGGCCTCTTTGGGGAACAAAAGGGTCACAGGGACATCCGTTGAGTAGTACTGAAAAGGAAACAGAACATACACACCTCATTATTAGGGATACTAACCTTTCAGGGAACCTCATTGCAAGTAGTGTAGCTGATAGGAACTCCAATTCAATCCTATCATATGCCTTGGCCATGCCAAGCTTCAAACCCACATACCCTTTCCTGCCTTTTGTCCGTTTTCTCATGCTGTGGAAAGAATCAAAAGCAATGAGTGCATTGTCTGTGATGAGTCTACCTGGCACAAAGGCACTTTGGTTTGGGCTTATGATTTTTGGGAGTAAGGGTTTGAGGCGATTGGCAATTGTTTTGGTGACCAATTTCAGGATCACATTACACAAAGAAATGGGTCTGAAATCTTTGGAGTGTTTGGGCTTTTTTATTTTCGGTATCATGCATATGAGGGTGTGATTCAGAAGGCAGGGTCCTTTCCATTATTCAAGATATCCATCACTGTTTCCATGCACTTAGGACCAACAATGTCCCAAAACTTTTGGAAAAAATAGGCAGGAGCACCATCTGGGCTAGGGGCAGTCCAAGGCTTCATTTGCTTCAGAGTTAGCAAAACTTTTGATTCATGGAATGGTTCCCTTAGTGATTGGGCCATGTGGGTCGAGACTCTCCCTTCTACTACCTTGGTGGCTTCTGAAATACGAAGAGGGTTACTGGTGGAAAATAGTTCAATAAAGTAGTGGGTCATCACCTTGCCTATGTCTTTCTCCTTAGTCCACCACACACCATCATCATCCAAAATGCTATCAATCCAGTTCCGATCCCTTCTCAGACTTGCTTTTTGATGAAAAAAGCGTGAATTCTTGTCCCCATGTTTAAGCCAATTAGCTCGGCTTCTCTGTTTCCAGAAGATCTCCTCTAACTTTAGTAAATCATCCAAGGTATTTTCCTCTTGTTTGATCTTCTCAAGTGATTATGGGTCCTCTAGGTTCTGTTGTAGCTTTTGGAGACGCTCTTGACATTTCCTCACACTTCTAGGAACATCCCCATAAAGGTCGTCTCCCCATTTGTTTAGGGATTGCATACAAGATTGGATTAAAGAAGAGACTTCCGAATGGTTCACACACCAAGCTCTCGCAACCTGATGGGCTAGATCAAGCTCCTGGGTCCACACTTCCTCAAAGCGGATAATTCTGTCTTTTTTCTTCCTGCAAGATCTGTTGGGAAAAATTTCCAGCAAAAGGGGTGAGTGATCTGAATGATATCTTGTTAGGTGGTATACCTAGGCTGCAGAGAAAGAGTCACGCCAATTTTGGGAGGCTAGAATTCTGTCCAGTCGCTCCTGGATCAAGTTATTCCCCTGCATATTGTTGCTCTAAGTGAAAATCTCCCCTACATATCCCAAATCAATAAGACCACATTCCTGCACAGTGTTTTGGAATAAGGAAATCAGGTTGTTTGCTGGATTGTTTCCCCCAAGTTTCTCATGTTGTCCTAGAATTAAGTTGAGGTCTCCAAAGCATAGCCAAAGAGGATGGGAATTTGTGTTGTACAGATCCGTCAAGAGGTACGTTGTTTGTTTTGGGTTTTCGGAAAGCCATATGCACCTGTCATTCTCCAAATTGGGCCATCCTCCTCCAGTTTGACCAGTGCATCAATATGATTTGGAGAGAAAGAAATTACATCAACAGAAACATCATTCCTCCATATTAAGGCTAATCCTCCACCTCTGTCTCGACCATCTCCCCTACAGTCAACAGCAAAAAGGTTGTTCAGGTTCTTCACATATCGAGATTTCATCATCTCATGGTCCTTCTTCTGGGTCTCCATTAAGAAGACTAATTTGGGCGACTTAGATGCAATGAGCTTTTTCAAAGCTCTAACTTTTCGCGGGTTCCCAAGCCCACGACAGTTCTAGGAAAGAAGACTCATGGCTCCCGGCAAGCCTGTTGAGCCAGGCTCGCCATTGAATTCAATGGGCAATTGGGTTTCTTTGTCTGAGTAGTCATGGAGGTCTCAACATCCAGCATTTCAACATCAAGTTTCCTTTTGACACCTTCTTTATTATTAGGAACATAGCCAGGGGAACCAAGGGAATGTTGATTGGGGTTGGATCGCTTCCAAGTTTTCAGTGAAGAGTTTTTTGTGTTGGTGAGGCATTGTAAGGGGGATGTTATTTTGTGGGAATTCTGGGTGGGTTTTGGGGCATTGGTGTTGGATAAGGGTGAATCTTTGTGGCCTGGCTGTTCCACAGTTGCTGTATTGTTGTCTGGTATGGTCTGATCATGTTTTGGGTCCAGGTTTTCTTTGTTTTTTGCTTGGCTAGAGGTAGGGTTGGGGACAACTTTTACTTGGGAGGTGGTTGTGTTTTTAACAACAGATAAGGCTGATAGTCTTTCCAAAAGTCACCTGATAAAGGCATTTTCTGCTGAGATTGTTTTCTGTGCATGCCCTCTTTTGTCTCAGCGTTATTATTCTGCCAAGTTTTCCTCCCAATTTAGGATGCTCTTATCCAAGGACCAAGCCCCTTGATATCATCATCTCTATCTGTCTCTGTAGCTGACTTCTTAGAGCAAAATTCCTCATCATGACCCACTAATCCACATGAATAGCACACTTGGGGAAGTCTCTCATATTGGAAATCTATCCAATTAATACCATCCTTCCTATTTCCAACATTCTCTTGAGTGGTTTGGTGATATCCACATGCACCAGAATTTTAATAAAGGATCCCCTCTCCCTGGTTTCAAATAATTCAGTTTGTTTTACCTTTCCAATATTGGCACCAATTTTCATTCCCATTTTGGGGGTTTTACAATGGGGTGGAAGACCCCACAGTTGGATTTTTATGGGAACATGTGTAAAGATCATGTCTTCAATTTCTCTGCCTCTCTCCCACTTCTTAAGGATTAACCATGAGTTGCGAAAGAGCCAAGGGCTTCCTCTCAGGACTCTATCAACATCTCTCTCTTCTTCTAAAAAGATTTGGAAAGTTTTGTCTTGGATCTCTTCAATCTTCAGGCCCTTAGGATTGCACCAGATTCCGGCCAGGGCATTCTGCAGACTGTTGGTGTGGATAGGTTTCTCAGTGATAATTCTCCCTATGAGACTACGCGAGCATGCATGGATCGCTTCGTTAATGTCTTCATCATCATAGATTATGAGTAGAGTATCTTCTTCGGGGATGTCAAGTGAAACCCCTTGATTCCGAGGTATGGATGTTGACGTCATTGGTCACCTAGAAAGGGACAAAACTGCTGCATACAGCGATAGGGAACTCAACAAAACGGTGTAAACACTACGCGACAAACCCTACTAGAGAAACCCTAACAGAGAATGGCGCGAGGAATCCAATTTTTTTGTCTACTTCATGATCACGTAATATAAGTTCCATGGATTATTATCCAATCACATAATTTAATATATTAATAACGTTAACTAATATATTTTTTAATAAAATTTTCGCTTTAAATTTTTTAACTAATTTTTCTCCTGTATCTTATATATAAATAAAAAGTAATTAAATAACTTTAATTAAAAGTATTAATTAACATCATTAAATTTACTCAATCACGGTAAAAAGTGAACCTCATTTTTTAAACCATTCTTATTAATATTTATTATAGAAAAGACAAAATAAAATCATTGGAAATAATTTCACTTAATAAGGTAAAATTATAAATTTTTTTATATTTAGGACCATCAAAATTTAAATTTAAATTTTTTTATATTCGAGATCAGAGTAATATCTTAATTTCCTAAAAACACTAAATAAGTATTTATCTTTTATAGATAACACAAAAAGCTAAATGTTCTTTAATACAAAAATGATTTGAACTGTTTGGTTTGAATTTTTATGATATCAGTCAAAGGACATATACTTAACACAATTCTTGTAATATATTGATAAAAAGTAATATACATGAGTAAAAATTGTTAAGAGCTTTTACATGTAAAATTACCTAATATAACTTGAATGTATGATTAATATCCTAGACAAATTTAAATTATCTAAACATGAGTGTGAAGTATTTTAAAGTCCAGGACTCAAGAGAAAGTCAACATCCCAAATATTTTATTTACCAAATTCATAACTATAGAGCTCGAAAATACCAAACAGTGGTTGGTCGTCACAGTGGAAGTGGGTTGTAACCCAGACGGATCTTACCTGCAAGGTCAGAGGTTCGAATTTTTGAGTTATCACTTTTGGGAGGATTTTACTTAACCACCACCCCCAACCTGAGGGTTAAACCCATAACTATGTTGTGGAGACTATCGATCAAACTAAAAAAAAATAGCCCGAAAACAAGTATTGCTATACTCTATAACAATAATGGTTAGTGGTAAGAATTTACCATATAATAAGTGGTGATTTTGTTCCGTCTATAATCACTCTTTAAAATATATAATGTGCAATATTAGACGTAGATATTAATAGCTTAATATATTATATATGTGAAAAATAAAATAACTACAATGTAACATGAAAAAATAATGATTTTCATATATGAGACATTAGTGGATTGACATCTCATATTCCACAAATGATAATGTTAAGAGAATCGTTATTCATATAACACATTTTTTTCTCTTTATTTCTCTCAATCACATTTCACATTTTTCTCTTTCTCTCGCATTGTTGTATGGTTTATTGTATATCTTAGATATAGAAAACAATTTCTCTATTACCAACTATAAAAATCGACTTTACAATGACACTAGTACTTTGTAACACATTACTGAACCTATGAAAACAATATGTAAACACATACTAATACCAAAGAATAATAGTGCACATAAATTTGCACATTTGTTAGGTGTAAAAACCACAAAACTTACCTTGAAAACATTTCTAGTAATTACCTTGATAGAAACATGAAAAATTGACAATATTTCCACATAATCTTACTATGAGAGATATCTCCGTCAATATATCACTTGTTCCATTGTCAAGATAATGTAATCAATTAAAAGAACTTATCAAAATACACAAACTTGGATCAATATAGCACTTGTTGAAAATAACTTATTTGAGTTTATCTTATGATACAAACAATTATGTAAGTATTCGAATATAAACTTATAAAAATAGCTTATAACCTACTCATAAAAGGTTATGAAATAGGTTATATGGAGTTTTAGTGTCGTCCTTTGATTCTCATTTGCTAATTGCCCCACTTAAACATCTGTGACATAAGCTCTTATGTAATAATCACTTATTGAATAAACACTTAATTAAAATTTTTTTTCTAAACACATTAAAAAAAACCTTAATTTTTTTTCTTACGACTTACTCATTCACCCTCTCACTCCCATTTTTCATTAGCCCCTTTCTATTGTAAACCTATTAACCTACCTTTGTTATTTTTATCCTCTTGTAACAAGTACATTTGTATTATCTATTTTTTAAATCATTAATTTTGAATTTTGAAAATCAATCTCACGTGTATATTTGTAAACGGTGTACATTAATTAATGGATGAAATTTTACTCTTTAGTCTCTTTTTCCATATGGTATGAACAATCTATATTGTTAAACAACATTACGATCCTTAATCATGGTCTCTTCACCTTTTTTTGTAATTTTGAATGATTCTATCCCACCTTCCACCACCACTCAGAAATCTCTCATGGAACTCAATACCATCACTTAGTACTCATCACTTTCCAATAAAATTCAATGGCTCCAATTACCTAACATAATATAAGAGCGTGTTTGATAAAACTAGATGAAAAATTAGATGAAAGCTGAAAGCTAGAAAACCAACTGAATATGGTAAAATGACATATAATGACATCATTAATTATTAATAATGATGAGTGAGAGTTGTTGAGGGATAAAATTGTAAAAAAATTCAGTTGGTAGCTAAAAAATGAGTTTTTTTTTTTAAATTACCTCAAGTAGCTTCACAAAAAAAAAACTAGTAAAAAGCTAGTAGCTATCTAAAAAAGCTACCTTACCAAAAATTGATGAAATGGTTTCAGCTACCAACTTTATTTTTTATTTAACTGAAATGTCTTATCAAACACACTCTAAACATGTGCACTCTCTTTTTGTTGCTTATGCTTAAGGATGGAAATAGGCCAAGTGAAGCTAGGCTTAGTAAGTCTCAAGTCTAGCCTACTTTATCATGTTGTGGCTTGTGGCCCAAGTCTAACCTATTACCTATCATAAACATTTTTTATGCTTGACCTGACCTATTTGAAATCCTGATTTGACCTATTAGCATAATTTAAAGCTCATTTCATATTAAAATATTTAGATAAGTCAATATAAGCTCACAAGCTAATAGGTCTGGTATCTAATTTTTTTTTTGGTCAATCTGGTATTTAATTATACAAGTAGGTTACTGACATAAGCTTTTAAATAGTTCAATATAATGGGTCCATCTCTAAATAGGTCAATGACAAAAATTAAAATATATATATATATCATATTTTTATTTTTATTTAAAGTGATATTATTTATAATTAAATTGACCTATTAGGCTTAATAAGGTTTTTAAAAGGCCTATACCTGACTTATATAATTAAAAAAAGTTTATTCAAAAACTTAGGCTCAAAAAGAGTTTATTCAAAAGCTTAGGCTCGGGCTTTTGAATAGGCGAAGCCTTAAATGATTAGGTTGTAGGTCCCAACTAGCAATCTGACATTTTTTTTCATAGTTACTTATTTTGTTAAAGGATTTATTAACCCCTTTTTAGTTAGTTTTATCCTATCTAGTATTACCTATCTTTGTATACATTAATGAATGAATGGCATTTTGCTCTTCAACCTCCTTTTTATATCCATTACCTTTCCTTTATTCTATTTTCACTCTTTTTTTGGGTTATTTTTCAATATCATACCATTTATTTTAATCATTATACTATTTTTTCTATTTTTTAATAAAATATTTTTACTTAAAATAAAAAATGATAAAATTTCAAAATCAATAAAAGAACCTAAAACTGTATATTTTTATCAATAAAAGACTTTTTTATATGAGAAACCATTCGAATATGTTTTTATATGTGATTTTACATTTTTTTTTATCTAGTTTAACAAACAATTTTACCAAACATTCTAATTTAAACAACTAGCTTATCAAATCTATAAGCTAGTTTACTTAATCAGACATAGCCAATGACTTCAATGCCTCCAACAACATTTTATCACATAAATCTTTGCTGATAACAATTGAGCTTTAGCTTCTTTTTTTTTTTTTTTTGTAAAATAGTGCTGATGTCAAAATAAAAACATTATTGAAGATAAAAATATTCACCTTATTTTCAGCTTATATTACAATAAAGTTGTGCAATGACTATATAAAACCCGTGGTTGTCTCAAATATCAATTAAGCAAAGTATATCTTAACAAACATTATCTTATGGGCACTTATAGTCTGAACTCTGAAACTTACAGATCGTGCGTGCCCCACTGGGTATGACACTAATAACAATGACGAGAGCAATCACGTACATATATGCCTCACTCATTTTTACATATGCATGTTCTCAGACGAATCCTACTGTCACAACCAAACTGCCTTTAAATGTGGGGAAACAGAGAAGGTGGCAAAGAATACAAAGAGTCAAGAAATTTAAAAGGAAAAAAGGGCATATATAACCAGAGCTGCCACCCTTCAAAGAGAATTAACAAATGTAATCATAAATTCCAAATTGCCACTCCACAGTTGATCATCAACTATTGTTGAAGCATGTCAGCACACTTCAGCTGTCAATTCACCTCAGCCATTTTCTCTCTGGAAGAAGCAGAAGAAGTGGTAAGTAATACAACTCATAAAGCAGAACTATTATTTTCTTTTCTTCATTACTAAGTTTAGGTTTTCCTCTGGAAAATGTGGACAATGGACATGCATGTATGTGTACCGGTTTTTTTAGTTGATAACCAACATCCAACCCCATTCTGAATTTATACAGGGAGGAGAGACGGACAAAATACAGAGACCAAACAAACGCAACTATTCATTACAAACATTTTATAGTAGAGCAGCATCAATATATTGACAATGATGCTGGCCTTAAAAGAAAGTTAAACAGCAAATTGGAAAATATTAATGCTCAAAGGACTACAAAATTTATGCATTAAATATCAGTCTCTCACAAAAATTATACATAAAATATCAGTCCAGACTCCAGAGAAAGTTTCCAACGTTTTATCATATGAACATGGAAAGCATAGTTACAATCTCCCCCGGCCACCCCCTCTCCCCCCTCCCCAAAAAAAAAACCTATCACCTCCTTCCCTTACCACCCCACTTTAAGTGGCATGTCCAACATTATTTTTTACCTTGTATGATGATCATAAAATGATATTTTTTAAGCACAAAGTCAATCCTAAAACAAGCTGGTGAAAATATGCCATTCACATTGTATTTTTTTTTTCCCCAAACAACCATAATGGCCATTCTAAGTAATATATTATTACGTAGCGGCAAACCAAATTCCAGACATTGTTTGTAAACATATCATTAGGATTCTTGTGAATCACATAGCCTTGGTCAATAGTTGCCCTCCTCCAGCCCCATATAAAATTAAGAGTTTCCATTTCTGGCATGTCGAATAATCACAATAATGAAGACATGCTATATGGACAACCAAGACAAGGGACTTGTCAATTAGTTATAATTTTACCATCAACAACCCTTACAAAACACACACACACAAGAACTAAATTGATATTTGATAGAAAACACCAACAGAGTTAACCTTAGAAAATAAAAAGGAACTCAAGCCCCGTTGTGCATAATACTTCCAAATCCTAGCAAAGAAGATTCCTTATACTTTAGAAATTACCTTGAGGAGGATGTACACTGTTTCCCTTTGCACTCTGCTGTGCCTGAGACATTGATCGTTGGATGCGTGGAGAAACCTGCCTACCAGTGGCACCAGGTAAGGAATGTCTCTTCTTAACTTGGATGTCTCGTTCATGCACATCTGGACTTGATCTAGGAGAGTTATTAGCATTGACCTTTGCCCTAGCAGATTCTGTAGCTTGCATGAAATGGGGAAGAGAATTATTGTTACTACTACTATCTCTAGGTTCTTGATCAATGTGATCAGGTTTTACTAAGCCAAAGGAATTGCGTCTCTTCCCACTCCGCTGATCTTTAGGCAGTTGCTCCCTACTGCCTCTCGAACCTGAATCATCATTTGCATTTGCAGGTGATTTGTTTCCCACTGAGAGGGTACCGTGTTTATTGTTGGATCCTGTCTTGTTGATTTTGCCCTTTTTAGGTTTTATAGATACCTGACTCGAAGGTGTTCCTTGTGATTCAGGGACAGTTATATGACTTCTAGGTGAAGCTTCTGGAGATGATCTGGAACCTTGCACAACAATAGCCTCTGCCTGCTCTTTCTCCTGGTCAGATGTATTTATCTCAGTCTTAGTAGTAGGCTCTTCAGAGTTGACAGCTACCACTGAGTGAACCATATTTCCATTGATGTTATCAACAATCTCTGACTGATCCAAAACAGAGGTAGCTAAGTTAGAGGCTGGAATGGTACATGGAACATTGGCCTCATCATCATGGTTTATCCTGTTTTCAAGATTACCAGTCCCTTCTACTAAATCTTTGGCATCCTGCTGCTCATTTTCCGTAGCACCAACCTCTGATACGTCAGGTGAATCAAGAGTGGAAGAGATGGAGAGTTCAGTACCACATTCAGAACCACCAACTCTTGAAAGAAAGGGAGCAGAATTTTCAGATGATAACTCTTTTGATCTATATGCAGTATCTGTGCCGACTAAAGAGGTATCTCCTTGTGATTCAACTGCTGCGTCTTGATAGGACACACTGCTTGTCCTACCTGAATTAGCCATTGAACTCAGCTCTTCAAATTTTGACTGTGCAGCAATAAATGCAGGATTACTGACCTTTCTTGATCCATTTACAGGTTTCTTTCCTTCGGCCTCTAGTTGGTCTGAGGCAAATCTTTTCAAAGATCTTTTTTGCTGGTCATCATCAATTTCAGGCTTCTGATGAAGAGAATTAATATTAAGCTCTGGTGCACTTGCATCTGATGCTGATATTTCATTTTGGAAGGAATCAGTTTCTGCTGAGGCTACCTTAGCATCATATGCAATGATTTCTTCAGGAGGAACCTGCTCCACGTCCTCTTTTACAATAGATGATGTGGGACAGCTTGGATGCAACTTTAAGTTACTGGCATCATAAGTAATCACCTTCTCTTCATCCTCAGAAAGCAGAGGTGAATCCTCAACAGTGGGCTTTGAGTCAGCTGACTGGAGAAAGACTTCAGGCGGAATACCTGTTTCTAATTGACAAATAGAAGTGCTGTCTTTGCTTTTGTCTGATTGATCTGTCAAAGAATTAGTTTTTTTTAACTCGGCAACATCTTTTGATGTTACAGACATCCACCTCTCCAACCATTTCCATGCAGAATCAGCTTTAGAAGGATCACACTTGACATGGATAGGTTTGTTCTTTGGTGATGATTCCAACAGCTTTAATATACAAAAAAGAAGGGAGGAGATGTAGTTGGAAAACATAAATATAAGATACATGATGTAATTGAAAAATGGGACAAAACAGTCCACATATACCATACCTGACGAGCAAACCTATTGCTAAGCAGCTTCTCAGTTGAAGTGTACATCATATTTGGTTTGGTCATGTGATTTTCATTCCCCTATGGCAAGGTAAAAATAAATTGTCACATTTAGAGCTGGGTTTGCAGCATATTAATTGAACACAGTGCATGTCTTATAATGCTCTTCCCAATGAAAAAAAATTATCTCAGGCAAGAGTCAATAAACCATGACTACTAAACATTGAAACAGAGATCCTAGGCTCAGTGGTGGGGATGAATGCTTAAAGTATCAAGGAGAGGAAAAATTCTCTAAAGACTAAACCAATATTTCTAGACCTTAAGCAAAACTAACAGTTCTATTCAACAAAGATATGGACTATCTACTGAGGTATTGTCATGATAATACACCCCCCCTAAAATGCAGACTTCAACGGCATAACTATTATTATGCTAGAACCATTTAATATTAGACAGTGAGCAAAGGACCTACTAATCAGTAATTTTACATAATTACCAAAGCTTTTGAGGAATCATTTCCATCCTTGTGATATAAATGATTTTCCAGATGTGACTGCTGAGCACGACGAGCTCGCACAAGGACCTGCATTTTCGCAATGGCTTGAACACAACGTAAGGTTCCTACAGCATGCCTCCTGACCAAGTGCCCACGAACAGCAGCTTGCAATTTCACTACATTCTTAAGCTGTAGTAGTTCTCTCTGAGCCTGAAAGAAACAAATAGAGAAAAAGATAAACATAAAAGAGGTGATTACAGTTATTCTTTCTAGCGAGGTTCTAGACTAGCAAACCTCAAAAGGGAAACATACCATTAACCCTCTGATTGCAGCCTGGATGATGATAACAGCGGACTCTGGTGGATCCACATCCACCTTGCTCTCAGTCTCAATGACATTACTTTCTGACATTTGTGAGCTTTCAAAGGAGGATAACTGAGGCTTCTCATTAGAGAAATTTGTTGTGCAAATCTTCTCGACAACATTAGGTTCAAGAAGTGGTTGAAAATTAAAATTAGCACATTCTGAACTCTCCTTATTATTAGCAGAAGATGGGGCCTCGGCTATGACAGTATTGCTAAGCACACGGTGCCTTGCAGATTTCTTCCGGAAACTCCAACCACGTTTATCATTAGAATCCTTGATCTAGAATAAAATTAGAAAAATAAAAATTTGTGAAAAACAAACTTCAAACCATATATGTATGCTCTCTAGAGAAGATATATAAATTCAGTTTCTTTTTACAGATAGCTAGAAACTAGCAATGATGAATATAAATATGTTTGAAGAGCATTTTTTTTTTTATTTCAGCATGAACCACATGTTTAGTAATAAAAAGTCAAAGAGATTCAGAATGATGATGGTCACATTACAGGCCTTGATTTCTCACAGTAGAATCAACAATGCTATTTGAAGGGTAGGATTGGTGATTCTAGGCAGGCTAGAATAAGTACAATTTTCTTTATGTCCTCTAATTCACATTTTTCCAAAACTAAAAATCATCTCTATATTGATTCCATTTCCCAAAGTATGAATGAAATGGAATGTCATTGCAATTCTGAAAGAACCATTTCATTCTTAGAGTGTGTTTGGTAAAATTAATTGAAAAAGTTAGTTCAAAGCTGAAAAACTAGCTGGTTTGATTGAAAGTGTTTGGTAAAACTAGCTGTTGAACTAGCTGAAAATGGTAAAATAACATATAAGGACATCATTAATTATTAAATAATGATAAGTGAGAGTTGTTGAGGGATAAAATTGTAAAACATTTTCAGATGGTAGCTGAAAAGGGGAGCTTTTTTTAAAAAACTTCCTCAAGTAGCTTCTCAAAAAAAGCTAGTAGCTATCTAAAAAAGTTATCTTACCAAACACTGATGAAATGATTTTAACAACAATTTCGACTTTCATCTAGCTGAAATGTCTTACGAAACACACTCATAATGCAGCCAAACACTACGGTAGCGTTTGGTAGGCAAGTTAAAATAGAACAAAACAGAAGATGTGAGTTATGTTCTATGTTTGGACTTTAGTGCATATTAAAAATAGAACAAAATAGGACATAAGGTAAAAAATTGGTAAGTTTTGGTTCCACTAAAACGGGTGGAACCAAAGAGAATCTGTTCCATACAGCCATATGTCAAACACTACCTAACTCTTCAAATTTTGCAAAAGCAAATTTTCTAACAACGTGCTTTTACAGTATTTTTTTAATTCTAGCACGATTCCATGTACCTAAAGAACCATTTCATTTATAATGTAGACAAACACTTACTCTTTCAATTTTGGAAAAAGTAAATTCTTCCTACCAAACATGTTTCTACAGTATTCTTTTTAATTCAAGCTTTGAATTAATTTAACATGGAATTGAAAAGTGAAAACAAAGAGAAATTACAGGTAAAATTTTCCACATTATGCAGAGATTTCATTAGTCACCACAGAAAATTAGAAACGACTATTCAATGAACTAATACAAATAATTCCTAAATGAATTATGTTTCAATGATCATATGATCAATGCATCTATTATGTTTCAATGATCATATGATCAATGCATCTAACACTCTTGGACCTTTCAGAACACTAATTGCCAAAGGCATTTCAATGAATCTTTCACTCATCCAATGAAATTTACTAGAGTGTAATGTGCAACTATTTGAGTTCACGTGGGCAATGCATAAACTTTATCTGATTAAAATGCAGTGCAACCTAATAGCATAGATCTGAAAATATTGCAGATATTTGTTTATAACTTCGTATTAAGTAGACATGAAGTAAACAGCAAGGTCCAACATTGTGTAACTACTAACTAGCGTTAAATGTCATAATCCTAATGAAACTCCAAGACACCTTGGTCCAAAAATTAGTAATTTACTGTTAAAACAACAATTCATATTAGTCAGATTCTGGATCGTTTTCACTCATTGACAATGTGATGCGTTTCATGAAAACAAACGAATGCCGTATTTAAAAGGTGAATACTATAATTATCAACAAGAGCGCGTGAAGATCCATTGCTAGTAAGGATCGCTCGAAAGAAAAAGAGTGGGAAAAAAAATACAGAACACTTCTTTTGAAACGGAACCAAGAAGGGAAAATTGCATTACATTCCTAACCTATTCTGATGTTTACTTTAAGCTATGCAAAAAAGGAAAAAAATAAAAATAAAAACAGCAATTAGCCATTCTAGAAGACGTGAATCTGAAATAGAAGAACCAAATCGAAGACGAAAATACTAATTGATGAAGGAAGGAAGCAGAAGAGAGTCCTAGTTGGTTAATTTATGACAAGAAGAGAAACTACCTCGGATCGCATGCACACATTAGATGTTGCTTGAAATAGCATGAGCATGTCTCAAGTGAAGTTAAGCTTTGAAGTATTACTTTGGAATCGGATATCTCACCTCAGATACTTGGAAATCATCATTCTCCGCCGAATCGCCGCCACATGTGATTAGTCTGAAGCAGGAGGTAGATTTCCCCATGGCTAGTCTCAGTCTCACACTTGACACTCTTTTCTTTTTTTCTAAATCAACAAGAAACAAAATAAGACCACGTTTGCGGTTTACCGTATTGGAAATGGAAACTGAATCAGAGGTTAGTTTAGTTTAAATCATACGGACCTCAACACATTCCTTAAATCTGCCTTATAATTTTTGCCTTGGAGTCCGAGTTCCGTTCGTATATTGGCTCATGTCCGTTGCCATTCACGTAGCAGGATAGAATTAAAAAGGAAAAATAAAAGAAAAGACGCTGTCAGGTTTTGAATTTTCTTTCTTTCTTTCTTTGGTTAACAGGTTAATTTTGATATTTTTTTTCTTTTTCGTTACTTTACCCAACTTCAAACATCATCCGATCTTATCCACTCGGCGCTTTGAAATTTTAATTGTTGTCTGTTAATTTGTTGGTCAACTCGGATTAATTTTTTTAGAGTAAATTTACAATTTGATTGAGTGACAATTGTTGATCTTTTATCTGTTAACCTGTATTGACTTTAATATCAATTTAACTTTGTAAAAGTTAATATCAGACATTTTAAACGCAATATGATTAACTTATTAAAGAAATTTCATGACTTCCCATTTTTACTATTGAGAAGTGTTTAGCAGACGAATATAACAGATTAAAATGGAAGTAAACAATAATTTCTTGTGTATTATGGCGAATAACTACAAAATAGAATAAGATTATATTTGTTTAATTTATATATATATATATATATCACTGGCATATTAAGTATCAAAAAATTGAATAAAAAGTATTAAGTGGTGGTGGGGTCTTGGTGTCGACGTTAATAGTAGTGATAATAATAATGATGTAGAATTACAATTTTGTGAGAGGTTTATGAATAAGAAATTATAAAATGTTTTACTTTATTCTCTTTGGTTCCATTATCTTTTAGGAAACTAAAATTTACCACTTTTTAATCATTTATTCTTTGTCATTCCTTTTTTAAAATACACCAAATACAAAATGGAACTTATATGTCGTGTTTTGTCCCATTTTGACATGTCTGTCAAATGTCATCTAAGGGCAAGCCCATTCAAGTCTTATAAGGAAAGTGTGATGACCTTTCTTTTGATAGAATTTTACTTTAAAGTTGTAACTTTTCTAAAAGACATAAAATCCAATGAATTGATGCACTCTAGGCTTTTATATTTACTTTTACTTCACAAGGACCATAAATCTGATTTCTTTTATCATTTCGACGTGGAAAGTCTTGCAACGTGAAAGAGTGAGTTTATCTTGAGATTGTGTGATTGTGTTGGGGTTATTCACAAATTCAAAATGTTAAAGGTTGTTTCTTTTATTTAAGACTTAGGTTGGAGATCAATATAGTGTTGAAGTAAAGACAAGATTTCTAAGAAAGTTTGCAAGTTGCATCAAAAAGTAGAATATGTGAGAGTTCGAAAGCTAAACAAAACATTCAAAAGGTTATGTTTGCAAATAAATGCAAGGATTCAAGCTTCAGATATTGGCAACACGTAGGGCTTAACACTTATCCAAATCCCCTGCATAAAATAAGATTCAAGGGTAGATTAATAGTTTAAGCGGAAATATCCTTGAGGCAGAACTCAGAGAAAGCAAGGCGACAATAGTTATTAAAAGTTTCCTTAAGTGGATACAATAATGTGTTGAGTTTAATCAGATATAGCTAGACATATTTTGAAAAATGGTCAATAAAAAATACATGATAAGAATGACCGACAATTGATTGAATACGGAAGGAACCCCAAACATCAGAGTACACAAATTCCAAGGGGTGACTACTAATAATGGTAGACCTAAAAATGGAATTTTATGACTTTTATTGGATAGACAGTCATTAAATTTATTCTTGGAAGTAGAAAAGGACATATTATTTGAATTGAGAGCATGTAGTAGGGGTGGACATGTTGGGTGGCCAAGTCGAAGGTGCCAAAGGTCAAGTGATGGGGAGGTGGTGGCATAGGCGGTGTGGGCTTGGAGGTTGGTGGTTAGAAGTTTGTACACGTTGTCCTCATTAGATCCGCGTAACAGCATCACCCCTGTGTCCAATGCCTTCACCTCGAAATGATAAGAGTAAAATTCAATGGAAACACGATTAGTTTGACAAAGCTAGGAAACTGAAATAAGATTTTTAGTGACAGAAGGATAGTGTGATTTGAAGGAAAGATTATTGAGATCACCAACCACAAGATGTGAAGCACCAGAATCAAGCAGTCATGTAAGGTCGTTGCTTTAAGATTTATGTGCTATATTTTGTAGAAGGAGGAGCCCGTTTAGGTGGATAACCATGGAGTTTGTATCATGTCTTTGTCGTGTGGCCCTTCTTGTCACAAAATTTACAAATAAGAGTAGAGGTGGATAGAGACCTCTTTAAGGAGTTGTGAAAAGAGTGTGGACGTTAGCGGCTGGAACTAGAAAAGTCAGTGTTATTGACGCGACCTTCGCGTTGAAGATAGATTTCAAAGTCCACAAGCTTGTCTAAGAGATCATCAAACATTATTGACGAGTCGCAGGTACGGATAGATGTCATGAACTCTCGATAGGATGGACCAAAGCCATTGAGACCATGGATGATAAGATCGATATCATCCAATGGGTAACCAATGAGGGCCAACTCATCCGCAATAGTGCGAATAGAGCATAAATAGTCACTGACAAGTGATGGAATTGAGACCCTCTTTCAATGACATGATACGCGAGCGTGAACGATTGACATAGACCTTTTTTAACTGATTCCAAGCATCAGATGAGGTGTTAATAGATGACATGATAGTCCTTGCCTATGTATCACAAGAGCCAAGTAAAGCAAGATATAGTAACTGGTCCTAACCAGGCATGGCAACGGGGCAAAGGTGAGTTCCTCGCCCCCGTAAAAGTCGAGACAGGTTCGGGTTTCAAGTTTAAAAATAGCGGGTATAAAATTTAGAAACTCAACCCTATCCCCGCAGGTCCCCGTCGGGTTTAGGGAAACTCGCGCGAAATTTACCTTCTCTATTTTTCATTTTTTCTCTATTTTTTATAACTTAAATATATGTTTTTATATAAGTCATATATATCTAATATATTTTAATCCTAATAATAAGTAAATATAAACATTGATAATCCTAAATTAAGAAACTTAAAAACTATATTATATTTTAAGGAAAATATATAAGTTAACCTTTATTATTTAACCATTAGTATATCGAGGCGGGTTCGAGGGCGGGGTGGGTTTTTGAACACCCAAACTACCCCCGTCCCCGTGAATGGCGGGGTGGAGTCGGGATCGGGTTTTACTTAAACCCGGTCAGAGCAGATTTTCCCCGTCAAAGTCGGGGCGGGGCGGGACGGTATACCCGCGGGTTCGGATTTGATTGTCATGCCTAATCCTAACGAATCCAATGGATATATTTAGGATTAATTTGAGTTGCAGATCTCCTTCACCAATGGTAGAAGGAGGGCATGAGAAAGTTCCATTAAGAAAATCTTCCAAAGCATAGGCAACAAATAGAGAGCATAATTGCTTATGCCATGTTGGGTAATTAGAGGCATTGAGTTTAATTAAAAGCTGAGTGGTGGTATTGAGTTCTACAAGAGGTTTGTGTTTAGTTATGGGGTGGGATCATTGAAGGTTTCAGAGGAAGGTGAGCAAGCCATAATTAGGGATCATAATGCGATTAAGCAAGATGGACTTCTGATGCCATATAGAGAAATAGAAGAGATAGGAAAAAGGCCCAATCAATCCATTGATGATCATGAGTACAAATATATATATACAAGATTTGAATTTTAAAATTTGAAATTTAAATACAACAAGAAAATATGATACAAAATCGAGTTGTTACAGATAATTATCTCAACTGGTTTACACATATAGGAGTTGTGAATGCTTTATGAGTTTTGTAATTGTCATAAATATGACAAGTAATTAAGGTTTTTCCAATAGCTAGAGGGCATAAGTCTACAAACAGTGATTTGGGCTATCAATTTGCAAATTACTCACATATCTGAAAATTAAGCTTTTACATCATCTGTAGTGACTTACGGTGCTCTAGGAGGTTGAGCATATGAACCAACCTTACTTTCTCTCTTAATTTTGCTATTCAATCAAATACTCTTTTCTTTAATCTCATCTATTTTCCACATTCTCTCTTTTCTTTTTTGAATCCTTTAGTTTTTCTTTTTTATAGAATTAGTTCAATTGTAATGTTTGTATATGATATATGTGCATTTAGGGCATGTTCTCCAAGTTTGAATTCTTTATTGAAAGTCCATACCTTTACATTAAGTGTGTTGTCTTGTTTATTTTCATCTATATCTTTATTCTTGTATTGTTGTTGAGTGCATTGGACCATCTCCAATGGGAGATGTTTAATGAATTCTTCAAATTAAGATAGAAATCATTTAAGAAAGTTAGGGTTTGTATGTTTACAATTTTTAAAAATCGTTTCTTATTTTTAAAAATAGGAAACTGAAAAACTTGTTTGATAGAAAAATTTTGAAAATAATTTTGAAAGGTATGACTCTACTCTAAGATGTTTTGGAAAATAGTTTTTAATTAGTTTTAGTTTTTGTGGTGGAAATACTATAAATAAATAATTTCATTTGTAAAAAAATAGCTCCTAAAAACCATTTTATAAAATAGTTTTAAAAAACTAAAAAACAACACAAAACCAAACACACCCTTGGTAACCATTGGAGAAGGCTGAGTGGCATACAATTGTTTAAGTTGAAGAATTGAGTTGCTTAAATAAACAATCGGTTCCTATGAAAAAAGTGTGGCCGATTTGAAATTAAATAAAGATAATAAAATAATATGGTTAAATATGTTTTTAGTCCATGAAATATATTCAATATTTGATTTCAGTCTCTATAATTTAAAATCGGTGGTTTTTGTCCTTCAAAAATAAAAAATACATCAATTTAGTCCTTATTACATAGTTTTGCTACATATTAGCTACAAATTTTTATCGACAATGTCTAAAAACAAATATTTTCACTTTTAGAGGGACCAAATAGGTGGATTTTAAATCACATGGACTAAAAATATATTTAACCCTAAAATAGTATTTTTAATATGAGATAATATTAAAAATAACAAATGTGAGGTAGATTGTGGAATCCATTTAAGAGTCCTTGATGAGTTGATCCATTGAAGTGAAGAGTTATTTAAATTATAAAAAGTAAAAAAAAAAGATGTGATGTATGCACGTGGGACCCACCCAAAAATATTAAAATAAAGAGTTAAATGTGTTTTTAGTCCCCGAAATATGGCTTTAGTCTCTATAATTTAAAATAGGAGATTTTAGCCATTCAAATTAAAAATTAAAAATACATTAATTTAGTTCTTATATATTGCATAATTTTACTATAGTCTTTGCTAGAATTTTTATCGATAAAATCTAAAATGAAATATTTTTACTTTTTAAGAGACTAAACCAATTAATTTAAATTAAATGAACTAAAATCAAATCTTGACTATATTTTAAAAATTACAAACATATTTAATTCTAGAATAAAACTTAAATAACTTTTACAAGTTGTTGAAAATACTCTTAATACTTGTATACTGTTCTATTTGCCATTTTATCTTTCTGTTTAGATTCTAGAACATATTTTGATTTTGTTTGCTTGGTGGTTAATTGGTTTGTCATTGTTTAATCTTTAAATGTTGCGTACAATATCTCTTCTTCTTTTCTCTCTTACAACATATCTAATGTTAGAGTTCCAAAGGTACTGTCGTCCCGTGTTCATGTATTTACTATTTATTCCATGCTTGCCAAAACTACATGGAGAATATTTTAAATTGCAGTTTAACGTACGTATTTCTTTTTCTCGTTGGTTAGAATGTTACGGTCGTCGGAGAAAATTTGATGGCAAAACATATAATTTGAATTAAACGAGAAAGGAAATGGTAGAAGTGGGGCATGCATGTGATGTGAAGTGCTTGGGATTAAAATAATGTAAGCGGTGACTTAATACCTTGTTTTGATCTAATGTGACTTAACACCTTAGAACTAGGAAGGCAACGTTACAACAAATAATTTGAATTAAATGGGAAAGAGAATTAATGGTAGAAGAGTTGTGATTTTTATTTTTATCACTCTCACTTTTTTATCCTTCTCTTTATTTTTCTTTATTTTTCTTTTTTTATTACATCAATTATTAAATTTTTTTATCTTCTCTCTTTATTTTTTTTCCATTTTGTCTTCTCTATACTCTCACACTTTAAAATTGTTGAGATATGTCAACAAACTATATTTTCTCATTGTCTAAAGTGGTGCTTCTATGTGATGTGAAGCTTATAAGCGGTGACTTAACACTTTAGAGTGCGTTTGTTCCAAAAAAAATATAAAAAAAATTAGGAAAATAAGTTCAGGAAAGTATTTTAATAATATTTATCATTTTTTATATCTCCAAAAAAATGAAATATTTTTCTCACTCCCATTTTATTCTATAGTATTTTTGTTTTTTTGTTTTTTTAATTTTAAAATAAATCAAATTTAAAAATATGATCAGAAATATTAAATAGATATCAAATATACACACAAATTTTACTCGTAGATAATATTTCTGGTAAGGCAACAATATGTATCATTAATTGTGTGGGAGTAAACTTATTTATACACAAAATAATACTAAATATTACATATTTTTTATATATCTTTAAAATGGAATAAAATGTTACAAAATTTTATAACAAAATATGAATGTTCTATTTTTGTTATCTAAAAAATATATAAAGTAGTGTAATATTTTGTATAAAAACAACATTATCCGATAATAATAGGTTGGAGATATATCATATGACATTCTGCTTCTATATTTCCATCTGTCGACACTAATCTTGAATATCTAATCAACAAGCAAACAATCTAATAATAGTTATTTTGTCGTGGCCTACAACGTGGCTTGACTTTTGGGACAACACGTAAGAGCACATGGGTGCTCGGCCTAAGTTAACGAATATGCTATCCCAGCCGGTCATAATCTCTGCATGTGTGATATGTTTTGTCAGCAATATCACTTATATTAGTCCGAATCTCTCCGGTTACGGGAGGGATAGATTAAAGAGGAAGAAGACCCCACAACATACCCCACACATGTTGTGGGTCCAACATATACCCTTTATTTTTCTCTTTACTACTAGATTCTTCCTGTACATTCTATCGGTACCGTTGAGGAGATTTTTTTGTTTTAGCATTTTTCACGGGAGATAATCTTGTTCGAGTCGGGAACCTCCACATCATGGTAGGACCAACTCACACAGCAGAGACTTTTTTCCTCCACAAACTTATATAGCAAACTAGTATATAATCCATTGTTTCGTTCTTTTACATTGATAAATTGATAGTATTACTTATATTGCTCGTACTTAAAATTTAAAATAAATTAATAATATCATTATAGAATTTATTTCATGTAACTAATATAGAGATGATATTAATGCTGATTCTAAATAAAAGTTGATATCCTCCTCAAGTTGACAATGATGGTTGTAATATCCAGCCTCTCATTTTTATCCAAGTTCTTGCAATGCATGGGATAATTGAGATTGTACTATCTAATTCTAAATTTATATAGTAACTAGTATATTAACCTGCATCCCGCATAATACACGGATAAAAATATTTTTTTATTTAATTAAAGCTAAATTTATAATAAAATAATATTTTTAAAATTTTAAAAAACAATAGAATAATTATGGGTAATTATTCAATTTCAAATTCTAATAGTATATTATATTTTACTACTTATTATTTAATAATAAGACACAAACAAATTAAAATTATAAAGATAAAACAAAGATTTATATTGAAAATATTGGTACAACGCGACACCTCATGGAACCTAGGAGATAACTATAGCGTGTGCTTTTGGCAGGACATTATTATTCAGATATGGGTCCATTGGTGGGGGTGGAAGCGGTTGATCCCCCTGATTATCAAGTTAACTATCCGACATCTTTCCATGCAATTGAAGGACATTTATTAAACTATGCTTCAAAGCATGTTGTCTCAACCCATTATTCAGAAGCTGTTGGTTGTTCGTGCACCTTCAGTTGATGGATCGCATGATACTCCTTCTTGGCACTACAATTTTGATGGACGCTTTTCTCTAAAGTCGATTATTGCATCGTTGTCTTTAGGACATCATACATCTTGCTTTTCCCCTGATTTGGCTCATCTAATTTGGTGTTGGTCTGGGCCTCCACGCATTAGAGCTTTCTTGTGGTAAGTGGCTCATGGTAGGATTCTAACTAATGAAATGAGACGACATCGTCATTTGGCGTATGAGTTAACCTATCTGAGATGTTTCATCTCCTCTGAGTCTATATCATGCACACACTACGAGGTTGTGAACTAGTCCAAGAGGTGTGGAATCAGCTAATTCAACAAGACAAATGGTCTGTATTTTTTTAGTTTGGGGTTGGAAGCTTGGCTTGAAATAAATTTGGTACTGAAATTTTAGTAATTCACAATAACCAGATTGGTGGTTTCTGTTCCCTATAAAGCTATAGTTGCTTTGGAAGGACATAAATAAACCAGTGTTCCAAAGCTCTTCAGATATATACACATCCTTAGTGGAAAATATAGTGAGTTATTGTCAGGTGATTATGTGTGAATTGGGGCTATTAAATCCAGGTCTCATTACTCAAAATAGGGTTGAGGTATTACTTGCTTGGAAATTCCCTTCAAAGGGGTTCTTCAAATTAAATATGGATGGTTCGGTTATTGGCTCTAGAGTGGATGCATCGTATGAGGGTATTCTTAGAGGCTTTGATGGTGGCTTTGAGATGAGATTTTCTGTCCACATTGGTTTTTGTTTGTGTCTTATTGGCTTCCCAAGTTGATTCGCTTGTAATTGTTTTCTTGTATTAGGCTTTATGCCCCGTCAATAATAAAAAATAGAAAATAATAAGATAAAATTTTAAATCATAATAAATTTCAAAATATAGGATTAATATTTATTGGCATTTAAAAATCCAAATAGGAAGAAGGAGAAAATTAGTGTTAAGAATTGATAGGGAGAATCTTACTCTCACAAGTAGTGTGTGAAATTCATTTAATGAGAGAAGAGAAAATGCTAAAAATCATTGAGAGGGAGAGTAGGGTAAATGAGTGTCTTAGTCTCCAAGTTAAGGTCTCAAAATTATAATATAAATAGTTGATTAAGAGTTATGAATTATAATAATAAAAATTGCATTGTCTAAGATACACAAGTAAAATACTTGTGTATTTGTACACAAGTTATCCTCAATCATAAGATATGATAATATTTAACTGAGTAGTTTATATTTGATAAATGTAAAAGGTTGGTGGTTCACTGATAAATAGTTTCTGAAATTTGCAAAGTGGGTATCAACAGTCTAAATTTTTTTAAACATGTTACTTTTTTCATTATTGCTTTTCTTGTTATTTTGATCCAAACTCCCCTTTCATCCACTGAAACAGGTCTTCACTAAAGGATCAGATAAGGAAAGGGCAAGCTATCCGACTATAATAGTACCAACAACCCCAAACCTAGCCAACTTCAGAACCCCAAAACTTGGGAAGTAAACTCTAACCAAAACCCACCACGACCCTCTGTGAATCAGTGCGAAGCTCGAACAAATGCTTCAAACTATCAACAACCGATTTGCAAATCGCAAAGAAGGATCTTGCAACATCCCCCAACCAGTCGGTCGAAGCCATATCGAACTGTCACACCACTACCATGTATCCGTCAACGTGGGCCAATCGACAAAAGGAAACAACGTTCTCCACCTTTCTTTCTATGGATGACAATTCGACTCATACCCAATGAGTACTCGTAAAAATTACTCACAATGGGTAGCGTAATTTCCCGCCAAATTGGTCTTGATCCGAGTCTAGGTAAATACCCTCATTTTTTAATGGGTATGGGTTCAGATTAGGGATGACAAAAAAACTTGTATCCCTGAATATACTTGTAATGTGTGCCTGCATATTTATAAAAATAGGTGGAGACGAATATTATACTATCCGCCCAACGGGTGCCAATATACTCATTAAAATATATTTTATATTAAATATATTAAATATTAAAATTTTTATTATTTTATGATGAGATAAAATTTATTTTTTATTATTCTATAGTGACATTTTTAATATATTAACTCATGATGATATTATATAATGATAATTTTAAATTCTTAAATATCGATGGATACCCGTGAACACCCGTTATCTACATGTGTACCTGTTAATTTTAGCGAGTATGGATACAGGTAGTACTGTACTACCCATCCCCGCCCCATTGATATCCCTAGTGCAGGTATGGGTACTATAGTACCCAACCCTACCTGTATTCGTACCTATATAATATATATAATTAATATATATTATTGTCACAAAAAAATAAATATTATTCTTATAGTTAACAAAATGCGAGTACAAGTACTTAAGTATGCAATAGGTAAGAATACGGGTAATAGAATTGCTTCTTAGGAGTGTATGGGTATTTATTTAAAAAAAAAAAACGCAGGTATAGGGATGGGTAATATAATACTCTACCAAAGCTCTACCTATTGTCATCCCTACTTCTTTTGCATGTCAAGCCTTCATTCTTCCACCTTCTCGATCTTTTCTTCACATCGGGACTGCAAAACATGTTGACCCATCGGGAATCAAAGAGGAGACGAAAAGGAAATGACAGAACGTATTGGAATGAGAGAGGGGGGAGAGAAGGTGTGAGGGTTTGGGGAGGATGTGATGAGTTTTGTTTGGAGTTCGCTTCCCATCCAAAGTCGGTCCAAGGGTTATAAGGCCTCAATTTTTTTTTAAATTTATTAAAATTAATAAAATCTTTATATTAAATATAAAAATATTATTAATTATCAATATTTTTCTCATTAAAAATAGTTTTTTTACAAATTATTTATTGATAGATAATAATAATTAAAAATATATTTATGAATTTAAATAACTTTCTTTTCTTACAAATAGACTCCTATTTTTAATAAAATAGACATGTTATCCAATACTTCTTTCTTTTTATCTCTTAGAAATATCCCCCTATCTTATACTCCCTCTGTCCCTTATTATAAGACCCTTTCAATCGTTTTACATAGTTTAAGAAAAAATGTTAATGTATTGGTATTTTAAAAAAATAATAGTATTCCAAATATACCCCTATTTAAAAGTCACTATATTTTAGAGACATTAATTGTAACATAGTGGAAGACTCCAAAAGTCATTTTCTAATGGTGCAGTTGAACATGTGGGTAAAACTTCATTAATTATTCACACTCATCAATATATGGGAAATAAAAAAAGTTGAATATTAATGAAGTGCAAATATAAAAAAAATAATTAATTTATCTAAAAATTTGCAAAAGATCTTATATTAAGGGACACTCAATTCTTCTGAAAATGGTCTTATAAATAGAGATGAAGGGAGTAATTTACTTTAGGCCTACATATATATTGGGTCGGCCCTGTTTCCATCTTAGACGATGGTGCATCAACAATGATGTATACAATAATCATTGTTCTTACAACAATATGATAATGCGACACATATTTCTCTAACCTAATTCTCATAATTTTGTAATTTGTATAGGTTTTCTCAAGTAAAGCGTTTGTTAATGATTATTTTAACAATTTTATATAAAGAATATACGATATATTTTATATAAATGTAATTAAATATTAAATATTTTGAATATAGTGATATTTTTCCGTTATAGATTTTTATTTGAATCTTTAACAGTTCCACAATGTATGTCTTAAAATAGCTGTCATTAGTTTTATAAGAATTTAAAAATAGATATTTTACTAATAAAAATCCTAATTAAGAAATCGATAAATAATTGTAGTAAAAAAATAAAATATAAATATTTTATTAAAAATATAATATTTAATTGGTACACGAATAACTTAAGAAAATTAATTTTTATTTATTATTTTCTGGTTTTATAAAGGAAACATAAATTTATACCAGGAAACATAAATTTATTTAATTATATTAGTGTCCATGGCCACAACAGGGTGCCAGAACTCATCAATAGTGTACCATTATCCGCAGCCGGATTCTCTCCAGTACAACAGTTGTAATTTAATATATCCGACTTTTGCTTTATTTTTATTTGTTGCTTTGAAATATTGAAGGGCCGATATCCCGTCCAGTATTTTTTGGACCGCAGAGGATCCCAGTCCTCATTGTCCATTACACAAGTTTACGCTAGAACTCATAAGGAAAAAGAATTTATTCACATCAATACATTTTTATATTTTTCTTGCATTTAATTTTTTCTCTCTCTCATTCATTATTATTATGTTAGTTATTATATTTTTATATTTGCTCTTTTTTTTTTCTTAATTACATCTACTACACCTCATTTTTTTTAATAGGTGTAAAGTTTTACTTTTCTAGTACCATCTATTATTATTACAACAAGAATAATGATGGACGTGCATACACCTTTACCCTTTGTTTGTTTGGATGTAAATAGCGAAGAGAGGGAGAGAGATAGCAGCGATTTATTTGTCCACCCTGTTTGATATTAGTGATTTTATGAAGAGATTCAGCTTTTGTGGTGGGACCCACCAACAAAATTTTTTGTTCACAATTAAAAAGAGATTGAGAAGAGATTGAGAGTTGTATTAAATAAGTAAAATATAAAAATACCCCATTGTTAACTTTATTTAAAAAAAAAACTTACTAAAATATCAAGTGTTATTCACTTTAAGTGCATTTGAGTCTTTCAAAAAATTAATACATCTCTCTCTTCTTTATTTCTATATAACCAAACAACTATTTAAATTAATTTCTCTTCTATCTCTCTCAAACCAAACAACCTCAATTTCTATTCAAATTCACATCACTTTCTCTCTTCTCTAATCTCTATTTTTATTCCTCTCTCCCTATTTCCTTGATTGATCCAAACACAACGTTAATGAAATGAGAAAAATAGAAAGAAAAGTGAGAAAATATAATAGATGTGATAGGTGATGTGATTAGGGATGAATAGAGAGATAGAAAGGTGGATGAAATGTGTAAAACATAGAGATATACAACAATCACTGCTCTTGCAACAACATGATAATGCGCCCCATATTTCTCTAACTTAATTCTCATCTGTAATCTATATAGGTTTTTCTCAAATAAAATTTTTGTTAATGGTTATTTTAACAATTTTATTTAAAGAAGATATATTATATATTATAAAAGTGGAATTAAATATTTTGAATATAGTGATATTTTTTCGTTATATTTTTTTATTTGAATTTTTAACAATTCCATAATGTTTGTCTTAAAAAAACTGTCATTAGTTTTATAAGAAATTAAAAATAGATATTTTACTATTAAAAATCCTAATTAAGAAATCGATGAATAATTGTAGTTAAAAAAAGGTTTAATTGCATTTTTTGTCCCATATTATCATCAATCCGCGATTTTGGTCATTCTACTTTTTTTTTCGCGATTTTGGTTCCCCTATTATCATTAATTCGCGATTTTGGTCTCTCTAACACATACTTGGGAGGTATATGGGACCAAAATTTTGAACTACATTCAGGATTAGGAATTATAGAGGGATCAAAATCACGAAAATAAAATAAGGGGACCAAAATCGCGAATTGATAATAATAGGGGGACAAAAAATGCAATTAAGCCTTAAAAAAAATAAATCAATAAATTATAAAATATTTTATTAAAAATACAATATTTAATTAGCACACAAATAACTTAAATTTTTTTTATTTATTATTTTCTGGTTTTATAAAGGAAAATAAATTTATAACATTAGTTTGAAGGAGACATAAATTTATTTAATTATATTATTGACCAAAATGTATTTCATTAATTTCAAGGAAATGAAATATATTAAATAAAATGGAGATGCAGGGATCGAACCCTGTACCTCTCGCATGCAAGCGAGCGCTCTACCATTTGAGCTACATCCCCTTGATAAAGTTTTAGCTTAAATAAATTTGAATAATGAATAGTAATAATTTGATATAGCAAAAAAAGAAAATCAATATGATTAAATTGTTTTAAAAAAATAAATAATTTGAGTTGTTTTTGATTATTTAAACCTGTCAGATTAAATGTTGAATCTAACTCGTCCATTTTACCAAACAAATAAGACTATGATTGAATTATATACATAAACGCCTAAATATGTTTTTATCCTAAAATATAGTGAGGATATGCTTTTATTCTCTATAGTTTAAAATATAGCGGTTTTGATCCCTTAAAAATTGAAAACACACTAATTTAGTCCTTATTGTATAGTTTTCATGTAATGGATATTCTTGTGATTTTTTATTGAAAAGTGAAAATGTCACTTTTTAGTACCTATGATAAAAATTCGACTATACTAGCAAATTAGTCCTTGAGAAATTTCTGATCGTGCGGTTTAGTCCCTGAGAGAGTGAAAATTTCAAAATGGTCCCTGAGAGATTGCTCTGTCATGCAAAATGGTCAAAAGGTCATTTTTCAAGGACTAATTTGCATGATTTTTTTAATTTCTCAAGGACTAATTTGCTTGTTTTTGCTTGTTTTTTAGGGACCATTTTACATGAAAAGGACCATTTTGCGTGACTGAGCAATCTCTCAGGGACCATTTTAGAATTTTGACTCTCTTAAGAACTAAACTGCACAGGAATCTCTCAGGGATTAATTTGCTAGTATAGTCGAAAAATTCACAGAAAAATATGCAGGAAAACTATATAATAAAGATTAAATTAGTGTGTTTTCAATTTATGAGAGACAAAAATCAACTATTTTAAAATATAGAGACAAAATGCAAATATCGTCTGTTTCAATGACAAAAAAACATATTTAACTCTTATATAAATGACCCAAATTCAAGTTTTATAAACTTGATATTAAAAGTTATTAAATAACTCACATGTAGGGATTAGAATTGAACTCGAGTCCAATGGTTACATGAAAAAAATATCAACAATGGGCAATGTAAAATGTAGCTAAACGAGTATAAGCGTGAGTACGAATAATAATTAGAGGTACCAAAGTGAGTCAATCCGGGCTGACTCACCATGAGTTAGATTAAAAGTAAGTTGAGCATGGTTGGCTCACTTTTTTTGTGAGCTTAAACATACGAACCCGGCTTGACCCACCACGGGTTGATAGGTTAAGTGAGTTGACTCATTTAATTTTAAAAATAATTAAAATAATAAAAAAAGTCAAAAAAATTGAAAAAGAAATAAAAAATAAGTTTAAAAATAAAAAATAAAATAAAATAAAAAAGTAAAGTGAGTTAATCCACCCGAACCCGACTCATGCCCATTTTAGCTTACTAGTTAAGTGAATTGACCTACAAAAATGTGAGTCTAATTTTTGTCAACACAACCCACTGGTGATCCGGGTTGGTTCATCGAGCTAAACTCATATGGACA
Source organism: Sesbania bispinosa (assembly GCA_026901365.1). Taxonomy (NCBI): domain Eukaryota; kingdom Viridiplantae; phylum Streptophyta; class Magnoliopsida; order Fabales; family Fabaceae; genus Sesbania; species Sesbania bispinosa. Next base: position 1,516,420 of record QLOH01000111.1, read on the forward strand.
CTTCTAAAAATAGTATTTAAAAATTCAAATAAAAAAAAAAGAGAGAGAAGGTTAGCATCAAGGATTCAAAGTGAATTCCACTATCACAAGTTGTGCATGAAGTTCGCCCTGAAAAGAGGGAACAAAAAAAAAATAAAAATCATTGTAAGAGAGAGAAGAGTAAGGTAACTCAATTTCCAAAGGTTTTAAATTTTACAATTTAGAGAGTTGATTTAAAATTTTAATTTTAGATAAGAAAAGAAGTATATTGTAAAATTTTTAAAAACATCACACTATTTTCATTTTGTTTCTCATTTTTAAATCTTTCTATAGAAAATAGTAAAAATAACTTTGTGTTTATTTCTTTATTTCCTATACAAAACTCTAAAATATGAAATAAAATGATAAAAATAAGTTAATATTATTTATAATTAAAACCAAAATATGAAAAGTGTGAAAAATATTTTCTGAAAGTAAATTACCTTAATTTTTTTTTGTTACTTTGACAATGTAATATTTTAGAAGTTAATGAGGCTTTCTATTCTAACTAAAAAATGATTAAAAAGGCTAGCTAGTACTAGTAGTCTGGTGTAGGTTGGAGCAAAAATATCAACATGCAATGTTGAGGCTCATCAGCTCATGTGATCATTCACAGTCCATTTATGTTCCATGTCTTGCCCCAGCTAAAGCCTTAAGGTTCCTTGGTGTAGCTGGAAAAGCAGTAAGGTTGGAGTTCTTTTGTTTTGTATGTTTTATTCTCCATACCATCAGATGGCAGTTTGACGGAAGGGAAACTTAAAGGAAATTTAAATCACTAAATGTCAAGTTTTGTCACTTTGTGTTCAAAATAATCTGATCAAGTAAACATAAATTATGACAATTTTTCCATATCAAATTTTCTATATACACTTATTATTTTTTTATATCTCTCTTTATTTTTATCATATCAATTATCACAATTTTTTTTTCTTTATTTCTTTTTTTTTTCTCACTTCTTACACTATTTTTAATTTTTTAGTGTAGAACTGTTATATTTTTCCAAACACAACCATCAATGATAAGGTTAACAAAAGCCGCCATGCCACAAGATAAATTTAGTCATTTTTATAAATAAAAATGATTTTTATTATATTTTTTATATTTGTCTTTCATGGTTTAATTAACAATCAATCATGTATATCTTTTTTGTAACAAAAAAAAAACCATGTATATCTTTTTGTCTCTTTCTCTCTCTCTCTCTCTCTCAAAACATAGCACAGTTGTCGCCAAATTCATTCATAAACCTAAAGCAAAAAGAGGGAGTAACAACCGTTTGGAACTTTGGGTATAAAATGCACACATACTTTATTCCAATATCAAAATCTCACATCACGTCATCTTATGACATATATGTTGGTTGCTCATTATACATTCTTAGCATAAGTCTATCAACTCATCAAAGACCCCTACGTATTTATCCTCGTGAGGACAAACAAAACAAAAGTGAAATCATAGTTTCATAACAACTAACAAGCATACTGTCGTGCATATGTGATTGATCGCCCTACCTAGAAATCATAGTTTCATAAGTCCTTTTCTTTTTTCAATGTTTTTCATTTTTGAGGGAATAATGATGAATTTATAAGCACAAGTTAACGATGCAAACTTCTGTTGGAAATTTTGGGGTTTAAAGTTCATAAGAAATATTATATTCGACTGGCTTAGATTTTAGATTTTATTTGGATATAGGACATCTGGAAAATACTATATTTGGTATTTCAAAGAAAATTAAAAATTATAACTTTTTTTTCAGTTAAGAATGTGTTTGATAAGCAAATTTAAGTGCTAAAAGTTGAAATTAGTAGCAGAAATTATTTTATTGTTTGATAAGGTAGTTTTTTTTGGGTAACTATTTTATAGCTTTTAAAAAAAACTCACATTTTCAGTTACTGGCTGAAAATTTATTACAAATTTATCCTTCAATCATCTCGGTACTCATCATTATTGAATAATTAATCATGTCATTGTATGACATTTTATCATTTCCAACTAATTTTACCAAATATCTTAAGTAAAATAAGTTAATATTTTAACTTTCATCTAACTTTTTAACTTTCAACTAATTTTAGTATAAAAAAAATTATGACATTTAATATTATTAAGTGTTGTACTACTATTTTAATATTTTTTTACTTATAAATCTCGAGTTAGTGTCATAAAGTCATCCGTTAGCATTAAGTATTGATTTACTTTTCAAATCATGTTTAATATGTCATATGAGACTGTTATCCTATATGCAAGTTTTGGTATAAACACACACTGATTTAGTATTGCGCATATATAAACGGTCCAATTTCGGTGGCACACACATCTCAGTGAATGCAAAGCGTCTCAATCATCAGAAAGCATGCGATGCGAGATTGCTTATCGCTATCAGCAATCGGTTCCAACCATGCCGAGTGGAAAATGAATGAACGAAAATGAATATTATATATGAATTCATGTCAACAATTAATCAAGCGACGTTAATTTGTTTAGGTACAACGGCACATGACTGGCCAACTAATTAATAATATGGTGGAGCCCAATATCACATGGGATCCAACGCAACCAGCCAAAGAAATGTTCTTCCTTCAAATTTTTCTTCTCAACTCATTCATTATAAAGAGAAGAATAATTTATTGAATATGATCCATTAATTCCATGTCAAATAAATCATCAAATTAAGGCTAGGTTGGGTTGTGTTGCATGTGTATGGCCTTGTCTGATTTAAAAGTTATGGACCTGATACGATTCACATGCTACCTTCATGAATCCCAGCTAATCATTAACATTCGGTAAACAGAGCAGGTTACATTACATACAGCTTTTGGTTGAGATGAGACTGAGAGAGAACACATGCACTTTAGTGATAGTGACTGAGTGAGCATGGAGCACACAGAGCCAGAAGCGCGTGGGCAAGTGCATGTGCTACTTCTGTGTACGATGACGAAAAAAGAGCCCAACAATCGATATTAAAGCAAAAGCCCAAAAACACACGTCACGAAAATGGGCCTTGAAGAAGCATCCGACATGATAATTGATTTTTACATTTTTTTTCATAATATCTTTTTTATTAAATGTCTAAATCTATTTTTTCTCTTTTTCTGATTTTTACATTTTTTTTCATAATATATTTTTTATTAAATGTCTAAATCTATTTTTCTCTTTTTCACCAGGACACCACCCTTTCTCTCTCCCACCATCAATAATCTTATTCAAGGCTTCTAAATAGCTTACTCCCTATTTGTATAATTTTTTTTAAAATTTTTAAATTACTTACTTTCTATTATAATTTTTGTCAACTTTTGTAAATTAGTTTCTGAAATTACTGGATTCTAAAAGCCTAAAAAATTATTTCCCCGTCGACATGGGCTAAAATAACATTCCTAAAATACTCTCCCTATTTTTTCTCTCTTTCCTTTTCCTCACTAGACTAACTCCCCCCATTTTTCGTCCTTCCCCCACCAAAGCAACACCCCTTTCCATTTTCTTGTCCTTCCTTCTCCATCTCCTACTAGAGCAAATCCGGAGCAACATCCTTGTAGCTACATCTCTCTATCCTCTTTTGTTATTATTAGTTTTAATAAGTAAAAAACAAAAAAAAGAGAGAGATGATGGATAGACGTGACTAGGATGATGTTGCTTCGGCTCTAATGACTGAATGGGAAGGAAAAAGGAAAAATGGAGGGAGGGAGTTGTTAATGGGAAAAGGGGAAGGAAGAAATAGGAAAAATGAAGTAGGAGTTGCTCCGATGGAAAAAAATGGGGAGGGTATTTTAGAAAAGATATAAAATAAAATGGGTGTGTGGATAGTAAAAAAGGTGGTGTGATTAGCATATTCCCTAAAAAATTGATGCTGCTTCCCATGTGACATTGTTAGGAAAGGCCTAAACCAAAATTGCTATTCCCTTGAAAAGCAAGGCTACACGATGTTTTATTGTTTTGATTTATGGGTGTCCATTGTCATTGTAAGGTATGGACTAACAATATATATATATATATATATATATATATATATCTTAAGTTGTAATGGTCAATGACAACGGAATCGCTGGTGAAGGGAGGAAAAATAATATTCCTCAACCGCTGCATTATGTTGCGTTGCTTTGCTCTCATAAAAGGCAATTATTTTAAATATAATTCTTTTAGCATTTTTTACAATCAATTGACTCAGTTGGACAAACACCTCACAGCGCCAAAATTTATTATGAGAGTAAACCTCAATTTGATTCCTGGAGTATTATCATCTCTCTTAAAAGTAGTTCTTGAAGTATCTAAATTGTATAAAAAGTTCTCAGAGAATTAAAAACAATGCTAAATGTATTGGAAAAGTCCTTTAAATCGATCTTGACAGAGACTAAAGTCACAGATATTCCATACTTCAAGGTATTTATACAATTTACGTACTTTAAGAACTATTTAGCAGAGATGGTAATACTTCAAGGATGAAATTGAGGTTTACTATTTATTATGATGTGGCACTGGTAATAGTCATTTCAGCTTAACCAATGGTCACCATGAGTATGTAATTGTGTTAAAATATTAGTGGAGAGAGAGAACTTTAACGTCTATAAAGATCTTATCCGGCTCGAACAAAATTAACTCCCATACGGCTCCAACAAAATTAACTCCCATAGAGAATATATATATTCTTGTACAAAAAAGACCCAATCAATTGTAACTTGTGTTTTTGTTATAAAATCTGGCAATACTATGTCATCCAAAAGTTTCATAATATTGGTCACATATCTAACACCACACGAAACATGTTTATAGAGCGTAGATAAATTTAAATGTGTAGGTCCTTCATAAAAAAATCTCTCCTCAAGAGGAGAAAAAGTGGAAATGGACCAGGATTTAGTGCATTCATTTATCGTTAAGATCGGATGATCCCAAATATTGAGATGCCTTTTTAATACCGATTTAACACCTTAACATCTAAACCATCCGATCTTGATCAGGCAGCCCAGATTTTATAACTGCACCAACTTCACAAAAAATTGACTACATGAAATCTAAATCTAGGCAGAAATCCACTCTTTTACTTCTCTTTTACGCTATTTCTTTTACTTCTCTCCTACCAAACATGAGAGAGACTTCTCTCCTACCAAACATGAGAGAGAAATAACACTATTTTCACTCTATTTCACTCGTACAAATAATTCAATCTTCACTATTTCTCACCTATCTCTCTTCTCTATTTCTCACCATCTTATTTCTTTTTCCTCTACCAAACACCTAACTTCTGATTTCATTTCCAAATATTCTATAAAATTATCTGAGTTTATCTGGGAAACCTAACTGTCGGAATGCAAACGAGACAGAAAGGTATGTTAGAACACGGTATAAATAAACGGGAATATAAGAGCAGGCTCCCTAAGGTTTATTTTTTAGGTATATCACATTTTTTTGGTGTACAAGAAGTACAATCAAATTTGAACCTAAGACATCATACCTAAGACATCGTAAACTACCCCAATCCCACCACTAGGCCGACCCTACCTTTATTAGTACAACAAAAAAACAAAGAACAAAAATAAGGTTAGACTACAAATAAGAATAAGAATATAATACATCATGGATTAAAAATTAAAACAACTCAATGAGCCTATGTTTCATACACAGACATCACTAAGTCGCCAGACCAGATTAAGATCTACTAGAAATAAAAGAGCCACATCCAAAGGTGATGGAAACTGAAGCAATGAAGGTGTAAAACAAGCAGGCACTTCTTGCCTCTGCATTCCAAAACGGTCTACAAATTTAACACGTTTTTGAAAAAAAATAGCATTAAATAGTTAGTGGGGACCGGATTTTAGTAAGTAACACCGAAAGACTAGGTACAATCATCACCAGCCAATGAATTACATACTACAATTCTCTAGGTATAGAGAACAAAATTTCCAACAGAAAACTAAGTTATGATGACTTCCGGGGTCTTCCTCTCTTACCGGATTTCACTTGGGTGGATTTAGAATTGCTCTTATTTGCTGTTGTGCTACCACGCCCTCGACCAGAACCTTTTCCCTCAGCACCTGACTTTTTGGATGATGCCTTACCTCGACCTTTACCAGAACTTTTCCCCCCACGTGACCTTTTTACCTCAGCCTCACCATTAACTTGATCCTCACTATTGTCACTTTCTTCAGCATCCTCTTCCTCTTCTGAGTCAGATGAATCTTTTGATTTTTTCCTCTTCTTCGAATTGTCAGCAGCTCCCTTTGCACCCTTTTTAGCAGCCTGCTTAGGCGCTGGAGTGTTGTTTATGGGCTCATTACCTGCAGCAGGAACACAGAAATTAGTACCAGTTTAGACCCCCACCAGATTCTTAAAAGCCTTCTAAACAGCCAACTAAAGGTAGATCAGGAAAATTTCTCCAGCTCAGCAATCAGGATCCCTCCCACTCATCAAATCATCCAACACATGACACATTCCGATGCATTTGAGACCACAAAAATTATATCAACCAATGAGTTTTGGATGGATTGACAGTGTACACCTAGAACTAATTTGAATTATAGTAAGTAGCACACCTTCACTGAAAGCTTTGCCATCATATACATCAAGCTGCAGAAGAAAAAAAGTGAAGTTAGGAGTTGTACATTTCATATCATAAAATACAATACAAAAACACATTTATTTTTAACTACATAGGACAAGCAATGTAGAGGACATATGATGGACAACATTTGTTAACAGCTATAAATACAAAAACATATATTTATTTTTACTCCTTACAGTAATCATGAGCTAATGAACTTCTATAATAATAGGCAAGATTTAAGAGATACCTGATCAAGTCTATCAGCAACATTTGCTCTATCAACAATAATCATGGAATGACCCATTCCGCAAGCAACACTGTTTGAGAATAAGAAAAAACATTTAGATCGTTTCTCATTTTATTTTTTATTTATTCATGTAGTTAAGAATCTTAATTTATAAATAAAAGGTATAACTCGTGCTTGGATTAACTTATTTTGGAGATATAGTCACATATTTTGACAGCTAACTGAGAGAGCTTATGGAAAAAAAGGCAACCACTTCACATAATTTGAGTGTTTCCAAACACATACTTATAAACAATTTGTTTCATTCTGAAATTTCTTTCACAAATAATAAATTCGTAGTGATATTAACATTTTGGCTACCAAAAACAAATTATGAAACTGAAGAAAATCATCTGAGAGTGGAAATAGATTATGCAACATCCAGAAAAGAAGGAAAGAACCATAAAAAGGAGTTAACTGATGCTCACCACCTACCTCATTACATGCATACCCTCAAGTATATCCACCTTTTTCGGTACAGCTGAAGACCTAAAAGGACAGTGAAAACAGAATTATATAATAAGAAAATCAAGAATCAAATAATGAGGTTACCCTAAAAATCAGTTGCATCTTGCATGCACATACTTCTGTCCAGCAGGTCCATATCCCAGCTCCCCATTCTGAGCATGACCCCAACTGATGCACGAGGAATCAGCCCCAACAAAATGGTGCATATTGCCTGAATCCATGCATCTTATATTCCAACCACTGTTTACCAAAGTAAATATGGAATACTTAGATCAAAATCAAGAAGTTAAAAGACGGGGAAAACTTATCTAGAAAAATTTTAGAATTCTTATTCAAAGCAGAGAATAAGGCACAACCTTAAATCCATTAGAGGCTTAGGATACATCCAGTCATCACCAGTGTTCTTTAGTTTGCCCCACATGTACAGCTGCCCTCCACCTGAAATGAAAAATAAACTGGCACTTAAACCAAAATCCGTTCTATGGAAAATAACCGACCAAATCATAATAAGTTAAATATGGATTGTTAACCTCATAAACAAGTTACAATTTAGTTCATGGGATACAAATAAAGGTGTTGTATTGTTTAAAGTAATAAAATGGTCAGCAAGGGTTTTTACAGGGAAAAAAAACACAAATCTTATATATGGTAAAAGCTACCACTGCCGATACTATATATGCTCTTCTTGATCAGTAAAATCAGTATCATACATTTATCTAGCCATTGTGATTCCCATGCATAAAGGAATAAATTATTAACTGCAAATCTAGATATATAAGACGGGGGGAGGTTTGGCAATAAAGATGAAAACTCGAGAGCTTAGATTCTTGCAAGTGCACACACAAATCATGAAGTAAACACTACAAAATTTCAAGACAAGTATCAACTTAATATTTTCACATGTACCCGTTGAGAAATAAATAAATCTTACTCTTGATTATTTACTGCTGGAAATTGGGAAGTGGGAACATAAGATTTATTTCATTGGATGCAATACAGCCATGAGTAAACATAAAATAGACAAGCAATGTGATGTGAACTATGTGATTCTACTCTAAAATCATCCCACTGTACTGTTATTACTAACAAATCTTCAAAGTTGATATTGAGAGCACCAAGTTCCTCAAGAGAGGTACGATTGCATCTTGGTACACCAAGTTCCTCAAAGTTGATATTGACACTTGGATAACAAGTCATCATGCTTATCAATATTATCAGTTCATTACAGATACATTACCAGAAACGAAATAAGTAACACAAATTACAGCCACAAAGGAGGTTCATTACATGAGTGAATACTTTATTTTACAAAAACCAGAGCCATTGAGAGATAGTGTGAGAGAGAAAGAGATGCACACCTGCAGTACATGCAGAATTCACAGAACCAGCTGATATAATTGCATCAGGAGGCAAAACATTTCTATTCTGGAAAACATCAACACGGCGTGGGACCCATTCATCCTTTTGCTCCCTATGTCCTAGCCTACAGAATTCATAAACTTAGTTGGAAAGTTAAACAGAAAAGGAGTAGGGACCAAATATAAAAAGCCAATTTTGAAAAAGAATTATCTGGTATTTGTAGTTGCTTGGGAATTCACAAAACACTGACAGCCCGATATGAAAACCAAACACCAACCTTCCATAACCACCAAAACCCCACCTGTAAACATGGATAATAAACAATTACAACTTATTTTACACAGAAGGAAGTAAAATATTGAACTAGGATACTAAAGGATTACTCACGTGTAGACATGGCCATTCTTATCCACCGCCACTAAACATCCAAACAAATAAATAAGGGAAAGTAACAAAACAGGTCAAATAGCTGAGATCAAGCATGGAATAACAACCACCTGTGTGATTTGTTCCACATGCCACTTTGACAATTGTTTCCCCAGCAAGAGTAGCAATTGCTCGAGGTCGTGGCTGGGCTTCATAAACCAATCTCACAGAGCTGTCTTTGGAATTATACTACAAGCACATGCAACATTATGTAAAGCTTTCTGTTTTTTTACTGCACTGTGCATGCAAATGTATGTTAGCATGAAGCCATGAACAGATTCACATGGGGATAAGAAAATAGAAACAAGGTTTAATTGTGGAGAGTTATAACTTAATCATATTATCATATTGAAATTAACTGCTTCTTTAAGAAAATAATGACCCATTATTATTTGGACTATTTTATGATGCTCATAATTCTTGTTAGCATATTTATGGTGCATGAAATCCACTTGGATGATCCAATAAAACAACAGCCAGAGATCGTAACTGCATAGTAAGGGGGACATGATTCACAACACAAATAAAACTAGCAAATGTCATACACACAACCTGATTAATTATTTTACAATTATTAACTAGTTTCAGTCTTCCTTGTCCATCATTCTATAATTCACTTTCATGTTTCTTAATCTGCAAATGCAACAGTTTTAGGCATGACTAATTGTAATCTTTTTGCAAATAAACAAATTTAAATGAAATTATATGCAGTTCTACTTATTTAGAGATCAAAAGAATCTCCAGTACATAAACCATATTTCCTTACTGGCAAGAGACAAAACAAAAGGGAAACCATGTCATTACTATGGGTGAGAGAGAGTATATATGAAGACTATTTACTTAGACTAAGGAATCAAAGCCTTAAATTTCAGAAAATCCAAACAACCAATAACAAGTATAAATATCTAGTCTGCTGTGGGCATGCATACTGAATCCAATAGTATTTTCTGAAAACTTGCAAAATTTTCTTAAACAAACTATATTGGCATAATTATTTTAAGGAAACTAACATATGTGATCAAATTGATGCAGTAATGCCAAGGGAAAGATATCTATACTACAAACTATGTTAAAACATAACCTTGCCACAGCAATGGGAAAACAGAAGTCAAAATCCATTCACAATAATCATAAGATTGATGATGTTAAACCCTGAAAACCATTATAGGTTCAATGGTAACTAAATAGCCCCAAGCACGCAGCATTTGATCAACTGGCCTCTAAATCTGAAGGGAATAGATCATATACAATCACTTGAAAATAGTTCCCTGCGTCCCATGGGTTTTAATTAAAATAAAGACACTCACACATCTTGGGACAACAAAGACCATGAAACCTCTTCCTCAAGCATACCTCATTATCTGTTCCATGCCCAAGCTGCCCATACTGTGGAAGCCCAGCAGTCCTGGAAGTCATAACAAAGAAAGAATTGAAACTTAGCAACAACTGCATCCCATGAAAGAACATAATATTCATGTATACAGATGGAGAATCAAGAAAACTGAATGAAATTTTTTATTCAGAAACCATACAGTATAGAAGCTCCTTCAACGGAAGATAACCACACAGTGAAGTCACCACCACAAGCAGTATATTTTACATCAGACACAAGACAGCGAACAGGAGATGACTCAATTTCTGCACATGATAATGCAAGGATTTAAATCAAATGATCATTCTATATGAGATGATGTAATCAACTAGAACTGAAATATCGGTGTAGTTTTACATCAACTATCATTTTCATCATTTTCATTTTGGTAGAAGGAAACTAGGCAAATACATACACGCACATAAGATAGTTTTACATGGTGCAACTTTTATGCTCCACATGCTGTAAACAAAGAATACTGTAATTAAGGGTTTGTTTGGATTGATAATGGAAAGAAGCTTATAGGATAGTGAGAGGTGTCATTGTTGGGGTTTTGAAAAAATAGAACAGAATGGAAGCAATAGGGTGGCCTTTATCCCATCTCTTTCCACTCTGCAACCACATTTTTCTTCCCCTCTAAATTGTTGGGAAAATGGAGAAACCAATGTATTTTATATTTTATTTTTTTCAAAATTATATATTTGTCCTTGAACCGTTTCTTTTTGTTGCCATGGTATTGCCATCAACTTCCTCTTTATCATCTCGCTTCCTCATCCTTGTCAAATCATCCAGTCTTAAAGCAGTGAAAAACCTTGCTTTCAATGGGAGCAAATGGGGCTTTACCCTCCATGATGCAATTGAAGGCAAATATCTGTGAATGCAGTTGATTTGGCTGTGCAAATTGCAGCGTGAAATGTGTAGAGTGAAAATGCTCTATAACCTTAATTTTGTGGTGGTCAATGGCCATCAGCTGCAACAAGCTGCCACACCATTATAGCAAGTGATTGACATTTGACAACCCTGAGAAACTCTTCTCCATTCTTTCTTTATATATCCAAACAATGGTATAGGAACTTCACTCCATTGCATTATATACCATTCATTCCATTAACCATAAAATATACAAACCAAGCCTTAGAAAAACATGGATCACATTAACATCCAAGCAAACAATAGCATCCAATCTAAAAATGCATAAGCAGAAATGGCACAATTTTATGGAATACTCTAAAAAAACAAACATACCATTTCTCACAGAACCTGAACCTAGCTGTCCGTGTTTGTTCCATCCAAAGGCTAGGGAATTTCCATCCTCTGTAACAACTACCGAATGGTTCCTCCCAGCTCCAGCTTTGACAACTTTGTATCTTCAATTCATATATAAAAAAAAATTAGCACAAGAAGAAAACAACAAGTAGATGCCTTCAAACTGAAAATGGGTAAGGGTAAGACAAACACCAAACTCAACATTTGATATGAGATTGGAGAGAAAAAGTTAAAACTTTCACAGAGCATTCCCTCACAGCATTTACCACACAACCATTAACAACCCCAGAAGTCAGACGTATACCATATGCAATGCAAGAGAAGACTGAGCATATATTCATGCTTATACACACAGAAAATACTAAATAAGGAAGGAAATATTATATTTAAAGTCAAAAAAGAAAGAAGACAGAGAAACAATCGCATCAGCGGCAGCAAAACATAAACTCACTTGGAAAGTTCAGACACCACAGTTGGCCTATCACGCCGAATGGTATCTCCATGACCCAGTTGTCCCTTCTGCACACACAACAAATCTCATGAAATAGAGGCAAAACATAAATGAAATTTAAAATATATATTCGAACTTCATAGCCATGCCTCATTACGGCCCCATGTATAGCAACGCCCTTCCACGTCCAACGCCACGCAATGACAAGATACTGCATTCACGGTAGGGCAAAAAGATGAGCACAACAACGATAACATACATTAAAACGTGAATCAGAGCAAACCGTACCATAATGAAAAGTGAATATTAAAAAGATGTGATCTTTTTTTTCAAAAAAAGAAAAGAAAAATGAAAAGGGCGAAAAAACTTCAGTAGAAACTTACCGCAACCAGAGGCAATGAAGCGAATATCAACGCCGACGAGAGGACGGAGGCGTGAAGGAGAGACCAAGTTACCGTCGACGGGGCCTTTTTTACGACCAACGGTATCCCAACACGTGGCACCACAGAACAAGAGCTCTCCCCCTTTGAGAACCTCCTTCTCCTTCTCTTCCTCAACCTTCTTCTCCGCTTCGGATGCAGACATTTCCCGTTCACTCCGGCGAGAGTAACGGTCAAAAGTTTTTTTGGAAACCAAACAAAAAATAATAATAATATATGAAAATGGCAGATCTAACGGCTATTATTCAAAATATAAGAAATCAAGTGCAGTGAGTATGCGGGAAATGGCGGGAAAGATGAGAAGAGAGGGTAAGGGGAGAACTGGGTTTGCGCAGTGACAGTGGGGTGAAGAAGGAAAGAAATGCGAGATGAAACCCTAATCCAATTTTACCATAGTGCTGCTCTCTCAAATAAAAAAAAGGGGGTTGATTGTCTTTGGGTTTTCGAGACTAGCAACAACCCAACTTTTGATTATTGAAATAAATAAATAGAAACAAATTGTGGATAAAAATATAATTAAAAAAAGGAAACAAGTGATTATTATGTGGCAATTTGGATTTTGGCTCCGCTCTGTCGCTCTCCTGAGATTTTCTTTTTCTTTTACTGGTGTGTTTATCATCAGGCTTGGACATTGGAATTTGTCCCTCTCTCTTTTATAGCATTTATTATTCTTTTTAAGCTTCGATTGCACCTAGCGTAATTGTTACTACTCTGCCTTTGTTACTCTGTCCTTTTATACTACTTAATTTAAATCATGAAATATATATAGTCCTCTTAAACGAAATTAAACTATCATATTTTAAGTGTATATGCTTAAACAAGATCCGTGTATTGTAAACCAACGGGGTTAATTCAAGTGGTACATACTTGATTTCTCTTAAGTAAAGTCTCCCCGTTGGGAGAGCTAGTCCCACCATAATGTGGATGTTTTCAGCTCGAACAAGATTGTCTCCCGTAGAGGATATCTGTAGTTAAAAAAAAAAAAGATATGTATTGTACATGGAAAATTTCTCGGATAAAATCACTTGACATGGCTCAAATGAATTAAAGGCTAATATAATTTCTAGATAGGAAAAGTTCTAGATATATGTATAAGTTTGATATTGCTAAACATTGGTTAAGAAAAATATCTTTTTTTATCGGTGGAACCAACAAGTATGAATATTATCAATATTCACTTTAAGCTAACTTGTACCATATATAAAATTAAGAGATATCATGAATAAAACTAATATATTCGATAATTCATATAACACTTTTACTTTTATGTTCTCTTCATCATATCATTCAATACATCTCATACACTCTCTCTTCTTTCAGAGGTATGTTTGATAAGGTGGAGAGAAAAATGAGTAACAAGAAATAGAGGAGAAATTAGAGTTATTTGGTATAAAATAAATAGAGATATAATTGATAAAGACTAAAATACCCCTGAATAAATATTTTTAGTAAAATTTATAAGTAAGATCAAAATATTAAATATTATAAATAATATATATAACTAGATTATGTAAACTCTTAAAATTTTATATATATATTAAAAACTATTTAAATTTATAAATTAATAAGTATAATTAATTAAAAAATATTAAAAGTAATATATATATATATATATATCCAGGAGCATTGTATTGCACAATGGTCAATGGCATTACACAGCAAAGCACATTTGTCCAAAATATTTTTGCGTATTCTTTCTCATACCAATATAATATTTCTCTTTGTTTCTTCGCATTTTAAGCAAAGAAATTATCAATCATAGAATCCATGATTTTTTTTTCTCACATATTTCTATTACACTAACCACATACGTCTATTTCTTTTCCCTCTATTTTTTCTACATCATCTTCAATTACTCTGCTACCAAACTCAGCTTCAATATTGTATGATATTTTTGTACAAAAATTTTACAAATACCATTTCTCTAAAAATAATGTCTTGTTCATGTTAATACTATTAGTGTAATGACTTGTGTGATGTATGGGATAACGACGTGTGGTATTTATAAAGAATCATATTATATTAAATATTTTTATTATGAATTTAAATATGGTAAAAATAAGACCTTGATATTTGGTTCTTGAAACTGATTCTAAGTGTTGTTCACCCTTCGAGTGATGGTTGCCCAAATTTCAGTTCCGACTTAATTGAGCGCATAAGTGTCAAAATACTTAATATATATTTGGTTTGACATTGAGAATGGGTCAAACTTAAGTTTGAACCTCTCAACACAACTACATGTAACGTTGGAAATGAGAATTTATTAGGGTTTATTTGGTTTACAGTTTTATTTTTTGTTTTCATTTTCTATTTTTTGTTTTCTGGGATTTTACAAAGGAAAAACTAGAAAATAAAATGATCCGATGGCATTTTGAACCTCTTTCATTTATGACATTCCTAATTTAGTACATCCAAAGAGTTGCCACTCGGAAAAATTAGTATGGCAGCGTCTTTCATTTACTATTTACTAAGTACAATTACCATTGAAGTTTTCTATGGGTAACGCAAGATATATTTTGAGTTTTCCCTTGTAAAATTTCAGAAAAACAGGAAATAAAATAAAAACAAGAAATGAAAATGTAAACCAAACAAATATTCCAACGCTAAATCAAACACAGTCTTGGATGGTATAATTTGGACCCACACATACAAAGAGGCAAATGTTGTTTGTAGATTGCTTGGCGAAACATGGATTATGCTCTAATTGTACCTTTAGGATTTTTTAAACACCTCCTCTTTTGTTGTTCCCCTGTTTTTAACTTCTTTGGTTCTCTATTTGAGAGAGTTAAGTAATTGTCTTTTGTTGGCATTTCAATTTCTTTAACTCACTAAAAAAACTTTAAATTATTTTAAATTTTATATAATTAAATCAAAATTATTGAAGAAAAGGATTTTTTGAATTTCATGTTATTTGTTTAAATATCCTAAATAATCTATATTACAAACATCTTTACTGATTATAATAATATCATATAATTTGAAAATTACTTCCCGTAGCTTTCAAAGGTATCGATTAGATTTATGGATGTGAACGGGGCGGGATGAGAACGGTGCACTACTCGTGTTCATACCTGCTAAAATTAACGGGTACCCATGCGAGTAACGAGTATCCGCAGATATTCACAGATATCCATTAATATTTAAAAATTTAAATTTTATAAAAAAGAGAGAAAATGTTATATAATATATTATATATATAAATTATCGTATATAATACCATTACATGTTAATATATTCAAAATATCGTTATAAAATAAATTATATCTTATCATAAAATAATAAAAAAATCATAATATTCAAATATATTTAATAAAAAATATATTTTATTAAGTATGCAAGTACCCGCTTAGGGGTAATATAATATTTATTCTCACCCATTTTATAAATATGCGGACATGTATATCTGTAGGTATCCACAGGTACGGGGTTTTTTCATCTCTAATTGGATTCATCAATTGGTATAAACATTGTTAAAAGCATGTGACCTACCAATACTTGTGTATTTACAACCAAAAGTTATGGTATTCTTTAATTTTTGAACGTAATAATTGTAATAAAATGCATTATAAAATCTATATAAATATTATAAATATATATTGATAATTTTCAACATAAAATGATTTTTTTATGACAAAACATTTAAAACACTAAAGAACCCGTGATTTGGTAAACAAAAAAGAGAAATCATATTTATACAACAATACAACATACACCAAAAAGAGATGAAAAGAGTGAGAAGAGAGAGAAATGTGAGATGTGATGGGTGATGTGATGGAGAGAGATAGAGAGAAAAGTGTGTTCTATGATTTTTGGTTGTATGAATTTATTAACTCAACAAAAAATTCAATAAGCAATTTTTCTAGCATAAATCATGGTTGGATTATGCTAATATAAACCCAGAATGATTTGACTCTCTATTTCAATCTATTTGCCCTGTAAAATTTGGATCAACCTTTTATTACGTGTAACATTCTTTCACCCCTTGCATAAATATAATAAATTCTTTGTCCAAGTTCATTTATAATTATGTGTTGTCCAAGAATACAAGATGGAAGGTCACAGGCCTTCTCTAACAAATTTTATAAGCAAATTGCAACAAAATGAAATCAACCATCAATCATGGGAAAACATTGTTACTGATTTCCTTAAATGAAGTGTGCAACTCTTGTGCGCAGTGAGTAGTGACATGCTAAGCTAAACATTTTCCTTTGTGCTTTTTTTTTTTTGTTCGAACTTGTGCCTGTTTATGAACCGTATAATTTTATGTGGGGAAAGAAAAGTGAAAGGTCAATTTGGGAGGATCCAAAAGGTTGCACCTATTCACATATGAATTGTCGTTATTTATTTATGTTTATATAGTGTTTAATAAAACAATCAATTAAATCATTCATAAAATGAATAGTGGAAATTTTTCATAAACTATAAAATTAATTGATTTTTTTTTTAATCACAGGTATCCTCCACGAGAGACGATCTTGTTTAAACTGGAAATATTTACATCATGGTGGGACTAGCTCTCCAACGGGCGGAGATTTTTTACATCCACAAAACTTGAACCTGAGACCTTACTTAAGGGGAATCAAGTATGTACCACTTGAAACAACCCTGTTGGTATATAAAAAAAATTAATTGATTTACCCAGGATAGTTAATTATACAACTACTGTTGAATATTAATGAAAAATAAAAAGTAATATAAGTAATATAAGGAAGATAATGTATATGGAAGAAGTGTTCACATTCACAAAGAGAGCCGTTAATGTAATTTACGTTTTTCATATATAATTATTTATTTAAAACCAAATTTATAATTATACCCTTATTTTGGACGGGAAAAGTTATCCCTAGGGTAACTACATTCTACACTTTTTTATAAAGATAAAGATAAAGATATGAATAAATTGTGGGAGAGGTGAAGAACCTTAATTGAGACCAAACACTAAGTAGGATTAACCCGATTATACGACCTATACATGTAATTAACAAAAAAAAAGGGATAAAATCATACTTCATTGGTATAAAAAGTAATCTATACTATTATATTTGAGAAGTTTTTTTTTTCACTATTCATTGGGGTCTCTTAATTTTTTTATTGCTATTTATGGAAGGTTTTTGTGTTACTTTTTGAGACATTTATACTATTACAATCTTTGAAACGACTAATTCTTAATAAATTTTGCTTAAGTCTTGGAAAAGATGTTTTGTCACATAACTTTGTGTCCCATCCTTCTTTCATCTCTCATTTTTCAAATTTTGAAATCAAATTATAAAGTTCACTTATGCATACCCATCTATAATATTTCTTACTTTATTTTTAACAATTCATTGATGAAAATAATTTTTTATTGTTTTTGGTTCATTTAAAATAATACTTTGATGTTATAAAAAGAAGAGAGAGATTGAAAAAAAATAAGGTGGGAAAGAAAATGTATAGTAAAGGAATGTGAAAATATCATTCCAATTTTTTAAGAGTATTAAAACTTTGAAAGTCATTTTTTTTTAATGAGAAATGTAAGGAAAAAAAATATAAAGATAAAAATTTAAGAGAGAGAAGGTGAAAAATGTATGTGAAAATATCATTACATTTTTTATGAGTAGTAAAAATTTGACAATCGATTTTTGGGGTGTGAGAAGTGTATGGAATAAGGGGGTATAAAGAAAAAAAATGAAGAGAGAAAATGTGAAAGATGAGTTGGGTTCTTTTAAAATGGTAGTTTGATATGAATGCTTTTTATTATTGATTGATCAATGTAGTAACCTTTAAATAGAGGTATATTTGGAATGCTATAATTTAAAAAAAAAAAACCAATGCATTAACTAATTTTTCTTAAACGGTGTGAAACAGTTGGAAGGGTCTTATAATAAGGGATGGAGGGAGTATTTTTATGTGTTAGGTTTATTTAAAATAGTATTAGGAAAGGAAGAGAGGGATTTTTAAAAAAATGTGAAATATAGTGTATAATAAATGAATGTGAAAATATCATCCCTCTTTTTTAAGAGTCTTAAAACTTTGACAGACTATTTGTTTTGATGTTTGGGCGTGAGCAATGTAGGAAAAATAGAGATATAAAAAAATAAACGCCTATTTGTAGTTTGTAAAAAATAGAGTTCCTGGGTAGTCTTATCATGTTTGTAGTTTGTTGCAATTTTTTTTTTCTTAGTTACTATAAACGCCTATTTGTAGGCTCATTATTCAAAATGATAAATGAAGAATCCCCTCCTTCTCTACTGCTCTATGTTCAGACACTTTATTTTTATAAGTCCTTATTCTGTAACATTAAGTTGGTTCAAAATGGATCAAAGCAAAGCTTTAGAATCTCTTTAAGGGTGTTGGGTTGTGAGAAAGTTTTCTAAGTTAAAATTCCTTAAGCACAATTCGAATTAAAAGAGGAAGTTTTAATTTCGAACAAAATTTGGGAATATCAAAATCTTTATATAATTTCTTGAGATTTGAGAAAATTCTAAGTTATAATCCGAGAATTACTTTCATTCCTTCTTAATCTAATATGTCTCGAAAAAGAAGAAAAAAAGAAGGAACAATGAAGTGTGTAGACTATTATAACTTTATTTTTCAAACTGCAGGTCGAAATTAAAGGATAAAACTTTTTTTGGTAAAGTTTGATAAAGAAATTTGTTGGTTAATAATTCAGCAAAGTATATTGGGCTATGTCCATTGTACTTAGAGGCCCAAAAATAGAATAGTTCAATTCTGTTTTTTTGTATAACTGTTATTTTTACTGGTGTGATATATACTTTGTTTTCTAATCAATTACAGTAAGTTGTATTCTTCATTCTCTTGCTTGATCTCTCTTTACTCTCTCCCTCGAACAGTGGTATCAAGAGCTTCAAGATCAGGGAAGCATAACAATGGCGAATGGTAGTGGAGGCACGTTGTTGGGAAACATGCCAATGTTAGATAGCAAAAACTTGAACAGTT
This sequence comes from Sesbania bispinosa, assembly GCA_026901365.1. NCBI lineage: Eukaryota > Viridiplantae > Streptophyta > Magnoliopsida > Fabales > Fabaceae > Sesbania > Sesbania bispinosa. The sequence goes on from QLOH01000111.1 coordinate 1,535,968, forward strand.
ATGATCGATGGTGCGTGAAGATGAAGGCAATCTTTGGATTCCAAGATGTCTTGGATATCGTTCTGAGTGGCTACAACGAGCTACCAGAGACTCCCACCGACGCACAACGAGCCACGTTTCGCGAAGCAAAGAAACGGGATTGCAAAGCTCTGTTCTACATTCATCAGTGCATTGACGATAACTACTTTGAGAAGATTTCATCAGTGAAAACGGCGAAAGAAGCTTGGGACATTTTGGCGCAGAGTTATGCTGGAATAGAAAGATTGTAGATGGTGCGACTTCAGACCTTACGTCGTCAGTACGAGTTATTACAGATGGGAACTCAAGAAACCATTCAAGAATACTTCTCACGATTGCTTTCCCTCACCAATTTGATGAAATCGTGTGGTGAAGAATTAAAAGAACGCGCAGTGGTCAAGAAAGTTTTAAGGACTCTTAATACAAGATTCAATATGATTTCTGTTGCGATCAAAGAATCCAAGAATATGGATTCAATGAAGTTGGAAGAATTGCAGGGGTCGTTGGAGGCTCATGAACAACGTTTGCGTGAAAGAGATTGTGATAAACCCAGCTCAGAACAAGCTTTATTGGCAAAGCAATATAAAACGAATGATGGTGATAGAGGGAAATTCAACAAGAGAGGTCGTGGAAGAGGTTTTCGAGGAGGCAATAATGGAGGTCGTGGATCAGAAAACTCAGGAGGAGGAGGAAAACATGAGAACACCTGACAATGGAGAGGTGGTAGATGAAGTAATTCAAATTGGAGAGGTGGAAGAAGAGGCAACAATTCACAACGGAGAGGTGGTAAATCTGGCTCAGGTTTTGTTCTTGATAAAATCCATGTGCAGTGTTACAATTGCAACAAATATGGTCATTATACAGCTGAATGTTGGAGCAAAGGTAATTCGAGTAATAGAGAAGAAGAAGCCAATGTAGCACAAAAGGAGAACTCTGAGGATGAAGTTATATTAATGGTGACTACGGCAGAACTAGAGAAAATATATGCAGAGTCTTGGTATTTGGATACAGGTTGTTCCAATCATATGTCTTTTTAGAAAAGTTGGTTTATTGAACTGAAAGAAAAAATCAAATCGAAGGTGAAATTTGCAGATAACTCCACAGTGAAATGTGAAGGAAAAGGAAAAATTCTTATTAGAAGAAGAGATGGAAAAACAGCAATAATTTCCGATGTACTTTATGTTCCTGCCATGAAGCACAATCTATTAAGCATTGGTCAACTTTTGCAGAAAGGTTACTTACTTGATTGGAAATGGAAAGAGCAAATATTGAGAATTCTTGATAAGAAAGGAACACCAATTCTGAGGTATCCTCTTAGCAACAACAGAACCTTTAGAGTAGATATCTCAGTGTCAAACCACATGTGTTTTGCAGCTGCAGTTTCCGATGTTAACTGGTTATGGCACTTGAGATTTGGTCACCTAAATTTTGGAAGCCTGAGCCAACTAGAAGAGAAGGAGATGGTGATAGGATTGCCTCATATTCAGAAGAGTGAAGTTACCTGTGAAAGTTGCATGCTTGGAAAACAAGCAAGAAACCCATTCAAAGTGCACTTGGAGACCAGGAGCAAAGACGTATTGGAGGTGATCTACACAGATGTTTGTGGACCATTTAAAGTGCCCTCACTTGGAGGCAACAAGTACTTCATTACGTTCATTGATGATTTTAGCAAAAGAATTTGGCTATACTTGCTTGGTAGGAAATCAGAAGCCTTTAATTGCTTTGTTGAGTTTAAGAAATTAGTTGAAAAACAAAGTGGCAAAGTCATAAAAATAATAAGATCAGATGGTGGTGGTGAGTACAACAATGGTGAATTTGCATCTTTCTGCAAGAAAGAAGGTATTATACATGAGATTGTACCCCCATATACACCACAACACAATGGTGTTGCTGAAAGAAGAAATAAAACAATTTTTTAACATGGCCAGAAGTATGATGAAAAGCAAAGGTTTGCCATACTTTTTCTGGGGTGAAGCTGTTACCACTGCAGCTTATATTTTGAATCTTTTTCCAACTAAGAGAATTAAGGAGAAGACACCAGAAGAGGTTTGGTCAGAGAAAAAGCCTAGTGTGAAGCATTTAAAGGTGTTTAGTTCAATTTGCTGGAGACACATTCCTGATGTAAGTAGAAGGAAACTTGATGACAAGAGCATGAAATTAATTCTGGTTGGATTTCATCAAACAGGAGCCTATAAGTTGTATGATCCCATCACAAAGAAGATTACCATCAGCAGAGATATAATAGTTGATGAGAAGGACAGTTGGAATTGAAATTTTTCAGAAAGAAATATGAACAGCAGTTTGAAACTCTCTTGGGATGATTCAGAAGATAACAATGAATTGATGCCAGAAATAGTACCTTGTAATGAGAACAACGTGCAAGTAGCTGCAGCTGGAAGAAAGAGACAAGCAAGAACAGTAAGAGCACATGCTAGGCTCAGTGATTATGAGATAAGTGCTGATAATGCATTTACAGCAGGAGGTGAACTTATTGGAGAAACAGAGGATGAAAATGATATAGTTCATTTGGCTTTATATGCTGAGATAGAACTAGAACCAGTGTGCTTTGAAGATGCAATTGAAGACCCTAAGTGGTTTGAGGCAATGAAAGAAGAATTGTTTGCAATTCAGAAGAATCAAACTTGGGAGCTGACTGATCTACCAAGGAATCAAAGGCCAATAGATGTAAAATGGGTGTATAAAACTAAGTTGAAGCCAGATGGAACAGTTGCAAGGTATAAAGCCAGACTCGTGGCAAAGGGGTTTCTTCAGAGAGAAGGTTTGGATTATAAGGAAATTTATGCTCATGTGGCTAGAATGGAGACAGTGAGAACTGTTGTAGCTCTTGCAAGTTATAAAGGATGGGAAATGCATCAAATGGATGTCAAATATGCATTTTTAAATGGTTAATTGGAGGAGGAAGTATATGTTACACAACCACCAGGATTCATAGTTGCTGGAGAAGAACACAAGGTACTCAGATTAAAGAAGGCTTTGTATGGCCTGAAACAGGCTCCAAGAGCCTGGAACAACAAAATTGATGGCTTTCTTATTCAACAAGGTTTTTCCAAGTGTGAAGTAGAGTATGGAATTTACTCAAAGATTGAGGATGGTGAAGTTTTGATAGTATGCTTGTATGTGGATGACCTTTTAGTGACTGGCAGTAATGTTACATTGATTGAGAAATTCAAAAGTACGATGAAGGATCAGTTTGAGATGATTGATCTAGGAAAGCTATCATATTTTCTTGGCATGGAGTTTACTGAAAGCAAAAAAGGAATTCTGGTTCACCAAAGTAAATATGCTAAAGAAGTGTTGAAGAAATTCAGAATGAGTGAGTGTAATGCAGCAGCTACACCAGTTGAAGCAAATTTAAAGCTAGACAAAGATGAAGATGGGAAGCCTGTGAATACTACACTCTACAGGCAGATGGTTGGTTGTCTGAGGTATCTTTGCTGCAGTAGACCAAATATTTGTTTTGGTGTTGGTCTGATGAGCAGGTTTATGGAGAAGCCCAAAGCATCTCACTTTGCAGCAACTAGAAGAATTCTAAGGTATATAAGAGGAATAGTTGATTATGGTATTCTCTTACCAAATGCTAAACATCAAAATGGAGGGGAATTAGTTGGTTATTCAGATTCAGATTGGGTTGGTGATAAGGATGGATGCATAAGTACATCGGGTTATGTGTTCTTAACGGGCAAGTCACCAATCTCTTGGAGCTCAAAGTTGCAACCTGTAGTGGCACTCTCCTCTTGTGAAGCATAATACATATCTGCTACATACACAGCTTGTCAAGCTCTTTGGCTTGAAAGCTTGGTGAATCAAATTCTGGCTAGACTTGAGAAAGCTATGACATTAAAGATTGATAACAAATCAACCATCAACTTAGCAAAAAATCTAATCCATCATGGCAGAAGCAAGCATGTTGAAATAAGGTTCTATTTCATCAGAGAAAAGGTGAGAAAGAAGAAGCTGAAGTTGGAGCATTGTGGGACTAAGGAACAACTGGCAGATATCATGACAAAACCTTTGAATACTCGAAGGTTTGTAGAACTTAGGAAAGGCTTAAACATAAAAATCATTGCTGAATTAGGGGGTTGTGTTGGTTAATAATTCATCAAAGTATATTGGGCTATGCCCATTGTACTTAGAGGCCCAAAAATAGAATAGTTCAATTTCGTTTTTTTGTATAACTGTCATTCTGTTATGACAGATTAGTTGTTTTTACTGGTGTAATATATACTTTGTTTTCTAATCAATTATAGTAAGTTGTATTCTTCATTCTCTTGCTTGATCTGTCTTTACTCTCTCCCTCTAACAAAATTGAAAAGTATGATGCCTCAAATTGACATGATAAATTCATAAAAATGTGGTGAAGGATCATGGGAGATCTTGGGATCATGGGTTTAAGTCTTTTGGAACTTTTTTTTTAATAAAAATCGAAAAGGAGGGGTTGAATGGCTCTTTGAAGGAAACTTAAGTTTTTGAAATAACAAGAAAGGTGGCTTCAAGAGAAGGATATTGGGCAGAGTACAACAAATGATCCATTTCAAAGAAAAAACTTCAGATAAATCAAGGCGCATTGGAAGATTTTTTAAAGAGGCAGGGTCTGAGAAAAGTCAACACGCATCAATAAGGCTGATACGGAGGAACACTTGTCCTTTTTTGAGTAGTCAATTAGAAAATTAGTTATACGTGTCTGTTAAATAAGATGTTAACGTTGTCTTAGAACGTTTATAAATAAGGATTAATCATATGCAAATCACACAATTTCACTCTGCATACTTTGAAATTACTCAAAAACTATATTGTCTATACACATTCAAAGGTTACTTGCTAACATGAGAAGATCCAATTGTGTTTAGTTTGAAATATGTCAATTCCTTTTATTTCTTTTAATTTTCTATTATATTCCTATTGTTGTTCATTGTTCTTTGATCTCAATTCTTCTACTTCTTTACATTAATAGTATTTGAACCTATCTAGAGGACTTGATTTTAGTCCCAAATTATTTCATAGGAATCTTTAATAAAAAAATTCAACCTCCATTTTCTTTGGGAGAAAGATTTCTAGAAGATTTTGGCCAACTTTAATTCATAGGTTAGGTTGTGCTTAAGTTGGTTTATGCAACATGTCCTAGTTTTGATTTTAGGCCACATCTACATATATGGAAATAGTTATAGAGGTCAAAGGACTAATTTGGGTCAAAATAGTCTTCTTGATTGCCCTCTTATCTCTTAGACCTCTTTTCAGTTGTGATGTTTTAATACGGTATTTTTCCTGGCTGGGTAACATTTTAAAAAAAAGTAGCATTAATTAAAATCTCATTAAATTAGACAAATGCTAACAACAATCTTCAAAGACATTGATTAAGAAGTTAAAAATAAAAATATTCATAATACTTGATACTTTTTTTGGTAATGAAAAATTTAAGGTGAGAAAATGACGCCCCAGTGGAAGGCCTCCGGGCTCAAAGAGCACTTATAAAGATACTTACATTTACCTCACCCAAAAAAATAAACGGAGGTTCAAACCTACGACATGTTGGATGTGAGACCCTGTCATGCTCCACTCCACAAAATACTTAATACTTAATTTAATACATTAGTGATGTAATAAAATGTTTTTTCAATAAATGTTCTTAGTTATTTAACAAATCAACGAATGAGCGATTGCCACTCACATAATAAAAACCAGAATAACATATACTATTATTAGATTATGCCACAACATGGCCCTTTCAAGTTTCAATAGAGAAAGGAAACTTGTATTCATGATATGACCACAGGATACAATAACATGAATACAATATTTCCGAGTTTATATAGGCGGGTAAAACAGTCAAAATAATAAATTAAATGAAGATAACGAACCGATTTATGAAACTACAAGCAAAATAATGCTACTTCAGTGCTTATATACGATTGATTATACCCCATCAGCTCCATGTCCAAGAGTATTTTATCTCAGTTTGAATCAACAAACCAGTATCTGTTTGTTTCTGCTATTTTGTGCGATCAGTAGGTTATATATTGCTATATAATTCAAGGCTGGGGATGCAATTCATTGCGTTGAATCTGCTGGGACTGAATCTGTGTCTGAGGATGCAATCCATTGCCTTGAATCTGCTGGGACTGAATCTGTGTCTGAGGACGCAATCCATTGCCTTGAATCTGCTCTGACCGAGACTCTCCCTCTTCCTGGGTATGGCGATTTTGCAGTAGAAAGTTGCTGTGCTGGTCGGGCTGCTGCTGATGCAACTGGAACATTTGTTGGTTAATAGCAAGCTGTCGAGCCATGCAACTCGTGAGGGCTTCCCCACCAAGCTCTGCAACAGCACGCCTCAAACGCCGGACTTCAGCATCCAAGGTCTCATTCAGAGCTGCCCAAATGATGGCACAAGTCATTATATAGTTGCTGAAATTCAAGTATGTAACCCTAGCACTGTGTTAGACACTCAAAAGATACTGTCAATATTCTCTGTCTTTGACAAGGAATCCCACAAGCATAAATGTGGAATTAACTCTCAGGTGGAGGGTGGTTGTTAGGTAAAAGCTTTTAGTAGAATGACAACTCAATGGTTTGAACATCACAGTCATTTCCATTATGACAAATCATTGTCGATTTAAATGTATAAAACCAGAGAGCCCTGCACTCAAATGTATAGAAAATGCAGAAATACTTATGAAATGAATTATTCTGTGCATTACTTACATCAGTCCCTACAAATCAATCAATACTGCCCATGACATATGCATGCAGCAAATATTTAGATGAAGAGGTCAGGAGAAGATATACATGCTCAACACACAATCAGGGGTGTATGGTGCTTTGAAGAAAGGCGAGGAGGAAAACAGAAATATACTTACAAGTTCAACCTGCTAAACCAAATTGCCAATGTCTTCAAGAGATAATAGTTCAAGTGTCTATGTTTACATGACAATAATTACAGAGATCATGCTTATATAATCACACACAAAAAAAAAAAAAAACACATCGAGGCAAACTGCCAAAGCAGTGGGTAACTTATTTAATTCCCTAATTATATGTTCAAACAAAAGTAACCCCAAATGAGAGAACAAAAATTGATAAAATAGTAGTTAAGTAAAAAAACAATTAGCACTTTGATAATATATTTGATTAAAAAAGAAATCTAACAAGGCAGAACAATAGAAACCAACAATCAAAGACACGGTCAGAAAGGGTTGGAGACTATAAAATTTTCCCTAGTCTACCCGAAGTAATCCCTACCCCTTTATGGCTCCCATTGTGCAAAATTTGGAAAGCAGTTTTAGTTTTTAACCATACATGCATTCATATAAACCTTGTAATTTTTTAAACCTTTACTACTAGAGTCACCTCGCCCTTTCCTTTTCTCTCTCTTTTTGGAAAAAGTTCAAGTGACCAAAAAACTAAATAAAAAAATGCAACTAAAACCAGATTAAATTCAAGCAGTCTTGGTATACAGTTTTGAAGGGGCTATCACAAGCAAACAAGGACTGTAGGAAAAATAGTTGAGTGCAAAATGCCCTTGGATTTCAAATCCACAAGCATTGTTAAGATGGAATCAAATGTTTAGGCCAGGCAGGAAGATTTGAAAGGAGCAGAGATGGTCAATACATAATGATGAAGTAGTATGCTTTAAGAAACATGATTAGGTATAAAAACCACTCATAATGCCATATGTGAATGTTATTAGTACTCATTACACATACAGTCCATTTATTTTAAAAAAAAAGAATACACCATTGCATATGATCATATTTGTATGGAAAATTCACACAAAAGTGCCTACTTCAAATAAAGACTTTCAAATAGGTTAGAGCAGGTTTGAGCTAACCAACTAATACATAAAGTAGAAGTAAATGTATATACAAACCATCTTTCAATTGAGACTGCTGTTCCATGGCTTGAAGCCTTAATTTGTACTCGTTGTTCTCACTTTTGAGCTCAGAGTTATCCCTCTGGAGACAAGCACAAAAAGAAGAAGAAGGATGAGTAATAACATACATGATTCATAAGAAGAGGGGGATATAAGATTGTCACCAAAAAAAATACCCACCTGTAATTTGGTAAACTGAGTAGACAACGTGGTTGTCTCTGTCTGAAGAGTTTGCACTTTGTGCTCTAATTCAGCAATGTATCGCATCTTCCTCTCCTTTGAACGAGCAGCAGATTGTCGATTAGCCAAAATCCTGGACAAGTATACAAAGTATATAATGAATTATTGGAGCTTTATTTTTATTTTTTTCAAAGGTAAGGGCAGAAAGAAGGAAAAATAGAAGAAAAACATTACCTTTTTGCACGCTTGGGATCAGACACGGCAATTTCAGCAAGTTTATCATTTTCCATTATTTTCTTTAGCTCCTCAGTGCTGAATTCACCATTTCCGAATTCCATTGAGGTATAAGATGTTTTACCATCTATTGAATTGCTAGGTGAGAGTTGACCAACTTGATTTTTCAAAGGAGGGAACTTAGGTAACCCATCTTCCATATTAAAGTTTCCTATGGAACTATCCAAAGAGAAACTCCTCCGATGCCGTGCACCCAGTGCAATATCCCCATTTGAACTCCTCTTGACTCCTTCCCTCCTTTCCTCTGAACAACTTGAACTTGCCCCTTGAGTACCGCCCATTTTTCCATTCACATGACTCTCAACTTCATTATCACTGCTTTCAACTGTCTTGGAACCACTGGTTCTGCTATCCAAATCCTTATCTTCCATCCCAGAAAAGTTCATATTATCAATATTGTCCAAATTCATGTATTCACTAAACAAATCATCCGCAGCATCCTCTTTCCTCACAACCACAGGCTCGTCAACACGGTCTCTATCCTTAATTGACGCCTTCAATACTAACTGAATCGGCTTCCCAGAGTTTTCTCCTCCACAACCAGGATTAACCAATGGAGGAGAAGATTGCATAAAACCAGATATTCCCAGAGGGGAATCACTGCTGGAGCGCCTGTGCCCTTTACGGGGAGGAAGACTGAGACCAACCTGAAGGGCATGACCTCTGTTAAGGGCCACAGGAGGGGAAGGAGCATGAGAGGAAACCACACTTTCCTCCACAGCCATATCAGTTGTGGAAATGGAATCATAAAGGGAGGCAACAGTAGCAGCAGGTGAGGGACTCAATGGGGGCAAAGAATCCAGTGAGAAAAATGGTGGTTGAGACAGAGACCTAGAATGGGATGATGACCCAGGAGAACGCAATCTCTGAGAAGGGGACCCTGAAAATTGGGGATAAGGACTTGTAGGTGGGAAATTGATGTTAGGGTGAGAGGGTGGTATACCAGGTTTCTGGTTTGGTGGTCTTGGAACATGAGCACCAAATGCAGCAGAACTAGTTCGGTGCATCACACCAGTTTGATCAAAACCTTCCATTGACTCACTATTCACAACTCAGTACTATCAATTAACACATGAAAAATGAACTAGCTCCTCTACTGGGACAGCAATTAACTCAGAAATTTGCAAACAATCGAAATTGCACGATCAATGAGAACAGTAGCTTGTGTACCTGGTGAGGGCTATGGAAAAAACCCTATCTGAGACAAGAAACAGTTGAGCTCCAAATTCGGCGGTGGAGATTGCGTAGCAGTAGCAGAGTTGTCGAGAGCGGCAACATCAAGTGCGTTACTGATGCTGAGTGTTTGTGCTTTGAATTGACGATGACGATGCGATTGTGTTGCGTTTGCGTGTGCGTAATTCTGCTCAGTTGTTTCCACTAACTACACTTTTTATTGTCTATTTCTTAGCGTCTTAACTTAGTTGGAACGCGGTTATTTAGTGTTAATTTCTTACCTTTTTCTCAGCTACTATGTAAGAATAAGATTCCAATTGGATATTTTGTATATTTGTTATTATTTATTAATTTCAAATCCCTCACATGGGTAGAAAATGTAAATAAATCAATCACACAGATATGGCCACTCCCCCACAAGGCAAGTCATGAACAATTTTACATTTTTTTGGTTCTTGTGGTATACGCGTATATACCAAGTGATACAGACAAATAGAGTAAACTATCCTTAAATTTAATTTTGAAAATCTCCAAAATATATTTGGATAAAACCTTACTTTTATTACAATGGATAAAACCTTTAAGATAAAGAAAAAAAATGATTGGTTCATACCATGGTGCGGCGGAGGATTTGTAATATAGTATAAAATTTAAAGTTTACTCATGTCATTTTAATGTTTTTTTTTTCTTTTTAATGCTTTTATGATTCTATTTAGAAGTTACATTGAATCCTCACTAATTGAGTTAAATCAAAATAATCTATTTAGGGAAATAAATATTTTTCAATATTTATTACTTTATTTATAAGATTCGAATTTGAGATGTTTCTTAAAAGGAAATTAATGATGACAATGGTAATAGATCGATTGATACATAGAAAAATGTTTACAAGAATAATAAAAGAAATAATTTTATTAAAGGAATAATAAAAATGTTTCTTAAAAAATAATTTTAACCTATTAATTCTAAATTACTAGATTTCATGTATCATGATAATAAATTAAAGAATTTCAAATGATAAATAAGAGGATTTTTATAACAAATAAGAAAAATTTTAAATGACACATATTGAGAGAGAATTTTTAATATTTTTTATATTTTAATTTTTAAGATTATCATTTACAATTTTTCTCATACCTAACTCTCTTTTTAATCATCACTCAATTCATTTTATAATTTTAAAAATTTTAAAATTTTTTATCCAAACACAACACTAATATGTTACATTTTAATTAATTAAATGGTTCCGTTTGTAATATTTTATATTTAGTTTTAAATAACTTTTCAATTGACCTATAATTGTATTTCTTTTCGTGTTTGATAAAGGCACGTTCAACTCTAATTAATCTAAATCAAGTTAGATAGATAAATATAGTGTATATTTGATTGGTTTATCCTTAGATAAAATTAATTTTAGAATTATATATGGCCTGAAAATTGAGTTATACATAAATTAAGATATACATGTTTAACAAAAGTATTTTGATTTTAATTCTATTAAAACCAATTATAATTCACCTTTTTTACTTTCTTTTTAAAAAGTACTAAAATCAGGTTTGGCTGGATCCATATCTTTAAAAGTATGTTTGTGAGTTAGATTTTAAAGGGAAAAATGAGGAAGAGAATGACTTATTAAAAGTCTTTTTCTTTTGTATTTGAAAGTTTGGATATTTTATAAAGTTTTTTCCTTTCCTTCTCTCCTCATTTCCCCTTCTAACTCTTTCATTTCTCTTATTTCTAAACTCATAAACACAGTCTTATGAGAGAAACATGGATATTGATGCTTTGTTTGAGAATGTTCGTCGTCTAGGAGTTCAAAGTCTTTAATGTAGTGTCTTTCTTTTTTTCTTTTTGTTATTTTCTACCTTGCTTCAAATTTCTTTTGTTACCTAAAGGGAGTAAAATTTTTCTAACACTTTTCCCTCAATTTACAAAACTCCAATCCAATATCTTATTTGAAGAAACCAATCTCCTCCTCATTTAGTTCAATAAATGTTGATTATAGTTGTATTTTTTTTAATGTTCTTCTAAAGTTGCTCTCACTTATTAGTTATTACGTACCACACACCATTCATTATAATCCTAAAAGAAATCTAATTCTCTATCACATGAACCACATACATCATTTTAGGGTTTGACTCGTCATAATATGATTCAATGTTAATTAACTAATGGGAGAGCCTATGGGTTTAATCTTCCAAAAATATGAAGTAAAAATGTGAGCATTTGAGGTGGAGAAAAAAATGTGATCATTCAAGCAGAAAATTCGAGCACAAAACAAATGTGTTGAAAGAGAGAAAAAGGGAAAGAAGATGAAAAGGAAATAAATTTGAATGGAGAACAAAAGCGAAAAGAGAGCAACGTGAGTGGAAAAAAAAGTGACAATTAGAATCTCAATGACATTTAGAACCCCAATTAAAAAAAAATTTGATTAAATCGAATTAATAATGAAAAAAAATATTAAAATATCTATTGGATTTTATAATTATAGATAGATAAAGATAGTGAACATCCGAGCAGAGAATCCAAGCACAAAGCAAATAAGTTGAGGGAGAGAAAACGAGGAAAAGTAACATTTAGAATTCCAATGAAGAATAAAAAATTGTTTAAATTGAATTAATAGAAAAAAAATTAAAATACCTATAGATTGTATAATTATAGATAGATAAAGATAGTGATCATCTGATTTGGAGCATCTGAGCAAAGCACCCAAGGTTAAGCAAATGTGGAGAAAAAAATGTAAGTATCAAAGCACAAAGCAAATGTCTGGAGAAAGAGAAAGTGGTGGGAAAAATGACATTTAGAATCCCAACGATGTTTAGAATCCCCATGAAGAATAAAAATTTTGATTAGAATCGAATGAGTGGTAAAAAATATTAAAATGCCTATTAGATTGTATAATCATATTATATATAGATAAAGATAGTGATCATCCGAGATGGGGCCTCTGAGCAGAGCACCCGAGGTTAAGCAAATGTGGAGCAAAGATGGAAAAAGTGACATTTAAAATCCCAATGAATAATAAAAATTTTGATTAATCGAATGAATAGTAAAAATATTATTAAAATACCCATTGAATTGTATAATTATAATTATTATAGATTTATTATAGAGTACGATTACAATTACAATATTATGTGGATTTAAATATGATAAAGATGGTAAATGTTTGGTGCAAATTTCAAAATGCCACCATAGAGAGAAGGATGCAAACCATAGTAGATGTTAATGTATTTTGCACTCATTGGTAGTGAAACCGAGATATGTTAGTGCAACTTTTTCTTTGACTTTAAGCAGCCTAAGCAATGCACCAAGTTCAGTTCGGTTCATCCGGCTCATCGGATTGAGCCAAACCAATGAACACCCCTAAATAATAGGTTAAATATGTTTTTGGTCCCTAAAAAATTTCTGAAATTTGGTTTTAGTCCCTGTAATTTAAAAACATTGGTTTTGGTCCCTCAAAAATTGAAAATACACCAATTTAGTCCTTATTGCTTAGTTTTGCTACAGATTTTGTTACGGATTAGCTACAAATTTTTATTGATAAGGACTAAATTGGTGTATTTTCAATTTTTGAGAGACCAAAATCAATGATTCTAAATTACAGGGACTAAAACCAAATTTCAGAAAATTTCGAGGGACCAAAAACATACTTAACCCAATAATATATTAGGAAAATATACAGTAAATTTGATGCAAATCAACACATTTTATTATACTACCACATCCAAACCTTAGATGAATCTCAATAAATATATTTGTACACATGTGTATCAATATCTACAAATTAAACAATACCTCAACAAATATATCTGTACTTATGTCAATATCTACAATTTAAAAAAATTTAATGTAAATGATATATTAGGAAAATACACAATAAATTTGATGTAAATCAACACATTTTATTATATTACCACATTCAAACTTTAGTATCAATCTCAACAAATATATTTGTACTCATGTGTATCAATATATACTAATTAAATAATTTTACTTTAAATAAATAAGATGACACGACCTTTGATAACAAAAAGTGGTAATAATAATAAAATAACTAATGAAATATTTTAAAAATGGATAAATACATTTTATTATATTACCGCATCCAAACTTTAGAACAATCTCAACAAATATATTTTGTACTTATGTGTATCAATATCTATTAATTAAATAATTTTACTTTGAATAAAAGAGATGATACAACTTTTGATAACAAAAAGTAGTAGTAGTAATAATAATAATAATAATAATAATAAAATAACTAATGAAATATTTTAAAAATGCACCAACACATTTTATTATATTACCACATCCAAATTTTATTATCAATCTCAACAAATATATTTGTACTCATATGTATCAATATCTACTAATTAAACAATTTTACTTTGAAAAAAGAGATGACATGACTTTTGATAACAGAAAGTAGTAATAATAATAAAATAACTAATGAAATATTTTAAAAATGCACCAACACATTTTATTATATCACCACATCCAAACTTTAGTATCAATCTCAATAAATATATTTGTACTGACGACTTTTGATAACAAAAAGTAGTAATAATAATAAAATAACATATAAAATATTTTAAAAATGTACCAACACATTTTATTATATTACCAGATCCAAATTTTAGTATTAATCTCAACAAATATATTAAACTTGTTGGATTGTAAATATATAGATTTGTACTCATATATATCAATATCTACTAATTAAACAATTTTACTTTGAATAAAAGAGATGATGTGACTTTTGATAACGAAAAGTAGAAATAATAATAAAATAATAAATAAAATATTTAAAAAAATTGAATGAATAGTAAAAATAATAATAAAAAACTTATTGGATTGTAAATATATAGATAAATATAGATAGATTACACACTAAAATAATATGAAAACTGAATTAGAATGATATTAATTAAATGTCACCCGTTGCTAAAATCTGGCGTCCTTCCGCGGTTACCGGCAAATGACAATGACTGGTTAATTATATCGGCCACTCCTAATAATTGAAAAGCCACCACCTTTCTGCAGCATGTTGGCAATCAAAATTGAATAATGACTTTGATCACTTTTATTCAGCATCAAAATTTGGTCACCCTCTTCCATTGTCTATTATTGACGGTGGTAGGCAACGTCACCGTTCACCAAAAGTTAGTTAATAATTTTATATTATTTACAACATTATTTCATGTGAGGGCTGATTTTAGGATGCACAAACATCCTCGGTGGTACATGGTGCATCACATTATTTTTAGTACTAAACTAGTATAATACCATGCGTTGCACGAGATATAATATATGAATTAATAAAATAATATTAATGAATAAATTGTATATTAAAATATTAAAAAATAAATAATTGTTGAATATAGAGTTAAATAATATATTTTTTTAAAGTTAAATATAAGAAAAATTATTTATATATATATAAGTCTTTTATTTATTATAATTGTAAATAGAATGACAATTACAAATTATTTGCGTTGAAATTTAAAAACAATACTTTTATTTGATGAAATTAATGAAAATCTTAAAATTAAAACTTTTTCTCTAATATTGTTTTTAATATAACTCTTCCTTTGAAAACATATATGTTCATTTGAGTGATTATAAGTCATGCACCATTTTACACAATTTAAAAGACAAATTTATATTTATCAATAATATGATAGAAATAGTGTTTTAATTTTAATGTTATGGTTTGAAAATTTTAAAGAACTTATTGCACTGAGAATTTTAAAAGTATAAACATCATCAAACCTATCAAATTATTCATATGTAACACATGGACTGTTAATATGAATTAAAATATTCAAAATGATGTTATATTTCTAAAATAAAAATGGCAAAAACATTTAATTAAATAACTAAATATTCATTTTTAGAAGACTTATTTATATATATATATATATATAAGATTTTAGATATTGAAAAATAACTAATTAACTTCTTATGAACGTTAATTAATAAGCATAGAATATATTTATCTTTTAACTTGTCCCCCATTTCCAATCACCCATTCCATCAACTCTCCTATCATGAACTCTTATTTCAATTTTTCTCAAATCTTATTCCCTCTAATATCATCTTTTTTATCTCGACTGCACTTCTCATATTTAACTAAAAACATTTTACATCAAAGAGATTCACATGTGACTAACATTCTTCATTTTAATTTGTTAAAAGGTGCTTAATTTAATAATTTCATATTATTTACTTTTATTATTGCCCTCACTTTTTGATTTATACATTTTATCACAATTAATTTAAGCGACTTTTAATTATTTTTAAGGTATTAATATTTGTAATTTCTCAAATAAATTAAATTATTTTATTAAGAAAAACAAAGATTAGTAAAAATTACAGGCTTTTGAGGTAAATTCTTATGAACGTTAATAAGCATAAAACCTATCTTTTAACTTCTCCTTCCATTTCCAATCATCTCTCCATCAACTCTTCTATCATGAAACTCTTATTTCAATTTTTCTTAAGTCTTATTCCCTCTAATATCCTATTTTCTATCCCGACACCACTTCCCATATTTAACTAAAAACATTTTATATCAAAGAGATGCACATGACACTAATAATTTTCATTTTCATTTGTTAAATTGTGCATAATTTAATAATTTCATATTATTTATTTTTATTATTGCCCCCACTTTTTGATTTATGCATTTTATCACTGTTAAATCTAAGCCACTTTTAATTATTTTTCAGGAAGTAATATTTGTAATTTCTCAAATAAATTAAATTATTTTAATTAAGTAAAATAAAGATTAGTAAAATTTATAGGCTTTTGAAGTAAATTCTTATGAACGTTAATAAGTATAGAACCCATCTTTTAACTTCTCCTTCCATTTCCAATCATTTCCTCTATCAACTGTCATATCATGTAACTCTTATTTCAATTTTTCTTAATTCTTATTCCCTCTAATATCCTCTTTTCTATCCCGACGTCTCATTTCTCATATTTAATTAAAAGCATTTTACTTCCAAAGAGATTCATATATGACTAACATTTTTCATTTTTATTTGTTAAAAAGTGGTTAATTTAATAATTGGTATTATTTATTTTTATCATTGCCCTTATTTATTGATTTATGCATTTTATATCTCAATTAATTTAAGTCACTTTTAATCATTTTTCAGATATTAGTATTTGTAATTTATCAAATAAATTAAATTATTTATTTAAGTAAAATAAAGTTGTAAAAGTTATAGGTTTTGAGGTAAATTAGAGGATATATCTTTATTATTATTATGATTATTTTTATAAGTTAGTAATAGTGTTTTTTTCCATTAACATAATTAATGATATTAATAATGCTAACAATTTAATATATAAAAAGTGACTTATTATTTTCAGAAGTTTTATTGAAAGGAATTTACCATTTTATCTTTTTTTTAGATATCAAAGAATCATTTTACCACCTTACTTTTATATATATAAAGATTCCTAGTATAATTATCTAGACCAAAAAAATTCCTAGTAGAATTATAGCTAATTCATAGTTATGTTATACCATTGAATTTATTATATCTTATAATTTTGTAACCAAATAATAATTAATTGTAGTAAATTTATAGCTAATAATTAGCTACGATTTTGTTATAAATTCATTTTCAAATAAAGTTGTGCATCACACATCATCTAGAAAGTTGTGCATTTTGGAAAAACCCTATGTGATTTGATTCGCACATATGGATGAAATGAGAATAAGCCAAGCCGAGTTAGACTTTCCCTGCCCTGAGCCTGACCTGCACCTCAAATTTATGGCCTGAGCCTGGGCTGTTCCTGATATAGGCTTTATTTTATGGCATGAGTCTGGTCTATTTAAAATCTGACTTGACCTGAGAGCCTACTTAAAAGCCCGTTTTATAGTAATATACTTGGATATATATATCATAAACATGTATTTGAATAACCTTATAAGCTCAAATTTTTTATGGAAGACAACGTACTTATATATTTACACAAGCTAATAAGTATATAGTTATAAAGTATAATATAATAAAAATCTTTATAACAACAATAACAATATATAAAATATTAGTACATCATTTATATTTAGTTAAATAGGCAGGCCTGGTAGGATCAAAATATTTTTTCAATGGCATGAAACCTGACGTGTTTTTTTACATAGGCTTTTAAAAAAGCCTTGACCTGATCTATTTAATAAATTGGTCTGACCTAGCCTGGGCCTAATGTAAGCTGGGCTGTAGGCACCTGACGAGCGGCCGAGCGACCTGACCTGTTCCCACCCCTATCAACACATTACAATAACTGGTTTTACAATAAACTATTATGTAATTCGTGCATCACTTTTTTTTTATTTCATAATATTTAATATATTATGTTATATTTGTTAATATTTTTATCTTATACTATTGATATATCATGTTGATAAAAATTTGAGTAGCTATTTTTTATATAATAATATTCAGTGTTGATAAAACTTTAATTAATCATTTCATGAAAAATATTTGAACAAAACATATGATAGTTGATTACTTGTTAATTTACTTTTAAAATGTAAATAGAAAGATAAATAAAAATAATATGTAAAATAAATATATGGCATAAGTTATCATAAATATAATAATCAAATTAAAATTTAAAATTTAAGTTTTTATATTTCATAGAAATAACTATGCAATCTAGAGAATACTTATAAGTTAAATTACAAAATTAAAGAAAAAAGCTAAAATTAGAAACTAATGTGAAAAATAATAGTAAATGACACAAACCAATATTACAATAATTTTTAATTAATTATATTTTATTTTTATTTTTATTTTTTATATTATATCTTATTGTATTGAATTTAAATTAACTTTATTAATTTAATTGATTTTAATGATATTTTTTAAAGAATTTTTATATTTAATAAAAATAACTTAATTTAAAAATTCAAAGAATAAAATTGAAATCAATTTCAACCAAATACACGGGAACAAATAATTGTTAAAATAATTTTTTTATTATTTAGACCAAGTAATTAAATATTTAAAAATGTAATTTTTAAATTATATGATTTGTTATATTTCTCAAAATTAACTGTTTTACTCTAAACCCTAAAATATATAAGATCTTAATTTTTCTTTTTCACATCTCTTCATTTTCTATCACATTCATTATCACTTCTTTCACCGTCTCTTTCTTCATTTTCCCCTTTTACCTACACTTTACACATCGAAAAAATAGATTTTCAAAGTTTTAATATTTTTAAAAAAATATTCATGATGTTTTTACACTTTATTTCTTTTCGTTTTCTTTTTTTCTCTATTAACCCTACATTTCTCACACCCTATAAATAAATTGCCAAAGTTTTAGTACTCTAAAAAAGACTAATTATTTTTTATATTTCTTTATTTTACACTTCTTTCACACCTTATTTTTTTATATATTATTACCCTTTTATATCACATTTTCACCTCGTCTCTCTTCATTTTCTCCTTTTGTTTCTATCTCTCTTTTCTACACTTACCACACTCTAAAATGAGGTGTCAAATTTATACACTTCGTTTACACATTTTTTTCAATGGATTTAATTGATATAAAGAAGTTTTACACAGACATACAATGGTGTGTCGCCACATCATTTAATAAATATGTCACCTCATGTGTTATTAAACTCAATAAATGATTTACAGCGCATCATTGGAATATGTCTGTGTAAAGCTTCTTTACATTGATAATGTATATATATTAAACTCTTTTTCTATCTCTCTCTTTATTTTTCTATCACAACAATTATCACATCTAATTCACATCTCTTCATTTGTTTTTTTTATACACATAGCGCACTTATAAAATAACGTGTCAAAGTTTTAATACTCAAAATAAAAACTGTACTATTTTCTACCGCTACCACACATTAAGCATCAAGTGTCAAATATTTTACACTTAATTATTTTACACTTCCTTTTACACGTGATTTTTTCTATCTCTCTTTTTCTTTCATATATATCACATCAATTGTCACATTTTTCACGAAACCCCTTTTAATTTTTTCTCCGTATCTTTCTCTTTCTTGCATTTACCACACACAAAAAATAAGATGTCAATGTTTTAACACTCTTAAAATAGAGTTTTAATACTTTTTCTTTCACACATCATTTTTTCTCATCACATCAATTATTATATTTTTCACCTTGTTTCTCTTTATCTTATTTTTTTCTTACTATATCTTTATTACCTATACTTACCACATCCAAAAAATGAGGTGTCAAAATTTTAATATTCTTAAAAAAAGAGGGATGGATTTTCACACTAATTTATTTTATACATTTTTTCACACTTAATTATTTCCTATCTTTCTTTTTCTTTTGATCACATTAAAATATCATTTTAAAAGAATCAAACACATTAAAATATATTTTTTAATGAACAATAAAAATCAATGCCTCAAACGTGGAAATATGGTATATCCCACTCTACCAACCTAACCTTTAAAGCATACTACAGTGGACTACTAATGTATTGTACTGATTGCACGTACGTGTTAAACAAAAATATTCACTTATCCAATGAACAGTTGTCAAAAAGCTAGAGGATTATAAAACGAGCAAACCATCACTTTAGTCTCCGGAAGTGTGGTCAACGGTCAATTTAGTCCCTGATGAATTGAAAAAGCTGTCAATTTTAGTCCCTGAAAGTGTTAAACGTCGGTCAGATTAGTCATTTTGTTACTGTGCGTTAGTTAACAAAATGATTAAACTGACCGACGTTTAACACTTTCAGGGACTAAATTGACAGTTTTTTTAATTCAGGGATTAAAATGAAAGTAGACCATACTTTAAGGGACTAAAGTAGTGATTTACTCATTATAGATAGATAGATGTAGAAATCCAACAAATATAGCCAATGGTGTTGGACGACCAATTCTTTTATTTTATATACAATTCACAAAAATAAATATAAAAAAGTGAACCCTCAATTTTATTATCAAACATGTCATTTCTCTCTTCATTAGTCCTTAGACTACACTAATTATGTAAGTAATCCCCTAATTTTCATAGCATTTATAAAATTGATCCTTATCATGGACCAATATTACGAGATACTATGAAAGTTTAAGGATTAATGTGACGAATATTTAAATGTTTTATTTTTTATTGTTTTATGAGTTTTTATAACACTTATGATGGGTATGAATAATTTTGTTTGGTAAATTTAACTACTTATTGCACCATTTTAGTATTTTCTTATTTTAAAGAAATTAAATTATTATTTGATATACTGATGTTATTACTTTCTAGTCCAACAAGTACTTTAAGAATCATAGGTAATAAAATCAACACAGCTATATATATTTATATTTAAACAAGTAACTTGCAATTAATGTATTCTTTTTGACATGTTTTTCAACTCCTTTCTTTGGTGATTTGAACATTTTAAAAAAAAAAAAATAACACGTTCTTTTTAAAAAAAGTAATGAATTTATAGGTAAGTATGATAACTTTTAAAAATTGATTAATCATAGAGAATATATTAAAGAGTATATAAATATAATGTGTTGCTAATATTCCCCATAACAGAAATGTAAGAGAATATTTGAATTGTTTAATTATTTGTATTCCGAATCATTATTATTATTATTATAAATGTTTAATGAGAATATATTAAACTATGGGTAAAATATATTTTTGTGGATCAAGTTTTACTTTTAGTATTCACAAATGTTTTTTTTTCTTTTACAGCGTCCCTATAAATAAGTTTTTTAATTCACCATTATCGTTAATATACATGTTAACTCTAATGTTTTTTTGTCCTTTTTGTTCTTCCTCCTCCTCCCCCTCCTTCTTCTGCTAGCTCCTCTTGCCCCCCATCATCCTCATCCTTATTTTTTCTCCACCACATAATCAAAGCCGCTTATGGGTAGTGTTATTAAAACCGGTCCGGATAGGTCCGACCGGTTCAACAGTGAAATGAACCACTGATCGGTGCAAACCGACCTTAAATCCGAGCAACCAGGTGAGTCAATGTTGTTCGGCTTTGTGAGAATTTTAAAAAATTCTCAAAGTGGTAGCGTGAAGGGTTCAAATCCATAAGTACCTTTTTAATGTGTGTATGTAGTTCACTTATATTTTTTAAATATATTTTGGGTTTACCAGTGACTTACTGGTTCAACAACTGACCTAGTGACCCAGACCGAGCACTTCGACTGAGTCAATGATCATTCTAAGTTTTATAATACTTCTTATGGATTGTGTGGCCCTTAAAAGCCGGTAATGCTAACAAAACACCAAACAAAAAACCCAACAAGAGTTCCTGTTTGATTTCCCACCTTTTCTTCCTTAGAAAAAAATACTTGTTATTTCCATATTGTGGATTGAGATTCCTAACCGACACTTTCGTCCTCAACGTATTCCACCGACTTCAAATTCGTCCCTATCGTTGCAACAATTCATTAAATAGTCCCTAAACTATGTAAAAAATAATCAATTTAGTCTTTATACATGGACTAAAGTTTATTAATGTAAAGTATAGAGACTAAATTAAATTTTTTTATATAATTTAGGGACTATTTATGAATTACAGTAACGTTAGGGACGGATTTAAAGTCGGTGGAATACATTGAGGACGAAATTGGTGGTTTACTAAAAAAATATTTTACCCTTAAACTGTTTAGGATTTCAAGAAATTAAATGTTTGTACTTTTATTGATAACCTTTTTTTATTTTATAGGTGTCTTAAAGCTACGGGTATAATAAAATTCATATAATTAAAAAAACATGTATAACTAAATGTTTTACGTCCAATATTTTTTTAAAAAATTAATAAGATTGAGAATGGTAAAATGTATAATCTTTTCATTTAATATATTTGTTTGCTATCAAATTTAAAATGTAAATAAAATAGTAAATTAGGATAATTTAATTTATTGGACTAAGTAAGTTATTTTCCTAAAAAAAGATTAAGTAAAATTTCATTGCATTTTTTTTTTCTTTTAAGTGATAGTAGTTTAAACTTTAATGTCAATTGAACAAGTCATCTCAGATAATTTTAAAGGTATATTTCCCACATGATTTAAAAATGAGAACTTCTACGGTACCCATATAAAAAAGTAAGGGTTTTGATACTCTTAATTGTTTGACAATATATAAAAATGAGTTTCATTTAATTAAGATATTTAATATTATTTATAGTTTTATCTAAAAAGATTTAGTTATTATACTTTTTACTCTGATCTTTTAAAAATATTTTTTTATAAAATTTAAATTCTGGTTATTGTAACGCCCTAATTTCTTAATTCAAGAATAATACTCGTTGGAGACACTATTCTCAAATTTCTGAAATTGTTTCGCTTCATTAATGGTATCGTGACAAACACACTTCAAAAGCTTAATGTAAGTCCAACGTTTACATAAGTTGAATACATCAACAACATACATCTCATAATCCATGCATATGCCACTTGGTGATTAACAACAACAATCAATCACAAATACAAAGTTTCTAATTTAATACCACATAATCTAATTCAGTACTTCTCAGTCCCTCAAAGCCTCTAATTGACCATTGTGGGTGGGAGGATCCGCCCCAAGGGCTTCAATCTCCATCCAAGCACTCAGCCAGAACATCCTACATAACTAAAATGTAACATATCATCACCAATCAATATGTCATACATAAAATATTCTAGTCACCTTACCTCATAATATCATATCTTAGCTCAAACGAAATAACATACGAATGCAACTCAACACTCAATAATTTGTCATAAACATAAACTTAAACATGAATGTACATGATAGACATAAACCATCCGACGGGTCGACATTACCCAGTCGACGAGGTCTTATCACTTATATTTGTGTCGCTAGACATGAGCTCAGACTACAAGGAACGTCTTCCTTGGGTACTAATCACCACCACTAGGTACTAATCACCCTTAATCTCTGGGTACTAATCACCCTTATTAGTTGGGTACTAATCACCCAAGTCTTAACTCAATTTCTAAAATCAATCTTTTCTTTATTAGGTGAAGTGGGGCCGGAGCCAAAACTGGGGCCGGAGCCATTTTCTCAGGCCGAAGCCAAAACTCATTTTCTCAGTCTTAACTAGGCCAGAGGTAAAAAGATGCAATGCCACAACACAACAATATCACATGCACAGATAACATACAACACATAATAGATCTAAGCATTTTCCATGGTGACATCACCCTAAGCATGTGAATCTAAGGATAAAACCCCCAAATCAAACCCTAAATGAAAATCTCTAGTATAATCACCACCAATGCATGGAATACAACCAACATGCTCATAATATTCAGCACAAGAAATAGATAGTGCCTAAACTTAGCAAAATTCCCAATTCCAAACCCTTGATAGGGGTATCTAGATCAATCTCTTTCAAACATTCAATACAACTAAAATCAATCGGTAAATAGTCCTAAATAATCACATACAACCTCAAGAAAAGGGAAGATAAGAGGCAGGGCTCATAAGGGAGAACATTACAAAGATCGAGTGGAAGTGTGTGAGCTCTACTCACCTCTAATGGTGGAAATAGAGGAAAATGGAGGGATGAGAATGGAGATCCAAGCTCCTTGAACGGTGTGGGTGGCTCTAATCCATGATTCCTCCTTCAATCTACCCCTTCTCTCTAGTTCCTCTCTCTAGAATGAGAAAAATGAGAGGAAATGAGGGTTGGAAGCCCTGGATCTCCGTTTTTTAAAACTGGTCTCGCGTATTCTCGCTTAAGCGAAAGCGAAATAAAAAAAGTGACATTCTGTCAGATTTTCGCTTGAGCGAGAGGATTCTGCTCAAGCCAAATTGACAACATTTTGAATCCAGTTTCTGCTGATATTTTCGCTCAAACGAGCATTTCTTTCTTGAGCGAGAATGAGTCTGTTTGAAGGTGCGAATGAGATCGAAATGCTATTGTATAGCATATGAAACTGAAGCCCCGGATCTTAGCTTTCTAATCCAGGTGGAATCACTTCAATTGGATACCTAGAACTCTAGATATTTCCGAATAAGTGCACCAAGGTCATTAGGCTTAATACCCAAAATTAAGCAACAACCTTGGTTGAAGCCCAACGGGGTACACTTCACGTGAACCATGATGTAACTCATCAATTCACTTCAATAAGGCTAAGGTTAAGGGTTCCTAGTGTCCGTGGGACTATGCTCCTCTATCCCCTTGTTCCTTTCCATAAAAATCAACTTCCTACCCCGGTTCCTTGAGTCTACGCCTCTCCTCTTCCTTCCCGCCAATTCATTTAAGCTTAGTTCCTTCCTCATCTCTTCGCCATGCTATCCTTTCCACCACTAAGTGTGACTCCTTCTAAGTTAACTCTACGGTCATGTTTGGCCGAATACTTGGTTTTTTCCTTCTCAATTTCCCTTACAACTCACAACTCTTAACCGATTCCCTAACTCTTGTCTTATTTTCGCCTCAAATCCCTAAGTCCTCATTTTACTTCTAACTTCCTTCTTGCAGTGGAATTCACAACCTAAGACTTTCGTTGTGTTCTCTAGCTCTTGGTTTTTAGGATGTTACAGTTACACTACACCAGAAAAGGGAATGGGGAGCGGTTCCGCATCATAAAAGAGTGTGGTTTTAACCGCACTCCAAGTAGGTGCTATCCTAGTACGAATTCACTTGTAGTGTGGTTGCATAACCACACCCCAAATGGCGCTTGCCACATTAGAAGTTTTCTGTCACGTGGAACTGCACTCGGGGTGCGGTTTAGGAACCACGCTCCAAGTGAGATTCTTTCCATTAAGAGAGCGGTTGTGAAAACTACGGTCTTTTTTGTCTTTTTTTTTTGCACAATATATTTTTTTTTGCAACATATCACATGCAATTTTTTGCTACCTCTTGTACTTCCAAAGCATTTTTTTTTCATCCAGTTACTATTCTAATAATCATTCACATTTCAATTTCAAAAATTGGTATAATTATATATTATTTATTGTAAATATTATAATTATATGATAATAGATAAATTATATTGTAAGCTTATATTGTAAACTTATACAATAATTCTAGCAAAGTTTTATTTATTCCATCAGTTTACTGAAATTGCCAAACACCTATATAGATGAAGTATTTATGATAATTATATAATAAAAAACTAAGTTTTAGAAGAAAAAAATTGACAGAGTTTCCCCTATTTATCGAAGTTCCCCAATTTTCCACACAACACAAAGCAAAGAAATCATCTGAAGAAGCAAATAATATATGAATATATGGTATGATAAAGTGAAATATATATATCAAAGAAAAAATATAATAGGTGAATATTTATATTTAAGAATCCAACAATCTAAGAATCAATTGCACTTAATTAGGCCTCTAGAAATTTAGGGTATATGTATGTACACCACTCCCTTATAAACTGTTGAATTTTGCAATCAGGCAAAGAAGGGCACCGTGATTTCGGTAAATACTAAAAAAATCGAAATAAAAATAAGTTCTCTAAAAATATACAAAGCATGAATATCAAGTTTTTTATCAGATGGAATACTTACATTAATTGGGATCCTAGTCCATCCATGTTGCAAAATATCTCACTTTGAAGGTTATTCGTACATACTGCACATTCACCCAATTGGTTTGATTCATCTTAGTCCGACTAACATTAACTCCTTTGTTTGTTCGATAAGTGATCACGACACTAATAAAAGAAACCAAAAAATTTAATAATGTTAAATAGTTAATAATGTTTTAGTCTCATAATTCTGAGTTTTAAATAATAAAAAATTTAGTTAATATTCCTTATGAGAAAGAACAATTTTCTGCTGAAAGGTAGTTTCTGTGTTTCAGAAGATGTCTGATACAACAACCCTTTGAAATTATGCAACCCTCTAATGTGGTGGAACCTGCTAAAGCAGAGGAACCTGTTGAGTGATCAAGACCTACTGAAGCTAGAGAACCTTCTGAAGAAGAGAGACGTCGTACTGAGACTTGTACTTTTTGGAAAAGTGCTTCTTTGCTAATTCTACTTGAAGACTCAAGTCAACCGTAGCCTTTCTCAGTCGCTTGTGCCTCCTATCCTTCTGGAAAGTTAGAATACTTTCTTTTTGGCATATTTCAAATTTCTAGTCACCAAAAAGGCAATGTCTGCTGTAAAGTACACTGTGCCCAGAAAAAGTGGAGTCTGTGTTGCTGACACCTACTACCTGCTGCACCTGCTACTGCAAGCTACCAACGCTTTGTGTCTCAACGGGAGCATTTGCATTTAATGCTCTCTCAACGGAAATCAAATGGACTTCAACAGATTTCATTTCCAAAGCTATATATATAAAGTCTCATGCAGAAGAAAGAGAGAACGAACGAACTTGCTGAAATGCTGCTCAAAACTCTCTGATATTCACATAATCATTTGTTTTATTTGTACAACAATTTCTTATCCTGAGTTTTACTCAGTTATTGTACATCTTACCCAGTTTAGGCTTTAAACTTGTGTAGTTTCAAAGCTTAAGCAATCTCTTTTTAAAACAGTTTTCTGTTTGAGCCTGGAGAGGCTTGACTGTAAAAGAATACTTGTTGTATAGAGCCTGAAGAGACTTGTCTGTAAAAGAATACTTATATCTATTCAGATAGTGGAAAATCCTTTGCTGGTTTGGCATTAGGACTGGACGTAGCTCACGGTGGATGTGAGTGAACTAGGATAAATTTTTGGCTAAGTCTTCTCTGCCCTTGTCTCTTTATAATTATTATTTGAGCTAACAAAAGGCTTTTGAATACTCTGTTTTATAAGCTTGAATTGAAAACGATCTCTAACGCTTTATAAAACAAGTTTATAAAACTGCATTTTGGATTTGCTGAAGCACTTCAGCAAGTCTCTGATAACTCAAGTTTCAGCAAATTGCTCAAAACACTTGTAAATCATTTTGCTTGTGAAAATGTTTTCATAAAATCAGTTTGAAATTATAAAACACTATTCAACCCCCCTTCTAGTGTTTCTTGTGGTTTCTACAGTTGGTATCAGAGCTCAACATCGGGTTGAACACCTAACAAGTGCTGAGGGAAGAAGATCCAGATGGAAACCTTAACAAGCAATCCCCCTACATTGCAGAAGGAGCCTCAGTCTCAAGGCCCCCTGCTTTCAATGGTACTGACTACCATTATTAGAGGGACCGTATGAAGCTGTTCATTGAGAGCAGTAACATAGATCTCTGGGATGTAGTCACAAATGGTGATTATATTCCCACCAACAATGGTGTGCTCATTCCTAAGGCAGAATGGACTGGTGATCAGAAGGCGCGTGTGCAACTTAATGCCAAAGCAAAACTCTATTTGGTCTGCTCCTTGAGTAAATCAGAATATGAGAAGGTGCATGGATGTACTTCTTCCAAAGAAATCTGGGATACATTAGCTTCAGCCCACGAGGGGACTGACAATGTAAAACAATCCAAAATCAGCTTGCTTGTTCATCAGTATGAGATGTTCAAAATGCATGAATTTGAGTCTATTGATCAGATGTTTGGAAGATTTCAGACCATCACAAATGGACTCAAATCCCTTGGAAGAACCTATGATTCAGGCGATAATAATCGCAAAATCCTTAGGAGTCTACCAAATATTTGGAGGCCCAAAGTGACTGCCATTCAAGAGGCAAATGACCTCAACACTTTAAGAATGGAGGAACTCTTGGGATCCCTCAAAGTCATTGAGTTGGAACTTGACGAAGATGCTACCAAAAAGAAGTCACTTGCCCTGAATGCCAAGTTCAAACTACTGAAGGGTGGACCAAAGAAGGCCATGAAAGCTGAGGAGTCTTCAAAAGGTTCTGAAGATTCATAAGGAAGCTCAGATGATGATGATGATCTGGCTCTGTTGAGTAGAAAGATCAAGAGGATGCTCCAGAGGAAAGGAATGTTCCGAAAAGGCTCATCCTCTAAAACCAAAATGGGTAAGTCAGGTAAAGAATCTTTCTCTACTGACAAAATAATCTGTTATGAATGCAAGCAGCCAGGGCATATGAAGGCTGATTGTGCAAAGCTGAAGAAACCTTCCTACAAAAAGAAGAAGTTCTTCAAAAAGAAAAAGGGTTTGATGGCAACTTGGGAAGACTTAGATGATTCAACTTCATAAGAAGAAGATGAATCTTCTGAAGAAGCCAACCTATGTTTAATGGCAAGTCTCCCTTCATCAGACAACTCATAATCTGAGGTAATCCCTCAAACTCTTCAAGACATGTATGATGATTTGCTGGAAAGTTCTAAAGAGCTTTTCCAAGAGTACAAAATTTGTCTAGAGCATACACTGAAGTTGCAAACAAAAGTGAAGCTCTTGAGACTGAAAATCTTTTGCTTAAAGAAAAACTCTTGAAGAATTCTGGGGCTAGTAGTTCAGAAAGTTTAGTCAAAGAAAATGAATTTCTAAAGAAACAAGTTGCTGAACTTACTAGAGATCTAGCCAACTTTGTTAATGGAACCAAGAACCTCAACAGAATGTTGGGTATTCAAAAGAACTCCAAAAACAAAGAAGGTCTAGGATACTCAGATAGTGAATCATCACATAATTCAAATTCTAAATCTGCTGAAAAAGCTAAGAAAGGTAAGGGATGCTCTCACTGTGGAAATCTTAGACATAGTGTGTCTCAATGCAAACACAAGAGAAAGGGCAGACCTGCTACTAACAAAAAAGGACCCAAGAAGCTGTGGGTATCTAAGTCTCTAATTATTCTTGTTGCAGATGTGTTTAATAGGACAAAGGAGACACCACAAAATGGTACCTGGACAGTGGCTGCTCGCGACCCATGACAGGAGAAAGGTCTTTGTTCCAAAACCTTAGACCTAAAGATGAAGGGGTGGTAACCTTTGGAGGAAACCAGAAAGGTATAATCACTAGCTTTGGTTCAGTAGGTATATCCCCTCTCTCTGTTATTCGGAATGTTCTCCTTGTTGAAGGACTTCAACACAACCTACTGAGCATAAGTCAATTATGTGACAGTGGATATGTTGTATCCTTCACTAAGGAAGGTTGTGTAGTAAAATATGCTTTTGACCAAGTCATTTTTACTGCCAAGAGGCACAGTAATGTGTATAAACTTGATCTTGAGGAACTTGCATATCAAAATGTGACTTGTTTGCTCTCTGTTAAAGATGAAAAACAGATTTGGCATCAGAAACTTGGGCATGCCAGCTTGAGATTAATCTTAAAGCTTACAAAACATAACCTTGTAAAAGGATTACCCCAACTTTCTTTCAAATCTGATATTTTATGTGAAAACTGTCTCAAAGGTAAACAAACAAGAAGCTCTTTCAAAAGTAAAAATGTTGTGTCTACCTCAAGACCTTTAGAACTTTTTCATATTGATATGTTTGGTCCTACAAGAATTGAAAGCTTGGCTGGTAAAAAGTATGGCTTAGTCATTGTTGATGACTACTCAAGATTCATATGGGTGATATTCCTCAAAAGCAAGGATGAGACTTTTGAGAATTTCATAAAATTCTGTAAGAAGGTGCAAAATGAAAAAGGATTTTGCATTTCTGCAATCAGAAGTGACCATGGTGGTGAGTTTGAAAACTCAAGCTTCAGTATGTTCTGTGATGAGAATGGGATCTCACACAATTTCTCTGTGGCTAGAACACCTCAGCAAAATAGGGTTGTTGAGAGAAAGAACAGAAGCTTGCAGGAGATGGGTAGAACCATGCTCATTTCAAGCAACCTACCAAGATCCTTCTGGGCAAAGGCTATTCACACAGCTTGCTACATTCAAAACAAAATTTTGGTAAGACTAATTCTCAAAAAAACTCCCTATGAATTGTGGAGAGGAAGAAAACCCAACATTTCTTATTTTCACATTTTTGGCTGTGAGTGTTTTATACTTAACACCAAAGATGATCTGGGTAAATTTGATGCTAAATCTGACAAAGGATTCTTCATTGGTTATTCAGAAACCTCTAAGGCATACAGAGTTTATAACTCCAGAACCTTATCTGTTAAAGAAACTATTCATGTTAGGTTTAATGATGCTAAAGAGATTGATAGGGAACTATCAGATCTAGAAGAGGATTTTACAGGAATGGAGTTGAACCCTACTTTAGAGACTACAGAGGTCAAGAATGAGGCACCTGCTGAAGGACCCTCTGAAGTACCTGCTGAACAGACTTCCAGTCAACATGTTGAAACTAATTCTCTTCACAGAGTTAATGTTGAGTCTCAGAATGAGCATGTATTCCCTCAAAGGCATGAGTGGAGATACAAAACTCATCATCCTCGAGAGCAAATCATTGGTGATACTTCAGAAGGAGTAAGAACAAGATCAAGACTTAGGGAAGTCAATAATCTTGCCTTCCTTTCTGAAATTGAGCCAAAGAATATTGAGGAAGCTCTGCATGATGAAGGGTGGATCCTAGCCATGCAATAAGAGCTTAATCAATTTTCCAGGAGTGATGTTTGGACTCTTGTTCCTAAGCCCCATGGGAAAACTATTATTGGAACCAAATGGGTGTTTAGAAACAAACTCTCTGAAGATGGTCAAGTAGTCAGGAACAAGGCCAGATTGGTTGCACAAGACTACAATCAACAAGAAGGTATTGACTTTATTGAAACTTTTGCTCCAGTAGCAAGGCTTGAAGCAATTAGAATTTTACTTTCCTATGCAACCAATAATGAAAGGTAGCTTATGTGTTTCAGAAGATGTCTGATACAGTAACCCTCTGAAATTATGCAACCCTCTGATGTGGTGGAACCTGTTGAGTGATCAAGACCTACTGAAGACTCAAGTCAACCATAGTCTTTCTCAGCCGCTTGTGCCTCCTATCATTCTGGAAAGTCAGAACATTTGCTTTTTGGCATATTTCAAATTTCTAGTCACCAAAAAGGCAATGTCTGCTGTAAAGTACATTGTGCCCAGAAAAAGTGGAGTCTGTGCTGCTGACACCTACTACCTGCTGCACTTGCTACTGCAAGCTACCAACGCTATGTGTCTCAACGGGAGCATTTGCATTTAATGTCATCTCTCAACGGAAATCAAATGGACTTCAACGGATTTCATTTCCAAGCTATATATATGAAGTCTCATGCAGAAGAAAGAAAGAACGAACGAACTTGCTGAAACGCTGCTCAAAACTCTCTGATATTCACATAATCATTTGTTTCATTTGTACAACAATTTCTTATCCTGAGTTTTACTCAGTTATTGTACATCTTACCCAGTTTAGGCTTTAAACTTGTGTAGTTTCAAAGCTTAAGCAATCTCTTTTTAAAACAATTTTCTGTTTGAGCCTGGAGAGGCTTGTTGTTTAAAGAATACTTGGTTTAAAGCCTGGAGAGGCTTGACTGTAAAAAAATACTTGTTGTATAGAGCCTGAAGAGGCTTGTCTATAAAAAATACTTGTATCTGTTCAGATAGTGGAAAATCCTTTGCTGGTTTGGCATTGGGACTAGACGTAGCTCATGGTGGATGTGAGTGAACGAGGATAAATTCTTGGCTAAGTCTTCTCTACCCTTATCTCTTTATAATTGTTATTTGAGCTAACAGAAGGGTTCTGAATACTCTGTTTTATAAGCTTGAACTGAAAATGATCTCTAACGCTTTATAAAACAAGTTTGTAAAACTGCCTTTTGGATCTGTTGAAGCACTTCAGCAAGTCTCTGATAACTCAAGATTCAGCAAGTTGCTCAAAACACTCGTAAATCATTTTGCTTGTGAAAAGGTTTTCATAAAAGCTTTTTGAAATTATAATACACTATTCAACCCCATTCTAGTGTTTCTTGTAGTTTCTACAATAGGAATTGCCACCCAAAATACAAATTTAGAGAATCCAAAAAGAAGAACAAATTCTAAAGCAAAGTCACACTCCAAATAAATCAAACCACCTAATTAAGGCTTTTAAGCATTGGCAGCACAAAAAAACAAGCAGGCTGCAATTAAGGTGCAACAATAGCAGAAAAATCTGATCAGTAAAACCAGAGGAGCAGAACTACAACACAGGTGCAGAATTGTATGAAAGCAAGGCTTCAGTACCCACAACCAACATTGAGGAGACCATAAGCACAAGTCAAGATGATAGGAGTCTTAGTCAAGATAATGTTGGTAATTTAGTCAATGATAGTGAACTTGGATGCAAATCTAGTGTGTGTAAACAACTCTTTAACAGTGGTCAGTGGACTTCTTATGTTTAACCTTATAGATAATTGAACAGAGATGATATCACTTAAGCAAGTCTAAAGGGACACAATAACGATCATGATCTTTTTTATTTATTTATTTTTTTCAAATTGGGCCTGATAAATGGTCTCAGTCTTGACTAGGGGTGACAAATTAATCCAATTATCCATCATCCAACCTATCCACACACAAATTCAATCCAGTCCATCCAATAAAAAAAAGAAAATAAATGGATAGGATGGATTGGATTATTTTAATTAATGGATGAATAATGATCCATCCTATTTACATCACTTGATCCATTGGATTCTAACTCTTACTGGAACTACATAATGGAAGCAATGCTTGATCCATTAGATTCTGACGCTGGGCAAACACGAAACGGAAGCAACGCACGGCTTCTCTATTAGTTGTTGCTTCCCTGTTAGTTACCACTACTTGATATAACATTTTAAAGGTTTGAAAAGATGATTGACCCATTAACACAGCTGAGAATAGACTTATGCCACCAAGCTAACCTTGTGTTTGGATTTTAAAATTCTCAAAATTGTAATAGACAATGTTGAGTGAATTGTTAAATGAGAGGAATTGACAATGACAATATAAAAAGTTTGAACATAAAAGAAAAATGTTAAAATTCTCTCTCAATATTTATCATTTGAAATTCCCCTATTTGTCATAAAAAAAATTCTCTTATTTATCATTTGGAATTCTTTTTTCTACTATTTTAACACATGAATTCTAGGAATTTCAAATTTCTCTGTCCAAACATAAGGTAAATGTTTTACTCATTATCCTATAACTTTTATAAATATAAGTAACAAGTAATAAGTAATTAACAATATACAACAATCACTGCACCACATTATTTCTTCGATTTTAAATTTTTGTGTTTTTCAATTTTTAATACATTTTAAAAATTTTAAAAACTTATACATAATCATGAAAATTATAATAGACAATGATATTCTTATTTTAATTTTCCTCTTATTTTTTAAATTTATCTTTATGAATATCATGTATAAAATATTTTTTGTTGTTAGATAAAATATTTTATTTTTTTTTGTCCATTTTAGAGTGAGAGAGACCGGGGGAAGAGATGAGAGAAGAAGAGAAAGGGAGTGATTGGGAGGGAGAGAGAGAAGGGAAAAAATTGTAGAGAGAGAATTTTGTGAATGTGAGAAAAAAGTTGAGTGCCATGTGAGAGAGAAAATACTTTAAAAAAGAATTTAAAAAAAAAAGTTATTGACGGATTGGATATCCATCAATAAAATAGTTGTTAATTGATGAATTAGATAGTTTTTATTCAATAGGTCATGTATGGATTGTATTTTTATAATATATTTTTTAACGAATCATAAATGGATTAATGGATTGTTTTAATCCATCTATTATAATCTTGATCCAAATTCATCTAATCCATCCATTTGTCACCCCTAATCTTGACGGATAAAAATAGTACATAAAGAGCCAATGAAGATGGTCGTTGCCCGTTAGGTTGATGAGAAAAGAAAAAGATATTAAGATAACAGCCCTGAGTATAGTAAATGATTGTGGCTAATTTCCATAAGAAAAGAAAAAGATATTAAGATAACAGCCCTGAGTATAGTAAATGATTGTGGCTAATTTCCATATAACATAATTTCCTAATAAGATTTGCCAATTTCATAGGTACAGCTCAACAGTGCCCGACAGTCTTATTACTTATTTTGTTTAAAAACCAACTATATCAAATAAATTTTTGCATACTAGTTAATAAAACAAAATCAGAAGAACCTGATCATCAATAAATCACTAAGCTTCATAAAATGTTCTAGTATAGAATAGATCAGACATCAATAACTCAGAAAGATCTTCAGGTGCACTATTCAAAAGTGCCAAACTAAATGATCAGCACCTGTCAGCTGTAATAACATACAGAGCAGCAAGACATATACTGTTGCCCTGCACTAGGCCAATTCTTGTTACTTGACGTAATCAAATCAGTTGTCCCAAATTTCCATTATCAAAGTATAAAATGGGGAAAACAATGCACTAAGTAGGGTTAAAATTACATTTGATGCACGAATAGTGAGGCATGCTACTAGCATAGCAAGTCTATTAGTGTAGAACTAGTGTACGACTCATGGATATTATTATTTAAATAAATTGTTTATAATGAATACTATAATATATTTAATTTAATTAATATAAATATATAAACTTTAGAAAATGATAATGATTAGTATCCTTTTCATATTAAAATTTATACTTATTTATATAAAAAAAATTAAAAAAATTAAAACATAAAAAATTTATTTGAAACAATAAATTTCAAACATTAATAATTATAAATGTAAAATATGTCACATTTTATCATTTATATTTTTAAAATTTTCCTTTATACACTATAATTTTTGTCAAATTATAATGTTTAAAAATATAATCACATATAAGAATCCTAAGTTATTGTCGAGACTTCATCCTAGATATAGCAACATATAATTGTCCATGAGGGAAAATAGTTTTTGGTAAATAAACACCCACGTGTGACAATGTCTAGCTTTGACTTTTATTAATGGTCACAACAAAATAATGAAAAATTAAAATTGTCTTCGTTGAAACTTTAATAGAGTGAGATGATCAAATATAATTAAATTCATTCGAGGTGTCCCTAAATGTATTCCGTATTTCATATTTTTTTTGGAAAAAATGAAAATCTAATTTATATACATTTAAATATAAACACATATAATATACTCTCTCGGTTCCTTTTTATAAGGCACACTATATTGAATCACAAAGACCAATAAAAGTAATTAAAACTAATTAATTATTTTATTTGAGTTTTAAAAAATAGTTTAACTTTCTAGTTTTGCCCTTATTTAATATTATTAACTAACTCCACTATCATTTGATAGTTGGAAAGACATTAAAGTTAATAAGGGCAAATAAGGAAAATTATAATAAATGTCTTCTTCAAATTGTAAAGTAACTTATAAAAAGGAACACAAAAATTGTAAAAGGTGCCTTATAAAAAGGAATTGATGGAGTATGTATTTAGGTAATTTCAATTCCAATTGTATTCATTTCAAAATATTTAATGTTGTCTTGTCATTTGTGTTTACTTAAATTTCTATTATTTATATATATTTTCGATTGCAACATGTAATGTATTTATGTATTTAATAGTTTAATTTTAAAATATATAAGATTTTTTCACGCCTAATGTTTTTCTTTTTATCTCTCTTTCTTTCCTATCACATCAATTGTTATTTATTTCACACTCTCTCTTGATTTATTTCTTTTTATCTTTTTCTTTTTTCTACTTTCAACACTTAAAAGTTAACTATCAAAGTTTTAATACTTTTAAAAAGAATAATAATTTTTTCACATTTTTTTGTTTTACACTTCCTTTAACACCTTAATTTTCTTTTCATTTTTCTCTTTATTATTTTTTTCTATTTTTCTCCTCCCTAAACTTTCCATATTTATCTACCTACTATCTATGTATCTTATAGGTTAGGCTAGATTTAAAACTCTTAACTTTACTACTTATAGGAATTAAAATAAATTAACCCTCCAATGAATAGTGACCAAAAATCTAGTCAATTGTAATAGTATAGATAGATAACACGAATCTCTCTATCTCTACAACTCATAAACAACATATATTTTGAAACTAGACGCAAAATTCACCACAAAAAAATGATCAAGCAGGCACCCAAGAAAGTACACTCAGATTTTTTTTTGGGTCAAAGTACACTCAGATTAATGAATTGAATAGTTCATTACAGCTCTGTATTTAATTATTTATTTGGTTTTTCGGCCCAATAACAGAAATTGGCCCACTGGACTTACGTAACAGTTTATTAAGCACAAATCAAGATTTTATGGACATTTAACTAAGTTGGATCAAGCTTCAAATGCACAAAATAAGCATTAAACGGATCATTATAAACCATCAAAATCACAAAATCAACATCCGAAGCAGAATTGCATTCTTCTTCATTGGTAAGCCCACCAATTAAGGGACCACTTTAAAAAAAAAAAAAAACCCACCAATCTGTAGGGACACTACCGTAAAAGATTTCTTGGCACATAATTATGCAAAGAGCCTTGATGGGAACTTTGCGTTGGAGCCCTTCAAGTTGTAAACTGAACTGAACATGGGAGTGCATAGAAGCACTCTTCATTCTAATGTAGATAGCTGTAATCTATCTAAATAACAAGTTGGTTTCTGGTTTTCCTTGATAAGTGACCTTTATATAAACAACATCAAGAAGTTTTAGAGACTTGAATAAATGAATTATCTATGTTTTTTTACATTTATTGAAATGATTTCAATGAACTACAAAGTAATAAATTGTTGACCTGTTTTATATTGAACTACGAAGTAATTTCAAGGAAACTATAGCAGGGTGGATGCATAACACCAAATAGCAGGCATAATGGATCAACAAAATAGAGGATTGGTAATGCAAACAACACAACAGAAAGCACACGTGTAACGGTAGGCAGTCGAACAACAAAACACTTAACCAGTAGAAAAATTTAGACATGAGGCAGGATCATCAGACCACTCCAAACATGCATGTGTAATACATTACACTTTCATTTAAATGCTTATGAAAAAGTTGTGCATATCTACTCGCTTTGTATAAGGTTGGCAGAGCGGATCCATATAATACAATGTCCTGTTAGTGCTGATGGCAATCGACACCTAATGTTTTTAATTATTCACGACAAAACATTGATAGGAACAATAACAATTATAAATAGTAAAAGAATGTAGTAAATGTTAACTCACCCCACATTACATGGCACCATAACCAAGTGATCTTGGTTTGTATGACGCTTCAATGCCTCAACTATGTAACCGTTCACATAATTCTTCTCTTCCAGCTCATAAGGGGAGATAAAGGAGAACTTACTTGCCTTGTCAGTATCATGCAAGTAGACCTCAAACAAATAACTTGAATAAAAAATAGAAAATTAGTTTTGGTTCACATTTCATAGTCACAAAGATATATTGAAACAAATTAAAGTTAGAAGGAAGATGGAAGATATTTTGTTATTACCTAATATAATAACAAAGAGACGAGGCACTCAACACCCGGTGACAAATAACCTCTTTGATAACCCTCAAGTTATTAAATGCTAAGAGACCTCCAGCACCTGCAAACTCCCAAGGTATAATGCAAACTCCCAAGGCAACAGGGGATGAGAGCTTCCAATTTGGTGAATTTGTGAAAATGAAATAAGTGAACCGTAATTTCACCTGACCAATTTTTTAAATTTAACCTCACTAATTTTTTATTTAAAAAAACCCGCGCGGGCCAACACGCACTGACCTGTTGTGTTGGCGAGCTGGGGCGAGGCGGATTAGGATGGTGGGTTGGGGGTGCTTATCCCACCCCGCCTAATAAGGGTTGGCCAGGCAGGACCAACCCGTTTTGCCACCCCTAGTGGAGGTGGCTGACATGCAACAGACGTGGAAGGTGGGTGACCTACAGCGGACATGGAGGGTGGTTGGCCTGGCACATGCACAAAGGGTGGCTGGCTCGGCATGGGCATGAAGGGTGGTTGACCTGGCATAGGCATGAAGGGTGGCACTTGTCCCCCTGATATGTGACTCACCCACTATGTCATTTGCGTCATCCATTGTTGTACCTTTTATTGCCCCTCCGTTTGTGGAGTAGATTGCGTTTTGCCAAATATGGATTTTTGTGAAGCTCCAAATCTTGCAGCCCTAACACGACTAGGGTGCTTAGGGACACTGAGTGTCCTAGAAAGAATGCCATCCTTCCCCATGGCCTGTAACTGTTCCTGGGGGACTGTCTGTGTTATGTTCTCCTTATGTTAAAATCAAAATTGACAATAAAGTAATGTTAACAAATATAAAATGAAAATCACGAAACCATAGTTTAAATAGATTAAGGGTGAGTTCACACTTACACACTCATCCACCACTCTTTGAAACTCTTCATCGTCAATGATGTCATTCTTATTAAATATGGCAGCCTTCCACACGGCATATCAGGGCAAGGAAGTGACATCTGACCCGACGATGCAATCTATATTAGTTATTTGTAAAGTAAAAGTTATATATTGGTTAAACATCCATTATACACATATATGTGTTGAATGCCATATATGTACCATATCTTGTTCTAGTTGTGCATAACCTTTTGTTGACCTCCTATACCTTAAGGTCATTCTCTCCTTGCTTTCTTTCTTCAGAATGACAATATAAAAAATAAGTAATTTATTTCACGACTTCTAAGTTTCTAACACTCATACCGAAAATCCGGCAGAGTCTCCCCTGTAAACTTGACATTTTCAAAAATTTCATGGATCGAGTACGGTTCCGTGTCTACAGCACTCCATGGGCTTGTTTCCTTAGCCTAAATATGTTGTAGTATTAATTAATTTATTTTAAAAATTATTATTTGCAAAAAAGTTAAAATACGAAAACGCGTATTTTTAATTTAGAGGAAACACGTATCAACCTTCTTTGTCACTTCTGCGCATTCCAAACTTAACAATCAAATTGGGGTTTTTGTGATGGGAGTTGAATCTGCAATCTTAAAAAAAACATAGAAGAATAAAAAAATATGAAATTTTAGTTCTGCCTTAAAAAAGTTCAAAGGAAAATATCCGAAAATAAACCTACATAAAAAGGGAAACTTGAATTAACTACGAAGCAAACTCAAACCCTAAAATAAGGGAATTTAAAAAGAAGAAAAAACCAGTTGCTCATTCCACACTTGTGAAATAAATCTGTCAAATAAATGTGGACATTCAAAATCGGGGAATTTCAAACGAAACTGCGCATTCCCATTCCAACTAGATTTTTGTATGCTTCCTTCAAATTTTGGTTCGATTTCGGGACCACGCTTAACGAAGAAAGAGGAGGACAAAGGTAAATATTATAGACAAAGTTTAAGAAAAAATGTTACATTGATCCTATGCTTGCATGTCACATAACAATGAATAAGCAGAGGGTGTGAGGGAGAAGACAAAACTCTTTGGGTTCTTTAACCAGTATGTGATTCCAATTTTTATTTCAGTTTTAATCTTGTAAACATTCTTTAATTTAAAAAAATTGACTTAATAAAAATTTTAAATTTAAAAGAACAAAATACTAAATAGAATATGAGGAATGAAATATTTGAATGTTTAATTATAAAAGTTTAAATATTTGGCGGCTTCTAGCCTGGAAAAACAAAAAAGTTATTGAGGTGAGAGAGTAAAATTTTGGGTGCTTCTAGGGTGTGTCACCCACATGGGTGACACACCCGTGTGCCACTTAGTGATCCAGGCTGTAAGAGATTTTTGATTGGTAACATATAAATAATAACTTTTAATAGTTTGCAGTTAAGGGCTCGTTCTCATTACAGCAATTCAAACATTTGTTTCGTAATGGTGTAGTCCGTTTCGTAAGATCAGTGCATTTATTTCGTTCATCTATCAAAGTGCATTTATTTCGTTCTGTAATGAATGGAGTGCGTCCATGGCATAGTAGTGGAGCTTTGCTTATTGCTGCTGTGCGTTGCTTCCCTGTTCTCAGTCCGTGTGGTGACTGTTATTTCTGTTGGCTGCTGCGTGTTGCTTTTTTGTTGTCAGTCCTTGTGCTCACTATTATTGCTGAGCGCATTGCTTCCCTGTTTTCAGTGCTTCCGTGTATTCATTATT
The DNA here is from genome assembly GCA_026901365.1 of Sesbania bispinosa. NCBI lineage: Eukaryota > Viridiplantae > Streptophyta > Magnoliopsida > Fabales > Fabaceae > Sesbania > Sesbania bispinosa. The sequence goes on from QLOH01000111.1 coordinate 1,576,296, forward strand.
AATTGTAAATCTTGCATCCCTTTGGTCCTTGTTGGTTTCCTTGTGCTCACTGTTGTTTCACTGGTGCTTCCATGTGCTGAGTGTTGCTTCCTTGTTGGTTAGTATTTTTTTTGTTTACTTGGTTTCGTCACTTCAGTACCCATTTAAGTAGGGAATGTGGTGGTTGTAGTTTATTATTATTGTTTGGACATTAATTTATTTGTGTTCATATTGTATCAATAATAGATTTGGTAGGTGTTTGAGCAGAGCATGTATTTGCCTGCAAATAATGGTCAAATGTGGCAGGTGTGATTTGTTAAAAACATTGTTTTGATAATGAGTTTGAATTTTTTATTTTTGGAAAGGTATTGGAAAGCTAACTTCCATGTATATACCCACATAATACATGCTCTTTAACATCACCTTGCGTCCTTCACACCAGCTTGCAAACTTAAACCTTCAGCGCCCGCGATACAGAGTCTCCCTGAGGAAGACATTGACCCACATTGCAATTTATAGAAAAACGTGTCTCAAACTAACAAAACACGGAAGGGTCTAGGTGCAATTTTTGAATAACCGGCCCAACAAGTCACCAGTCTTTCATCTACACCGTTAATTGTAAAAACCTTGAATCTAACGGCTTTTGAGGGGTGACACACCGGTATGTCACCCGCCCGGTGTGTCACCCTAGACATTGCCTAAAATTTTACTCAGTGATGTAGGCGGTTTGGTAACCGGAATAAGATTATATACTATTGCTATTTGATCCTTGCACCTAGACACGCGTCACTTTTGCTTTTCTTTTTCTTTTTTATTTTATTGTGACCACTGCTGTACTGCAATTATTGACACACATTACGTCATCATATTTTCCTTTTTTATTTCTTATTATTTTTACAACTATATATGAAAAGTATTCCCGCCTCACCCTTTTTTCTTCTTTTTTTATTATTTTTTACGGTTCTTTTTTTATTATTATATTGTGAATAGCAAGAATTTTATATTTATATATTTTATTTTTATCTATTATTATATATTTATACCCCTGTTTTTAATTATCTCTCTTTATATAGAAATTTAGATTATAAAAAATAATAAATATGTTGATTTACATTAAATTTATTGTATTTTTTAAAATATCTTTTATTTCTCTATTTTATTTATTAATATTTTTATTTTTTTATCTCTCTTATTGAGGGTAAAGGTAGAAAAACATAATTAATACTCTCTTGAACTTCTAATGAGATGGATAGATATAAATAAAAAAATCTTCAAATGAGACATATAAATATGAACAGATGTAATACCTAATTAATAAAATTGTTCGCTCTATTATTATTATTACTAGCGGATAGACAGGCACTGTCGTGCCTGTCTATCCGCATTTTTTTTTTGGGAAAAGACGTAAAATTTGTTTATATACATTTTCAAATACCTTAAAAAAGGATTTGGATTTGGATTATTAATCTATACTTTTCAAAATTACTTTAAAAATTCACAACTTAAATGATAAGGATAATATTTTAAATTTAAATTAAGAAATAGAGATTAAAATTAGAATAGAAAAAAATAGAATCAATCAGGATTTGAATTTGAATTGTAAAAATAAGGATTAGTGTTAAAAAAATTATCATTAAAAAAACCAAAATTCAATATATCCTCCAAATTTAAAAAAATGATTTGAATTTAAAAAATGATGTTTAATGATGAGCATATTGATGTATGATAATGATGATGTAAATGATGATAGTGTGTATCACTTATGATGATGATGATGTTATTGATGATAGTGCATGTCACTTATGATGATGATGTGAATGATGATAAGTGTATATCACTTTATTAATGATGATGTTTGATGATGAGTATGATGATGCATGAGATGATGATTTATGATGATGGTGTATATCACCTTTTGATGATGATGTTATCTAAGTTGTGCGGGCCCATAAAGGGGTATAACTTAGGAGAGATGCCTTGAGCATATGTGATGAGACCTGAATTGTGCGGGCCCATAGAGGGGGTACAATTCGGGAGGTGAACTGAGTTGTGCGGGCCCATAGAGGGGGTACAACTCAGGGGATCAAGATGAGGCGTTCGATGCACGGGCCCATAGAGGGGGTGCAACATAGAAGTGATTGTACGGGCCCATAGAGGGGGTACAACCTAGGGTCGAATGTCGTTGTGCGGGCCCATAGAGGGGGTACAACCTATCGGATAGTGTGTGGTAACACCGGTAGACCACCTTGGTACTAACTAGAGTGATTGACGAGGTGCGCCCATTGTGTGGAGTTCCAAGTCATGATCTTTGGGTAGACGATGAGAGGAGTATTGATGTGTGATATTTCATGATGAAATGGTGTTATTAAATGATGTTATGAATATTGATGATGATGAGTATTATGTGTGAGAATAGAATATATGATTATTTGGGTGAATGATGGTATGAGAACTATATGATGATATATGAATGAGATTATGATGATGATGAACTTGATGAATGTATAAAGGATATGTTTATGTGTTGTGAATAGGAATGATGGCATGACATGTATATGTTGATATAGATGATTGAATATATGTTGAGTTTTAGATGAATGTTATTCATTGGTGATTTAACGTATTGATGGCATGATGTAATGATGTTGTGGGTGAGGATGGGTATTCTCTATATGTATGTATGGGTAGTATTCCTTTTCCTCACCGTATTCTGTGGATATATTTTACAAGTGTTGATGAGGACACAACTGGTGTCGATTATGAATAAAGGGGTATGCTCTGATAGATGTGACATCAGGGTGTGATTGGGGGTTTTACCATGTTCCTAGATTAGGAGTATTTTTTATGAACTTCTGGATGCCTTGTATGGCAGGAGAGTATTAATTGTTTTTATTCCTATGGAGATTTCCGCTGTTTATAATCGATTTATATTCGGAGTTTGAGTTCATTTAATAAAGTCGTTTTCAAACTATGAGATTTATTATAAGAGTGATTGTGAACCTTTTTACCTAACGTGAGACTTTCCCTTTTCTAAACTGCAATTTCTTTAATATATAAGAGTATGGGGTAGAAGGTTGTCACACTTAGCGTAGGTAAGCCATAGCTAATGTAGCCTTGGCTGATATTAGCGTAGGCTGGCCCCAGCTAAAGCTAGTGTAGGCTGGCCTACGCTAATGTAGCGTTCGCATGACCTATGCTACATTTAGCGTCGGCCATTTTAACTTTTTGTTGGCTTCTACTTAGCGTCTCAATTAGTGTGGGCTGACCTACACTAATTAGTGTCGGCCTGGACGCAAATTTTTGCTTCCAAGGTTTTAGCGAGAGCCACGACACCGACACTAGGTCGACACTAATATGTTGTTTAGCGTCCGTTTTTGCACTTTAGCATGGGCTTTTGGCCCACGCTAATGATTATTTTTCTTGTAGTGTACGTTTTACTCAACATGTTATTTTATGGGAGGCAGTCCTGCTCTTGCCATTTTCTTTTTTTATTTGATTTTTTTTATCACACTTTCACTTTCTTTTTTTATTACTATATTAAAATATTTTCTCCCATTATTTGTTCCTATTAATTTGCTTCATTACAAAAGTGCTTTTTTTAATAAACCACGGATATACTTCACGGGAGACAGTCATGCTCTTGTCATTTTTTTTCTTTTCTATCACACTTTAATTTATTATTATTATTATATTAAAATAGTTTCTCTCATTATCCGTTCATATTTAATTATCTATTTCATTACATGAAAACACACGTTAAGAAATATATTAAATGTGTTACTTTACATATGTGTTTTATCCAATATATCATTTAACTCTCTATTTTATTCACTAATATTTTTACATATTATCTCTCTTATTTATTTTATTTATCTTTTTACTCTATATTAAAATTGTTGCTCTAGTACTCATGTCATGTTTTCTCACTTGTGTGATTTTATTTTGTTTTGCTTTGCTTTTTATTCTCACTTCAATAAAGCAATTTTTTTAATGAACCACATGTATACTCCACAAGAGGCGGTCCTACTCCTACCGCTTTTTTTATATCACTTTCATATTCTTTTTTTATTATTATTATATTAAAATATTTTCTCTCATAATCCATTCTTATTAATTTTTCATCACAAAAGTAATTTTTTATGAACCACGGGAAGCAGTCATTCTCTCTATTGTTCTTTTATTTCCCCCTTTTCATCACGCTTTTTTTATTTATTATTATTATATTAAAATAGATTATCTCATTATAAATGTTTATTTATCTGTTTAATTATGTAAAGACACACATTAAAAAATAAAAAAAGTACGTTAATTTACATTAAATTTAATATATTTTTCCAATATATTGTATATCAATCTATTTTATTCATTAATTTTTTACTTATTATTTCTCTTATCTATTTCCTATATATTAAAATTCTTTCCCTTGTCATGTTTCTACACTTGTGTTTTTTTATTCTAACTTTAGTAAAATGTTTTGTTATGGACTGCGGGTATCCTCCACTAGAGACAATCATGCTCCAACTATTTTCTTTTTTCCTTTTTCTTTGTTTTTTTATCACACTTTCATTTTTATTTTTTTATTATTATATTAAAACATTTTCTCTCATTATTCGTTTATAGTGATTGGGTTTTTTGGATCTTAAAATCACAATATAATCTAAATTTAAAAATATATTTATAATGTTTTGTTACTATTTTTTATGAGCATATTTTTAATTAGAATTATAAAATTTATAATTATATCATTTTCATGTACTTGAATAAAACTATTATTTTGTATTTTAACTCATTATTTTTTATTAGAGTAAGTTTAAAAGTTAAGACATTTTTTTAATTTTAGGTTTAAAGTGTTTTTTTATGAATCACATGTATCCTCTAGAGGAGGTAGTCATGCTCTTGTCGTGAACATCCACATCATGGTGGGACTAACTCTCCCAATAAAGGTTGTTTTCATACACTTTATATAGATTTAAAGTGATTGAGTTGTGAAGTCTCAAATATCAATATAATTTAAATTTACAATTATATTTATGATGCATTGATTATTATTTTCTATAACATGTTTTTTAACTAGTGTTCTACTCGTGCGATGCACGGTATTATTAGTTAGAATTATGTATAAAACAAATTATAGGAACAAATAATTAGTAAAAATGATTTAATATAATAAAAAAGAAAATAAAAGTGCGATAGAAATAAAAGAAAACAACAAAAGCAAGACTCTCCTGTGGAGGATACTTGTTATTCGTTGCATAAAAAAACATTACTAAATTCAGAATTAAAAACAAAGAAAAATGGAAGTTTGAAAACACGACACATGTACTGTGGGAACAATTTTAATATAGAGTAAATAGAATAGATAAAATGGTAGGAACGGGGTTATCTCCCGTGGAGAATACCCGCAATTCATAAAAATATTCTTTCATAATGAAACATATTAATAAAAACGAATAATGTGTTAAAATATTTTAATATCATAATAAAAAAGAAAACGAAAGTGTGATAAAAAATAAAAGAAAAAGTCAAACGACAGGATTAAGACTGCCTCCCGTGGATGATCACTTTACTAACGTGAGAATGAAGAAAAATGATATTATAAGTGAATGATTAATTAAAAACAAACAAAAAGGAGAAAAAAAAAACACTACAATAGAAGGTAAATAAATGAAGATATGATTTTGATAAAAAAAATGAAAAGAAAGTAAAAAGGACGATGCAATTTTTGTCATCGTCCATTTCTGATTTTTTATTATATAAAAACACACATTAGGAAATATAATAAATGTGTTGGTTTATAATAAATGTAATATAATAATAATATAAAAGAAAATTAATGTGTGAGAAAAAATAAAATGGTAGGAACAAAACTGTCTCCCATGGAAAATACCTGCAGTTCATAAAAAATTTCTTTTGTAATGAAACATATTAATAAAAACGAATAATGAGAGAAAATATTTTAATATCATAAAAAAATGAAAGTGAAATAAAAAATAAAAGAAAAAAGAAAATGTCAGAATTAAGACTGTCTCCCCCCGTGGAGGATACCCATGATTCAAAAAAAAATACTACAATAGAAGCTAAATAAATGAAGATATAATTTTAATAAAAAAAATAAAAAGAAAGTAAAAAGGATGATATGATGGTTTTTAAAGGGAAAGAAAACGACATGTTTAAAACTGTTTCCCGTGGAGGACCACTTTATAACGTGAGAATGAAGAAGAATGATATTATAAGTGAATGATTAATTAAAAACAAATAAAAAGGAGAAAAATCACAACAATAGAAACTAAATAAATGAAGGTATAATTTTGATAAAAAAAATGAAAAGTAAAAAGGATGATACGGTTTTTGTCATTGTCCATTTCTGATTTTTAATTACATAAAAATACATATTAGGAAATATAATAAATGTGTTGATGTACATTAAATGTAATATAATAACATAATAATAATATAAAGAAAATTAATGTCTGAGAAAAAATAAAATAAACTGTTTCCAATGGAGAATACTCGCAATTCATAAAAAAAATTATTTTATAAAGAAACATATTAATAAAAATGAATAATGAGAGAAAATATTTTAATATCATAATAAAAAAAGTGAATGAAAGTGAGATAAAAAAATAAAAGAAAAAAAGAAAACGATGTGATTAAGACTGCCTCCTGTGGAGGATATAATTTTGATAAAAAAATGGTAGGAAAGTAAATCGTGATTCATTAAAAAAACACTACAGTAGAAGCTAAATAAATGGAGATATAATTTTGATGAAAAAATAAAAAGAAAGTAAAAAGGATGATGTGATGTTTTTTTGGAGAAAAAATAAAATGATAGGAACAAAACTGTCTCCCGTGGAGAATACCCGCAGGTGATAAAAAAATTTCTTTTATTAAGAAACCTATTAATAAAAACGAATAATGAGGGAAAATATTTTAATATCATAATAAAAAAAGAAAATGAAAGTAAGATAAAAAAATAAAAGAAAAAAGAAAACAAAATGATTCAAACTGTCTCCCGTGGAGGATACCCGTGATTCATAAAAAAACACTACAATAGAAACTAAATAAATGGAGATATAATTTTGATAAAAAAATAAAAAGAAAGTAAAAAGGATGATATGATATTTTTGGGAAAAAATGGTAGGAACAGGACTATCTCCCATGGAATATATTAGATAAAAACACTTATACGAATATCGCCCAACACATATACAAATTGGAAGCCCAACCAATATTTTACGTGGTCAATGACCCACAAAATTGTTGACCGGCCAAAAAAATTTAACACTGAATGAACAGTGCTCAAACAAATGATCCCGTGTAATAGTATAGATTAGAATTAGAAAATTTATAAATATGTTGAAAAAAATCTTATTTTGTATTTTGTTGATTTTTAAGATTTATATCCTTATTTATGGTGAAATTTTTTCACTTTAATGCAAATAATTCCCTGTAATTTGTAGAAATTGCAAAAAATATGGAAAAATTGTGGAATGCTCTTTTTTTGTGTGAGAAAACATTGATTAGAATTTCGGGTGATTTTGAGATGTTTGAAAAATGGACTTTTGAGGTTTCACTTCCATCGAAAGTGTGACACCCTTCAATCCCATACTCTTATATATTAAAGAAATTGCAGTTTAGAAAAGGGAAAGTCCCACGTTAGGTAAAAAGGTTCACAATCACTCTTATGATAAATCTCATAATTTGAAAACGACTTTATTAAATCAACTCAAACTCCAAATATAAATCAATTATAAACAGCGGAAATCTCCTTAGAAATAAAAACAATTAATAATCTCCTACCATACAAGGCATCCAGAAGTTCATAAAAATACTCCTATTCTAGGAACATGGTAAAACCCCCCAAGCACACCCTGATGTCACATCTATCAGAGCATACCCTTTTATTCATAATCGACACCAGTTGTGTCCTCATCAACACCTGTAAAATATATCCACAGAATACGGTGAGGAAAAGGAATACTACCCATACATACACATAGAGAATACCCATCCTCACCCACAACATCATTACATCATACCATCAATACATTAAAATCACCAATCAATAACATTAATCTAAAACTCAACATATAATCAATCATCTATGTCAACATATACATGTCATGTCATCATTCCTATTCACAACACATAAATCTATCCATTATACATTCACCAAGCTCATCATCATCCTAATCTCATTCATATATCATCATACTCATTATCGTCGTAACATCATTCATATATTATCATACTCATTATCATCATACCATCATTCATATATCATCATACTCATTATCATCATAACATCATTCATATATCATCATACTCATTATCATCATACCTCATTCATATATTATCATACTCATTATCATCATACATCATTCATATATCATCATACTCATTATCATCATAACATCATTCATATATCATCATACTCATTATCATCATACAACATTCATATATTATCATACTCATTATCATCATACATCATTCATATATCATCATACTCATTATCATCAAACATCAATACTCCTCTCATCATCTACCCAAAGATCATGACTTGGAACTCCACACAATGGGCGCACCTCGTCAATCACTCTAGTTAGTACCAAAATAGTCTACCGATGTTACCACACACTGTCCGATAGGTTGTACCCCCTCTATGGGCCCGCACAACGACATTTGACCCTAGGTTGTACCCCCTCTATGGGTCCGTACAATCACTCCTAGGTTGCACCCCCTCTATGGGCCCGTGCATCGAACTCCCCATCTTGATCCCCTGAGTTGTACCCCCTCTATGGGCCCGCACAACTCAGTTCACCTCCCGAATTGTACCTCCTCTATGGGCCCGCACAATTCAGGTTTCATCACATATGCTCAAGGCATCTCTCCTAAGTTGTACCCCCTCTATGAGCCCGCACAACTCAGTTCACCTCCCGAATTGTACCCCCTCTATGGGCCCGCACAATTCAGGTCTCATCACATATGCTCGAGGCATCTCTCCTAAGTTGTACCCCCTCTATGGGCCCGCACAACTTAGATAACATCATCATCAAAAGGTGATATACACCATCACCATAAATCATCATCTCATGCATTAACATGCTCATCATCAAACATCATCATTATAAAGTGATATACACTTATCATCATCATCATTCACTAATATGCTCATCATCAAATATCATCATAATAAAGTGATCTACACTTATCATCATTCACATCATCATCATAAGTGACATGCACTATCATCAATAACATCATCATCATAAGTGACATGCACTATCATCAATAATATCATCATCATAAGTGATACACACTATCATTATTTACATCATCATCATAAGTGATACACACTATCATAATTTACATCATCATCATAATCATCATAAACAACATCAAACATCGTCAATCATCATCATTATACATCATCACACTCATCATCAAATATCATCATAATACATCATCACATTCATCATCAAATATCATCATTATTCATCATCATAAGCATCGCAATCCTCATCAAACATCATTAATCATCAACACAAAACTCATTATAAAGTACTCTCAAACACATCAATCATCATCAAACAGTTAGGATCTCAAAATCCACTCTGGTAATCGATTACTCGCAAACAAGGTCTCTGGTAATCGATTACAACCCCCTTGTAATCGATTACCCGCAAGCAAACTCTCTGGTAATCGATTACAGAACCCCTGTAATCGATTACCCACAAACAAACTCTCTGGTAATCGATTACAACACCTTTATAATCGATTACCAACAAGCAACATTGCTTCTGGGTTGCCCAGAACACTCTGGTAATCGATTACCACATTTGGTAATCGATTACCCGCGACGCAGATCGCAGATTTCACGATTTCTCACCTCTCTAAACCCATCCAATAAATCCCTAATCAGTCTTTTTCGTCTAAACATCATTCATACTCATTAATAACATCAAATACTCAATAAATCATCAATCTATTACAGATTATACCATCAATTCATCAAAACCCCAATTTCTCAATCCCTAATCACCCCTTTTTCAATTATCTTCAATATCATCTTTACTCTTATTCAATAATTCATCAATACACATACAACAAATCATCAATCATCACATTATATCATCATTCTCAGTTATTCATTCATAAATTCGAATTATACATCTTAGATTACTACCCAAGTACCCCCTACATGCATATACAGGCAATAACCTCTCCCCCACCGTACCTTAAACGAAGCTTGATCACAGCAAGGAAGTCCTTTCTTGAATTCTTGGCGTTCACTCCACAACAGCTCTCTCTTGAGACTCCGTTTCTCCCCTCCTTAGCGTTTTGCTTACTGACGGATGATACGAATAAGGATTAGGGTGCTCTGTTACCCCTCCTTACAGAAATACTAATTGGGCTTGGGCTCACTCTCACCCCCTTATTTTATTTTCAATTAAAATTACCTTTATGAAACAAAACTAATAATAATGACACTCCTATTATTTATTTCCCATTAAATTAATTATTTTATTAATTAATCTCTTTAATTTAATTAATATTTATCCAAATAAAATTTAGGATGTTATAGAAAGTACAAGAACATTAACCATAACCCTAATCTTAGGCATAATCCCATCCTACTCATGTCAATGTGGTCTTACCTTGATACTGTCTCTGGGTGGTTAAGTCTACATTCCAAGTCGCTAAATGAGGTTTCAAGTAAATTTTGGTGATTTTTCAGATTTATCCCCATTTATGGTGAATTTTATTCACTTTAATACCATTAAATTCATTTTAAATTAGCAAACATTTTGAAAAAATATGGAAAAAATGTGGAATGCTAATTTTGGTGTAGGAATAACGTGATTTGAGTTTTGGGTGATTTTGAGTTGGTGGCATTAATGAACCAAACACATGCACAGTCACATAATACCTAACTACATGCACAACCTCATGCAATTGTTTTCCATGTGATTTTAACTTGATACTCCACCAAGGTGGTCATGTCCACACTCCGGGTCGTCCTAGGAGGTGTCAGGTAAATTTTTGTCTTTTTTCGGATCTATCCCTGTTTATGGTGAATTTTATTCACTTTAATGCAAATAATTCACTATAATATAGAAATTGTGAAAAAATATGAAAAAATCATGGAATGATCTTTTTTGGTGTGAGAGAACTCTGGTGAGAATTTGGGGGTGATTTTGAGATGGTTGAAAAAATGGACTTTTGAGGGGTCACTTCCACCTGAAGTACAAGTACATTAACCATAACCTTGGTCTTATGCATAACCTCATCCAACTTATGTCAATGTGATTTTGTCTTGATACTGTCTTAGGGTGGTTATGTCCATATTCCATATCGTCAAAGGAGGTGTCAGATAAATTTTGGTGATTTTTTTTCGGATTTATCCATATTTATGGTGAATTTTATTCACTCTAATGCTATTAAATTCACTTCAAATTAGCGTAAATTGTGAAAAATATGGAAAAATAGTGGAATGATCATTTTGGTGTGGAAATATCGCGGTTTGATTTTCGGGTGATTTTGAGTTGGTAGCGTCAATGAACCAAACACATACATAGTCACACAATTCCTAATCACATGCACAACCCCATGCAACCGTTTTCCATGTGATTTTAACTTGATATTGCCCCCGAGGTCGTCATGTCCACACTTCTATCATCCATGGAGGTATTAGATAAATTTTGATAATTTTTCAGATTTATCCTTATTTATGGTGAATTTTATTCACTTCAATGCAGATAATTCACTATAATTTGTAGATGTTGTGAAAAATATGGAAAAATTGTGGGATGATTTTTTTGGTTTGAGGAAACTTGGGAGTGAGTTTGGGGTGATTTTGAGATGGTAAGAAAAAAGGATTTTTGAAGGGTCACTTCCATTAAAAGTACAAGAACATTAACCATATTTTCACTCTAATGCTATTAAATTCACTTTAAATTAGCGTAAATTGTGAAAAAAATATGGAAAAATCGTGAAATGCTCATTTTGGTGTGGGAATAATGTGGTTTGAGTTTCGGGTGGTTTTGAGCTGGTGACATTAAGGAACCAAACACACACAGTCACACAATAAAAGAAATTAAAAACTCTTTACTTAATAAACATCATTTTAAATTTTAGAACTCTAAGTAAAAAATATGTTCATAGATAATAATAACGGATGCATCATAAATATAATTATAAATTTTATATTAAAATTTCTAATGTAAAATCGTAACCGCTATATCATGAATAGAATATTTAAATTTTATGAAATAATATACTTATGCTAACAAATATATAAGACTTTTTCTCATAAAATTATTATCACTATAAATTCATAACGGTTGTGTAATTAAATATTTTGATTATTCAAGCAATTATAGTTAATGATACTTATAATAATACAAAGAATAATTTGGTGTTTAAAATCACAAAGAATTACAAATATCAATTGATATTTATAATTAATAATAATAGTAGTAACACATAAAAAGGTTCAATTGCTCCAAAATTATTGCAACCCTTATCTTTTTGCACAGAAAAAAATAAAAATAACTTATATGAATAGAAAGAGTGGGAGTAGATTGCTAGGAATGTTGCTAATTTCTAAAATAAACAAGAGTGTTGTTGTAAGTACAATGTAATGTTGGTCTTTTTCATAAAAAAATTAAATTAATTTATAAAATAAATGGTAGTGTTGTTATAAGTACAAAATAATGTTGGTATTAAGCAAAACTAATAATAATAATCTATACCTATATATAAAGGGAATTCCCCTTTTTTTGGTTTCCACTTTTTCCAGACAATAATATCCCTGATTCACACTTCATTCCGATATACTCAATTCTGGTTTTTTAAATGATAACCTTTTTAACACTCATCTTTATTTTTTTAATTCAAATTCAAATATTGATTGATTATATTTTTCCTATTCTAATTTTAATCTCTATTTCTTAATTTAAATTTAAAATATTATCCTTATCATTTAAGTCGTGAATCTTCATCATAATAAGGTGATATACACCGACATCATTATCATCATCACACTCATCATCAATTATCATCATAATACATCATCACACTCATCATCAAGTATCATCATTATTCATCATCATAAGCATCGCAATCCTCATCAAACATCATTAATTATCAACACAATACTCATTATAAAGTACCCTTAAACAACATCAATTATCATCAAACAGTTAGGATCTCAAAATCCACTCTGGTAATCGATTACCAACCTCTAGTAATCGATTACCCGCAAACAAGGTCTCTGGTAATCGATTACAACCACCTTGTAATCGATTACCTGCAAGCAAGCTCTGGTAATCGATTACAGCACCCCTGTAATCGATTACCCGCAAACAAACTCTCTGGTAATCGATTACAACACCCCTGTAATCGATTACCAGCAAGCAAACAATGCTTCTGGGTTGCCCAGAACACTCTGGTAATCGATTACCACACCTGGTAATCGATTACCCGCGACGCAGATCGCAGAATTCACGATTTCAAACATTTCTAAACTCATCCAATCAGTCCCTAATCAATCTTTTACGTCTAATCATCATACATAATCATTATTAGCATCCAATACTCCGTAAATCAACAATCAATTACAGATTATACCATCAATTCATCAAAATCCCCAATTTCTCAATCCCTAATCACCCATTTTTCCATTATTTTCAATATCATCATTAATCTCATCCAATACTCATCAATTTACATACAATCAATCATCAACCAACAGATTATATCTTCATTCTAAGTTATAAATTCATCAATTCAAAATTATACTCTTAAATTACTACCCAAACATCCCTACATGCATATACAGGCAATACCCTCTCCCCCACCGTACCTTAAGCGAAGCTTGATCACAGCAAGGAAGTCCTTTCTTGAATTCTTAGCGTTCACTCCACAACAGCTCTCTCTTGAGACTTTGTTTCTCCCCTCCTTAGCGTTTCGCTTACTGACGAATGATACGGAAAAGGATTAGGGTGCTCTGTTACCCCTCCTTACAGAAATACTAATTGGGCTTGGGCCCACTCTCACTCCCTTATTCTATTTTCAATTAAAAGTACCTTTACGGAACAAAACTAATAATAATGACACTCCTATTATTTATTTCCCATTAAATTAATTATTTTCTTAATTAATCTCTTTAATTTAATTAATATTTATCCTAATAAAATTTAGGATGTTACACTAAGATTAGCTAGGGCTAGGCCTACACTAATGTCAGCCAAGGCTACATTAGTTGGGGCTGGCCTACGCTAATTAGCGTGGACGCTAAGTAGAAGCCAAGAAAAAGTTAAAATGGCCGATGCTAAATGTAGCATATGGTAGGCGAACGCTACATTAGTGTAGGCCAGCTTACGCTAGCTTTAGCTGGGGCTAGCCTATGCGCTAATATCAGCCAATGCTACATTAGCTTGGGCTGACCTACGCTAAGATTCGCTAGGGCTAGGCCTACACTAATGCCAGCCAAGGCTACATTAGCTGGGGTTGGCCTACGCTAATCAATTGATTTTTTTAAGTAACCTTATTATTTTATTAAACCATTAATTTATAAAATTTATTACATAAAACCTGCCAATGCTTTTAAACACATAAGACAACAAACAATCCATAATAAAATAATTAATTAACTAACATGAAAGAAATACATAATCACTCATGATAGTAAACTAAAACATAATATAAAATATATAATGTCTCATCAAAGGATGTAATATAACATAAGTCTCAGTATTGACTTATATTGATATTTTATCACAAAGTAACTTTATAAAGTACATTTTTTTTTATTTCAATTTAATCCCATTTCATTTGCAGTTCTAATTAACTGCTAGTGTACTAAAGTGACATTGATTAAGTGATAACTTGCAGACTAAATTGACTAAAATAAAATTTTAAATTATTTACACTATAGGTAATTATCTTGATTTTATATTTTATATTTGATTTAATTTATTTATTATATTATAATAATAATAAATTGTATTTATGGTGGGATAATCAATTGGGAAATTTTATAATATTTACCCCTTAATCTCAATTCCTAACTTCGCCCCTCGCATTCTTCCTTAATTTTTTCCAATTCATGTGTAAACACCAAAATCATGAGATTGTCCATGCAATATAGAGCCGGAAAAATGAGCTAGTTCAACTGGGTCGACCCGCAAAAGCACGCAAAAATATATGGTTTGAGCACTTATTTTTAGAAGCCTCTGAATTCTACAAAAAAAAAGAAACCTGAATAACTCTCGGGCTTTTTAGTCTAACCCGGTAAAGTCCGCTACTCACAAAAGGTAGGGTAGTCCGCAAAACCCGCAAACGAATCCGGATTACCCGTAAAAATGTAGGCCTAGAACACTTATTTATATTTTAGAAATATGAATAACTCTCAGGTTTTTTAGCCCAATCCGATAAAAACCCGCTACTCACAGTGAACCGGATTGGGTAACCCGAATTGCTAGCTCTAATGCCATATGAGATTGTCAATGCCAAATAAGAATTGATATATATGTTATGAGATTGTCACATAAGAGTGTATATGACCACACTTAGGGGGTGTTCATATCTAATCCAATCCAATGCAAACAGCATAAACCGAACTGAAAAATCGAAAATCGTAAATCGAATCAAACTGAAATCCAAGAAACTGAAAACCGCAAAAAGTGAATTTTTATTATTGGATTGGATTGATTTTCGTATCCTATGTTGAAAACTGATCCAATCCAATCCAAACCTAACTTATATATACATATATTTATTACTTATATAATAATCATATATTGATAATTGTATACATATATATTTATAAAAGTATTTATACTAATATATTTTTATGGTTTTATTATCTAATATCATGTTAATATTTCTATAAAAATATCAATTTAAAACTAGTTTTAAATTAGTTTTCATGTTTCGTGTATTCCTTTTTAATATAATTTTATATTTATTTTAATTAGTATAAGTATAAATAAAAAATGTTTACTATTATTTTATAATTTTATCACTTTTATCTAATATTTATTATCTCTTTTAAAAAATCGAAAACCAAACCAATCCAATCCAATTTAAATTGGATTGGATCGAATTTAAAAAATATATAAAAAACGATCGAATAAGGAAATAATGAAACATCAAAAATTGGATCGAATAACTTTTTACCTTAAAATCGATCAAACCAAACCATGAACACCCCTAATTAACATGCCTAAATTGTCACTTATCATACCCCAATTACCATATAGATTATGACATTTGGACATTCCGAGTGATTTTTGATGAATTAATTTATTAACTTTTCATAGGATTAAGTTACCATAGAGATCGTGACATTTGGACATGTCGAATAATTTTTTAAGGATTAATTTATTAATTTTTTTTATAGGGACTAAATTGGTCCATCCCTATTTTTTTGGGATCAAAATGAATATTAACTCTTTATAGTATAAATAAAATTCAGAGTAAAATAATTATTTTATATTAACTTATAGAAGATTTTGTTTTTACTTTAATAAAAGAAAAAAAAGTCATTGTATTTTGATCCAAATTCCCTCGCTCGGAATTTCTTGATGAACCGCAAATAGAAGATAGAACGCTGGTGGTGCAAGGATAGAGGAACCAGGTGTTGTCACCTCAAATTCATAGGTGGAATTCCCAGTCCCATTCGGTTTGCCCGTGGACAATACCAACAACCTCTGATTCATGGAGAAAGAGTGCGTATTAAATGGCGGCGCCAACATCGTCACCAACACCGAATCTGGCACAAACTGCCCATTCACCTGGATTCGCATATTGAATTTCTGAGCATACATGAGATGAGTTTGCGAAGCAGGTTCTAGAATTATCGGACGCAGAGGCGAAAACTTTGGGTCCAAATAGTTAGGAGAAAATGCCTCTAAACTCAACTCTGTTGGAAACATCACTTTAGAAAACCGGTAACGTTCGTGAGGATTACTGCCACCTACAAGTACCCGACCATCACGAAGCAAGACAGCTGTCGAGTGATACATCCTAGGGATTTTGGTAGAAGAATTTTGCAACTCGAACCGTGACCCAACCGGACCATTCGTTTTATAAACGAACGGTTCAAGAACCGGGTCCATCGCGTTTTCCCACCCAGCCGTTCCTAAACCCGCTCCATTAATGAGCAAAACGTCGCCGTTCGGGAGCATCACCATGTCGTTCATGACCCTACCTTTTCGCATGGTCTCCACAATCCAATTCGGGTTCGGGTCGGTAATTTTGATCCGAGCGCACGTATTCAACGCTTTGAATAAAACACCCTTGCGCACTACCTCAAATGCCCCTCTAGGAGCTCCACCGCAAATCAAAACCTCAGCTTCCACGTTCTGCGCTTGCAAATTCCTCAAAGGTAACAACACCGCTGAACCTGTACTAGGATAGCACCTAGGATCCCCACCTGGTATCGCAGGGTACGTTCTCACCACGCTGTTGTTCTTGTAATTGAACAATATTGCACGGTTGTTCGCGAAGATGAAGAGGTTTCCATCCACATTCAGAAAAACAAACGGATAAAGGTTGTTCTCTGCTTCTTTATCGTAAGTCTGAATTAGGAACGGTAAGGCGTATGCTTTATCTGCAGTACTTGTCTTTGGATAAAACTCGTAATTGAATTGCCTTCTGCCTCCGATTATTATCTGCCGTCCATCTGGCAAGATATGATTGGTCGAATACCATCTTTTAACGGCGAGGCTATTGTTGATTTCTTGCCAGTCACAATTTGGGCATGGGTTGAAGGTCCTCACCGTACGCTCTCCGTCGTTGAAGCCGCCGGTTTGGATGAGGGTTCCGTCGGCCACCGCGGAGCCGGAGGAGCACCAGACGTCGGTTTGGACGAAGAGAGCACGGAAAGTGTTGGATGCGACGTCGTATTCGACGGAGTGAGCGGTGCAGTCTATTTTGACAATCCTTTCATTGGGGTCATGACGGCACCTACCGTCGGGTAAGGTTAAGTTGGATAAGCCAAAGTCAGTGCGGTCGTAAATGACGACACGGTCGTTGTGCATTAACTGCATGTGCATGGCTACAATGCCGATGCTTTTTTGCAGGAGCTGCCACTGTCCGTTGGCGGTAACCGTGGCTACGAGAAAGTGAAAGAGGAGGGAAGGTAGCAACAGCAACAGAAATAGAAGATGGGTAGTCATACTCATATAGTTGAAGTTGCTAGCTGCTTAATTTCTAGGACTAGTGTGTGTGTGTGTGTGGGGGGGGAAGTTGCAGGGCGTGCAGCTATTGCAATGGGCGTTGCAGGGTATGGGCGACTTTAAATACTTGTGTCGTCAGGCTTGCGTCAGTTGTGACCGAAAGGAACAAGTTCATTAATTATTCATATGTATTTGGTTGAATGAAAACCCTAAGTTACTGATTTCAATAGTTTTAAATGGGAGATGCATTTGCTAGCTGAAGGTAAAAATGAAAGAGTGCAATCCATCAAAATGTTTTAAATAAATATACATGATTCATGCATAATGTGAAATCAATTGTGAGTGATGTGTACAATGAAAGTGGTTATTTTGATACTCATGCATGCACTGCACTCCTGAATCCAGCAAAATTAGGAGATGAAATGAGCATTAAATTAGGAATAGTCACGTCAGCCATGGTTGCTTGCTAATTAGTATAACGTTTGCCCTTGCGTTTTCCATTCTGACTAATGAAGAGATATATTTAAACCACGCGGCCATTTATTGTTTTATGATGCAATCAGTTTTGAAGCTTGTAATTTAAATAGAAAATCACTTCTATTTAAACATGCATTGTAATTTCACTACAACAGATTTTACATAAGTAAATAGACCTTTGGATTGCGGTATACATGGTAATTTCATGGTTTTAGGGATTTATTCAATGACCACATTGTGTATAATTTATTTTTCATCATTGATTTTAGATCAATTTTATCTTACTATAACTAAATCATCACTGAATTAAGAGTTTTCTCCTTGAGTTATTAGTCCATATCAAATTATATTGTGTTGTTTCAAATTAAACAAGAATTGTCTTTCCAATTTTTGTTGGTCTAAGTGCCAAAAAGCATGACTGTCTTTGTTCTTTGAGCAATGTCTTTAAGTTTTAACTTTTTTTTAATGGAAAAAATAGGTGTGGAAAGAGTATATTTATCATCTTTAATTTAATGAGTCTAATTATTTTACTTGGATTACTTGGGGTCTAATGTGTCTTCCACATACAATTAAAAAATCTAGGACCAAAAAATAAGAATTCTTATCAATTGGGCTTTTCACAAGAATATTTTTCCATTGCAAAATCAAGACTTACACATTGTTTGTTTGGCATAAAAGTCTGAAGAAGGAAAATCAGGGAATGGAAATTAAAGAGATCATAAGTTACTTTAATTTTCTCTTGTTTGGATAAAGCAGAAAATAGAGAGATAAAAAATAGTAACATAAAAGAGATACCCGAATTAATGTAAATGCACTATATAAAAGCGTCTCATGTTTTTTTTTTTTTAAAAAAAAACACAAAATGAGTGGATGAATACGTAGGAGACTAGGAGTACTGGATTCATGTGTTGCTACTGCTAGTAGCTCCATAGGTTCCTAGTCCTTATTCTTGAACGAAACTAAGGCCCGTGAATCAAATGCGAGAACCAATATTATGACCTGTGATATATACACTATCTGCCATAAAAGGCCACAACCCTATACGCCCACTATATATTTGTTGAGGCCAGTGACTGTGATCCAAGATCAATCTTATCAACGTGCCATTTCAGACAGTCCTTATGCAGTGTGCATCCAATCATTTTGTTCAGTTTTTAAACTTCAATTTTCCCGTGGTTGAATTGTTGATAATTATTTTGCAAGAGCTTTTTTATTAAAAAAAAAAAAACTAGATGTACCAAAAAAACTTCTCAAGTGTCTAAAAAAAATCTCAAGAATTCTATATAAAGAAGTTTATATAATTTGTAAACATAGGAGAGAGGAATGAGATAGTAAAGAAATGAGAAATATATGGCAGGCAATATGATTGAGAAGTAAGAAAAAGATAAAAAAAATTGTATCATTTATAGGTGAATGAATATATATTTTAGAAATTGCAATGTCCCAAAATCACTTCATTTGAAATTTATTTTCCTAAAATGAATTTAAATCTATAAATATGTTCAGTAATATTCAAACTTATAAATAACTAACAAATTAACCCATGTAATACACTAGTAAAGACCATGCAATACACAAGTAAATGTGTATTTTTATATAATTAAAATTAAATTACGATAAATTAATATTTAAAAAATTAAAAAAAGAATTAAATTAATTTTAGGTGATTGTTCAATTTTAAAATAATGAATTATATTTTATTATTAAAATATAATTTACATCATTATTTGATTATAAATTATAATTAAATAAATTAAAATCATAACAATAAAAATATAGATTGATATTAAAAATAAGGATTAGAATAGAAAATAATTAAATAAGATTTTAAAATTTAATAAATTTAAAAACAAGAATTAACTTTTATTAGTATTTAAAAATTAAAATAGAATTCAATAAGGATTATCATTTACTAGTAATAAAAAAATCAAATTTCAAATAATTTTAATTTAGAGAACTTTGATTTATGAAGAATCTCACTCTCATACTGTTTGGAGTTCACCAGAAAAAGAGAGAAGAGAAAATATTGTTAAAAGTAATTGAGAGAAAGTAAGGTGAGTGAGTATGTTACTGTCAAAGACAAAGTTTCAAAATATGTTATAATATCTTAAATTGATCTAAGAGAAATATTAACAAGTACTGTGAGAAACAAAAATATTTAATTGAAACATATATAGAATTTAATATTATAATAAAAACCTTTTTATTTTTTTTTGTAATGAAAAACCTTTTTATTTGTTGATGTCTTTATACTGCCCAACAATTTAAAGGATAAGAAATGCAATTTTGATTTTTTTTCACAATGATCTATTTTCTTACATTTCATTCAATAACTTATTTTTTTCATCATATCACTTTTATCATTCAATACCTTTTTTTTTTTCCTTTCACTCCAATTTTGAAGCATAAACCAATTAACTATTATTATGAACTTTGTAGTGGGTGTTTGGAAGAATTTATTTACAACTTCAACTTAATTAATTGGATGTTGAGTCATACCTTAGTTGATGCAATCTCGAGCATTCGTACACACCATTGGGAGGCACTGTTTGCATATTTTGTCCTTTTTCTTATTTTTTTTTGTCATTTTTTTAAATAGTTTTTATTTGTTTTTTAATATATTTATTATTATTTATTTATTTATTTTATTAAATAAAAATATAGACCAAGAAATACAATAAATATGTGTTTTTTCGAATGGTTGACATGAGTTTCTTATCATCATTACTCTATCTTGATGTTAATAACCAAATATACTATTCCATTCACCGTTTTTGTGTACACAATTAACAGAAATTCAATTAACCGCCAATGTATACGTCATTAACCTCATTTAAAAATCTATTCATCGTTTCTGGACACATAAATGACATAATTAACCTCATGTTAACAGGAGTTGCAATTAACCTCACAAAATCAATTAACCAAAAATCATATTCTGTTAACCACAAATGAATACACAATTAACCTCATTTTTAAATATGTTCACCGTTTCTAGACACATAATTAACCTCGTGTTAACAGGAGTTGCAAATAACCTCACAAAATCAATTTAGCAAAAATCCTATTCTGTTAAACGCAAATGGATACACCATTAACCTCATTTTTTAATATGTTCACCGCTTCTGGACACATAATTAACTTGGTGTTAATATGAACGATTAACACAAATTTTATGTGATTATTTATTGTATTTCTTGATCAATATTTTTATTTAATTGGATAAATAAATAAAATGAAATATAATAATAAAATAAATAAATAAATAAAAACTCTTTTAAAAAAAGGGGTGCAAAAAAAAATACACAAAAAAGGGGAAAACTGCAACAGTGCCCCCAGTGGTGTACGAATGCGGGAGGCACAGTATTATATACGTTTAACATTTTCCTAGTTGATGTGTCTTATTATTAATTGTGTTAAGGGGCGTTTTTTATTACGTTATGTTTTTTTTTTTCTATTTGAATTCTATAATGTGATGTGTAATGAACTTTTCTGCGTATAATTGAATTATCAATTTTATATTCTAGAGATTATATAGGTAAATAGATATTGGTGAATTTTTTTATTTTTATAATCATGATTTTATGATATACTTTTTTTTTATTTCTTCAGTATATTTTTAATATTTTTTAAAATACATAATTGTTTATAAGTGCTTATACAATGATGCGTCCAAACACTTCATTTTTATATAACTTCTTTTAAATTTATACATTCAAACACAAATAATTTATTGAATTTAAGAGCTTATTTGGACCCAAATACCCTGGCTTGGAATTTCCTGGTGGACCACGAACAGTATATAGAACCCAGGTGGTGCAAGGATAGCTGAACCGGGTGTGGTCACCTCAACTTCATACCTTGATACCCCAATGTTACTCAAATTGTTGGGTTCCAGCACCAATAGCCTCTGATTCATGGAGAAGGAGTGCGTGTTAAAAGGTGGCGCCAGCATTGTCACCAACACCGATTTTTTATCTAATGCTGCTGCCACCTTGAATTGAAGCTTCAACCTCTGAGCGTACTTGATTTGGGTTTGGGATTGGGGAGCAGGAGACACTATTGTGGGACGCACATTAGAGAATCCAGGCTCCAGATACGAAGGAGAAAACGCTTCCATCCTCAGTTCCGTTGGGAAAGACACATTCGTGAATTTGTAATACACATTAGGATTACTCCCACCAACAAGGACCCTCCCATCTCGAAGTAAAACAGCAGTGGAATGATACATCCTGGGGATGCTGGACGGGCTTTGCAGCCCAAACCGAGACCCAACCGGCCCATTCGGTTTATAAAGAAACGGGCTCAACACCGGGTTTCGAGCCGTTTCCCACCCGCCAGTTCCCGCTGCCGCTCCGTTTATGATCAAAACGTTGCCGTTTGGGAGTATGATCATGTCACCCATGGTTCTACCACTTGGCATGGTCTCCATGGCCCACTGTGGGTTCGGGTCGGTTATTTTGATCCGAGCGCAAGTTTTCAAGGCTCCGATAAACTCACCATGGATGACCTTCCGGTAAGACCCTGTCGGTGCTCCACCACAAACCAACACCTCAGCTTCCAGAGAAGGTGCTTGTAAATTCCTTAAAGGCAGCAAAACCGCGGAACCTGTACTAGGATAACACCTGGGATCTCCACCTGGTATGGAAGGGTATGTCCTCACAACACTGTTATTGTTGTAATTGAATAAGATGGCGCGATTGTTAGCGAAGATGAAGAGGTTGCCATCCACGTTAAGGAAAACAAACGGGTAAAGGTTGTTCTCCTCGCCAGGATCATTGGTCTGTACAAGGAAAGGTAAATTGTAGACATTCTTAGCGGTGGCTTCATTCTTTGGGACAAACTCGTAGTTGAATTGCCTTCTGCCTCCAATTACAATCTGCCGTCCATCTGGCAAGATATGATTGGTGGAATACCATCTTTGAACGACGAGGCTACCGTTGATTTCTTGCCAGTCACAGTTTGGGCATGGGTTGAAGATCCTGGCCGTTGTTTGTCCATCGTTATAACCGCCAGTCTGAACCAATGAACCGTTGGGAACGACCGAACCGGATGAGCACCACACATCTGTTTGAACGAACAGTGGGCGAAATGTATTGGATGCGACGTCGTATTCGACGGAGTGAGCGGTGCAGTCTGTTTTAACAATCCTCTCGTTGGGATCGTGGCGGCATCTACCGTCGGGTAAGGTTAAGTTGGATAAGCCAAAGTCAGTGCGGTCGTAAATGACGACACGGTCGTTGTGCATTAACTGCATGTGCATGGCTACAATGCCGATGCTTTTTTGCAGGAGCTGCCACTGTCCGTTGGCGGATTCCGCCGAGGCAAGGAGAATGAGAAGGAGGAAAAGGTAAAGAGTAGTCATGGGTGTGGTTTAGGAATAACTTTGCTCTGTGGAAGTTGGGGAGAGAGCTGCAATGGCATCGCTGCAGCTGCAAGTGCAACAGGCTTTAAATAATAAAAATACTTCTCCGTAAGCTGAGTGAGCGCGCGTGAGAGTGAGGCATTTCAAATGATTGTTGAAAGAATTGAACCGATATAGCTGTAGACTTCTTTGGTTTGTTTTTAATTTTCCATTTCTTGATGATTATTTTCACACATCAGTTTGTTGCTGCCAGGCTTTTGTGTGATTTACAATTAGCTTACTAAGGCAAGAAATCCATTTAACGATAAATTTATATTAAGATTTAAATGTTTTAATTTATTTCGCGTTGAATTTCTTTGCCTTTTAAAAAATTCTTAGCATGAAACGAAAATGGGTCGCAATTTGGTACCATCCGGTCAGAGAGGGTTTTGGTACCTTCTTATCATTTTTTTATTAAATAGGGGTACCAAAACTCTCTCTCAGCAAAGGGTATCCTAGAATTTCCCAAAGAAAATTGCACCGTAAAAAACTTACAAAAATGTGTGAACTAAATACCTTAAAAACATTTTGTATTAAACAAAAAATAGGTGAAATTAAAATTTTAAATTTGATATATTAAGATCAAATCTGACTTGTCTGGAGGTGTATATATGTATCGTTGCAAATGCATAGCATTAGCAATTCCCATTTTTCATTAAAATAGATATTATGTTGTGAATAATTCTAATTGTATTGTGATATACACAATGAAAATTTTAATTCCTTAAGTTATTTTGTTAAAATATTAAATTTTAACTCATTAAGATTTTTTTTAAAAGTTTTAAAGACCAAATTTTTAAATAATAATAAATAATATAATATTATTAATTATAATAATTTTTACTTTAATATCTTAAAAATTATATACTTAATTTTGGAAACGTCTAACGTCAAGTACCTCGTGGGTGCTGTACCGGTGCCTCACAGCTTTATATCCATTAGATATATTATTAAAATATTCAAGGGTCCAGATTAAATACTTGATACCTGCTGAACTGGTCATTTAATAATTTCCATTTGATCATTCCTTATTTTTTTAAAATATAAGTGATATTGCTACGTGATCTTTCATATTATTAAAATATTTGAAGTTTGAACTATGTTAATTTTTTTATTGAAATGATGTCATTTTTTTGTGGATTTTTTTTGTCAATTTTTTAATTTTTTTGTGGGACTGATTTTTTTTTTTAGATTTTCTTTTGGTTTTTTTTGTCGATCTTTTTTTGTCAAATCAATACCAATTTTTTGTCAATTTTTTTTCTTGAACCAATGCCATTTTTTTTGTCAAATTTTTTGTCGAACTAATACAATTTTTATTGATCCATTAACGTATTAGTGATTGAGCCTTGGTTTTCATGTATCAATCAATTTGAACTTATACTTTTGTGATTATATTTTATTTTTAATGGGATAATGATACGTTTGAGTTATGTAAAGCCACATGACTAAAATTTATTAAATTGCAATACAGTAAAATTTGTGCCTCATTTAAAAAATAATAAAAGTTAGTTCCTTGTGGACAGAAAAATATTTTAAGTTTTTATTTTAGTAAAAGAAAAATGTTACATTAAATAAAAATCACATTTAAATGAAAACAAATATGAAAAAAAAAATCATTTTTGGCTCTCCTAATTTGTGAGGATGGTTTGGGATGCCCACAAATAAAGTTTGTTTAATTTTTGAACAAAAAATGTAAGTATAGTGTGTAACATCCCGCTAATTAAGACCTTAATTCATAGGAGATTTATAACATAAAGTGGAATGAAGAAAAGATTAGGCACAAAAAAGCTTATAGGGGTAAAAATAAAGTTTTCAGTCATCAGGTAATTCGCTCAAGGGAATTATGCAGCAAAAACTGCACAAGTTCGTTTTGCAATTTCTGCTTAAGCGAGTAGCGATTCGCTCAAGCGAAAAACAGGGGAAATTAGAGTGCTCTTTGGACGAAATTCGCTCAAGCGAATTTCAAGGGGAAACGTGAATTCATCAAATTCGCTCAAGCGAATTAAATTCGCTCAAGCGAATTAGTCAGTTACTACACTTTTAAAATACGAGTCCAGTCAGTTTCACTCAGTTTCTATTCCATTCCTTCGCATTTTTAGAGAGAAAGAGAGGTTCTAGTGAGAGAACATCCCAGCAAGGATAAAGGACGACTCCTACGCTTCAAGAACGAATCTTTCTTCAATCTTTCCTCCTTCAACGCTACCTACTCTCCGTTCTTTCTCCGTTTTCTCGACTCTCAGGTGGGTGTGACTCTCACTTGTTTGTCTTGATTGTTCTCACAACATGTTCCCCCTTTCTTTTTTCCCTTTTCTTTCATGGAATGATGATATATGTATGGTATGAGTATAGGAATTATGAATGCAGTGATAATTGTTTGTATTGAGTTGCCCAAAACCATAGGATAGATGACCTGGATGATTATGTATGATGAATTTTGATTATGTTATTCTGAAATCATGGGCCTTTGGCCATCACAGCCATATAATTATGAATTTAAGATATCACAGGGCTTATAGCCATCGCAGAGCCTCCGGGCTATCACAGGGTCATTGACCGTCACAGGCCTTCGGGCAATTTAATTAAGAAAGACGGGGTAACCACATCGAACTCATGGCCAAGAGGGAGATGGGGTCCCCAATCACAGAATGAAATTTAAACATTATTTAAGACTTAATCATAGGTAGCCCTGGACGACGGTCCTTGGTTACACGACCGAGCACTCATCACAGTCACGTTACAGAGAAAAGACCCCGGGTGTCGGGTAACAACACCTCACAATCATGCATTGCATCATAATCATTGATTTCCAATATGTTCAGTTATGTTTAATTGTCTCCATTATGTTTCTTGAATTAATATGTATGCTATGGTGATTCTTGGTTGTTTTCCCCCACACTGCACACACTTGTTACGCTCACTGGGACTTTGGTCTCACCCCATTCCATGGGAACAATATTTCAGTGGTGCAGGATACTGATCAGGATTATGACGAACAATAGATGACACGTGGAGGATAGTAGTTTAGTGTTTACATACTTTGATGTATTCCATGTTGATTAGTACGACTTTAGGAATTATTATGTTAGTTTAATACCCTGCACTAGAGCCTTTATGGCGACCTTATATTGGTATTTTCTTTGAGTTATGTATGTATTGTTTGGAGCTTTAGTAATGGTTGGGTTACTCAAGCGAATGTGTTGTATACCGATACGTAAAATTAACGAATGAATTTCACGAGTTTGGAAATAGTGCTTCCAACAGGAATTATTTCTGAATTTAGAAATTAGGACGTTACATAGTGAATTTTTTAATGAAAAATATTTTTAATTCAATTAAAAATCATCTTAATACTATAAAATTTTGTAAAACTCATTTCTGGCTTCTATAATGTGTGGGTAATGATGTGGGATGCCCAAAATTTTAATTTAATGAATTTTGGATAAAATATAAATTTTTAGGAAATTTATTAATTAAAAATGTTGTTAATTAAATTTAAAATCACTTTGTAACAAAAAACTATTTAAAAAAAATCAGTTTTTGTCCCATAATACGTGGGGATGGTGTGAGATGCCCAAAAATTAAATTTGGTTAGTTTTGTAAAAAAAATGAAATTTTAGTGATTTTTTAATGAAATAATGTTGTTTATTCAATTAAAAATTACCTTTTCACCGAAAAATATTTCAAAAATCATTTTTGTGTCCTCAGGTGTGTGACTTACATTATCAAAATAATCTTTAAAAATTAGTTTTGGGTTGTATAATTCGTGGGAAATAGTTTGGGATTACCAAAATTTAAATTTTGTTAATTATGGACAAAAGGTGTATTTCTAATGTAATTTTTAATGAAAAAATGTTTTAATTCAAATAAAAATAATTTTTATACCAACAAAACTTGTAAAATTATTTTTGGGTCTTATAATTCATGGCAAAAGATGTGGGATGCCCAAAATTAAAGGTTTATTAACTTTGGACAAGAAAATATTTTTAATGTATTGTTTTTTAGAAAATATTGTTAATTCAATTAAAAATTAATTTTATAGTAGAAAGTTTTGTAAAATTTATTTGTGGGTCTGTAATACGTGGGAGAATTGTATGAAATTCCTAGAATTGAATTTGGTGAATTTTGGTTAAAAACGTATTTTTAGTGAATATTTTAATAAAAATATTTTCATTTGAAAAAAGTAGGGTTTTGTTTTTTGTGAAAAAATTCACATTTTTATTTGAATACTTTGTTTAATATTTTTAGTGAATTTAAATGGTTTTAGTGAATGATTTGGCTTTCACAAAATAATACCCTACTTTTCTACAATAATAGATGTCCTTAATTGTAATTTTAACTTTTAACATTAACAGGTGATTTGACCTACTATACCAGGTAAAAAAACTGGCATATTGATACACCACCCATACACTACTTCACCGTAGAAGAACCCTTAATTCTTTGTTTATTTAAAGATTTAAATTTTTTTTAATTGAAATAAAGATTTAGATATTCACCTATTTAAGAATAAATTGTTAGTAATTTTTTCTTTAAAAAATTATCATAAACCCACAATTACAAAAGTTTGAACTATTAGGTGAATGACTTTATATAATGGATAATGATAGGTAGACACTCTAGCCATGGGTGTCTACACCTAAAATTAGAAAAGAAGATAAGAAAGATAGTGATAAATGTTATAGATGATGTGTTTGTGACAAGAAGAAATAGATTAAGAGATATAAAAAATGTTAAATGAGTTTTTAAAAGAAATGAGTATCTACACGCACACACACATATTATTGTTGTTATATAATATTTTCAACATATTCTCTCACTCAATAACCATTTGAGCTCATGTACAACAAAGCCCATTGTGTCATTGAGACTTTGAAATTATACTAAAAAACTATCCAATGAATAAACTATTGGGTGAAAATATTTTAACGACTTTATATTATATTTTCAATGATTAGATAATAATAAGTTTTTAACTAAAATTTATATCATAGCAAATATTTGAAAATTTTAAATAATACCTTAAAAGCATTCTATATTAAGCATTGACCACAATCGCGTGGATCTATTGGAAATGGAGTTGCTTCATCTTAACCAATAATTTTGAATATCCCTCCTCCTATTCAAAATAAGAATAGTAAAAAGAATATGTTTAAAATTTGAATAATATATATTTTAATTTCAAAATATCAAATTTATAGAATATCAAGAGAGATTTGAGGAAAGCCTTAATAATCTTAGTGTCAGAGATTCAGAGACATACTCAAAGAAAAATAGCGAGAGAATATAAAAAGTTATCACTCTAAAAAATGACTGCTCAAATTTATAATACAATAGTAGAGTCACTACGCCAATTTTAGGATATTAGAGCACTATCTTTATGGCGCTCTCGTGTTAGTTAGCGTCTGAAATGATCGTTTTAAAATCAGGGCGCTCCAAAATTTGGGCGGGAGCGCCCTTATAGGTAAAATACAAGGCGCTTCATCTGCGCGCCCTCGTTCCCATGGTATTTTTTTATTTCCATGCAATAGAGGGCGCTCCCTGGAGCGCCCTCCTTTATTTTTTAATTTTTTATGTTTCTGGTGGAAATTTATTTATTTTTCCCCTGAAATAGAGGGCGCTCCAGGGAGCGCCCTCCTTTATTTTTTATTTATTTTTACAGGGCGCTCCCTGGGAGCGCCCTCGTTTCTGGTGGATTTTTTTTATTTTTTTATTTTTTTCCCTACAATAGAGGGCGCTCACTGGAGCGCCCTCCTTTATTTTTCTGATAAATTTTACAGGGCGCTCCTTGGAGCGCCCTCGTTCCCAGCATGGATTTTTTTTAATTCTCTGTAATAGAGGGCGCTCCCAGGAGCGCCCTCCTTTATTTTTTTTAATCTTTTCAGGGCGCTCCATTGGAGCGCCCTCCTTGATGCTTAAAAATGCACTGCACGATATTATTTTCACTTTCGTTCATCCCGCGTCCCTTCTCCCTCGTTGTCTTCGTTCTCCTCCGTCCCTTCTCCTCCGTGCCCAAGCTTCTTCCTCCTTCCCTTCTCCTCCGTCCCTTCTCCTCCGTGCCCAAGCTTGTTCCTCCTTCCCTTCTCCTCCGTCCCTTCTTCGTGAGCGAGGTTCTTCATACGTGCCTTCTCCTCCGTCTTCGTCGTCTTCGTCCGTGAAGGAGTTTGGAAGAGCTTCTCCTTCCCTTCTTCCTCCGCGACGCAACTGTGAGCAAGGTTCTCCTTCCCCTCTCCTCTCTCCTTCGCCGCGGCGCGGCGCGACGCGACGCTCTCCTTCCCCTTTTCTCTCTTAGTCCGCGACGGCTACTAGGGTAAGGAACTCCAACATTGACATTTTTTGCTATCTGCACCACTTTTTGTTGATGTTGCACATTTTTTTGCTACCTGCACCCCTTGTTTTGCTATCTGAACTGTTTATGTGTTGTTAAGGTTAGATAACATTGAACATTAGTATTATAGTTTATAATGATTTGATGTTAGGGATATAGTTTATAATGATTTAGGTGTTAAGTATATAGGTTGTCATATATTACATTAGATTTTGAAATGTTTTTTAAATATATATTACTCATATTGATCTCTTTTGGACTGGTAGCTGGTGGTTTAGAGTTAAAATTGTTTTTTCATAAATTTGGGAATGTTAAAGAAATAGATGAAATGCTGCTCAAATTTTTAGTACTACTAATTTTTATTGATTACTAGTAAATTTTATGACTTGACTTTTTTTTTTTTCAGGTATTGGTTCCTAACTGCTTATAATTCAACACTGCTTATTGGTGTTTGACTTTAATCAGGTATATCCTTTATCTTTCAACTATAATTATTAGGTTATTTGTATGTACATGCATTAACCTTAGTTTCCTGTTTAAGAAGAAATTGTATATTATGGCTGACATAATATACAATTTATTCTTAAATTGTCCATGTTTGGACAGTCTAGATTTGTAAATTCGTATTAAAGATATTACTTTATGATTTGTATGTTTTTGGTCTATGATTTATTTCAGTACGTTTTTCCTCTTGTTCTCCGAGTTCATGCATATATAATCTATGTGAAATAAAACCCATAGGTTGTGTTGTGTGTGCTTGGAGAACCAAGGGGAAATGCTGCTGAAATTTTCATAGACTAGGAACAATAGTTAAAATAATATGATACGAATTTGACAAATCTAGATAGGATAGGAACCTCAACCTTTGTTAGTTAGTATGTTATAGGTGTTAATTAGGCATGTACTTAGTCATTATATCTAAAGAATGTCATATATACTTTTGGAGTTAATTATTAATGATTTCATGTTATGTTGATAGAATATGGATCGTTCTTGGATGTTTGCAAACCGTCTGACAAGCCATTGTACAACGGGTGCACCAAGTATACAAGGTTGTCAGCTGTGTTGAAGTTGTATAATTTAAAAGTAACAAATGGTTGGTCTGACAAGAGTTTCACAGAGTTACTCACCTTGTTGAAGGAGATGTTACCAGAGGACAATGTGCTACCTAACAGAACATATGAGGCAAAGAAGATGTTAAGTTCTATTGGGATGAGCTATGAGAAGATACATGCTTGTCCCAATGATTGCATTTTGTTCAGAAATGAGCATGCGTCATTAAGTGTGTGTCCTAAATGCAATTTGCCTCGTTATAAGAAAGAGACTACACCAGCAAAGGTGGTTTGGTATTTTCCCATAATACCAAGGTTTCGAAGGATGTATCGTAGTGTCATTGATGCAAGGAACTTAACTTGGCATGCAAATGAACGAATCAAGGATGGCATGTTGAGACATCCCGCTGATTCTCCGCAGTGGAGGAGGACTGATGATGAGTACCCCCCCTTTTGGCGAGGAACCAAGAAATCTTCGCATTGCTTTATCAACAGATGAAATGAATCCGCATGGTATCCAATCTAGTAGTCATAGCACATGGCCGGTGGTATTGATAATATATAATCTACCTCCATGGCTGTGTATGAAGCGGAAATACATGATGTTATCTATGTTGATATCGGGACCCAGACAACTGGGTAATGATATAGATGTGTACTTGGCACCATTGATTGAAGACTTGAGGCTATTGTGGGATACTGGAGTAGAGGTCTATGATGGCTACAAAGAAGAATCTTTTCAGTTGAGGGCGATGTTGTTTGGAACGATAAATGATTTCCCTGCATATGGTAATTTGTCTGGCTATAGTGTAAAGGGTCAGTGTGCCTGTCCTGTTTGTGAAGAAAATACTACTTGGATGCGCTTGACTCATTGTAAGAAGAATGTATTCATGGGTCATCGTAAGTTTTTACCTTTATCCCATCGTTATAGGGGATGGAAGAAATCATTCAATGGCAACACCGAAGAGGGTAGGGCTCCTTCTCCATTGATTGGTGAGCAGTTGTGGGAAAAGGTGGGTAACTTGACCAACAACTTCGGCAAACCTTTTGTCGCACAACTCATTACTGGAGGTTGGAAAAAGAAGTCCATTTTTTTGAGTTGCCATATTGGAAGACATTGTTTGTTAGACATTTCCTTGATGTGATGCATATAGAGAAAAATGTGTGCGAGAGTGTTATTGGCACGTTACTGAATGTCAAAGGAAAAACCAAGGATGGGGTAAATGCGAGATGGGACTTGTTGGCAATGGGTATAAGGAAAGAATTGGTTCTAGACAAAAGGGGATCACGTACATATCTACCCCCGGCGGCTTATACTCTAAGCTAAAAAGAAAAAGTAACTTTTTGCAAGTTTCTGCAGGGTGTCAAAGTTCCAGAGGGTTTTTCCTCTAACATTAGAAATCTAGTATCACTAAAAGAGCAAAGATTGATAGGTGTCAAGTCTCATGATGATCATGTTCTTATGGGTCATTTGCTTCCGGTTGCAATACGCTCCATTCTTCCAAATAAAGTGCGTATTACAATTACTAAACTGTGTCATTTCTTCAGAGCTATTTGTAGTAAGGTCATTGACCCTAGGAAGATGCCCATTTTGCAAAGACAAATAGTGGTGACACTGTGTGAGCTTGAAATGTATTTTCCTCCATCTTTTTTTGACATAATGATTCATCTCACAGTTCACCTGGTTCGGGAGACTGAATTGTGTGAACCAGCTTATATGAGATGGATGTACCCGGTTGAGCGATACATGAAGATATTAAAAGGGTATGTTAAGAATCGCAGTCGTCCTTAGGGTTGTATGGTTGAAAGGTACATAGTTGAAGAAGCTGTTGAGTTTTGTACAGAATACCTTAGTGGTGTCAACTCCATAGGGCTTACGGTCTCTAGACACAACAAAAGCTTACAATTAGGAGGGATTAGGGCAAGCAAAGTCATAAGCATTAAAAGAGAGAAATGGGTTCAAGCACACCTTTATGTCTTGAATAATGACGATGAGGTAGAGTCGTATGTTGAAATTCACAAGGAAATACTTCGGCACTCTAATCCTAATAGAGGAGACAATTGGATCACAAGAGAACACAATCTAAGCTTCATCACATGGTTTAAGTCTAGGATTTTTCATGACATGAACTACAATAATTCTTCAGTCTCTACTAGGCTTAAATTTTTAGCATATGGTCCGAGTTTTAATGTGATATCTTACAAGGCTTACATGATTAATGGCTACACTTTCTACACAAAGGACCAGGATGATAGAACAACGGTTCAAAATAGTGGTGTCACTTTAATTGCCCAAGTATTGAATATGTCAAGTGCAAAAGATAGAAATCCAGTTTATGCAAATATGTCCTATTTTGGGGTCATTCATCGCATATGGGAATTGGGTTATACTAACTTTCGTATGCCTGTCTTCGGTTGTAAGTGGGTCGACAATAATAGTGGTGTTCAGGTTGACAATCTTGGCTTCATGAAAGTTAATTTTAGCAAGGAGGGTTACAAAGATGAACCATTTATCGTAGCTTCCCAGGCTCAGCAAATTTTTTATGTTAGTGATCCCGCAGACAAAAATTGCTCCATTGTTCGTGAAAGGGTACCAATTACAATAAGGCAATGGAGGGACGATGATTGCAAAGGATACAAGGAAATGATTTGGGAGGACATTAAGGTATGTACTATTTCCCCTTTAGTTAATTAATAAGAATTGGAGGACATAAAGGCACGTGATTAACTCATTATCTTATTATGTTTTGTTTTATATGTAGTTCGCATTTGATGTTGAAGAACATCGTAAAAGATATATTCTTATGTTGGCTGGTAAAAGACATAGATCTTTTAGGTCCACATTAACCACTCATTTTATGCAAGATGAAGATGGCAATGTCATCCCACATCCTCCTAAGAGGTATGGGGACCTAATATCACAGGAGCAATGAGATTATTTTGTTGCCCTACGGTCACAAGAACATTTCAAGGTACTATATTCATTCATACATTGTTTTTTTAAACATTGTCAAGTTAACCAACAATTTTTCACGTTTAAATAACGACTTAAATATATTTTCCATGTGTTATTCCAGGAAATAAGTGAAAAAAAATAAGGCCAGGACTTCAAATCCTCAATACCAATATAGAGGTTCACGTAAGGGTTATGCCAGACTTGAGCAAGAAATGGTAATTATTGTCATTAACATTTTATCCCAATGTAGTACTTTTTAGTATTGATTGTGTCTCAATAATACTTTGCAGTTACAACAAGCGGGGGAAGGAACCTCTGAAGTTTCACGACATATGTTATGGAGAACCGCTAGGATTAACAAGAAAAAAGATGCGAACAATGAAGGAGTCGAAGAGGTCTTCACACAATGTGTAAGTATATAGTTACTATCATTGTGTGTTAAAGTTCATGTATTTCTTGATCATGGAGTTTATATTTTTGCCCTTATCTTATTAGGAGGAAATATTGTCTCAACCTGGTGAGAGTGGTACCTCTGATGATAGACAAGTTCTTGACCAAGTTCTGAACAAGGATGTCTATAGGGGACGTGTTCGGGGTGTGGGCTTTGGTGTATATCCCGGACAATATTATAATGCTCCTAAACCCCAACCAAATTTAGTCTCTGAAAATTATCAAGACATCCTTGCGGAATTGAGGGAAATGAAAGCCGGGTACATGAACATGCAACAACAACTTGATGAAACAAGAAGAGAGCTTCACGAAGTTAGGTCAGAACGAAGATGCAGAGATTCTAACTCTTTTACTAGACCTGGCTTGCCTGAGGTATTTTTTACTTCTTAACAGTTACATTTTTTTGGCACTAATTATCCATAAACTTGATTACTTGTGTTAATTGTATAGGGTGTATTTCAATGTATACTGTACTTGGGAGACTCGGTGTTACGAGTAGTGGGTAAGGGACAAGGATGGAATCTCCCAGGGCATGAGTTAAACAATTCCCCACTTCCAACCAACTCAATTAAGGTGATGGTTCAACTTGTTATTGAACCCCATGCGCCACTTCCATGCCCTGACGCTTACGGGGAACTGAGCACTGTTGCTGATGCATTAGGATGTTTCATCGCATGGCCATCTTCACATGTTGGATTGGATGCATTGGTATGTCTGTATTTTATTTGTGTCATTAAGTGTGCATTTTCATTCTTTCAGGTACAAATATTAATTATTCAAATTGTGGAATTTGTAGACTCCACAAACTTCCGCGGCGGGACCGCATGCGGAGACTCGTTATTCACCCCACTCAACTACGCGAAAGTCTCCCGTTGTAGAATGCCCTCGAGAGGTGGTGACTTCAAACCCTGCTGCATCTACCAGAACCTCATTGCAAACATTAGATATGTACCACTCTGAAAAGATGCAAGTAAGTGGTTCTATGATTAGTGTCACGATAGGTGCAAGCATTGTTATGCCTGAAGAAATGAATACATTGATCGATCCCAATTGTCTGCATTCGGTTTTGTACCGTGAGTGGTTGGATGCCACCGTGATCGATATCTATTGCAGGTAATTTCAACTCAAAGCATCTCATAGTTTGTTTTATCTCATTTTTTTCCAGGCTTTGACATTATGTACATTTTTTTGTATAGTCATTTATATCATTCAGCCTTAGCACCATCTTCCCGCACGGATCGATATGTTTTCATCTCTCCACAACGCACCACAACATTCAATGTGAACACCGATCAAAGTAAGTTGGTGGGAGAGGTGTTGTACAATAGACGCGGCCAAGACAAATTGTTCCTGCTTCCATACAATCATGACGGGTATGTGTAGTATATGTTTATGTCTCAATATTCTTGTTTTTTAAAAACCATTTAGTTGACATAAATTAAATTGTGGTTGTAGGCGACATTGGGTTCTTGTTGCATTTAGTCTTAGTGATTTTGGCAAGGTTTACTTTTTGGACTCTTTGCATAATCCGCCTGAACATTATAATCCCATGAAGAATATGATTATTAAGTAAGTATCCTTTGATTTACTATCACACTTACGTAATTAAGAGCTCTTATACAATTTACTTGTTATATTGCTTTAGATCTTTTAAAGAATATAGAAAGTTGGGTGGATTCCCAGAAGCACGCAATAGGATTATACCCGATCCCATATGGTACCGCATTAAGGTAATATTGATCTCTTTTGGACATTTTGTTTGTTCATTACTGCGCGCGTAAGCATTACTTACTTTTAAATTAATTATACTTGTAGTGTCCTACCCAAACCAACAATGACGATTGTAGGCTCTTCGTAATGAGTTATATGAAGGAGATCATTGATCAAAACAGACTCACAATACCTAGAGAGGTAATTATGACTTGTGATAGCAATTTACTTTTTTGAACCCCATTCACTAGTTCATATAATCAAATCAATTTTTGGCTTTTACAGTACTTTGCTCAGTTCCAAAGCTCAACCTACACAACAGAGCAGCTTGATAAGGTTTGGGAAGAATGGGCAAACCATGTAATTACCAGTTATTTGTAATTGATTTGTACATTATATGTGGGTAAGTAAACATATACATATTGTTAAAATGTTGAACAAAGTTGTATATTAATGACTTAACTGACGGGTTCAGCAGAGTAGATATGATCACTATTCTTTTTGCAACTTGGAGAAGAGGCCTGTTTGTAGTTTGTGCACCTTTTCATTATAAATTCCTGACTGGTTATCACTATTTGACTTATGAATTCTGGTTGCTGGTATGGTTTTGTACAGCTGTTTGATAAATTGGGGAATGTTGAATAAACAGAGCAAACTATGCCAATTTTTTTTTAGTTTAGAAGCCTTATAGTTGTTAAGCATATATATGAGATGCATGTTTATTTACCAACTGAGTTGATTCTTGTGAGATGTCATGTGTTTTGGTTATTTCTATATAGTTGTATAGGTACTTCATACTTTCACCACTTATATCTTGCATAGGAAACTATTCATATTATGACAAGTTTGAATTCTTATTTCAAGTAGATATGTGTGTTATTTACTAAGTGTTGTTCATAGTATGACTAAGTGTTTGAATTTTAAGGAATTAATATGCATGATTTTGGATTAAGCCATTGGGATCAGACTGAAATAAATATGCAGGTTAAAGTAGATTAAAAAAACAAAAAATTGAAAAAAAAAGAAAGGAGGGCGCTCCTTGGAGCACCCTTGCTGTAAAACAAAAATTGAAAAAAAAATTAAAAAACGAAAAGAGGTCGCTCCGTGGAGCGCCCTTGTTTTAAAGAACCCGGGCGCTTCCTTGGAGCGCCCTCCATAAGTACGTCTTGTGCTTATGGAGGGCGCTCCAGTGTGCGCCCTTTAAGGCCGCACGGGAGTGCCCTCTTTTTGCTTCTGTCAGGGCGCTTCGATGAGCGTCCTCGTTTTATTGACCAAATAAGAGCAGATTCTATTAGTGCGCACGAGAGGCGCCCTTTAAGGCTGCACGGGAGCGCCCTCTAAGGCCTTTTTTGGCATAGTGAGTATGTAAAGAAGTTTCGCTACTTTTAATTTCATGTCTTTCATTTGGCGAAGAGGTTTCACCACCTTTTTATTCTTCCATAATCTACTAGCGAAGAGGTTCTACCACCCTTGTAATCATTTAATTTGCATTCTTTTAGCAAAGAGGTTTTGTCATCCCTTTAACATTTTGTAATATGTTGGTGAAGAGGTTTTTGTCACATGTCTAATCTACATTATATTTGTGATGAAGTTTTGCCACCCTTTAACATAATAATAATAATAATAATAATAATAATAATAATAATAATAATAATAATATTAATTTGTTGGCAAAGAGGTTACACCACCTTTAAATTTTCTACATTTTTGTTTGTGAATAGCCTAATTGCATGCTTATTGACAGGGAGGATTCACCATATTCCTGGTTTAATTTTCCGTTCTACAAGTACGTTCCATCACATTGTATCTTAATATTCTTCTAGCGAGGAAATTCCACCAAATTACATGTTTATTTTCCAGTTCAATGAGGAGGTTTTGTTACATTGCATCCTACTTTTCTTTTGGAAAGTTGGTTCCACCAAAGTACATGCTTATTTTTCCCCTTTGATGAGAATGTACTATCACTTGTGTTAATGCAAGGTTTCTCAAGGTAGAGAGGAAATTGAGAGTGAATGAGAGAAAGAAAGTAAGAATACTAGTTGTATTCTACATTTTCAGATTTATGTTTTTATACAAAAACAAGTCCCATAACAGATAGGACTAACTAAAACAAAGTCAAAACATAATTGCTAACTAACTTCCAACTAACACAACTAATTAACAACTTTCCCTAATCTGAATTACTCTTAACACACTCCTTTATTTCAGATTACTCAGAGACATGATCTTTAGCTTCTCTCTTAGAGTCTTAAACCTTTCAACCTTCAATGGTTTTGTCAGCAGATCCACAATATGATTTTCAGTGTTGCAGTACTCCAGCTCTAGGTTCCCCTTGTTCACATGATCTCTCAGGAAATGAAATCTGGTTTCAATGTGTTTACTTCTGCCATGTACAATCGGATGCTTTGCTAAGTTGATGGCAGATATATTGTCAATTCTTAGCTTCACTGGTCTTGTCATTCCCAGCTTCATCTCTTCCAATAAAGAGCTAAGCCATAGTGCTTGACAGGCTCCAAAAGATGCAGTTATGTACTCAACCTCGCATGATGATAATGCAACAACATCTTGCTTATTAGAACACCAAGAAATTGGTGTTTCACAGCACAGAAACACATATCCTAAATTGCTTTTCCTTTCCTCCTTATCTCCACACCAATCAGAGTCAGTGTAACCAAGCACAGTAGGTTCTTTGCAGTGAAGACTGTTTAGAAACAGCAAGCCATAGTCGGTTGTGCCTTTAACATACCTCAGGATCCTCTTAGCAGCTGCATAATGTGAAACTCTAGGCTTGTTCATGAACCTGATTATCAATCCAACACCAAAGGACAAATATGGTCTGGTGTTACAAAGAAACCTTAGTGATCCCACTATCTGTCTATATCTTGTCTCATCAACCAGCTCCTCATGCTCATCCACAATCGGTTTTGTGCCAGGTTCTACAGGGGTTGCTGCTGAGTTGCATTCCAGCATGTTAAACTTCTTTAATACTTCAGTGGCATACTTCCTCTGATGTACCAGAATTCCTTTTGCAGTTGAGGTGAATTCCATCCCCAAAAAATAGGTCAGCTTCCCCAAATTAGTCATCTCAAATTCTGCCATCATGCATGTTTTGAACACCATGATTTCTGTCTCACTACTGCCTGTAATCAGTAAATCATCAACATATAAGCACACTAGGAGTAAGTCAGTTTTGGAGGAGGCCCTTTTGTACACTCCATGTTCACTGGTACACTTAATAAAATTCAGTTGCTGTAAGCTGGCATCAATTCTTTTGTTCCATGCCCGTGGAGCTTGTCTTAGCCCATATAGGGCTTTCTTCAGTTTGTAGACTTTCTCCTCCTGCCCTTTAACCTCAAATCCTTGTGGCTGACATACAAACACCTCTTCATCCAAGGGTCAATTCAGGAATGCTGATTTTACATCTAAGTGATGCATAGGCCATTCTTTGTAGCTTGCAATAGCAGTAACAAGTCTTATAGTTTCAAGTCTTGCAACTGGTGCAAACACTTCCTGAAAATCAATTCCAGCCTTCTGCAAGAAACCTTTTGCAACCAGTTTGGCCTTATACTTGGCCACAGTCCCATCAGGCTTTCTCTTGATTTTATAGATCCATTTCACAGCTATTGGCTTCTTCTGCTGAGCTCCTGAAACCAATTCCCAGGTTTCATTTTTTCAATTGATTTTAGCTCCTCCTTCATTGCTGCTAGCCACCTATCATCATTGATTGCTTCCTCAAATGTTACAGGTTCTGAATCTATAAACAATGCCAAATGCACTAGATCTCCTTCAGCTGTTATGGCAGAGACAGGTAAGACTTTATAATCATTCAATCTGTGAGGCAATTTTCTATTCCTTTGAGGTCTTTGAGTCTAAGTTACCCCAGTAGAATCTGAGTTATCTCCTTGGGCATCATTCAGTCTCATTAATACACTGCGGTTGGTACTGTTGTTGCTCTCCTCCCAGGTCCACCATTTGTATTCATCAATCACCACATCTCTACTTACAACAACCTTTCTTTTCTTGGGATCATACATCTT
Source organism: Sesbania bispinosa (assembly GCA_026901365.1). Lineage (NCBI taxonomy): Eukaryota > Viridiplantae > Streptophyta > Magnoliopsida > Fabales > Fabaceae > Sesbania > Sesbania bispinosa. The sequence continues at coordinate 1,616,874 of QLOH01000111.1, forward strand.
ATATGCTCCTGTAGGGTGATAACCAATGAAAATCATCTGTTCACTCCTGTCATCTAGCTTTCTTCTGGTCTGTTCTGGAACCTGTTTGAAGTATAAAGAGCCAAAGGTTTTAAGGTGTGAGACATCAGGTTTAGTACCTGACCAAGCTTCCTGAGGAGTACAGTTCTGGAGTTGGCTGGTTGGGCATCTGTTCAGTATGTAGGTAGCTGTTGACACTGCTTCTGCCCAGAGGAATTTGGGCAGTTTTCTTCCTTTTATCATGCATCTAACCATGTTCAGAATGGTTCTATTCCTTCTTTCAGTTATTCCATTGTGCTGAGGTGTATAGGGAGCAGTCACTTCATGGATAATCCCTTAATCTTCACAGAACCTGTTGAAGGCTAGTGAAGTGTATTCACCACCTCCATCTGTCCTCAGTATCTTAATTCTTCTGACACTTTGTTTTTCACACATTGCTTTAAATTTCTTAAAAGTAGCCAGCACCTCATGTTTACCTTTCAAGGGGTAAGTCCACATCATTCTAGTAAACTCGTCAATGAACGATACAAAGTAATTGTTACCTCCAAGAGACTGAATTTCAAAGGGTTCGCATACATCTGAATAGACAACATCCAGCTTAACCTTTGATCTGTGAGAGGCTCTGGGCTTGAAGGCATTTCTTGGTTTCTTACCAACAAAACAGTCTTCACAAAACTGTTGTGGTTGCTTCAACTGTGGGAGTCCACTCACCATTTTCTTGCTTTGTAAAAGATCAAGGCTTCTGAAGTTAAAGTGACCGAATCTATAGTGCCATAGCCAATCTTCATCTAGTTGTGTAGCAGTAAGGCATTGCTTCTCAAGTACATGAATTCCAATCTTGAAGGTTATGTTCTTTGCCAATGGAGCTTTCAAGATTAGTTTTCTATCACCATCATAAATTTTCAGCTGATTTTGTTCCAATTGCATTGAGTAGCCTTTTTCCACTAATTGTCCCATGCTCAGTAAATTTGTCTTCATTTCGGGCACATACAGTACATCTGTGATGCATGCTTTTAGGCCATCTTTCCTTCTCACCATTACCTTACCCACTCCCTCAACATTAACAATTGAATTGTCAGCATATTTCACCTTGCTTTTCACCTTTTCATTGAGATAAAAAAAACCATTCCTTCCTTCCAGACATGTGATTTGAGCACCCCGTGTCTAAGTACCACTGATCAAGTGAGTCATCTTCTGACTTGGTTGTCACCATAAGCAGGACATGGTCATCTTCAGAATCCTCATCTTGTGCAAGTAGTGCTTCATCTTCTTTATCTCGCTGGTTTTTGTACCTGCATTCACTTGCAAAATGACCCCACTTCTGACAGTTGAAGCATTGGATATTCTTCTTGTTTTGTCTCTTCTTGACATTCTTGTTTAGACTTCCACCTTTCTTGCTGCTCCCCTCATCTTGCTTTCTGTCAGAGATGAATCTTTGACTGTTTCCTACTTGCTTCTCCTTATTCTTCCATTTACCTTTACTGTTGCCTTTCTTGTTACCTTCCCTATCATTTCTTCGAGCAAAATGAGCCTGCAAGGCCTGTTCAGATCCCTTTTCTCCACTATTCCTCTCATTGAGTCTTTGTTCATGAGCCTCAAGGGAGCCTTGCAATTCTTCTATTTTTAGCTCACTCAAATCTTTTGACTCTTCTATGGCCACAACTATATGATCAAAGCGAGGAGTCAAAGTTCTCAGGATTTTCTCTACTACCATCTGGTCAATCAATTTTTCACCATATGTTTTCATCATGTTGACAAGTGTTTGTAGCTTGGTAAAGAACTCAACAATTGTTTCAGTTTCCGCCATCTGCAAAAGTTCATACTGTCTGCGTAGAGATTGCAGCTTCACCTTCTTCATCTTGTCTGCACCTGAGTAGGCCTTGTTTAGGATATCCCAAGCCTCCTTTGCTGAGTTCACCGAGGCAATCTTCTCAAAGTTTGCAGAATCCACACACTGGTGAATCAAGAAAAATGCCTTGCAGTCCTTCTTCTTTGCATCCTTATAGGCAATTTTCTGAGCTTCTGTAGCATTGTTCCCAGGTTCTTGAAACCCATGACTGACTATTTCCAAGACTTCTTGATATCCAAAAATGACCCGCATCTGAATACACCATTTCTCAAAGTTCTTGCCATCAAGAACAGGTAGATTGGCAGGGAAGGAACCATTCGATCCTGTCATCTCCACAACTCAGATGCTTCAGCTTCACATCACCACAATTGTTGCAACGCCTATACAGGTCCTGGATCTAGAGTGCTCTCTGATACCACTGTTAATGCAAGGTTTCTCAAGGTAGAGAGGAAATTGAGAGTCAATGAGAGAAAGGAAGTAAGAATACTAGTTGTATTCTACATTTTCAGATTTATGTTTTTATACAGAAACAAGTCCCATAACAGATAGGACTAACTAAAACAAAGTCAAAACAGAATTGCTAACTAACTTCCAACTAACACAGCTAATTAACAACTTTCCCTAATCTGAATTACTCTTAACAACTTGTATGTTTGTTTATCAGTTTCATGAGGATTCCATGTTTAATTTCGTTTTACGAGCTAGCCGTTTGAATTTTTTTAGCCAGCTAGGAGGTTTCACCACATTACATATAATTTTTTGTACGACAAGGAGATTTCATCCCATTGCATGGTTAATTTTTTGTTTGATGAGAGTTCAACACCGTTGCATGTTAAATTTTTTGTATGAGGAAGAGGTTTTGCCCCATTATTAAATGTTTGTTTTCTTATAAGACGAGGTACCCTAGTGCATGTTTAATTTGCTTGCATAGAAAAAATCCACCACATTGCATGCTTACTTTTTATTCGTCCTTACTCAATATATATTTACTTTTTATTGAAACTTGCCCAATGGATATATTTTTGTTGGGTCTTGTGTCACTTAACTTAGATTTTTGCATTGTAACTTTCTTGCATTTTTCGGTCAAAATATGAGTTCATTTCTTTACTTGTTTCTAAGCACAATAATATATAAAAAAACATGTGATCATTCATATTATCTAGTAAAAAACAAGTAAAAAAGAGCAATATCATTAACACCCTAAGTTGACAACATCCATCTATAAAAATGTGTTGGTCTTAGTGGAAGAGGGGCTTGGGTTCTTTAAGCATATAGGTAAGGGTTCGGTCTCTGCATCCATGTAGAAACACTATTAGGAGGGTCCTACCTTAGGAGATTAGTTTCTCACCTACCGAGTGAGAGGGGCAGATACATTAGATAAAAAATTGATTGATCAATTATTTGAATAAATAGTATTAAATTTTTACTTTGGTATATAAAAGTATATATATATATATATACTTATAATTTATTCAAAGATTTAAATTAATTAATTTATATAAGGAATCAAATCAATTAATTTATTTAAAAATAATATTTTAGCCTTTTTAAAAACTATTACTATATATAAAAAAAATTTGCACCATAAGCTTGCAAGAATGCGAACCAAATACCTTAAAAACATTTTTATATTAAATCAACAGATGAAATTAAAAATTTAAATTTGATCTATGTAGATCATATTATTTGACTTGCCTGAATAAGAATGGTGGTGTATATGGATCCGGATTCTCTTCAACCCTCCAGTCTCTCCAATCAAGTTTAGCTATGGAATAATTAGGAAATCAAAATCCGTAGTTATTGCATAGTTATTCCACAACTAAACTTAGCTGGAGAGGCTAGAGAAGATCCTACACTGGTGTATATATGTATCGTTGCAAATGCATAGCATTAGCACTTTTTTCCATTTTGCATTAAAACAGTTTCTACATTGTGATAAATTATAGTTGTGCGGTATACACAATAAGAACTCCAATTGCTTAAAAGATGTTTGGTTAAAATATTAAACTTTAACTCATTAAGAATGTTTTTTAAGTTTTAAAGCCTAATTTTTTAAATAAATATAATTAATATAATAGTATTAATTATGGTATTAAATTTTTACTTTAATATCTTAAAATTATATACTTATTTATTTTTTATAGTTTTATTTTTTTTAATTGATGACATAATATTGGCCCATTTAAGAACAATTTTAATAGTCTTTTATAAATAAAAATCTTACTATCATAATCTTTTTATTGGACATACATGAATGATTTTATATATTAGCAACATGTTTTGTCACGTAACAATCCTTTGGGCTCCGTGGTACATATCTCCACTTGGTTATAGAAACGTTGAAATTATGTCAAGAAATCAACTATCTCAAAGTCAAGAAATTAACTATCTCAAAAGATTAAATTATTTGATGAAAATATATGATTGATTTTATATTATTTTTTTAACGAGTATAGATAATAAGTTTTGAGTTTAATTTCTATGTATTGTTAGTGCAAAAAAGTTTTATACTGACATACAATGATGTTTTACCAAATCATTTAATGAATATGACATCTCATATATTATTAAACTCATTAAATGATTCGCCAACACATAATTGGATGTGAGTGTAAAACCTTTTTATATTGACAACAACGTATGGTTATTAAATTCATAAGTTTTTAACAAAAATTTATATCATAGCAAACATTTGAAAATTTCAAATGACACCTTAAAAACATTCTATAATTTTGATCCAACTTACCATAAGCATGTCAGTACAAAATGGAAATGGTTTTGATCCAACTTACCTTAAAATAATACCTTAAAAATATTTCAAATTTATATTAACCATAAGTGTGTGTATAAAATGGAAATGGAGTTGATCCAACTTACCTATAATTTTGAATTCAAGCCCTCTCTTATACAGATTGTTGTTATTCCCCAAAAAATAATATATATTAAACAAACAGGTAAAATTTTGAATTTAAATTTGATATAATGACCTAACCTTTGTAAGATAAAGTTAAACTTACTTACTTAAGCATCTGGGTGTATATGTATTTGTTCATGTCTGGTGTCTTAAAGTTAGACTAGCCGTGAGGGTTAGTGTCTAGTAAAATTCCTTTAACCTTTTGTCTTTATTCTTACTTATACCCCATTATCTTGGTTGTGTGATAATTCTTTCGCTTTCATTCCCATTAATGTCTATTAATGCATACCATATAATTGGTATCCTCATAAATGCTCTAGATCAACTCTCTATTCAAATTATTCTTTCCTCATATTCTTTGAGTATCATCCATTAAGTGGGCCCCTCTAGTCCATAGCTCCTCAAGCATCTGGCCTTTAGGCCTAGTGGGCTTGCTTATGAAATGTAAAATTATCCGTTCTTGACCAAACTATGTCCTCATTGCAAGTGAATCTTTTGCCCGAGCTGCTCGTAGTGCGCTTGCCTGATTTTTTTTTATCGAGTAGTGTTTGTTGCGCTAGCCTGGTTTTTTGGTTGAACTCCTCTTAGTGTGCTAACCTAGTTCTTTGACTGAGCCGCTTTTAGTGTGCTAGCATAGTTCTCTGCTCGAACTGGCGCTTCGTGCGCTAGCCTGGTGCTTTGGTCAACCCATGCTTGGTGTGCTAGCTTAGTTCTTTTTGGCTGAGTTGTGCTTGGTTCCTTGGCTGAGCTGCGCTAGGTGCGCTAGTCTAGATCTCTTTTTCCGGGCTACGCTTGGTGTGCGAGCCTAGTTATTTTTCCAAGTAGCGCTTGGTGCACTATCCTAGTTCTTTTTAAATAAGTTGCCTTAGTGTGCTGGCGTGGTTCTTTGGCTGAGTTGCGCTAGATATGCTAGCTTGGTTCTTTTTTTTCCAAGTTGTGCTTAGTGTGCTAGCCTGAATCTTTTTCTTTTATTATCGATCAATTTTAGAATCACTTTAAATATTAAGAAGATTCTTGTATGAAGTGGTTTCTCATTAAAAACTCTCCCACCTCAGAAGAGAAAAGAGTACACCCTTTATTCCTACATTGAAAATGTAATTTATAGAATACCATAAATAAACTTTAAAGAAATGATTTACTATATTACAATAATAAATTAGTCGTGTTCTATGTCTTGTGTTGGTGAGCTTAGTCACTTTGTATTAGGTCTTCCCTGTCGTTGAGCTATATATTTTGGAAATGATTCTGTTTGATCAATTCCTCAATTTGCTTTACTAAACTTCAGCATTCCTCCCTATCGTTCCATGAGGCCCAATGAAATTCACACTATTTCTCCTTATCAGGCCCTTCAGTTGGCGTGCGGCTCTTCTCCATTTCTCCAAGAAATGGAGATCTCTATTCCTTATCTTCTCTTGTTGACACATGGCATAAAAATATCTTATGGCATATATTTAATTGCTAATGTTTAATTTAAAGAAACTGAAAATATGAATCTAACACCATTTAGTGAGAACAAGCAGAAGCTCGAAGAAGAAGAACATGATTTGTGACATGCCATGATGGCCTTCTCTGGACTTGACCGTCGTCCCTCCCCAGTTACCTTCTCCGCCACTGTGCCATCACTTCATCTTCTAGAACAGAGAAGGTGGAATCCTGCCAACGACCACTGCAACCCCTCCGTGATTGTGACGTCTCGATTGCAACAATTCTATACTTGAGGAAACGATTAACTCTTTGGCATCAGTTAATTTCTAAAACTAATTCATTTGTAAGAAAAGCTACATTTTAATAACTTTGGGTGCTTAATAACTGCCATGGAGTTTGCGAGCAGAAGGAAGAGGACCCAAATAAAAAGCTATGTAATTATTTTTTAAATAACTTTAAATAATACCCATCTATATGCAATGTTATGCTCCTCTCATACAAAGTGCAGTTTCAAATCAAAGATCGTGAAGGTAATGACAATAAATTTGTAGATGTCTTTGTTGCTAATGACAATCGCTACAATCTACTCAATTTTGCTCACTAGAAAAAGGTGGAGTGGTTCCTTACAGCACGATGGTGGTACAACCTATTTCTTCTTTATGTTCCATTCAATTCTTCTTCTTCTTCTTCTTCGTTATTCTTTTGGTTTATTAACCTTCTTAATTCAGACGTGAAAAGTTTTCGTTCGATTCCATTTCACTTTTGTGTGTTTCAGATATTTATTTTTATTTTTAAATTAAACAATGTCAACTAAATATTAGACATTGGATATTTTTTATGCTATGTGTCAATAGGAGAAACGAAGGAATGGAGATCTTCATTTCTTGGAGAAATGGAGAGGAGTCGGACTCCCTCAGTTGTCCGGGGGGAGAAAATTGTAAAAGCTTAATGTGAAATACATCTCTTAATATCTGACCTCTCTCTATAATGATAGGTGTGAGGTTGTCCAAGACAATCCATTCCCTCTTCCTCTTTCCATGAGGGTGACTCTTGAATGGCCAACCTTCACTAATGGCCAACCTTCACTCTTGGAGGGTATGGCTACATCAAGTCTGCCTAGTCAACCTATACTATCCTCATTTGTCTCTCTTCTTCGCTTCTCTTTAATGTTTTCTTTGCCTTCAATAAATTAAGGTTTTTGCCTAAGCTCTGACCTCCTTCATCATTTGGGCCAGCCTTTTTGCCAGTGACTCATTGAACACCCCTTGTCTCAATCCATTTTTGAACACTGAGATAAACATTCTCGATTTTGCATCTACCACATACACCTTAATGTTATTAAAATGAGCCGGGTATTCTTTTAGGGACTCACCTTGCTCCTGGTAGTTATTGAATAAGCTAGTGTGGTCGTAATTTTCTTCCCTTTATTTGCCGAGAACTGCTACAAAAGTTGCTCTGAAAAATTTGCAAAATTGTTAGTCGATTATGAAGGTAAACTAATTACAAACCATGCTAATGCTAACTTCTTGAGAGTGTTAGGGAACATCTTGCACCTGATGTCGTCTGTTGCATTGCTAATCATCATCTAAGTCTTGTATACCACCAAGTGTTCTTTTGGATCCATGGTCCCATCGAACGCCTCGATTACCGATTCGTTGAAGTTTTCTAGTATTATTATTGTAATTAATTAAGTCTTAAGAAGACGGCTACAAATACGTCGCATCCTCTTCCCTTATATACCATGTAAAAATTATCACTTGGTTTTGCAGGGTTTGATTTTGCTACCTTAATTGTTCCACCATTGCCACAAGATCTCGAACTGTTGTTGTTGTATCTCCAATCTCGCTCGTTCAATGGGCTCCGTTCTTGGTAAGAACCATTGCTTTTTACGCTTGAAGGGGGAGTTTTACCTCATCCCGCGGTGGGCGCCAATGTTTATGCCTAGTGTTTTAGTGTTAGACCAGCTCTATTTGTGCATGTAGTAAAAGTCCATTAATCTTTTGTCTTTATATATTCTTACTTGTACCTCTCATTATCTTAATTGTGTGATAATTCTTTCCTTTTAATTCACACTAGTCTGGTGCCCGTGAGATGCACGGAGGACGATCATAGTGGAAATGGTAGACAAATAAGTTTTAAAGGTAAATATTGTTAATATTTTAAAATATAATTTGGTTTAAACGTGTATTTGATGGTAAATGTGTTTGTAAATCATAATAAATATGTGTATAAGAATAAATTATACATGGTAAAAGAGTTATTATGAAAATGAATTAAATAAACATATATTGGATGTAGTTTATAATTTATGAAGATAAAATCTAGTTGTTGGACATATGAAGGTGGATGTAATGATGTAACACCTGTAATGTAGAAGTTAATATTAAAATATACTCCTTCCGGTCCTATTTATAAGAACCTTTTAACTACTTCACGCGAATTAAGGAAGTTGGTTAATTTAGTTTATTACAATAAATTTGTCATGAATGTGTATCATATTTCCTAAACTACCCTTGAATTTATTGAGTCTCATTATTTTTCTCTTTCTATTTAACTAATCAATTGTGTCATACACTCTCTACTAATTAATTACCCACTTGCCTCCACTACTAGGGTATTTTTGTCAAAAAATAATTAATGCATGAGACAAAATAAAATTTCTCATAAAAAGAACCAAGACCCACCTTAAAAAAAGTTCTTATAAATAGGACCGGAAAGAGTATAAGGTAGAAGTTAATCTAAAGTAATAGTATGTGAATAAAAGAAAAGAGAAGGATAGTTACCTAAATTAAATTTTGGAAGACTTCTTTGAAAAATAAATTTGATATAGTGTCCGTTGAATTTCCCCCTTCATCACATATAAGAATTTTAAGTCTATTACGTGATGTTAATCTTGAGAGTGCAACGTATAATTGACCGTGTGAAAAAATCGGTTTTAGAAGAAATATTCCAACATGTTTAAAAGACTCTTCCTGACTTTTGTTTATTGTCATTGCAAATGAGACATCAATTGGGAATTGTCTCCGTTGAAATTTAAAATGGATCCTTTTATCTGGTAGAATTAATGAGAGTCTTGGAATGAAAACATTTTCTCCAACATTGTTGCCCGATAAGACTCTTGTTTCTAAAATATATATGCCCATTTGAGTAATGATGAGTCTTGTCCCATTGCACAATCCAGAAGTGGTCTATATTTCTCAATAGCGTGACAGAAACTCCTACTTTAAGTTTAACCTCATGATTTGGAAGTGTTGACTTTAATTGTCAGCGTCACCCTTAGGATTCGATGGGCTTAACATCCCAACCCAAGGCGCCTCTAACGGGCGCAGCCCCTTAAGCTAAATGCGGCTGTATCCCTTAAGGAAATAAAGTTGCGCCCTTGCTATCAACTATAGCTTTTGGCCTGATGGTAAGCGCTTGATCCATAAAGTGGTATCAGAGCAAGGTCATGGGTTCGAATCCCCCGGCTGACACTGGGGGGGAGATTGTTGACTTTAATTGTCAGCGTCACCCTTAGGATTCGATGGGCTTAACATCCCAACCCATGGCGCCTCTAACGGGCGCAGCCCCTTAAGCTAAATGCGGCTCTATCCCTTAAGGAAATAAAGTTGCGCCCTTGCTATCAGCTATAGCTTTTGGCCTGATGGTAAGCACTTGATCCATAAAGTGTTGAGTCTCAAAAATATCATAAGAGAAAATATGATGTTTAAGACAGCTCAATTCCCAAGTTTTAATGCTTAACAAATTTGAGTTAAAATATTTATCATAGATGCATATATGTTTTAATGATTTATCTACGATTTCAGCAAGCCACTATAAGCTTATATAAAGACAATGTGAAGTTCTTTCAACCCGTCTGAAGAGTTAAGCCTTCTGAAGGTTCAACCCATCTGAAGTGTTGAAGCCGTCTGAAGTGCACAACCCGTCTGAAGTGTTGAAGCTTCTGAAGTCTCATTAATGACGTGGCACCCTTTGCTGAAGTTGCTGAAGACTTTTGTGAACCTCTGTTGCACGTACCTTTTCAAACACGTTTATAGCAAGGAACACAGAGACCTATCCTGGTGTTTTTGAATTTCATACGCCAGTGAGGAAATCTGTGCAACGCAGCCTCTGCAGCAACATTTGTAGCAGCTTTATGGCAGGAGCAACCTTGTACCGTGTCAGAAATATCAGAGCTCTCAGAAGCATGTCTCACAACGGATTAAAAAGCATTTAATGTTATCTCTAAATGGTGGTATTTCAACAGATTGAAGATTGGGTATAAATACCCCTCCATGAAGACCATAAAAAAAAGGAGAGAAAATCAATATACAAGAAAGCCAAGAGAAACATCACGCTGCAAGTTTTTACTCTGTAAAAACTCTCTGATAAAATTCGCTGTACACATTTCATATATTCTGAGCATACCTCAGATTTTATTGTACATTGTATTTGTTTGAGCTTCAAACTGGTATAGTTTAAAAGCTTAAACTCTTTTCTCTGTAAACTTTGTTTAGAGCCTGGAGAGGCTTGGTTGACAAAAGAATACTTGGTTGTAGAGCCTGGAGAGGCTTGGTTGACAAAAGAATACTTGGTTGTAGAGCCTGAAGAGGCTTGACTGCAAAAGAATACTTGGTTGTAGAGCCTGAAGAGGCTTGGCTGTAAAAGAATACTTGTAATCTTGGTAAAGATTAAGAGAAAATCCAAGTGCTAGTTGGCATTGGGACTGGACGTAGCTCACAGTGGTAGTGAGTGAACCAGGATAAATTTCTTGGCTATGCTTTCTTACCCTTATCTCTTGTCAATTTATTTATACTAATCAAAGGGTGTTGAAAAGCAATTTTGATATTTTAAAAGCAAGAAAACCTTTTTAAAATACATTTTCAGAAGTCGTCTTAAGGAACTTCAGACAGTCTCTCAAAAACCTGTCTGAAATCGTTTTAAACTTGTTGTTTACAAAAAGCTTTCATAAAATATTAAGAAGCACTATTCAACCCCCCTTCTAGTGTTTCCCTATGTTTCTACAGGAAGTCTTGATGAAGTTATTGTTTTGAGGAATTCGGGAGTATGAACATCATCAAGTGCTTTTAAACTATTATTGGAACCAAATGGGTGTTCAAAAGCAAGCTGTCTGAAGAAGGAAAAGTGGTCAGAAACAAGGCAAGATTGGTGGCTCAAGGGTACAATCAACAAGAAGGTATTGACTTCACTGAAACCTTTGCCCCTGTTGCCAGGTTAGAAGCAATTAGAATTCTTCTTTCTTATGCTGTAAATAATGGCATCAAACTATATCAAATGGATGTCAAAAGTGCTTTTCTCAATGGATTCATTGAAGAAGAGGTTTTTGTTAGACAACCCCCTGGTTTTGAAGATATAACTTTTCCTGATCATGTTTTCAAACTGAAAAAGGCTCTTTATGGTCTGAAACAAGCCCCAAGAGCTTGGTATGACAGATTGAGCAGTTTTCTTATGAAAAATGGTTTTGAAAGAGGAAAAGTAGATACAACTCTTTTTAGAAAACAGTCTAACAAAGATCTTATACTTGTCCAGATATATGTTGATGACATTATTTTTGGTTCAACTAATTCTTCTCTGTGCAAGGAGTTTTCTGAGTTGATACAATCAGAGTTTGAAATGAGTTTAATGGGAGAACTAAAATTTTTCTTATGACTTCAGATTAAGCAAGATTCTGATTCTATATGGATCCATCAAGAAAAATATACAAAAGAAATGCTCAAGAAGTTTAACTTAAATGATTGCAAACCCATGTCAACTCCTATGCATCCCTCTTCATCTTTAAGCAAGGATGAAAATGAAGAACCAGTGAATCAAACTTTGTATAGAGGAATGATTGGCTCTTTATTGTATCTAACAGCAAGCAGACCTGACATAATGTTCAATGTGTGTCTTTGTGCTAGATTTCAATCAGATCCAAGAACTACTCATTACAAAGCTGTTAAGAGAATTTTTAGATATCTTAAAGGAGCTACTAATCTTGGTCTATGCTATAAGAAAGACAAGGATTGCAGGTTAATAGGATACTGTGATGCTGACTTTGCTGGAGATAGAATAGAAAGAAAGAGCACCAGTGGAGGATGTCATTTCTTTGGAAGTAACATGATCAGTTGGTCAAGCAAAAGGCAAAGCACCATTGCATTATCAACAGCAGAAGCAGAATACATCTCAACAGCCAGTTGTTGTTCACAACTGCTATGGGTGAAGTATCAGTTTGAGGACTTTAATATTCCTATCTCTGCCATACCTATTTTGTGTGATAATACAAGTGCAATTGATTTGTCTAAAAATCCTATCCAACATTCTAGGGCTAAGCATATAGAAATCAAGCATCATTTTATTAGAGACTATGTTCAAAAAGGTGTTTTTGATATTCAGTTCATTGAAACAGAGCATCAATGGGCAGATATATTCACAAAACCCCTGGCTAAAGATAGATTTAAGTTCATACACAATAATTTGAACATACATGCATTTTCTAATAATTGATTGTGTATGATACTGTCTGATATGTTAAGAGCGTCTGAAATTCCACGGTGTCTGAAATTGTGACATGTCTGAAATTTTAGGGTTTCTAAAATTTTATATGTGTGTCTGAAATTTCTCACTTGTCTGAAATGACTTGCTGACGTGGCTATCTGAGACGGTTTAATTCCATTTATTTTGTCTCTTCCACTTCGCACGATTACCCAATGTCTGCGCAGCCAGTACTAGCCATCATTGCATCGTGGGTCTATAAATGCAGGAGTAAGAGTGTCGAGGAAGTCTTACACTTTCTCTCAACACTGTTTGAACTTCTTCTCTCTAGCAATCGTTTTTCTTTCAAGTTTTCTCTGCAACTTCAATGGCACCAAAGAAGTCTTCCAGCTTTGGTGGGAATGTGGTCAGATCAAAAGGTGTGGACCTTGAGGACCTCATAAACCTGGGAATGGACTTAACTGAGGAATTTGACGCTGTTGGCTGGACTCCATTCTTTGACAACATCTACTGTTCATGGTACGAGCAGAGTGTCATAGATTTCTGGGCTTCAGCTAGAGGAATCCCTAACTCCAAGGGAGTGTATGAAAGCATCAAGGCTGATGTGTTAGGAGTCCCGGTTTTTGTTGATATAGGGATTCTCTCCACCATCACCAAGGTCAAGGCTGAAGGAGAAATCTTCACTCCAGGGTGGGAGTTGAGAAATGGTGGGCAGAAGAAGTACACCAAGATGTTGTATGGGACTGAAGAACCCAAGAACCCTGATGCTAAGTACATGTTGGACAAAGTCAGAGTTCTACACTCCATCTTAGGATGCTCAATAATTCCTAAGAGTGGAAGCAGGAATCAAGTCTCTGAACTGGAGAGATTCTGCTTGATTCACCTACTGCAGAAGAAGAAGATGAATCTTCCAAGCATCTTAATGTTCCACATGCAAAAGAAGATCAGAGATTCTGGTGCAAATCTTCCTCACAACACCCTCATAACAAAGGTACTCTTGCACTTTAAAGTACCTATTGAGAGGCTGTTAGATCACAAGTCACCTGCTTTCTTTGGTGAGTCAAATCTGAAGAGCATGAATCAGAAGAACCCTCTCACTCCAAGACCTCCATCTCCTACTCTGAAGGAGAGTGTTCTAATGGAGAAAGCTTCAAGGAGAGGTAACACCATTGAGATTCTGGAACAGGAGCTTCAAGGAGACATCAGAAAGGCAGAGTTCAAAGCCTCCAAACCATCTCCTCAACCTAAACTGCCAAAGCTACCTGTGAGAAGTGCAGCAAAGGTATTTTCAGCAGCTTCTACTTTGCACACTCAGGCATCTGAACCTGTTCAGAAGGCTTTGCAAAAGCCGTCTGAAATAGTGGGTCAGGGTTCTGAAGGTGCAAAACCTCTTAAACCTACTTCTGACATAGAAGGAAAGGCTCATGAGGAAGAGATTGCTAACCTTGCTGATCCTGAAGTTGTAGCAGCTCCACCTCTGGCAGCTTGCCCCTCTGATTCAGAGTTGATTCAAGTAGCAGCCATAGCTCTTGCCTTAGAGCAAGAAGAATTGGCTAAGAAGGTTGAGCAAGAGAAGACAAACTATGCTATTGATGTGGCCTATCAGCTAGCCTTGGCTGAAGATGAAAGGCAAGCTACCTTGGCTCAAGGTAATAAGAAGAGAAAAAGGTCTAGTGCTCAGCAAAGGAGGAGAACCAATAGCAAGATTCTTGAGACAACTCCTGAACCTACTACTAGGGTTACAAGGAGCATTGCTAGCCAAATGGAAGCTATGGATGAAGCTAGCAAGTACCAGAACTTTGTAAAGGCCAATCTCTATTTCAAGAAGAGAAGAGAAGAAAAACAAGTTGAAAGGGAGAAGGTGTCTGAACCTAAGAAGGTCAAACCCCCTGTGAAAAGACCAAGGGTGAGGTTTGACAATGTGACTCCATCACCTCCTTCCTCACCAGAAAAGAAAGAAGAAAAAGAGAAGGAAGTTGTTCAGCAACCCATGGAGACAGAAGAAGAACCAGCACCACCATCTCCATCACTACCATCTTCATCATCATCATCATCTTCAGAGTCAACCCAATCTGAAGAACCTTTTGTAGAGATTCAGCGAGAAGGGAGCTCAACGGTGTGGAAAGGGAGTATGCTGCCTGAACACATTAGGCTAGGACCTAAAAGTAGGGATTTCTTCACAGAACCCACTTTTGATCCTTATGCATTTCCTTTCACTCAACATCAGTATGATGAGGAAGCTGAAGTGCCTCATAAGAGGTATGAAGGACCTTTCTTTGAAAGGGAAAGGGTTCCCAAGTTCCCAAACCTCTATGAAGAACTGCAATATTTCAGAGATGCACCCCCTAAATCTCTGCACCATGGGCTAGTCAAGCATACTTCAGATGCTGAAAGAGAGAAGTATCAAGGAAGCTTAGACCAGATGTACTCAGGGCAACTTGAGAAGATCAGAAAGGGTGTGGTATCACCTGCTCACAAGTGGGCTCCACTTAACCCTTTCTCTGATAAATATTGTCTGAAGTTGTCCAATGAAGATTGGTGTTTTGCAAGGCATCTATACACAGAAGGAGAACTGGTAGAGAGGGACTACATCAAGTCTGTTGGCATGAGAGGATACAGGCCCCCTAGAACATTTTCCATCAGGCCAACCACCAAGATTCTAGTGCAACCTAATAGAATTGTTCCTAGGTACCCTCTGAAGGAAGGCCCTGTTGATAAGTTCAAGGAACCTAAAGCCTATCGTGTTCCCTTCAAGCCTCTGACTCCAAGAGAATGGAAGGAGCTACCAGCAAAGATCAAGAGACAAGGTGGAGGCATGGATCACAGTTTCAGAGACAGAGTTTGGTCATCTTACTGGAAAATCAGAGAGGATGTTGGATCCTCTTCTGGGTCAACTGGACCAGATGCTGATTCTATCATAGGGCATGGGAAATTCATGAATGTGAAGTATCATTACATCAGAGGCCATTTCCCACCTCTGTCTAAACCATTTCATGAAGACTGGGAGATTATGTGTCCCATTGGGACATTCTTCTTTCCAGTGTATCATCCACAAGAGTATGGTTTGCTTCCAGGTTTTGATGTGCTAAGATTTGTGTGCAGACACATCCAGATTATTCTTTATGAAGCACCACCTGATCCTGAAGAAGAGAACAGAAAGCTCAGGCTGAAGATAGAGAAGCTAGAGAAGAAGAATGCTGATCTCATTGCTAAACAAGATAAGATTCTTCAAGAGCAACAACAGATTAGAAGTGGCCAAGAAGACATGAAGATTGCTCTCATCTCTGAGATTGAAAAGGCCAAGGATGAGCTGATTTCCTTCATGAAAGAAGCTTTGTTGAAGAAGGATGGGTAGTCAATGATGTGCAACCATGTCCCATGTTTATTTCTGTTAAGTGATTAACTTTTTAACAGTTTGATTAATACTATCAGTGTTTATGTTGTTTACTTGTCTGAGTTTGCTGTCATGATTTTGCTATGATTGCTGTTGTTGTTATGCTCTGGAAGTCCCTTTTGATTGATGACAAAAGGGGGAGTATTAAAATAACAAAATCTGAAGTGATCACAGGACTCAGGGGAAGTAAATAAGAAACTGATAAGTATTTTTTATCAAATCAGTTTAAGAGATCACCATCTGAGATATCTGAGGGGGAGCTATCTATTCTTTGATCTTTAAAACTCCTTTCAGATTTATGTATTTTAAACAGACTTGTCATCATTAAAAAGGGGGAGAATGTTGAGTCTCAAAAATATCATAAGAGAAAATATGATGTTTAAGACAACTCAATTCCCAAGTTTTAATGCTTAACAAATTTGAGTTAAAATATTTATCATAGATACATATATGTTTTAATGATTTATCTATGATTTCAGCAAGCCACTATAAGCTTATATAAAGACTATGTGAAGTGCTTTCAACCTGTCTGAAGAGTTAAGCCTTCTGAAGGTTCAACCCGTCTGAAGTGTTGAAGCCATTTGAAGTGCACAACCCGTCTGAAGTGTTGAAGCCGTCTGAAGTGCACAACCCGTCTGAAGTGTTGAAGCCATCTGAAGTCTCATTAATGACGTGGCACCCTTTGCTGAATTTTGTGAAGACTTTTTTGAACCTCTGCTGCACTTACCTTTTCAAACACGTTTATAGCAAGGAACAAAGAGACCTATCCTGGTGTTTTTGAATTTCATACGCCACTGAGGAAATCTGTGCAACGCAGCCTCTGCAGCAACATTTGTAGCAGCTTTATGGCAGGAGCAACCTTGTACCGTGTCAGAAATATCAGAGCTCTCAGAAGCATGTCTCACAACGGATTAAAAAGCATTTAATGCTATCTCTAAATGGTGGTATTTCAACAGATTGAAGATTGGGTATAAATACCCCTCCATGAAGACCATAAAAAAAAAGGAGAGAAAATCAATATACAAGAAAGCCAAGAGAAACATCACGCTGCAAGTTTTTACTCTGTAAAAACTCTCTGATAAAATTTGCTGTACACATTTCATATATTCTGAGCATACCTCAGATTTTATTGTACATTGTATTTGTTTGAGCTTCAAACTGGTATAGTTTAAAAGCTTAAACTCTTTTCTCTGTAAACTTTGTTTAGAGCCTGGAGAGGCTTGGTTGACAAAAGAATACTCTGTTGTAGAGCCTGGAGAGGCTTGACTGCAAAAGAATACTTGGTTGTAGAGCCTGAAGAGGCTTGGCTGTAAAAGAATACTTGTAATCTTGGTAAAGATTAAGAGAAAATCCAAGTGCTAGTTGGCATTGGGACTGGACGTAGCTCACAGTGGTAGTGAGTGAACCAGGATAAATTTCTTGGCTAAGCTTTCTTACCCTTATCTCTTGTCAATTTATTTATACTAATCAAAGGGTGTTGAAAAGCAATTTTGATATTTTAAAAGCAAGAAAACCTTTTTAAAATACATTTTCAGAAGTCGTCTTAAGGAACTTCAGACAGTCTCTCAAAAACCTGTCTGAAATCGTTTTAAACTTGTTGTTTACAAAAAGCTTTCATAAAATATTAAGAAACACTATTCAACCTCCCCTTCTAGTGTTTCCCTGTGTTTCTACAGGAAGTCTTGATGAAGTTATTGTTTTGAGGAATTCGGGAGTATGAACATCATCAAGTGCTTTTAAATTTCATATTATATTTTTAATCTTTTATTTATTGAATAAAACATAAATGCTTTAGAATATTCATTTATTTTTTTAAGAAATAATATTTATTTATTTTTAGGTATTAATATTTTCAATTCCTCAAACAAATTAAATTATTAATTTTTATGAGATAAATATAAATAGAGGTTGTACGTTTTTCATGTAAATTAGAGACCGTGTCTATTTTATTTCATAATGGAAAAAATTGAACTTGATAAGTTCAAATCAAATAAAGGATTTTGATCATTTGATTATAATTTAACAAAACTTATAGGCTTTTTTTTATTCTAGATAAATTTAATATTTAAAATGTAAAAAAGATATAATAACTATAACTAAATAATTACTATACTTATTATCACTGTAATGGTAAAGTATTTTTTTGTTAAGTACTTTAGTATATTTTAAATTTCATATTATATTTATTTTTATTCTTTTTATATATTTCATAAAATATGCTAAAATGATTTTTTTAATAAGGTCTTTAAAATATTTATTTATTTATTTTTAAAACATAATGTTTAATTATTTTTAGGTATTGATATTTGTATTTTATCAAATAAATTAAATTATTTAATTAAGTAAAATAAAAAATAGTAAAAGTTATAGGCTTTTGAGGTAAATTAGAGGATATATCTTTATTATTATTATGAATATTAGTTTTATAAGTTAGTAATTATAGTGATTTTTTCATTAACATAATTACTATAACTAATTAATGATGAATAATAATGCTAACAATTTAATATGTAAAAGTGACTTATTATTTTTAGAAGTTTTTTTTTTAAAGAAATTTACCATTTTATTCTCCTTTTAGGTTTAAAAGGATGATTTCACTACCTTACTTTTATATATATAAAGATTAATGCCTATTATTACATATCATATAATTGGTATCCTCATAAATGCTCTAGGTCAACTCTCGACCCATCATATTTTTTATGTAGAATCCATTAAATGGGCTGCTTGGCCCGACATAATCTAGCGTTATCATTCTTTTCCTTTTTAACAACTCTAGTTATGGTATATATAAAAATTAAGAACTAGTATTTTATCCCATATAATATATAGAAAAATATTATTTTTATATAATTAATGTAGTTAAATATATATATTTAATAATTAATAAATACATTAAAATTTAAATTATATATATAAATATTATAATATAATTATTTTAAATTAAGAATTTAATTTAAATGTATATTATGGTGGCCTCTAAAATACACCCTTCAAAATTAGTGTGTAAGTTACACACGTCATTATTAGCCATACGATTTAAGTGATTTTATGTATGTGGTCTAGATTAAAAGGTTACCGGGAGGTAACCCACCAAAAGACGTTAAGTTTTGTAATTGAATTTTAGCCCATCTATTCGTTAAAATTTTTGTTCATCGTTTCAGACTTCTTCGATTTCAACAAGTGCGTGGAGGTGATTATACATTTTTCAGACCAAAACTGTGACCTCCTTTTTTCAGCCCTCAGTTTTTACCATACCTTTTCTAAACAAATTCCCATCCCATTCTTACCCAGACAAAAACTGCAGATTATACATTTTAGCCCTCCGTTTTCAGCCCTATTTAACAAACTATCTAACTAGAATATCTGCCTTGGTCATTAATGAAGCCATTGTTCATGCATTTTTTATAGGCCTCTATCTGCCTCGATTGTTCATTCATGAAGTAACGAATTTCATATACACGTGTAATTGAGGAAAAATTAATAGGAGAAGTACATCAAAAAACAAAAAGTGATGCATAAACATAAAAGATCTTATAGATCTTATAGAGTACTTAGTGTTTGGAGTTCATAGTTAAACACAAAGTTTTCTGAAAACATAAAAGATAATAACCAATCAAAAAGTGATATATATATATATGCCATAGTCTAATAAGCAAAAGGTGACGCATATATAGGCCATAGTCTTTATGTAACGCCCTAATTTCTGGTCTCAGAAATAATGCCCGTTGGAGACACTATTCCTGAATTCCTTGAAATCATTTCGTTAAATTTTTGATATCGTCATACATTTGCTTAAACTTTCCAACGAATTAGCTTAAGCCAAAACAAGACAAACATTAAAGACCTTAAATAAGTATGAAACCTACTTAATTCAGGGAAGGATTCACACTTAGATAAGTGTGATTCAATGAACTCATACCGAAAATCCGGCAGAGTCTCCCCTAAAAACCGGACAATTACCAAATTCAGCTTAACCTGAAAATCAGCAAAACCCAGTACAACTCAGTATCATACATATTATAAGAGTACAACTAGGCCTCAGTGGCCAACTCAGAAATAATTACACTTGTACAATTTACATCGATACACTTAAGTGAATATCCAAATATACAAATATAGGTAATCTAGGAACTACTCCTATTAAACTAATCTCTCTGCTGAAATAAGACTCAGCTCCACCCTCACCTGAACTGCCTCAACCTCACCGGAGGTACCTGCACCACTAAAATATGTCCCCGAAACGTGGGGTGAGATAATAATCCTAGTGAATACAACCACATGCATGAATGCAGGGAGCAAATATCAATGACAACTTAACGATTCAACAGAACTCCATATCTTACACTTTCATGAATCCAAATACATAAAACATGATTACCATTAGTCAATATCAAACTAAAAGCAATACATAATTCGACTAATGTAAAATGTTGGGTAATGCAAGTTATGATGCTTATGATGCACTCACTGTTGTGCCCAGCAGACATGATCTTATCACTTTCTAGAGTTAGACCTGAGCTCAGACTACGGGAACCGGCTTTCCCGGGGACGAATCCCACCCAAACTGGACCGAAGTCGCGTTTTACTTAATTACTTGATTTTTAACTCACAGCGCAAAGGCCGGCTTACATTATTAAACTGCACATGATAACACTTTTCATAAGTTTGCAGGTATCGTAAACTTCGACATTCAAAGGTTTTTCAGGCAAATCCTAGCATCAATCACTCAATCTTAAGCAAACGTTACTAAATCATTCAAAATAACTAAATAGAAAGGGAGATCAAGGAGTTGGGTTCATATATTGAGCATAACGATAGTTTCGTAAATCTCTCTAGTTTCGACTCTACGAATAACAGTCCCACATTTTCAATTCAAACTCTAAAACAACCATATCAATCTATGAAATAGCGTTAAACAAAGAACTATAACCGATTCAACTAACAATATGAGTTACAATCGAGGGAGTTCGATAGTTTCGATAACTTCGAAACTAAGGATTTCGACGCTCGATTCTATACTCATATGCTCAATCTATCAATAATCCCTTCAAACAACATGAATACACCAATCCAAACAAGAATCAATCATCATCAAGAAAGGGGGAGAAAGGGGAGGGTTCATGCAAAGTAGGAAATAGCTATTTTCTATCATATAAGTGAGTTATACTCACCCAAGAGTGAAATCCCATTTGAGAAGGTAGATGAAGTAGTTTCCTTGCCTCAATTCTCCTTCTCCAAGCCTTGATTGTGAAACTTCTCTCTAGAATCCTCTCTCTCTAGGTCTTTTTAGGAAAGGAAAGAAATGAATGAGTTATGTTTTAAGTTGCTGGTTTTAGCGCATTTTACTGATGGTAATCGATTACAGACCCACTGTAATCAATTACCAGCAGCGAAAATAACACTAAAAACCCTTTCTGGCAAACTGTTAATCGATTACAACTTATGGTAATCGATTACCACAAATTTAGCTCTCAGGTAATCAATTACAGACTGTGAGTAATCGATTACCACAAATTCTGCTCTTAGGTAATCGATTACCAACTCCTGGTAATCGATTACCAAAGACTCAGTTCTCTGGTAATCGATTACAAACTCTCTGTAATCGATTACCAGCAAGCCAAATTTACTAATTTTACTTAGACAAAATCTTGAACTTGGTTATATAACTAAGTTTTAACCCCTAATTCCTCGACTTACCTTTTCTTAATTACTAACACATGATTCCTTTATTTTCAGCCTAATAAGTTATTAAAGTTCCTAATTTTGCGGGATGTTACATTCTACCCCCTTAGAGCAATTTTTTCCTCAAAATTGATTAAGAAAACAGAACTTAAAGACTGCTTCAACTAAAAAGTTCTGGATGTCGTTCCCGTAACCTGGTCAAGAGCATTCCAGAACTTAAAAGTGAACCTAGGGTCCCTATCTGATATGATGTTAGAGGAAATGACATGGGGTCTGACAATCTCCCTAACATACAAACCTGTTAGCTTGCTAAAGGAAAAGGTACTCCTAACTAATAGGAGGTGAGCTGACTTGGTCAGTCAATCCTCCATCACCCAGATGATGTCAAACCCAGTTTGGATTCGAGGCAATCCTACCACAACGTTCATAATTATACTTTCCCACTCAGAGATTTCTAACGGTAAAAGGGTTCCTAATGGTTTTGATGCTCTATATTGACCTGCTGACACACTAAACACTTAGAAACATAATCTGATATATCTCTTTTCAAATCCTGACACACCTTGGTAAAGCCAGGATGCACAGAGAACTTACCTCTATTGGCTTCCTCTAACACCTGTTGCCTGAAGCTACCCCCTTAGGGACACAGACTCTACCTTGGAGATAATCATCCCATCTCCTGATTCACAAACCCTAACTGTTGTCTTCTCTCTTGGAGACTTGAGTCCAAACTCTGAGCCTCTTTGATTAGAGCTTTCAGCTCACTAGTGACCTCAATTCTATGAAGTCAGACACTATGCCCTCCATTTGACACACCTAAACTTAAGTTTCCGAACTTCTCTAACGAACTCCTTCCACGTATCATCGCGAGAGACATAAGAAGAGAATTTCTATTCTATTTGAGTATACTTGACTGACTTGGTTATACAACACACTTGATAGAAATCTAATCGTAGGAAAAGATTTCACGCAACATCTGAGTAAGGATTTTAACTCCATACCCAAACCCATCAACCACCTGTTGGTTTTAAGTTTTATGTTCTTAATGGTCTAGCTAAGTTTGAAAAACTCCAAGTGATTTTCATGTTTATATTCTAACTTTTACTATATTACTAACACTAAGTCATGCACACATAATTACTCAATCCCTCGAATCACTAAGTTTGTGTTGGCGAAATCATCCAACACTCACGTCGTATTCGAGGAATTAAGTTCACATAATCACATAGACAAACACCGCACCCAAGAGAGAAAAATCATTCATTCTTCTAAAAAAATAAAGAAATCTTAACAACACTCATGCCGCAACTGTAGGTACAATACCTCCCGGTTACAGCATGAACACAGTAACCCTCCTAGTCTCCTATCGTCCCATAATGGGTTCTTCCTCTATCCCACCTTACCGGTCAAGCTGTACTTAGTTTGGTTTTAAGTTTCATGGAAAAGGAGAGTGACATAATGTCATTCACACTATGGTTCTCCTATGAGTTAGGACTTCCACTTGCTTAAAATTTTAACCTAATGAGTGAGCCTAACAACCTCTCAATCCTTCCTAACATTCAGGCCAGGTCTAACTATACATAATCAAGTCTAACTTTCAGGTTGAGTGCAACTTAGTAGTGCTCAAGCACAGAGTGCCTTCTATGGATTCTCATGGTCTGTCTATAAAACTACCCCCTTAAGAATTTAGGCTATTCCTAATTTTTTTTTCAGTGTTCTAAATCTTAATTTCTCTCTTAGAGACATCAAGTCTACAACTAGGTACCTAACTGATTCGGTTCCCCTTCTCATAAGCTCTAGAGTTATTACTATTATGGTGTGAAAAGAATTTCCTATTTATGTTTAGAATGTGAACTTATGTAAACATGGTTACGACTACAACATAAAGATATAAGGTTTAAAGTTATAGAATTTCGCTTTTGGAATATATGGATAAGGTTGAATATCTAGACTAGAAGGTGTTGTTTTCTCGTAACAACTTACTCAATCGGTAGGGTGCAAAGAGGTTACTAATTGTAACTCCTGGAAATGTGATAACATTAGATAACAGAGAACTCCCTACTTTTACTATGAATTTCTGACTTGTTCACCTCCTAAACATGTCCCCAACCCCTAGTGGTTAACAATTGGTGTTACTGTCTTAAGGTATCGGTATAGTGATCTCTCCTAAGGGTTCTAGGATGCCAGGGTCACAAGACACTGCCTCTAGGGCTGTTAGGTGTTCTCTAAATGTGGGATGAAAGGATGAGGAGATGGTAGCTGCCATGACTACCCACCCGTCTGGTAAGGTGTAAGGATCCTGTCCATGTAATCCATGGATAAGGCAAAGAGTAAGGTGGCGGAAGGATCATCACTCACAAGATAGTCTTCTGACTATCCTCAAGGTGGCCTAAGGAAATACACCTATTCTTACATTACCTCAAAGAAACCTCAATTTCCTAACCCTTCTAAGTTTAGGTCTAAATGTCTATATGTCCCTGTAATGTTTGTTGGCTTTAGGTAAGGTCTTAAGCCTACTTAGATTACAACTCTTTACACACTTCCCAGATGGTTGGAATCCCTATGGATGTCTCTGCGACTTCTAGTTTACCCTGAGTAAAGTTTCTATCTTAATCCGGGCTACAACCCCCATATTTCTACTAGTATGACCTAAACAGGGGTTTGAATCAAAAGAACTTAACCTTGTAAGTTAATACCCAACAAACACACATACCTTGACATAATATGTCATAAAATCACTCATACAATCAATGTTATAAACAGACAATAATTCATCAAACACAATCAGATCATGCACATTACACAACTGAAAACACATCATAAGTCAAGCAACAACCATCCTTCAAATATTAAATTAATGTCCACTAACTAGCTCAAGGGTGTCTGACTTTTATTAGATTTTCAGGGTCACATTCTATAAGGCTCATAAGGTAAGGGTTCCATAGGAATTTAACCTAAGTTACCCTCTTTCTCACACAAGAATGGGTGGCTTTAACTTTGTTAGGGAAGTATCCTAACTTCCGGACCAAAGTATCCTACTCACATAACAAACCATGATCTCCATATGCATCACACATCATAAGAGTGATCAGTTCCTATAATGAGTACACGTACCAGAAGATCACAGTAAGTCACGGGCAACTAACCTAACCACAGTCCAATTGGATTAAACTGCTCTGATACCAAAATGTAACGCCCTAATTTCTGGTCTCAGAAATAATGCCCGTTGGAAACACTATTCCTGAATTCCTTGCAATCATTTCGTTAAATTTTCGATATCGTCATACATTTGCTTAAACTTTCCAATGATTAGCTTAAGCCAAAACAAGACAAACATTAAAGACCTTAAATAAGTATGAAACCTACTTAATTTAGGGAAGGATTCACACTTAGATAAGTGTGATTCAATGAACTCATACCGAAAATCCGGCAGAGTCTCCCCTAAAAACCGGACAATTACCGAATTTAGCTTAACTTGAAAATCAGCAAAACCCAGTACAACTCAGTATCATACATATTATAAGAGTACAACTAGGCCTCAGTGGCCAACTCAGAAATAATTACACTTGTACAATTTACATCGATACACTTCAGTGAATATCAAAATATACAAATATAGGTAATCTAGGAACTACTCCTATTAAACTAATCTCTCTGCTGAAATAAGACTCAGCTCCACCCTCACCTGAACTGCCTCAACCTCACCGGAGGTACCTGCACCACTAAAATATGTCCTCGAAACGTGGGGTGAGATAATAATCCCAGTGAATACAACCACATGCATGAATGAAGGGAGCAGATATCAATGACAACTTAACGATTCAACAGAACTCCATATCTTACACTTTCATGAATCCAAATACATAAAACATGATTACCATTAGTCAATATCAAACTAAAAGCAATACATAATTCGACTAATGTGAAATGTTGGGTAATGCAAGTTATGATGCTTATGATGCACTCACTGTTGTGCCCAACAGGCATGATCTTATCACTTTCTAGAGTTAGACCTGAGCTCAGACTACGGGAACCGGCTTTCCCGGGGACGAATCCCACCCAAACTGGACCGAAGTCGTGTTTTACTTAATTACTTGATTTTTAACTCACAGTGCAAAGGCCGACTTAATTAACTCACGATCGAAACCGGCTTACATTATTCAAATGCACATGATAACACTTTTCATAAGTTTGCAGGTATCGTAAACTTCGACATTCAAAGGTTTTCCAGGCAAATCCTAGCATCAATCACTCAATCTTAAGCAAACGTTACTAAATCATTCAAAATAAATAAATAGAAAGGGAGATCAAGGAATTGGGTTCATATATTGAGCATAACGACAGTTTCGTAAATCTCGCTAGTTTCGACTCTACGAATAACAGTCCCACATTTTCAATTCAAACTCTAAAACAACCATATCAATCTATGAAATAGCGTTAAACAAAGAACTATAACCAATTCAACTAACAATATAAGTTACAATCGAGGGAGTTCGATATTTTCGATAGTTTCGATAACTTCGAAACTAAGGATTTCGACGCTCGATTCTATACTCATATGCTCAATCTATCGATAATCCCTTCAAACAACATGAATACACCAATCCAAACAAGAATCAATCATCATCAAGAAAGGGGGAGAAAGGGGAGGGTTCATGCAAAGTAGGAAATAACTATTTTCTATCATATAAGTGAGTTATACTCACCCAAGAGTGAAATCCCACTTGAGAAGGTAAATGAAGTAGTTTCCTTGCCTCAATTCTCCTTCTCCAAGCCTTGATTGTGAAACTTTTCTCTAGAATCCTCTCTCTCTAGGTCTTTTTAGGAAAGGAAAGAAATGAATGAGTTATGTTTTAAGTTGCTGGTTTTAGCGCATTTTACTGTGGAAATCTATTACAGACCCACTGTAATCAATTACCAGCAGGGAAAATAACACTAAAAACCCTTTCTGGCAAACTGGTAATCGATTACAACTTATGGTAATCGATTACCACAAATTCAGCTCTCGGGTAATCAATTACAGACTGTGAGTAATCGATTACCACAAATTCTGCTCTCAGGTAATCGATTACCAACTCCTGGTAATCGATTACCAAAGAATCAGTTCTCTGGTAATCGATTACAAACTCTCTGTAATCGATTACCAGCAAGCCAAATTTACTAATTTTACTTAGACAAAATCTTGAACTTGGTTATATAACTAAGTTTTAACCCCTAATTCCTCGACTTACCTTTTCTTAATTACTAACACATGATTCCTTTATTTTCAGCCTAATAAGTTATTAAAGTTCCTAATTTTGCGGGATGTTACACTTTGTTTGATGGATCTAATCCCTATGGCGTCTCGATACTAGTCTAATAAATCCTTCACCATCCAACAACCAAAACATGAGTTCATCTCCTTCCTGAAGTTCCTCAGCCCTGCAATATTGGTACCAACCCTGACCTATCCTGCAGTGATTGCGTATTTGTGTGTTCCAAACAAGCTCCAAGGACTGGATCTGACCATTAGGAATCTTGATTTGAATTTCTCTTTGGTCTTGCACCAGGTATCCATTTACAATCCTCACCGGTAGAACCTATATTGAAATAAATATATACACGCATCAGTAAGTGTTGTATTGTGGTTAATCATAGATAAACTTAGTAGTGCTATAGTTTTACTCTTACCAATCCATGTCTTCCGCTAAGTTGTCTCCTTGACACTAGAGTTGTCCACAAAATACCTCCTGGCACTCCAAGCACTTCTTCTGGGTCATGTGGGTATTGAATATCCCCTAATCCACCTGGTCCCATGACAGATCGATGCTGCCTATTAATTTTTCAGTAAAAGACAAGCAGTAAATTCCCTAATTTGGTGAGAGTGGTCCCGGAGAGTGAAATACGAAATACATAGTAGATGCCAAAAATGGCAACTTCTTTCTGACAAAACCCTAAATGGCAACTTGTTTCTGAAAAAAAATGGCAACTGCTTATCATTATAGTGAGCTAAATGTAAACTGACAAAACCCTAAACTTCTATAGGTTGATTTGTATACAAACATGAACAAGAAGCTAAGAAAGCGATCAAATTTGTATACAAACATGAAAAGAAAGCTAAGAAAGTGATAAAATTTGTATGAAATTTTGATCATGTCTCTACAGTTAAAAAACAAAAATCTAAGAAAGGGATGAAAAGGATGAACAGTTTAAGGTGAAAATGATGAAAACGATGAACAGAAAGCTAACAGAAAGCTATGAAAGCGAAATTTGTATACCTTTGTGTGGATGGCCTCACCGTACGACATTGCATGTTCGTCCTTGTCGGTCTCATCTGTTAGACAAGTGGTCTCAATAACTTAAGAGGGGGGTGAATTAAGTTAGTCGATTTTAACTAATCTTTTCGATTATTATTTTATCTTGCCTTTAATATGCTTAAAATGTCTTTTCTAAGATGAAGTATGAATGCTTACTCTTAAGATAATGAAATTGTACTTGCAATAAATAAATAAGAGTTAAGTGAAGAGGAATTGCAAACTCAATTTATACTGGTTCGGCCAACCACTTGCCTACGTCTAGTCCTCAAGTAACCCACTTGAGATTTCCACTATTTGTAAAAGTTCTTTACAATTGATGAATCCTCCAACACCTTGGAATCCTTCCCTTGTGTTGAGATTCACCCACAATACACGAGAGGCACCCTCTCTTCAATCACACAGTAACAAAATGAATTTTGTACAAGTGAACTCTCTTTTAGAGTGGATATTACAACTTGAAGAACTTATAAGAGATCTTGATAATTTGCAAGTGTTTGGCACAAGATGATTCTTAAAAATGATTTCAATCTTTTATGATTCCACATGAGTAATCTAGATAATTTTTCGAAAATGAGACATATATATATATATATATATAAGAATGATGATGAAACATTGTAATCCTTGATTAGAAGTCATGTCTCTTCGAGATTTTAAGAAAAAGTACTCTGGTAATCGATTACAGGTATATGGTAATCGATTACACAATTCAAAATTACGAACAATTGTGCCTGGAATTCAAAATTTGAATTTCCTGCACTCTGGAAATCGATTACAGTATTTGGTAATCGATTACCAGTTCAAATATTTTAAAATTTGAATTCTGAAACCTCTGGTAATCGATTACACTATGTTGGTAATCGATTACCAGTTCAAAAATTTTTAAATTTGAATTCTGAAACTCTTGGTAATCGATTACAATAGTGTAATTGATTACCAGTTCAAGAATTTTAATTTTTGAACTGATTTTTACTTTATAAAAATATTTTGTTCAATTTTCTTTTTAGTGCCTAGTTCCTTGCAAATTATAAGATTTCTTTTGACATTTTTATCTAACTAAATTAAGCTTAAACTAATAGACTTTCTTGTATTGACTTGACTTTGACTTTGATCTTGATCTTCTTGACTTGACTTGAATTAGTTCTTTCCTTAGCCATTTGTCAATCTACCTCTTTTCTTTCCTTATTATTGGCATCATCAAAAACCCTGCAATCAAGGCATCTAAAATCTCCCCCTTTTTGATGATGACAACCATCTTTAAAGGGAAGAATGAAAAAACAAGATTTTCTAAGTCAATAATGTTCATCCCCCT
The DNA here is from genome assembly GCA_026901365.1 of Sesbania bispinosa. Classification (NCBI taxonomy): domain Eukaryota; kingdom Viridiplantae; phylum Streptophyta; class Magnoliopsida; order Fabales; family Fabaceae; genus Sesbania; species Sesbania bispinosa. The sequence continues at coordinate 1,646,238 of QLOH01000111.1, forward strand.
TAGTCTCCCCCTCTGTGTTTGTCTTTTTGAATACTCTGGATACTTGGGAAATAAAATTTATCCTTTCTTTTAAGAAAGTTGTACAAGATCAATGTTTTCCAAAATTTTCAAAACAAAGTCAAATTCATTTCCAAAACTTTCCAAAGATTGTACAAGACCAATATTTTCCAAACAATTTCAAAACATAGTCAAATTCATTTCATTTTCCCTAATTTCCAAACAATTTCAAAACATAGTCAAATTCATTTCATTTTCCCTAATCTCTCCCACTTTGGCAACATCAAAACAAACTGACGTCCAAAAGCATATATGAATCAAAATCTAAAATATATACCAACCAAGATATATACTAATCGGAGTAGTAAATATATATACCATAATATATCCAAACCAGAAAACCAAACATAGTAGGAAACACAAACATAGTAGCAAACACAGAATAAAGGTAGAAACCTAATAGTAAAAGCTAGAACCATATGTCTGAACCAAAATGCCAAATACAAGGCAATAGAACTGGAAATAAAGCGAGCTACTGATCATCGGAGGAACGGGGACCAAGACCGACAACATCCTCTATGCGATCAAGGCGAGTCTCCATAGCATCAAAACGCTCTCCCACATACACCTTTAAGCTGCGAATCTCATCAATAACATAAGTGAGAGCATCTAGAATGGCATCTCGATGTGGAGGAGAGGGAGTGCGCGCATCGACATCCATGTCATCAGCTTTACGCACCCATTCCCCGTTTTGATTCTTGCGGTAGGCAAAGGAATTCATCTGAGAAGCTCCAATTGCACTGTTTCGCTTGATTTCAAGTTTGGTCTCATTTGCCAAGTGTACGTTGAAGTGTTCCAAAACCAGGGTGATCAAATGACCATATGGGAGCGGAGCACCAGCCTGAAGGGCCTTTGTCATCCGGTAATGGACCAAGTGTGCCCAACTTATTTGTCTACCAGTCAGCAATGCCCACATAATAATGAGGTCTTCCTCGGAGGCCTGGGCTAAGTTGGTAGAACGGGGAAGAAAAATCCTAGCAATGATATAGTGCATAATTCTACAGTCAAAGGTAAGAGAACCAGCCAACATGCGTCCAGACATATCGGTGTTCTCATGACATACCATTTGACAAACAGTAGTATTTTTAAAGAAATCTTCCCATTCATCCAATAGAGTCCCTTCAAACAGTGCCCCATCCCCACTAAGGTGTGTCAGAGCACAAAACAGTGATTGGTCTATTACTATAGGAATGCGGTTGACCTTAGTATGCAGAGCACCATCCCTAATCTTTAGGTTGCTATAAAATATTTACACTAATTCAGGATAAACAGGGGCTTTTAACTGCATAAACTCTATCAAACCAAAACTTCTAAAGGTCTCATAGCAATCAAACTGCTCTTGCTCAAAGAAATCCGTATTTAGATACTTAGGGTCGATAATGCTACGAGTCGAAAAGAGCAAAATGTACCTAAGGCATTGTTTGTTGGTGGAGAAAAGAGCAAGTTGAGGTGAGGGATTAGAGGCCGCCGGAGGATCATCGGAGGTTCCCTCACGAGATTTACGAGAAGCGGAGTGTTTTGGGCGTTTTGATGATTCGAACTTTTTGAGAAATTAATCGGTGGAAATTGTAGGGAATGATGAGAGGAAGAGATTGGAAGAAACGAGACTCAATTTGGTGGAGGAATGAAGGAATTATGGTGATTTGAAGGAAAAAAGGGGGAGAGAAAGGCGTTTAGGGTTCTTGACAAGAGAGAGAAGTGTGTTTCTGGTTTAAGAGGGAGAGCGTGATCATATTTATAATACGTGCAGATTGGTAATCGATTACACGTTATGGTAATCGATTACTACGTTTCCAGAAATGTTAAAACTGTCTCAGGTAATCGATTACGTGCATATGGTAATCGATTACGAGAACTATGTAATTGATTACATGACTTGGTGCTCTCAGGTAATCGATTACGACTACTATGTAATCGATTACACCTATTGAGGCTCTCAGGTAATCGGTTACGTCCCATTTGTAATCGATTGCCACGAACCCAGATTTCACCCTTTTTGATTCCAAGCTCTCCGATAATCGATTACAACTCATTTGTAATCGATTACAAACTACCCAGAATTCATATTTTTGACTCTAAGCTATCTTTATTCCTAAAAACCATTATGAATCTAAGTTTGAAACATCTAATATACCTAATTCTCTCCTAATTGTAAAGAAATTTTCTTTGGGTAATGGCTTGGTAAAAATATCTGCAAGTTGTTGCTTAGTCTCTATAAATTCTAGAACACAGTCTCCTTTTTGTACATGATCTCTAAGAAAATTATGCCTAATTTCTATGTGTTTGGTTCTAGAATGTAAGACAAGATTCTTAGAAAAATTTATGGCACTTATATTGTCACAGCGAATAGGAATATGATCTATATTTAAGCCATAGTCTGGTAGTTGTTGTTTCATCCAAAGAATTTGGGCACAACAACTTCTAGCAGCAATATATGCTGCTTCAGCAGTGGATAAAGCAACACTATTTTGCTTTTTGCTATGCCATGACACTAATGCAGATCCAATAAAGTGACAAGTACCACTTGTACTTTTTCTATCAGTTTTGCATCCCGCAAAATCTGAGTCAGAATATCCTATTAGATTAAATGGCATGTTTTTAGGATACCATAATCCTAAGTTAACAGATCCTAATAAATATCTCATTATCCTTTTAACAGCACTTAAATGAGATTCTTTAGGGTTTGACTGATATCTAGCACACAAGTATACACTAAACATGATATCTGGTCTACTTGCTGATAAATAAAGAAGGGATCCAATCATACCTTGATATCGCTTTATATCTATGGACTTCCCATCTTCATCCTTATCCAAGTAGCAAGCAGTACTCATAGGTGTGGCCATTTGTTTAGCGTTTTCCATTCCAAATCTCTTGAGCAGTTCCTTGCAGTATTTGCTTTGGTTGATGAATATACCATTTTTTGTTTGTTTAATTTGCAGTCCAAGGAAGAAATTTAACTCCCCCATCATAGACATTTCAATTTCACTTTGCATGTCATTAGAAAATTCCTTGCACAAATTGTCATTAGTAGCCCCAAAAATAATATCATTAACGTATATTTAAACTAATAAAATGTCATGTATTTTTATTTTAATAAAAAGTGTTGTATCAACCTTTCCTCCTGTAAATCCTTTTTCTAAAAGAAATTTGCTTAACCTTTCATACCAAGCCCTAGGTGCTTGTTTCAATCCATATAGGGCCTTTTTTAATTTAAAAACATGATTAGGCAATTCTAGATTTTCAAATCCAGGAGGTTGTTCTACGTACACTTCTTCTTTAATAAAACCATTAAGAAAAGCACTTTTGACATCCATTTGATATAATTTGAAATCCATTATTGAAGCATATGCAAGCAACATTCTAATAGCTTCTAGTCTTGCTACAGGTGCATAAGTTTCTTCATAATCTATTCCTTCTTCTTGATTATATCCTTTGGCCACTAACCTAGCTTTGTTTCTTACAACTATACCATGTTCATCTAACTTGTTTCTAAATACCCATTTTGTTCCTATAATTGGGTGATCACTTGGTCTTTCAACTAGATCCCAAACATTATTTCTTTCAAATTGATTTAATTCTTCTTGCATAGGAATAATCCAATGTTCATCCTTTAAGGCTTCATCAATATTTTTGACTTCAATTTTAGAAACAAAGGCCATATTATTGCATATGTCTTTAAGAGAGTGTCTAGTTGTTACTCCTTTTGAAATATCGCCTATGATGTTATCAAGAGGATGATCTTTTAAAGTTCTCCACTCTCTTGGAAGATCTATGTTTGTTTGGTTTTCTTCTATTGTAGAATCTTTTATGTTTTCCTTTTCTTTATCCTTGTGAACTTCTTCATTTTTGTGAGTATTTTCTAAATTTTCTATAATATCATCAATTATATCTTTTCTTGGATAAAATGTGCTAGACTCATCAAAGGCTACATGTATTGATTCTTTTATTGTCATAGTTCTTTAGTTATATACCCTATATGTTTTACTATTCAATGAGTATCCAAGAAATATTCCCTCGTCTGATTTAGCATCAAATTTTCCTAAGTTATCTTTTCCATTATTTAGTATAAAACATTTGCATCCAAAGATATGAAGATGAGAGATATTTGGTTTTCTACCATTGAATAGTTCATAGGGTGTTTTCTTTAAAATTAGCCTAATTAGTGCTCTATTCATAGTGTAACAAGCAGTGCTAACTGCTTCTGCCCAAAAATATTTTGGAATATTAGAATCATTAAGCATAGTTCTTGCTAATTCTTCTAGTGATCTATTTTTCCTTTCAACTACTCCATTTTGTTGAGGAGTCCTAGGGGCAGAAAAATTATGTTCTATTCCATTTTCATCACAGAACAAGTCAAAGTTTTTATTTTCAAACTCCCCTCCATGGTCACTCCTAATGGATGTTATTTTAATATTTTTCTTATTTTGAATCATTTTTGCAAATTTCCTAAAGGCATTAAAAGCATCACTTTTATTTGCAAGAAATAAGGTCCATGTATATCTAGAGAAATCATCCACTAAGAGTAAAGCATAATAACTTCCCCCAAAACTCATAGTTCTAGAAGGCCCAAAAAGATCCATGTGTATTAGTTGTAATGGCCTAGAGGTTATTACTATGTTCTTTGATTTAAATGATACTTTTACTTGTTTTCCCTTTTGACAAGCATCACAAAGTTTGTCTTTTTCAAATTTTATCTTAGGCAAACCTATTACTAAGTCTTTTGATATTAATTTATTTAAATGATCCATATTGATATGAGCAATTCTTTTATGCCATAACCAAGATTCATCATTTTTACTAAGAAGGCATTGGTTATGATTTGTAGTATTATCTAATTTTATCTTATATACATTATTTATTCTACATCCTATATACTTAATGTTTTTGTCAAGTTTGGATTCAATAACACAATTTTGTGAGTCAAACGATACTGAGAATCCTTTATCACACAATTGACTAACACTAAGCAAATTACGCCTAAGGCCATCAACAAGTAGGACATTTTCTATGGAAGTTGAGAGATTTGTACCTATTTTTCCGATTCCCAAGATTTTACTCTTGTTGTTATCTCCATAGGTAACATGTGCTTGGAACATAAGCTTTGAGATATCCCCTGCCATGTGCTTGGAACATCCACTGTCGATGTACCAAGTTTGTTTCATGGAATCCTACAAGTCACAGAATTGTTTAATTTAGGTACCCAAACTTTCTTTGGGTCCTTAGAGTTAGTGTTAATCAAAGATCCTTTTAGGATCCGCATCATATTTTTAAGATTTGTAGAATTCTTTCTAAAATAGCAATTTGATGCACTATGACCCTTCTTTCCACAATAGAAGCATGTTAAGAATGGAGAACTGGTGAATTGAGCAATTACAAAAAAAAAATTATAATTCTTTTGTTGAGTTTGAGGATTATATCCTAATCCTGCTTTGTCAAATACACACCTTTGATTTCCTAAAATAGCATCTAAATTATTCTTCCCAAAGGTGAATTTTGCAAGTGTAGTGTTTAACTTTTTAATTTCTTCTTTATGTTTTAGGCATGATGTGCATGGATGAGTTTCTTTACTATTTTCTAAATTAATGATAGAACACAAATTTTCATTTTTAGAATTTACTAATTTAAGTTCATTTCTTAGATTGTCTAGTTCTTCATTTAATTTAGAAATTTCTTTCTCAAGTTTTGTAGTGGTTTTCTTGTAAGATGAAACTAGTTTTGCTAACTTAAATGATTCCTTATGTAAATCATTAAAGGCTTCTTGTAATTCATCAAATGAGATGGAAGTATTATTGTTAGAAGATGTTACCTCTTCTTCACTTTTGTAGTCTCTGGCCATAAGTCCTAAGTTGACTGTTTCATTCTCTGAGTCACTGGAGCTTATGTCATTATCATCCCATGTGATGTAGGCTTTCTTTGCTTTCTTATCTTTGAATGTCTTCTTGTTTGATTTTTTCGTTTTCTTCTTATAAATTGGACAGTCTAATCTAAGATGCCCTAGCTAGTTGCATTCAAAGCATTTTTTGGATTGATTCGAAATCTTCTCCTTTCTTCTTTGTGTTAGGTGTAGGTCTTCTTCTATTTCCTCTGTTTCTTAGAAATTTGTTGAATCTTTTGAAAAATAGACTGAATTCTTCGTCATCATCCAAGTCCTCATCTTCAACGATTTCTTCTTCTTCATGGACAATTGATGATGAAGCTTTGAGAGCGATACTTTTCTTACTTCTATCATTCTCTTCATTTTGGTTTAGTCTCATCAACTCCAACTCGTGTTCTTGAAGCTTTCCAAATAGTGAATGAAGAGACATGGTTGTAAGATCCTTGGATTCTGCAATTGCGGTCACTTTTGGCTGCCATTGCCTACTCAAACATCTTAAAACTTTGTTAATTAAATCTTCATTTGGAAAACTTTTTCCTAATGATGCAAGATGATTAACTATATGAGTGAATCTCTTTTGCTTGTCTTGTATGCTCTCATTTTGATTCATTCTAAATAGTTCATATTCATGTGTGAAGGTGTTTATTCTAGATCTTTTTGTAGGAACACAGGGAAACACTAGAAGGGGGGTTGAATAGTGTTTCTGAATATTTTTGAAAGCTTTTCGCAAACAGGTGTTAAAGACAGGATTTCAGACAGACTCTTAAAGGACTGTCTGAAGTTTTCAGACGGTATAAAAATATTGATTTGAAACAATGTTTTATGCCTTTATAACATATCAGATTAATTACTCTAACCCCTTGATTAGTATAAAAAGAATTGACAAGAGATAAGGGTAAGAAAACTTAGCCAAGAAATTTATCCTGGTTCACTCACTACCACTGTGAGCTACGTCCAGTCCCAATGGCAAACAACCACTGGATTTCCGCTATATGAATATTCAGATTACAAGCTTGAATGTGAGTACAGTCTCTCCAGACACAACGAGTACAGTCTCTCCAGACACAAACAAGTATTCTTTTCTGTCAAGCCTCTTCAGGCTCTACCACAAGTATTCTTTTCTGTCAAGCCTCTCCAGGCTCTACCACAAGTATTCTTTTCTGTCAAGCCTCTCCAGGATCTACCACAAGTATTCTTTTCTGTCAAGCCTCTTCAGGCTCTACCAAGGTTTACAAAGAAAGGAGTTTAAGCTTTTAAACTATCCAAGTTTGAAGCTCAAACCAATACAATGTACAATAAAAACTGAGGTATGCTCAGGATATACAAATGTGTACAAAGAATTCTATCAGAGAGTTTTTACGGAGTAAAAACTTGCAGCGTGATGTTTCTTTTGGCTTTCTTGTATATTGATTTTCTTTCTTTCTCTTCCGTCTACTTTGATGGTCTTCATAGAGGGGTATTTATACCCAAACTTTAATCCGTTGAAATACCACCGTTTAGAGATAGCATTAAATGCTATTTAATCCGTTGTGAGACATGCTTCTGAGAGCTCTGATATCTCTGACACGATACAAGGTTTCTTTTTGTATTAAGGCTGCTACAAATGTTGTTGCAGAGGCTGCGTTGCAGAGATTTCCTCAGTGGTGTATGAAATTCAAAATCACCAGGAAAGGTCTCTGTGATCCTTGCCATAATCGTGTTTGAAAAGGTACGTGCAGCAGAGGTTCAGAAAAGTCTTCACAAGCTTCAGCAGAGAGTGCCACGTCATAAGTGAGACTTCAGACGGCACTGATACTTCAGACGGGTTGAGCTACTTCAGACAGCTTCAACTCTTCAGACGAGTTCTGCTTCTTCAGACAGCTTCAACACTTAGTCTTTCTATGTAGGCTCATAGTGACTCTTGCTGAAATCATAGATAAATCATTAAAGCATATATGTATCTATGATAAATATTTTAACTCAAATTTGTTAAGCATTAAAACTTAGGAATTGAGTTGTCTTAAACATCATATTTTCTTTTATGATATTTTTGAGACTCAACACTTTTGACATCACTTGTTCCCTCATGAGTTACTTCCAATGTATCCCACATCTATTTAGAACTCTTACAATTTGAGACCCTAAAATATTCATCTATGCCTAATGCAGATGTGATTATGTTTTTAGCCTTTAAGTTATATTGAACTTTCCTTTTATCCTCTTCACTCCATTGATCCCTAGGTGTTATCTTAACTTCTTCACCTAATTGCATTGAAGGAATAAAAGGTCCATTTTCTACAGCATCCCAAATGTTTAGATCTATTGACTCTATAAAGATTTGCATTCTAGATTTTCAATAATGAAAACCTTCTCCATTAAATATTGGGGGTATATTGAATGAGTTTCCTTCACCAAAAAGGGAATTGGATGAGGCCATAGTTAATCTTGAGGCTTCTAATTCTTATACAAGATACAAGCTCTGATACCACTTGTTAGACAAGTGGCCTCACTAACTTAAGAGGGGGGTGAATTAAGTTAGTCGATTTTAACTAATCTTTTCGATTATTAATTTATCTTACCTTTAATATGCTTAAAATGTCTTTTCTAAGATGAAGTATGAATGCTTACTTTTAAGATAATGAAATTGTACTTGCAATAAATAAATAAGAGTTAAGGGAAGAGGAATTGCAAACTCAATTTATACTGGTTCGGCCAACCACTTGCTTACGTCCAGTCCTCAAGTAACCCACTTGAGATTTCCACTATTTGTAAAAGTTCTTTACAATTGATGAATCCTCCAACACCTTGGAATCCTTCCATTGTGTTGAGATTAACCCACAATACACGAGAGACACCCTCTCTTCAATCACACAGTAACAAAATGAATTTTGTACAAGTGAACTCTCTTTTAGAGTGGATATTACAACTTGAAGAACTTACAAGAGATCTTGATAATTTGCAAGTGTTTGGCACAAGATGATTCTTAAAAATGATTTCAATCTTTTATGATTTCACATAAGTAATCTAGTTAATTTTTCGAAAATGAGACATATATATATAAGGATGATGATGAAACATTGTAATCCTTGATTAGAAGTCATGTCTCTTCGAGATTTTCAGAAAAAGTACTCTGGTAATCGATTACACAGTTCAAAATTGCGAACAATTGTGCTTGGAATTCAAAATTTGAATTTCCTGCACTCTGGTAATCAATTACAGTATTTGTGTAACATCCCAAAAGTTTGACTTAAATCAAACTAGAGGAAAGTTGGGAGTGGGTTGAGAGGCTGAGTAGGAGAGGAAGAATTACAAGAAAGAATATGAGGATTAGTAAGAATCTATGGGTATTAAAGGGGAGATTTCAGAAGAATAATTGAGTTGAGTATGAATTATGGCAAAAGGAACTAGGAATGATAGAGTAGGTGAGAGTTAGGAGAGTTAAATTTAAGAGTTTAAGTGTTAAAGTTCTCATTCAATTAACATCCCGATAGTTAAGATCTTTGATGAATTAGAAGTGATTAGAATAATGATAGTAAGTTCAGTAATTAAGAAAAGAGTAATTAGGAAATTGTAACATTCCGTAATTCAGAACTTCTACTAATTCATAAGATTTAGATAGGAATTTATATGTTAAGAATTAAGGATGGTAAAGTTGAAAGATTAGGAGTTTTAAAACCAAGTTTCCAAGTTTTTAAGCAAATTAGGAAGTTAGGAGTTTCTGGTAATCGATTACCAACATCTTGTAATCGATTACCTGAGAGCTGAATTTTGGGTAATCGTCTGTCAAGGATGTGTAATCGATTACCTGAGGGCTGAATTTCTGGTAATCGATTACCAAGAATTCGTAATCGATTACCAGAGAGCTGAATTTTGGGTAATCGCCTGTTAAGGATGTGTAATCAATTGCCTGAGAGCTGTGTTTTTGGTAATCGATTACCAAGGGTTGTAATCGATTACCAAATTCCCAGAAAGGTTTTCTAGTGTATTTTTCGCCTCTGGTAATCGATTACAGTATGCCTGTAATCGATTACCTTCGCTCTAGTATATAAGGTCGAGGACATGCAAAATCAGATTTCTCATTTTTCTTTCTTCCCCTTCTTCAACCTAGAGAGAATCCTAGAGAGAGAAAGTTCGATTTGGAGCTTAGGAAGGAGATTGAAGCAAGAATCATCAAGTGGATCACTCCTATTCCTCATTCTTCTCTTGGTTTTCAAGATTGAGTGAGTACAACTCACAAACACACACTCCCCTTTGATTTTGAGTTTTCCCCAATGTATGAACCCTACTCTCTAATTCCTTTTCTATATGAATATAGTGGTTAGATTAGCGATGTTTGTATGTGATTGAGTAATTTGGTTAGGTTTTTCATTGGAAACCTTAGGGTAGCGAGATTTACGAAATTGTCGAAATGCTCATTGTATGAACCCTATCCCTTTAATTCCCTTTCTATATGGTTGATTTGATTGGATTTGTAATGTTTGTATGGAATTGAGTGATTGATGTTATGATTTACTTGAAAAATCTTTGAATATTGAAAGTTACGAAATTTGTGAATATCATTTATTAGTTCATTGAGATTATGTGCATTTGAGTAATATAAGCCGGATTCGACCGTGAGTTAATCCAAGCCGGCCTTCGCGCTGTAAGTTAAAAATTAAGTAATTAAGTAAAACACGACTTCGGTCCAGTATGGGTGTGATTCTTCCCTGGGAAAGCCGGTTCCCGTATTCTGAGCTCAGGTCTAACTCCAGAAATTGATAAGATCATGCCTGCTAGGCATAGCAGTGAGTGCATCATGAGCATCATAACTTGCATTATTCATCAGTTCATGTTAATTGAATTACATATCGCTTTTATTAGTTATTGACTATTGGAAACATGTTTTATGTATTTAGTTCATGAATATGTCATATGTGATGTTTGATAAATGTTATTTGTTTTACTACACTATATATGTTTGGTTGTACTTGCTGAGACTTTAGTCTCACCCCACGTTTCGGGGATCTTCTTTAGCTGTGCACGAAACCTTAGGAGCTGTTAAAGCAAGGAGGATTTGTGGAACTGAGTCTCTTTAGAATTTGAAGTTTAAGTATTAGAAGTAAATTCGGTTGTAATTAATAAAAGATTAGTCACTGATGTATATTGTATAAGTTTAATTAATTCTGAGTTAGCCACTGAGGCCTAGCTCTAATGTTATGATATGTATGATATGAATTGTACTGGTTTTGCTGATTTTCAGGTTGAGCTGGATTAGGCAATTATCCGGTTTTTAGGGGAGACTATGCCGAATTTCCGGTATGAGTTCATTGAATCCCACTTCTCTAACTGTTATTTCTTCCCTAAACTTAAGTAGTTTTCATACTTATTTAAGGTCTCTGATGTTTGTTTTCTTTTGGCTTAAGCTAATCGTTGGAAAGTTTAAGCGAATGTATGACGATATCGAAAATTTAACGAAATGATTTCAAGAAATTCATGAATAGTGTCTCCAACGGGCATTATTTTTGAGTTCAGAAATTAGGGCGTTACAATTTGGTAATCGATTACCAGTTCAAATATTTTTAAATTTGAATTCTGAAACCTTTGGTAATCGATTACACTATGTTGGTAATCGATTACCAGTTCAAAAATTTTTAAATTTGAATTCTGAAACTCTTGGTAATCGATTACACTATGTTGGTAATCGATTACCAGTTCAAGAATTTTAATTTTTGAACTGATTTTTACTTTATAAAAATATTTTGTTCAATTTTCTTTTTAGTGCCAAGTTCCTTGCAAATTATAAGATTTCTTTTGACATTTTTATCTAACTAAATTAAGCTTAAACTAATAGACCTTCTTGTATTGACTTGACTTTGACTTTGATCTTGATCTTCTTGACTTGACTTGAATTAGTTCTTTCCTTAGCCATTTGTCAATCTACCTCTTTTCTTTCCTTATTATTGGTATCATCAAAAACCCTGCAATCAAGGCATCTACAAGTTGTTGTTCAAAGAGTTAATTCAAGAGTCAAGTGAAGTGAAGAGGCTTTTTCTTGCTGTTGTTGAAGTGAACTTCTGACGTGGTGAAGAGGCTTTTTATTGGTCAACATTGAGGTGAAGACATTTTTTTTAATAGGTGATGTTTAACGAGGTCATGCTTGTGGCCCAAATGAGGCTTTGTAAAATAGGTGGTGTAAAATGGGCCAGGGGGGATACTGGGCCGAGAAGTAGGCAGTAAGGCGTAACATTTTAACGGGGTGAAGAGGCTTTATATTTACTTATGATTGTGGCCTAATTCTCCTATTATTTAAGATAGAATGAGTTTTTTTGTCAGTAAGATAGAATGAGTTCAAAAAACGTAAAATGTGTCGGTGGCCCAAAAAGGCACAGTTCATGTGTATAGGCCCAAAATTTAACACATTAAAAAATAACTAATTATTTGTTTTAATTTTAACTGATTCATTGTTGACTAATTTATGATTGTGTCAAATAAGGTATAATTAGTTTGACATTATGAATGGTTGACTCAATATTCCATGTTTGGTGGGAGTTATTTTTCTCAATTTACATTAATTTATTTGAATTAAACATTGAAAAATAGGTGGAAAATCATAATAAATAGGAAAAGTGGTGAAAAAATTGCGGAAAAATCAATTCGGATGTCAAGAAGGTGTGGTCAATGTGTTGTGACAGTTGGTGAGGCACACTTGTGATTTCAACATAGGAACATAGGTGACGAGTGTGAACCTTGACCCTAAGTATGAGTGATAGTAACCGTGATGTGTTGGTGACCTTTCCAATGATTGAGTTAGGTATGAATAGTTTGTGTGGGGGTTGGCGATGTGGTAAGTGGCTTAACGGTGGGAGTTGGTTATTTTTCTCAATTTACATTATTTTATTTGAATTAAATATTGAAAAATAGGTGGAAAATCATAATAAATAGGAAAAGTTGTGAAAAAATTGTAGAAAAATCAATTCAGATGTCAGGAAGGTGTGGTCAATGTGTTATGACAGTTGGTAAGGCACACTTGTGATTTCGACATAGGAACATAGGTGACGGGTGTGAACCCTAACCCTAAGTATAAGTGATAGTAACCGTGATGTGTTGGTGACCTTTCCAATGATTGAGTTAGGTGTGAATAGTTTGTGTGGGGGTTGAGGATGTGGTAAAGGGCTTAACGGTGAGAGTTGGTTATTTTTCTCAATTTACATTATTTTATTTGAATTAAATATTAAAAAATAGGTGGAAAATCATAATAAATAGGAAAAGTGGTGAAAAAATTGCAGAAAAATCAATTCGGATGTAGTGCAGAAAACTTGCAGAAAAATTGCAGAAAAAATTGTATAATGAAATGTGTAGTTCAAACCTAAAGATATAGGGAATTCATGAAAAAATTAAAATTCTGACCTAGTGCATGCTAGTGCATTACTATGGTTGATATGGTGGCAGACCTAGTGCATGCTCACAGCTCACACCATACCATTTTCGTGAAAAAATGGTATGGTGTCAGGAAGGTGTGGTCAATGTGTTGTGACAGTTGGTGACATTAGTTGGTTATTTTTCTCAATTTCCATTAATTTATTTGTATTTTTTAGTGAAAAATAGGTGAAAATCATAATAAATAAGAAAATTAGTGAAAAATTATGGAAAAATCACTTAAGGTGTCAAGAAGGAGTTGTGTTCACTTAAGGTGTGGTTTGGTTATTTTTCTCAATTTCAACTATTTTCTGTGAATTGTTTTAGTTGAAAACAGGTGGAAAAATCATAATAATTATGAAATGGTTAAATATGTTTTAGTCCCTCAAAATATAGTGAAATTTGGTTTTGGTCCCTCATTTATTTTTTCATTGGTTTTGGACCTCTATTTTTTGAAATCATATGATTTTAGTCCTCGTCAATAGTTATACCCCGCTAAGTAATGACATAGCGATATTTCTTGTAAATTTTTCTATGGATTTTCCTTCAAATTTTTCTGCAGATATCAAAATTTAAACGAAAATTTGTTCAGGTTCTAAAATTTGCAGGAAATTTAGTATAGATTTTTTTTGTAACAAAGCAAAGAAATTTTATAGCAGCATTTTTATGTAAAAAATTTTTAGTTTTTTGGAATTTTACTACACATGAATTTTCTAGAGAAAAACTGGCAAGAAATTTCTTGTGAACTTTTACCCGAAAAAAGTCGTAGTGGAGCTGTGAATGTGACTTAACAGAGTACAATTAATAAGGAGGACTAAAAGCGTGTGATTTTAAAAAATGGAGGACCAAAACCAATGAAAAAGTGAATGAGAGACCAAAACCAAATTTCACCATATTTTCAGGGACCAAAAACATATTTAACCCATTATGAAATGATGGGGGAAAATTATGGAAAAATCACAATTGCATCAAGCAAATGTGTTCACTGCTGAATTATTTACGGGAAAATGGGTGGAAAAATCGCATTTAAAGGAATCTATTTCGGGTATATGTTGTATAATGAAATGTGTAGTTCAAACCTAAAGATATAGGGAATTCATGAAAAAATTAAAATTCTGACTTAGTGCATGCTAGTGCATTACTATGGTTGATATGGTGGCAGACCTAGTGCATGCTCACAGCTCACACCATACCATTTTCGTGAATTATCGCACATGATGTACATATATATACGTTATAAGCATTGACACGTGTCCAACTCATTCAATGCACGTGATGTCCTATAGTTTTACTTCTTGTACTATTGTACGTAGATATCCCTTACAATCTGCAGATATTATCACCGAAAAAGAGCACTGCAGGACCAACCACTTTCATTGTACTCTCTTTAATGACCCCTCATTGGTCTATAAATTGGATGATGGTCATGACTTACCATCCACAACCTTTCTTATTAAATTTCTTTTCATATTACTAGCATTCTGGAGAGAAGGGATAAGAAACAAAAGACCTACATGGTGTTTATTGGTAGGAAACCCGGGATATACAATTCATGGGCAGAGTGTCATGTACAAGTGAATGGCTTTAGTGGAAGTTCTTATATGAGCTTTCCCTCCAGAGAGGATGCTTAATCAGCATGGATTAGGTACTGGGATAGGGATGCAATGGTTCGTGAAGCCCAGCTAGCGGGTAGACAATTGAAGAAGCTCAGCTTATAGATGATCATGTCATGAACAATAGTGCCACCACAATGCTTCCCTTACTTATAACACTTGTCTGTGTTGTTGTGGTGGTTGTTGTTTATGGTTTGATTATGATGTAATCTACTTTCATTTATGTGTTGTTTAGGGTTCTGTCTAGGGTTTAACGTTGTGTTTAGAGTCTTCATTAACAATCTTGAACGTATCATTTGTAGTTGTTGTTTGGTTTTTAATGTATCGTGTTTTAATCTTAACGGTGTTTTAATGTATCATCTTTAAGACTCTTATTCGTGTGTGTTGCAGAGCATTCAAAAGACAATGGTTACTTGCTTAAGGTGAGTATGCAAGAGTTGCTTTGTGATGTTTGTAAGAAATATACAATTCCAGCCCCTGAATATACTTGCCCTGCAACAAGTTTTATGCCTTTGTTGTAGCGAACGTCAATGGCTCACCATCAGGCTCAATGGATGAATTCGTAGAAAATCAGTATGAAGCTTTATGTGGTTCTATGTTAATCACTCATGGGTTTAAGTACGGGTCAAGGCCCAAAAAGAAGAAAGTACGGGCCACTGTGTATCTGAAGAAAGTAAGGCCCAAATCAATTTATAAGAAAGAAAGTACGGGTCAATAACCCACACATGGAACCACATGTTAATAATGTTCCTAAAATTTGAGTCATTAATAAAATAAGCTAATATGTCACACAAGGGCCTAAACCACTTATTAATAATTCTCACTTGTATTATGAATTCTAAAATTTTTAATTATTGTGTTTTAATCCTTATTTGTCTTCCTGCATATGGATTCCTTCTTTATGGTGGTTTACCTACGCAGGGCGTGAATGCAATTGTGTTTCCACGTGTCAATACATTTTAGAGGCATTGTCGTGCACAATTTTGGTACAAGTAATTGTGGCAGATAAAAAAAATTTATCACTCGCTCGCTGAAAATTGTGGTCAAAGTGGCAATGTTTCAACTACTGCGAAATATCAATTTCGCTATGCACAGTGATACGTTTAGTGGCAACATTGCCTCTAAATGCGTTTGGCCTCTGCTTTTGCGAGTAAGACAAGCTGCTTGCTCTTTTACCTTCAACATTCTATATACATAAGGCCCAAACGAACATTCATCCCAAACATTTCTTGTATTCCTTTCAGTCATTTAAGAACACTTGCGCTAAAAAATGGGGGATATAATAGTTGTCTCAAGACTATCAAGATTGAAGATGAAGGTTGATAATTTGACAGAAAAGATTGAGGCCATTGAGAACACTTGCTCTATCATCCTCCATACAGTTAGGTCACTAGACATACTCATGTAGAAAGAGACGAACAACAACGCTTCTCAAACCAATGAGGTTCCTGAAACCATGACAAGTAAGGGAAAATCAACAAAGCGACAGAAAGTTTCACCAACGAAAAGAAAAGAGGATGAGTCTATGGGCAATCAAAAAGCAACTATCTCTTTGACGTTTCAGACGGAGATGACATATACCAAAACATATCAAGCTCATACCGCTCAGCTAAGAAAAGAGGAGCATCACTACCACCCATCGGTAAACCACCGTTTGCAACTCCTAGAAAAAAGACAAGGGTGAAGGTTGAGGATGAGTCCTTCGCATGGTAATACAATCCATGCAAGAGTGAATACTGCAGGGGAAGACCAAGTCAGGTACAATCCATTGATTTAAATGTAATAGTTTGTCTCTACTAAAAGTTTACAACCTTTGATATGGTTGCAGGATAAGGGTGATGCAATGAAGCTTCCTTTACAATGCTGGAAATTATTCTCTACCCCTGCGACATAGCCTATGAAGGTGACTTTAAATGATTCAGAGGAGGATTCAATGCCATTTGTCATCGTAGATCTCTTGAAGCAAGGAATGAAGCTGGATGAAATGCCCAAAAATGATGTAGAGGATAATGATGACCCCTGGGAACATCTATCCATATTACCTGGATGTACACTGCCTAAAGGAATTAAAACGAACTTTCCCCTCCTTAAGGGCATGCAACTTACTGAAAACAAAATGCGTATTGTCGCATTTATTTTCCATCCAGACAAGGATCCTAGGTTAGTATATCTCATGCCTTGATAAAGAGAATGGAAATTATTTTTAGGGAAGTGATTTTTAGGATATAAAGAGAATCGAAATGATGTTCTGTTTATCATGCCTTTAATTACATCTTTATTTTCATATTTTTTTTAGGGAAGTGATTTCTAGGATGGGTGACACAGTAGGAACAAGTGATGACTTTGCTTGCCTCTGTCTTCAAAAGAACATTCAACCTAAGGTATATATTATTTTATGTGCATACAACTTAATGAAAACAAGTAATATTTACTGTTTGGTGCATACAACCTCAGATTTTGAAAATGTTGGCAATGAAGGCAACATGGACTCAGCTCCATATTACAAACAAAACAGTTTGGTCTCTTCCCCCATCATTTTCTATAAGTAATGTTCACATTTGTTATATTAATCATAACAAAAAGCATTTCATTATTTCACATTAATAAACTAATCCCATTGATTTTAATTTATTTTCAGGAGGACATACTCCTAGGCCATACAATAGAAGATTTGATGACTACATATTCTGACTACTGGATGAAACCGTTCGAGTCACTTAAATATGTATGGATAAAAAACATGGCAATTCTTTACAATTCCATATATCAACATAAAATTAATGTTTTTTAATTACAACATAAAATTAAACACTGTAGATTTATGTGCCTCCTGAAGATGTGAATGGTGATTGGTACCTAATGGTTGTCTCAGTAGATGAAAGAGTCCTTTATCATCTTTGTTGTAATAAGGAGGATGCAATATTCGAGGAACGTAAAGATGTCATGAAGAACGTGGTAATTTAAATAATTGATAATTTATATCAATATGTTATTTTTAATATATTATATTTAAGGTCATTTACATTAATGCATATCACCACTATAGTGTAACATATTAGCGGAAATGGTTGGGACTGAGACTTACCAAGGTCTCTCTATTAAAGGTAAAATGGAATTTGGGTCGTGGGAGATAGTTGACACATCAGTGCTACGTAAATTTGACCCAAAGACATCTTTACTGATTTATGTCACGTTGTACCTTAATGACAGAAATAGCATTTTCAGCTATTCATTTTTTTCCCGTAGCATTGATTCTGCAGTTTTCCTCATGGATTGAATCTCACGGGAGTATGCATTTCAACCAAATTGTATAGAATTGGCAATTTCCATATGTTATGATGATAATGTAATTTCAACCAAATTGTACTATATGCGATGCTTACAACTGTCATTGTGTTTTTTAATTTTAATTCAGAGTAGGGAGGAAGTCATTAGAATGAATTGTGTAATGGATGTTAGAAACCAAGGCACAAATCTTCTGGAAAACGATTTGCTCTTCAGCTAATGAATGAAGTTGAATGGATTTCGTAAAGCCCATTTGTCTACATTTATGTTTTTAAGTTTTTTGTCCTTTATGAACTCATGTTTTAAACCTTTTGTTGGTTTCCTTTGTTTTTTTTTTTTGGTCAACCATTATGGGTTGTACCTAATGGGCTATGAATGAAGCTGAATGGATTTTGGAATCACAATGTATCTTTCAATATTGTTGTTTTGCAATTAATAGAGATGTCTTTGGGCTCTACTTTCCCTGGAAAAATTGCTTGGGTTGTGTTATTTTTAACCAATTCAATACATACACAAAATAACATATAGTCAGAAAAAAAACTCCAAAAGGGCTTGCCGCAATTTAGACAGGCCCAAATACACGAAATTGCTCGAATACAAAAATTAATTGGCCTAGTGTTTTAGGTTATATGAGCAAACGGGGATCGCGAAAGGAAATACACTTTCATTCAGGGCTAAGATGAATTGGGATGAACCTGTGATAGTGTCTAAGGGAGTATTGTTGCCATTCATGGATCAAAATTCAGGGCTACAATACACTTTCATTCAGGGATCAAAATGAATTGGGATCATTCATGTAAAAAACACTTGCGAAACAGAGAATAAGGTTCTGTTAAATATACTTTTACTTTGCCTGAGTTTCCAGCAATACTCCCTTAGAAATTCTAATTTGTTTACCCTGAGGTGTTGGGTAGCCTCTCTGATCAAAGGGCTAAATTGAAGATTATTGACTTTGATATTCACACACATCTCTATTACTACGATGGTGCAAATCAGTTGGGTTTTGTAATTTTGATATTCACACACATCTCTCTTCATTACATACATACCCAAAGTAACATAAAAGTTAAAACTAACCCACACTCCTGTCATGGAATTTCATTTCAATCATCCAATTAACATAAAAGTTAACACTAAACTAATCATAAGGTCTTCACACGAAACAATTATAAAGACAACAAGGTTCTAATGACACAAACCAATTGCTTAACACAAATGTTCAACAAGGTTTTTAAACCACATAACAATGCTTAATTGGAACACATCACAAACTTCAACCACCTGCAAACATAAAACTCACATTCAGCTCATGACATCTTCAACCAAACAACATCATTCCAATTATTTTCAGATATCTAAATTAAATTACCTTACAACTCCACTAAATGTATAGAGGTGTAATCTCAAAATTTGTTGTCACTTCCATCGTCCTCCATGGATTCATCATCAGAATTTAGTGCAGACTACAAAAATATAAGTACACAGTAAAAACACTACAAAATACACAAAATGCCAAATTACTATTACATAACAAACTCAACTAACCATTCCAATATCACCACATCGAGATGAGTTGGCCCTATTCTCTGATGCAATCCCTACAATGCGCTTTTGTACAGGGCAGGTGCTTCGATTGTGTCCTTGTCGCCTGCAAGTTGTGCAACGACGCTTCCCTTTAGTTTTCCCAGCAACATTAGTAACCCTCGAACTGCACCCCTTTGGCCTGGCACGAATGGGGTCTTTCAACATAGGACCCTCCCGATCATTTCCTTCTGCATCACATGTTTCACCAGACTTGTTAATTGTTTTAAGAAAATCAGTTTGTCTCAGAACCTTATTAATTATGTCATCATATCCAAAACCAAATAGGCTTGCAACAGTACACATGTCATCACAAGCTTTCAGCAAAGCTACATATCTAGCACCTACCAAAGATTTGGGTAACTCATTGAAATCCAAATATACCATAACAACAACTGTGTGATCACATGGAATTCCATAAAACTCCATCCTCCTACAAGAACACTTGAAGTGACTGTTTCTAGGCTCAAAACTCACAAGCCATTCTTGTTCATCGAAAACATGCTTACGCATTGAATATATTGTACATGAAAATGAGGTTTTCGAACCAACAACCTTCAACTTAGCAGCCTTTGTTAAAATCCGACTAAATATAAAGAACACATCGCAGGTGAACATTTCAGAAGTTGAGTTCTCAAGCTCACGATAAGAAGTCTCCAGGGGTTGATCACCATTAACACGCAAAAAATCAGCCTCAATTTCCCTATGCCTAACATACTTTAGACAACGGTTTAGGTGATGAGTGAACTCAGTCAAATTATTTTTGTAGTGCACAAACTTCTTAAATTGTGAATGAAATCCCTCACAACGAGAAGTGGTCCTAAACCAGCAAAACACTTTCCCCTAATGTAAGTTGTTGCCCACATACTTCTCTTCTCATACATTTCAATCACCCATCTATGCTTCTGTACGTCAAACTGAGATACCATCTTCTCCCATTTATGCTTGAATTCACCAATCTCAAAATCTCCTAACATACATCTAGTGAACTGTTCACTGAACCCCTATTTACCAACATTGCTTGTTGCATTACAAAATCAAATGCCATGCACAAAGCCCGTGAGTAGCATTAGGAAATACCATTTTGATAGCATTCTTCATGGCCCTGTCACCATCCATTATAACAGATTTTGGAGCCTTCCCTTTCATGGCATTGACAAACTAATCTAGCACCCAGACATAGGTGTCTTCAGTTTCATTTGAAACAACCGCAAATGCAAATATAGTTGTCTGGTTATGGTGATTAACACCTGAAAACACAATGAGAGGCCAATAATATTTGTTCTTCCTATACGTTGCATCAAATGCAAGAACATCGCCAAATAATTCATATTCCACCTAGCACATACCATCACACCAGAACAGGTGTTGTAGTCTACCCTTATCATCTGTGTTGTGATTGACAAACATGGCAGGATTTATTTTTCTAAGCCCTTCTAGGAATGACACAACTTCATAAGCATCATTTTTTTCAACTTTCCTATCTCGTTGTACATATCACTCGTGTTAAACCCAACTTTCTCAAAACCACCAGACTGACTAGCAAATGCTTGGTAGATGCTAGGTGTGCTAATTCCAACCTCTCTCATCTGGTTCATTACTTCTATTTCATGCTCCTTCATCCTCCTATGGGACGGTAGCATGCCATAGAACCTCTCCTCCAACATGGCATGATTGTGGTCTTCCAGAAATGAAGTCACATGCCAACGATTACTACCTGCATTTAACCTGACCTTACAATGTGCTTTACAGCCACATCTTACAATTCATCTTCGTTCCCTCTTATATCTTCCCTGCTTGACCTTAGGAACGCCTTCTCTAGAGTAAACAAATATCTGTCGAACAAAAACTTTAGCTTTGTTCTTACCAACCTTGTCCTTACAAGCAAAAATCCTTTTCGTCTAACATACCAATCATAAAACTTAAATGCAACCTCACGGTCAGCAAAATGGTATTTCATACACTCCTCCATGGTAAGAATTTTCCCAATAACATTGGAAAAATCATGAATGCCATCAATGGCCATGCCCCCATCACCATTGCCTGCAAGTCCTCCTTCTTCATCTGTGCTTTCATATTCTTCTTCATTGCAACCTTCATCGCTTTCATTTTGCGAATTCTCATCAGAATTTCCTTCATCATTTTGTCCCGATTCAAAAACAACGTTAAATCCCTAACGTATAAAAAATATATCAATTACAACAATAGAAAAATTAGATTCCAACTGATCGTCAATGTTAAATCATCACCAATATGAAATTAAGTCTCCCATTTTCAGATTTAACATCCCAAGTAAATTCTAAATTTTTTCTGTTAAAGTTTCAATTATTAATTGGTATTACTAATTCTCAACGCATACCGGCCACACCACAAACAATTAATTAGATGCCAATAAGCAATTAAATTTTAGCACAGCATCTCGGACACTAAAAAACGCACTTCACATTTATACTCCAAAACTACTACAATAACCATAAAAAACCAACACTAGATTATTTACCTTCATGGCAGTGTTCTCCATGTCTCCCACATTTGACTCCTTCGACATATCATCCATTCAAATTGACAATACACCTCTACACCAACATACAAGTAATAAAAAATGACATCAAAATAGCATTCGACGATAACAATATGCGGGTTCCAGCAAAAAGCGATCAAGCAGCAAGGGAGAGCTAGCAAACTAGTTATTCATTTGACCACCAGGAGTTATTCATCTGTCTTATACAGAATAACTCCTAAAGAAATTACTTAAGCAAACCAGCCGTGAAAATTAGTTTAAGCAAAAAAAATTACTATTTTCAGTTCCTACAACTACCCCTTTATAGACAAACACGGTCAAATGGTTCATTCCCAAAACAAATTACTTAAGCAAACCAGCTGTGAAACCCTATTCTCAAATGAACTGAATTAGAAAAATTAAAATAAAAACCTATTCTTACCTCACTTTCAAGGTCAAGAGTCCATATCTCCACCAAGATCTCAAAATCGATACAACGCAAAGAAATTGTTTATGCGCACAACCGATGAACATTAACTTCCTTACCCTATGGAGGAAGAAGAAGAATTACGACAATAACTTTACTTTTAAGGCTTATTAGCCCTAATTTGTACACAAATATATTCAAAAACAATAAAAAAAACAAAAGGGACTAAATAGAAAATTCTAGGTTTTATGATTTTTTAAATTAAATTAAAATTAAAAATAAAAAAACAGGAAATAACTTGTCTTCAACGGGAGTGTAACTTACACACTATTTTAGAAGGGTATATTTTAGAGGGCACCGTATATTAATGAATTTTTTTAATTTAAATTATTAATTCATAAAAATCAATTATTACAATCAATATTTTTAAAATTAGACCGATAATTATTTGTTCAACCGTGATATATTATTTCAAATCAATTTAAATGAAATTAATAAAACATATTATTTTACATAACAAGATAAATTTCTAACTGTATATCGCATTATAACAAAGTACCTTCTATCCTACATATTCCGGAGACAATTTCCTTCATTACTAAGTTCCATCCCGTACAATTGCATTTGTATTCCCTAAAAAAAGGAAAAAAATACTTTTACATTCAAAATTTAAATGTAAAAAGTATATAAAAAATAAAATAAAAATAAAAGATATAATACGATAAAAAAATATGAATTTACGTAAAAAAAAAAAATTTAATTAGCAGGGATTAACCACAAAAAACTGCATTAGCAGGAATTAATACTACGTACTTGGTCTTGCGCTTAAATAATTAATATGGATTGGCGTTACTTGTAAAGTACGTAAGATATTAATCAAATTTCTTGTGCGTGTTAGCTGCTAGCACTGCTTACAGAACCTTGTATACCTTTTTAACAAATCATGAATTTGATTGAAACAATAAAGATTGTTGGCAAAATTTACTTTTGACGTCCCAATCACACGACTTATTAGATTTCTCCGCCTTTATGAATTACTTTTGTATAGATAATTTTAATGTAGTGGAGTTCAATAATTTTAATGTAGAATTGACGAAACAAATCTAAATTACTGGATCAAAAGAATAAACATATATAAACTGATTTTTTGAACCGTTAGCTAAATCCTTTTAAAAGAATGATTTTACAATAGAATTTTTAATTTTATAGTTTTTTATTTTTCAATTTTTTAACAAAAACATTAATATATTTTTTAGATTTTTATTTTTTAAAAAATATTAATTATTATTAATTCTTAACCATATTTTAATTGAAAAATACTTAAAAAAACATATATACGCACATAAACAAACGGATACTTTATAACAAAAAATAAATGCCATCCATTCAGCAGACTTATCATAACTTAATTACGAAGAGACCAATCAGCAATGCCAGTCCGTAGCAATAAGTAAAGGATAAAAATGAAGGACAATAAATAAATAAAATTAATAGCAGCTGAAAACAATTGTATATGTAGATAAACAATAATTACAAATCCCTCTGCCTCTAGTAAAATTGCAAAGCCCCACAAAACAATTTATTTGAAATTTATTTTCCCATGTGAATTTAATGCCCCTCTACGACTACGAATATGTTCACTGACGTTCAAACCACTAATTAATTTAAAAAAAAAAAAAATCACACACACACGTGAAGGAGTATGTTGTTGAGCAGTGATAAATAAAAATCAGAGTATTTGGACCCAAATACCCTCGCTTGGAATTTCCTGGTGAACCACAAACAGAAGATAGAACCCGGGTGGTGCAAGAATAGCCGAACCGGGTGTCGACACCTCAACTTCATACGTTGATACTCCAATGTTAATCAAATTGTTGGGTTCCAGCACCAACAGCCTCTGATTCATGGAGAAGGAGTGCGTGTTAAAAGGTGGCGCCAGCATTGTCACCAACACCGATTTTTTATCTAACGGTGCTGTGACGTGGAATCGAAGCTTCAACCTCTGAGCGTACATGAGTTTGGTTTGGGGCTGGGGAGCAGGATACACTATCGTGGGACGCAAACCAGAGAATCCAGGCTCTAGATACGAAGGAGAAAACGCTTCCAAACTCAGTTCCGTTGGGAACAACACATTCGTGAAATTGTAATATATGTGAGGATTGCTCCCCGCAACAAGGACCCTCCCATCTCGAAGTAAAACGGCAGTGGAATGATACATCCTGGGAATACTTGACGCGCTTTGTAGCTCGAACCGAGACCCAACCGGCCCATCGGGTTTATAAAGAAACGGGCTCAACACCGGGTTTCGGCCCAATTCCCACCCAGCGGTCCCTGCAGCTGCTCCATTTATAATTAAAACGTTGCCGTTAGGGAGTATGACCATGTCCCCCATGGTTCTACCACCGGGCATGGTCTCCATGGCCCACTGCGGGCTCGGGTCGGTTATTTTGATCCGACCGCAGGTTTTCAAGGCACCGACAAATCGACCCTGTATGGCCTGCTGAAAAGACCCTTTCGGGGCTCCACCGCAAACCAAGACCTCAGCTTCCACAGAAGGCGCTTTTAAATTCCTTAGAGGAAGCAAAACCGCGGAACCTGTGCTTGGGTAGCTTCTGGGATCTCCACCTGGTATGGAAGGGTATGTCTTGACAACATTGTTGTTATTGTAGTCGAATAAGATAGCGCGGTTATTGGCGAAGATGAAGAGGTTGCCATCGACGTTGAGGAAAACAAACGGGTAAAGATTGTTCTCAACGCCAGCTTCATTGGTCTGTACAAGAAAAGGTAAACTGTAGGCATTCTTAGCAGTGGCTTGTTTCTTGGGAACAAATTCGTAGTTGTATTGCCTTCTGCCTCCAATCACAATCTGCCGTCCATCTGGCAGCACGTGATTGGTCGCATACCATCTTCGAGCTGCGAGTCCACCGTCAAATTCTCGCCAGTCACAGAATGGGCATGGAATGAAGGACCTGACGGTACGGTCTCCGTCGTTAAAACCGCCGGTCTGGACGAGGGAACCGTCGGGAGAGACCGAACCGGATGAACACCAGACATTGGTTTGTATGAAGAGTGGGCGGTATCTATTAGATGCGACGTCGTATTCGACGGAGTGAGCGGTGCAGTCAGTTTTGACTACCATTTCTTTTGGATTGTTGCGGCATCTGCCATTTGGTAAGGATAAGTTGGATAAGCCAAAGTCTGTGCGGTCGAAAATGACGACACGGTCATTGTGCATTAATTGCATGTGCATGCCCACAATGCCGATGCTTTTCTGAAGGAGCTGCCACTGTCCATTGCCGGCTTCTGCCGGAGATGGCACGGTGGCGGCGGCGGTGAGGAGGAGAATGAGAAGAAGAAAAAAAGGCGAAGGAGTGGTCATGGATATATGTGTGGTTTAGGAATAACTTTGTGAGTGGATTACTTAATTAGTTAGTTTGAGCTGCAATGGCAATTGGCTGCAAAGAGGCTATAAATACAGGTGAGGAAGGAAGGATTGTGGATGATTTTGTGAAATACTTCTCCGACACGCAAGTGAACGCGTGGGATAGATACTATTCTGTCTGTGAATGTGAGGTTTAATTGTACGCTGGATATGAAATAATGGTTGAAAGAACAGATAGCTGCAGGAAGCTTGTTACTTGCATAGGCTTATTTATTTGATTGCTTTTATTTTTCCAATTGTTGAGGATTGTTTAATTTCTCACTCACAAACACAATTTGTCGTTGCGAAGCTCAAGGATAAGGATCCGAATAGGTTGGGTAGTCCATAGGAGACTTTGGCTTGATCAAAAACTTGGGTAGCTAGGCTTTTAAGTTAAAAAATATTTTTAAATTTATTTAGTTAAAAAAGATGGGATTAAGCTTGAACTCATTTAGAATTTCTAAATAGTAACTGTATAAATTTTTTATTTTGATATCTTAATTAATCATGTACTTATAATTTATTTAAAGATTTAAGTTAACTTTGTAATTCATTTACATATATGATTTAAACATAATGGTCTATATAATTATATATTGAAAAATAAATTTATTAGCCATATTTTAAAACATATTTTATAAAATAAGCTTTTAGATAAAAATTAATCATAACAAACTTTTGGATATATAGAGATGTATGTACTATATATACGTAGCATTAGCATTTTCCTTTTTTTCCATTTTGCATTAAAAAGGTTACTGTAATGTAATTAGTTCCTGTTGCGTTATGCATGGTACATAAAATTAATCCCTTAATTTGTTTAGATAAAAAGATTTCTTTTAAATTTGATAGACCAATTATTTTAATAAATATAAATAATACAATATGATTATATTTTATTTGAATTCTTATTCTTAAGAATAGGAAAATTTCTTAAGTTAATTTTAATGAGCCGGATTTTTTTGTTATTTTATTTTATTTTTACGTGTTTTATTTTTCTCAATTAAATATTATTATTTTCTTAAATTGTATAATTTACTTTTAAATTTTTTTATTACAGAAGTCAACTTATATATAATACATAATACGAAGTTTTCAGTGTTTAAAATGAAAAATATATTTTGATTATATCTTCTTTATCCTTAAATACATGGTTTCAGAATAATTTTGTTATTTCATTCTTAAAGTATTAATTACATTGTATTTTTTCTTTTTATATCATTTTTTTTCTTAAATCTCAATTATTTTAAAGTAATTGTTTTTAAATTTTTATTTTGATATTAAAATTTCTTTATCCATCCTAAATGTTTTTTGATACGTAGAAACAGCCAAAAAAAAAAAAGAAATGAGATAATTCATTTAATTTTTTATATCAAAATTTATTTATTTTCTCAAATTTTGACTTTGTAATTTATAGTAGGGGTGCGCGTGATTTTATAAATGAATTTTATTTATAATATTAGGGATTTAAATTTTGAAGTGGCTATTTTATCAAAGACCAAAGAAAAAAAGAATATTTTATTTATTATATTATTATTTTAAATTAATTATGTATATATATTTATAGGGAGCATATCAAGTGAGAGGGGTTTTTATTGTGAGAGATGAGAGGGTTAAATCATAACCCTTAGATTAAATTGAATTAAATTAAATGATTGAGATTAAATTAAGTAATAATGATTTGTTATCTCTGATCCATAGAATCCTTTAATCCAGGATTCATTGTTATCTCTGATTAATCCTCCAAATCTAGCCAGACCTTGATTTTCAAAGAAGCTGTCATCAACATTAAATCATTATTATTTAATTTAATCTCAACTATTTAATATAATACGAAATTTTTAATATTCTAAAGTACTAACTTAACTAAAAAAATGCTTTATAATTACAGTAATAGTAATTATAGTTATTATATGAATATTAAAACCTTTTTTACATTTTAAATATTAAATTTATCAAGCAAAAACAACATATAAATTTTAATAAATTATAGTCAAATGACCAAAATTTTTATTTGATTTGAACTTATCAATTTCCATTCTAAAGTATAAAAAAAAAAGTCCTCTAATTTACCTAAAAAAACTTACGACTTTAACTTATATTTATCTCATAAAAATTAATAATCTTAGTTTTTAAGAAATTACAAATATTAATATCTAAAATTAAATAAATATTCTATCTTAAAAAAATAGATAAATATTTTAAATTATTTATATTTTATGAAATAAATAAGAATATTAATAATAATAATATAATATGAAATTTAAATCACGAAAAAAACACTTTTTAATTGTAACTACCATAATAGACTAATAGTAACTATATTAATTTAGTTAGAGTTATTATGTCAATATTAGATCATTTTAAAATTTTTAAATATTAAATATATCCTTAAAAAAAGATGCTACGTATTTAAAAATATAATATGAAATTACAGATATTAATACCAAAAAATAAATAAATATTTTAAAGTGTATAGTACAATTTTTTTAACATATTTTATAAAATATATAAGAAGAATAAAAATATAATATGAAATTTAAAATATTCTTAAGTACTAAAAAAACACTTTACATATTGTAATTATTTAATTATAGTTATTATATCAACATTAAAACCCTTTTTATATTTTTAATATTAAATATATCTAGGAAAAAAAAAGTCTACCACTTTTGTTAATCTTGATCTTATATATAAAAATAAAAAATTTAATTTACTCAATAAATAAAAAATATTAAAAATATTTTATAGCATTTATATAAAAATGTATTTTATTAAATTTTATGAAATATATACTAAGAATGAAAATATAATATCAAATTAAAATATGATAGAGTGCTAAATAAAAAACATTTTACAATTATGATAAAGCGTTAAATTAATGTTGATGGCAGCTTCTTCGAAGATCAAGGACTGACTGGATATGGAGGATTAATCAGAGATAACAATGGATCATGTATCAAATGATTCTATGGATTAGAGATAACAAATTATTATTACTTAATTTAATCTCAATCATTTAATTTCATTCAATTTAATTTAAGGGCTATATTTTAACCCTCTCATCTCTCGTAATAAAAACTTCTCTCACTTGATACGCTCCCATATTTATATATATATATATATTTCTCTTTTAACTTTACTTTTTTCTTTTAATTTTTCTTTATATATGTATTTTAAGTTAATTTTATATGAACTTCTAAAAATTATACAATGCATTGTATATAATACTACCTCCGTTCCTATTTAACTGTTCATTTTGATTAAAAACACACATTAAGGAATGCAATTATTATTCTTGTTTTCATGGAAATATATTTTAAACTTTCTATTTTACCTTTTTATCTCTCTTACTACTATTGGCTTTTATTAGTTTTTAATAGTGGGTCATTTATTAACATAAGGGTACAAAGGAAAAAAATATATTTATTAGTGCTTTGGGTTTGTAAATGGACAATTAAATAGCAATAAATTTTTTCTTTGAAAATGAACAGTTAAATAGGAACAAGTGTAGTAGTAATTAATAAAGAGTTATGACCCCATTAACAACACATATCGAAATTGTATAAAGAGTTATCGGGGTTCGATCCCATTAATCACATTATTTAAAAGGGATGAAAAGCTTTAATCATGTAACTAAGTTCTGAATAGATTATCCCGGGTACGTACCTTTCAAAAAAAAATTGTTGGCCCTCTCCCAAACGTATAAAGTTGGCGAAACATCCAACTCTAAAAACCAACGTAAAGAATTAAAGATTGACAACCAATGACCATCAACATCCATAATGAGAACCATGATCACATGTAGCCGATACGAAAAGCCTTTTGATACCACCCCATATTCCCCGTTGCCAACATTAAATCTCACTATTACTATTATTATTATTACACGAAAATTGGGAGGATTATCTCTTTTCTTTTTTATTGTAATCGGGGCTTTATAAAAGGTTTATAATATGAGTATATCATAATATCAACACGTCTTTAATTTAATTAAAGATGTCTTGATGTAATAATTTTTTCACTTTTTTTTTAAATTTCAACACTTTGCTTCGTTGTGAGAAAAATTGAAAAAATAATGAAATGATTTTATATTTATTTAATTAGAAATGTAAGAAAATTATAAAAAAAAGCATCCTTTTTTTTTCATTTAGTTTGATCAACAAAAAGTCAAATTAAAAGTGATAAAAAAATACTCCCTCCGTTTCTTTTTAACTGTCGTTTTAGAGTCTAAAATTTGTTTCTAAATAAGTGTCGTTTTCTATTACTAAGGCAATAATAAATGTTAATTTTCCTACTTTACCCTCCTCCAAATTTATTAAATGGTGGAGTATTTATTGCATACTACTAGAAATAGTTGAGAGTTTTAAATACTTTAATGAGAGAGAGAAGATATATTTGTAAATAATAGAGCTAAAAAGATACATTTATTACATTCCTTAATCCATGTACAAAAACCTTAAACGACAGTTAAAAGAAACAGATGGAGTAAATGTATATTTAAAATGTCAGTTTTTAATGTTGGAGTTGGTTACCCTTTTATCACTCTTATAGGTCGGTTAGCTAATGTTATTAAATCAAATTATGCAATTATTTTTGTGGATTTGGTTAATTGTGTCCTATCAAACATGTAAAAGGTTTAAATAAATATTGATTAAAACATTAATAAATATTATTAAATGTTTCTAATTAAAACTACAGTTAACGAGATGCTTTCAATATAAATTAAATTAATAGATACTTCTTAACTTGTAATTTAAGACATTCATTAACAAATCCAAGCTTTTAATACTTCGTACGTGGTGCGAGATATGGAAATTAAAGGAACCATATAATTAAATTCTTTTATACATGTCAATTTTCTACCAGGGTTTGGAAATTAAAAAAAAATAATTGATTCCTTTTTTATGTTCTTTTTAAAAAGTTATAAAAAGTAATATAGTATTATATAAAAATAATTGAATGTGTAATGATTAGCAAAAGCTTAAATAAGGCAGACCAACCACTAGAGAATAACAGAATATAATGAAAAAAAAATAATCAGACACAATATCACATCTTTTTTAATATATTTAAAATTTAAAAATATAAAATAAAAGTAAATATTATAAATGAGATAAGCATAATTATTAAATCAAGTAAAATTTTTAAAAAGTTAAAATATAAAGTTACAAAAAATTATTAAAAAAGCAACTATTTGAGAAAAATATGTTAGTCCAAAAATAATTATGAAGACTTAAATCCAATGGCTAGATCTACTAGTAAAGAATAATGGAAAAAAAATATTTGGACATAATTTAGAATAAATAGCCCTAAACTTCATCCCAAACTTATATTTATTTTTTTTATTTGTCCTCAAATTAAACTAGCTAATTCAATAAGTAATTCTTGAACTTTCAAATATTTATAACAAGTCTCTAACTTTCATAGTATTTCGTCATGGGATATATAAGGATATTTGATAAGGATAGTTTGATGGATGTTATAAAATTTAAAGGATTATTTATGAAATTAGTATAGTTTAAGAATTAATGAAAAAAGATCATGTTTGGAAATGAAATTTGTGATTTATCCCCCAACTTATCACATCATCATATTGGTATTTAAAATTATTATTTAACATATATAGTACCCTTTTGATAAAGGTATTAGATATTAGATAAGTGTATTTTTGTCATACATCTTTAAGTTAAATATATGATAATAATTTCTGCAATCTTAGATATAGTAAATAATAAGCGAGAATCATATGTATTTCATATATATTTTCAAATTATTTATATTAAAATTTTAAAACTCTTTTTATACAGGGGAAAATAAATAAATAAAAGGTAGACATAACAAGTTCGCATGCTTCAAAGTTCAAACTTTGCAAGAAAGCACGGGTATTTCTTTCTTTTACCCTGTGTTTGTTATGACGAGTTAGCGAAGAAAGAAAAGGGGGAGAAACATCTTAGTAATTTACTTATACCGCCTGGTTTGATTTGATAAAATGAGAGGTGAGAGAGAGTAGAAAAAATGTGAGACTCACCTAATTTATAATCTCAGGGTGGGAGCAGAGAAATGGAAGAGAATGAGGGGTAAATTAGTTATTTTACAATAGTACCCTTTACATTTTACATTCTCCCATAAAATATCACTCTATTCTATTATAATGTTGGGGATAATTTTGTAATCCCATATATTTATTAATTTCTCTTTCTCCTATCTGTACACAATCAAATAACTATTTAAATTAATTTCTCATTTCTCATATACCAAACAACCTCTAATTCTACTTTATTTCTCTCTTCCTTATCTCTCTTCTATATTTCTATCTTCTCTATCTCTCTATATAAACCAAACATACCATTAGGGATGAAATTAAATCTCCCAAAAATGATGTGATAAATCAATGATACTAATTACTAAGAATAATGGTAGCATTTTATGGAACGGTGAATAATCTTCATTGTTAAGACCTTAGAAATGCCGTAAGTCAGTATGAGATATGCATAATTAAATTATAAAGCGAAATGTAAAAAACTTGAAGTAAATAATATTCATGATGAGATAATGAATAAAATATTCATAATTAGTTTAAAATAATTTGAATTTAAATTTTCCAAAATTTAAAATAATACTATATTACTAGAAAAATTCGTCAAAAACATAAGTAACTTATAAGTGTCCAATGTAAAAGTATATGATGAGCCTGTTTGGATGAAATTTCTACAGAAGTACTTATAAATGGAAAAATAGCATAATTTAAAGAAGTCAAATGCATTTAACTTCTCCATAAGTTAAAATTAGTTACTTTTGGAGAAGTTAAATGGGAGAGTTTTTGGAGTAGGTGGTATACAAAGATTATTTTAACTTATATATGGAGAAGTTAAATGCATTTGACCTCTTTGATTCATGCTATTTTGTTCACCTAGAAGTACTTCTACAGAAGTTCCACCCAAACAGTTGTCGATATGATATAGGGTCCTACTAACGAGTGCCCTAAAGACACTGTTTAAGGATCCATAAGTAGAAGAAAACTTTCTACTTTTGAATCCTTAACAAGTGACTATGACACTTGTTAGCATTTTCCTACTCTATATACATGCTATCTGAGAATTGGTTCATTCTCTTAAAAGTTGAATAATGAAGTAGCATCAACTATGAAGTATGTATGAACAAAGGGACCCACGCACTGAACACTGCGCGTGGGCCATAACAATACAATTTCGTTAAATGTTGACAAAGAACACGTGCAGGAAAGACACGGGCTTGGGCAAGAGTCAAGAGTTTTCTCTCTCACCCTCCTTGTATGAACACTGAAGTGAGAGAATCCACATTCTCCAATGATCCAATCTCCAATCAGGTTTGCCTTTTCTTTCTTTCTTTACTTTCTCATTTCAAGGTTCAAAATAAATGTAACAGTACTCACACTCCGTCTTCCTTTTATTTTATTTTTTTTTACGCACAGCTGAACTTAATAGAGTATTTGAGGTAATTTTTTTTAAAAAAATTATTTTTAGTTATTAATTAAAAATTTATTATAATTTTATTTTTCAATAATTTTTATTTATTATTATTTAATAATTAATAATATCTTTATATATTATTTTATTATTTTTCAACTAATTTTATAACACTTTTAATTAAATCAGTTTATTTTCAACTTCTAATTAAGTAACTTTTCAATTTTTATCTAGTTTTTCAACTAGCTAGTTTTATTAAATACACTAAAGAACTTTTGTGACTAAGCAAATGTTATAACATTGTTAATAAGGAAATTTAAAATATTATACTTTTAATATAACTTATTTATATTTAACATATTATAAGCCTTATTATTATTAAATGTTATATTTTGTTATTGAATTTTTTTATTTTAATCCATAATAATCAACGAGGTTAGCTCAAATGGTACATGTTGATTACCCTTAAGCAAGGTCTCAGGTTCAAGCAGGATTGTCTCCATTGAAGGATATCCGTGGTTCAAACCATTTTTTTTTTAACAACGCTCTTTAATATACTCCAGTCTTAAATATAACCAAAAACTAACTAATTCATGTTAATTAAAAATATTAATTGATCTCAATAAATTTTTTCAAGCTCACATAAAAATTAAACTGTATTTCATAAATTATTCTTTTTAATATTTAATGTAAAGTGTATCATTGAAAATGAAATTTAAATTAAATAAGGGTATTTTAAGAATATTAGCATATTTAATTAGGTGAAAATAGTTAAATTTTATTTATATTTAAGATCAATAAAATCAAATTTTGAATTACTTACAATTAATATTTAATATGATATTATTGAATTACTTATATTTAATATGATGAGGAGTTATTTTGCTTAGAATTTTTACTCGATCGTTTTATTGATCATCAATGTCAGGCCAAAAGAGATATGGACAGGTGAAATTAATGTTGATATTACGGTTGTTGTAATTGCTAGGTAGTGAGAATAAATGGTTTGGTATGTAGAAGCTTTTCCTTTATTTATTTATTTATTGTTTGACTTTGCGAAACAATCATACGTTTTCCTTTTTTTACATGTTCTTATATATTCAGGCATTCAGCTCATCTCAATCATGAAGATATTGAACTTATATTAAAACTAATGATTAATTAATAGTTATAGGCAATGTTTTTAAAACCGGACCGGTAATTGAACCGGTCAAAGTACTGGTTCACGGTTCAGTGGTTCAACCATAGTCGAACTGATAATAATTAAATATATTTTTTAATATTATATAATATTTTTTAAGTAATAAAATAAGATAAAATTATAAGAAATCAAGATATATAAGATTATAAATTAATATCAAAGACTTTATTATATGTATTATATGATAAAAAATTCATAATAATTGACTAAATAGTAAATATTTATGTGTAATCCTTAAAAAGTTATTTTTATTTATCTTAAAAATATTTTAGATTAAATAAAAAATCAAAAATAAGAAAAAAAATTGAATTTTTTTAAATTGGCTGGTTCAACCGATTTTCTGGTACCGGATCTTTACCGGTTTTCACCGGTTCTTGACCGGTTCGATCGGTTCTTGACCGACTCCCACCGATTCTGAAACCAAACGATTTTCAGGGTTGTATGGACCGGACACCAGGCCGGTTCACCGGTCCGGTCCGGTCCGGTTTTGACGAGCATGGTTATAGCCGTAAAAAAATGATTAATTAATAGTTATACAGAGATCAAATAATTTGTTATCATATTTAATGAATACTTCACCGTTGCTTTTCTCGACCCGGCTGTAAATATCTCAGTGATGTTTCAACATGCAGTTTCATTGGATATGTGAAAGTTAATTTTCTAAATATATATATAACATATTAGATTTATTCACCAAAAAAGAGAAAAATTCACCAAAAAAATATAACATATTAGATTTATATAAAAAAATTAATTATGATTTATATTCAGTTTAATTAATGATTAAAAAACTGCTACGTACATACAAACTTTAGATCATTAATTTTATAGAGTGTGTTTGGTAAAACTAACTGAAAAATTATCTGAAAGATTAAAACTAGCTGAAAGCTGAAAAACTAGCTGAAAGCTTAAAGTTAGCTGAAACCTTAAAAACTTTTGAATGTGTTTGGTAAAACTAGCTGAAAATGATAAAATGACATATAAGGACATCATGAATTATTAAATAATGATAAGTGGGGGTGGTTGAGGGATAAATTTATAATTAATTTTCAACTAGTAGCTGAAAATTTGAGCTTTTTTAAAAAGTTACCTCAAGTACCTTTTCAAGAAAAGCTAGTAGCTACCCAAAAAAGGTACCTTACCAGACACAGCTGAAATGATTTCAGCTACTAATTTCAACTTTCAACTACTGAATGAGGTATATATCGATCAATGATGATTAATTGCAGCGATGATGGCTCTTATATATATGTGTGTGTGTGTGTGTGTTCTCAGTAAGAAATTTCGGGCTGACCACTTGAGTAGTAAACTCGGTTTCCTACCAAAAATGTGAACTTGCCATCTCCCCTCTCCTTTTGACCTTTTATAGGCCCCTTTTGTAACTGCTAATATCCCACTACTCAAGTCTCCCTTGCCCTCATTTCCCACTACTACTCATTTTCCGAAGTGCTACTTGAGGGGCAAGGCATAACTATGGGCCGATAACTGAACATGGTACTCGACCCAATGTAACATCCCACAATTTAGAAATTTAGAAATATAATTTAAATACGTATAATTATATTTCGATAACGTTAGCTCTAAAAATAGAAGTTACATAATAATAATAGTAAATATTAATATACCTGTATTTATGAGATAATAATAATATAATATTATAAATATTAGGAGAGACGTCAGATTATTAGTATCTTAATCAAATATGTTTATATTGAATATAATAATAATATTATTAAGGGATAAATCATAAGATTGCAATTAACATTAATTGTTATAAATATAGTAATTGTTATATTAATAAAATAATATCAGGATTAATAATGATAATCTTATGAGAGAGATATGGTCAGTGTTTTAAATTAGGATCAGATTTTAAAATAGGAATACTGAGATTACAAGGATTAAGGGTAAGAATCAATACAAATTTAGGATAAGATTTAATTATAAGATTTGAATTTAAATTTGAATGTAGATGGATAAGGACTCTATAATATCCTAATAATTCCTAATGAATAAATAAAATAAAATAAGATTTATGAAGAAAATAATAATAATATCATTATATTATTATGTTTAAGAAAAATATATTATTTAATTAAAAAGGGTAATGAGTGGGTAGGAGTAGGCCCAACTCAGTTAGATAATTAAATAGGGGGAAGAGTATCTATTTCACCCTATTAGCTTCAAACGTCAAATAACCAAACCCTAGGAGGAGAGAAACAACTTCACAAGGGGAAAGTGTAGCAGAATAGATCATCAAGGGAGTGGAGTGCTGCTTTTTGTTTTTAATCGTCAACTCTAAGGTACGGTGGGGGAAATGGTGTTGCTTGTATGTGTATGTGGGGGTGCTTGGGTAGTGAGGGCAACCATAAGACCCTCTAAGGCTTTAAATTCGAATTTGATATATGCATTACGTGTTGTATGATGAAAATCAGTGATTTGATGCTTATGTGTGTCATGATTATGATGATGATGATTGGTGATGGTTATGATGAATTATGATGAGAATGATTGACGATGATTTTGTGATGATGATAACGATGATGATGGTGATGATAATATATTGATGCATTGAGCATATGAAGTGTGTTATGATAAAGATGATGTATTGATGTATTGAGTGTATGATGATGATGTATGAGATGTGTGATGATGACATATTGATGTAATGAGCTTATGAAGTATGAGGTGTATGATGATTATATATTGATGCATTGAACATACGATGTGTGTTATGATGATGACGATATATTGATGCGTTGAGCATATGAGTTATGTGATGATGATGATGATGATATAGATGCATTGAGCACATGAGGTGTGATATGATGATGATTATGCATTGAGCATGTGAGATGTGGTACCTGAGATGCACGAGCCCAAGAGAGGGGTGTTATGCAACCTACCGGCCTGTGTGGTGATTAACGGTAGGGTTGTGCAACCTACCGGCCTGTGTAGTGACTAACGGCAGGGTGCAACTCAGGAGGTGAACTGCACGGACCCATAGAGGGGGTGCAGAGACCATGATGGGGGACATTCTTGCACGAGCCTAGAGTGGGGTGTTGTGCAACCTATCGGCCTGTGTGGTGATTAACGGTAGGGTCATCATTGAGGGGCGGATGTCTTCGCACGAGCCTAGAGTGGGGCGTTGTGTAACCTATCGACCTGTGTGGTGATTAACGGTAGGGCCATCATCGGTAACAACTAGGGAGATTGATGAGGTGCGCCCATTGTGCGGAGTTCCAAGTCATGATCCTTGGGATGAGGTTGATGAGGTTTGGTGTGCATGATGATAGATGAACATGCATTGCATTTGATGATAAAATTGAATTATATTATGATGATATGAGTATTATTGATGATATGAGTATTATGTGTTGAGAATAGAGAATGTGTTTTCTTGGTGATTTGCGAATGTGATTTATAAACCGGTGATGAGATAATATATTTGCTAATAAGAGTATATAACACTGTTTCTAATTGTGACTAATTGAGGGACTAACGTAGTGACCATTTTAATCTTTGAGGGGCCTAACTGGTGAGAAATATCTTTGAGGGACTTAATTGGCGACACACGTGTCTTTCATAGACATCTGATTCTTTTTATTTTAAATATTTATTATAAAGCTATATCATAATTCTACAAGTTCAAAGTCTTGGTAAATGTATTCTTTATGGTTCCAACAAAAAAATTATGGTATATTGGTAAAACAAATTTTAAAAAAGAATTCATTTCATTGTAAAAAGAGAAATATTAAATACATTAATGAAAGAAAGAGAAAGAGCACATTTGAAAAAAAAACTAAAAATACATAGTTATTGCATTCTTTAATCCTAGTGCAAAAACTTTAAACCACAGATAAAAAGAAACCGAGGGAGTATTAAAAATCATGTTAATTAAAATCAATGCTATTAAAAGTAAAGTTTAATTATAATGCATTGACACATCCAATATGTTGCCATGTCGTTTAAGGACTATGACACTTCATATGTTATTGAACTCAATAAATGATATGGCAGCACATAATTAAATGATAGTGTAAAACTGTTTTATACTATATATCCGTGTTGTCGCGACCGGGGCCACGACGGGGTCGGCGAGCCCGTGAAAAAAATATTGAAAAATGATTGAATTTTTGGGGAGTCGCCACCAATTTATTTGGGTTGGGAAAATTGGAAAACCCGAAAAATGAATTTAAAATGAAAACCTGGTCTGCGAACAAGAGATCCAAATTCGGGAGTCGATTATGCATATGGAAAGTATTAGCACCCTACAACATCCGTTAAAACGGTTACCCTTAATTAATTGTGCAAAATTCATTAACTTTTAAAATGTTTATTTTACCCTCTAAAAATAAAACAAAATTTATTTACATTCTTTAAATTAAAGAATGATGGAAAAAAAAATTTGAAATCAATGGGACAAAAATTTGAAAGTTTTATTTTGGCTCGACGGGGAAATCCCGCTCCTACGTATCGCCAGGTGCAATGGGGAAATCAAAGCAACGTAGTTCTAAAAACGTGTTCTAAAAAGATTGATTTTGTTTTTTTTAAAGAAATTGATTTTAATTTTTGAAAATAAAGGAAAATAAGGAAATTGATTTTGGATTTTTTAATTCAAAGAAAAAGGAATTTATTTTTTAGCAGGGTTGATGCTAGCAAATGGCTATACAACGAACTCTTGAAATTATTTAGACGACATTATTGATAGAAATGTTATTCAATAAACGTCATTTATTTTGAGAAGAAAACATTTTTGAGAAAAGATTTGAAATTCCGCATTATTGAGTTAGCAAATGGCTATACTCATATTTTTTTCCCTTTTTTACGTTATTGATAGAAATGTTATTCAATTAACGTAATTTTTGAAAAGAATTATTTATTATTTTTATTAAAAAGGATTTAAAATTTCACGCATTATTGAGCTAGTAAGTGACTATACTCAATATTTCCTTTTTACGTTATTGATAGAAATGCTATTCAATTAAGGTAACTTTTGAGAAAAGAATTATTTATTATTTTTATTAAAATGGATTTAAAATTTCACGCATTATTGAGCCAGTAAGTGACTATACTCAATATTCTTTTCTAATTTGAATTACATTGAAAGATAGAAATGCTATTCTATTAACGTAATCGATTTGATGATCAAATTTATTTTTCAAATATAATTTCATAAACAGGCAAACTAATGAGCTAGTAAATGACTATACTCAATAATTCTTTTTAACAACGTTAATAGATAGAAATGCTATTTTATTAACGTAATTGATTTAATGAACGATATTGAAAAAGAATTGTCTTATTTACAAACAGGTATATCATCGAGCTAGTAAATGACTATACTCGACGGTTAATTTGAACGACATCAAAAGATAGAAATGTTATTCTATTAACGTTAAAGATAAAAAAGGATAAATTGAATCAACCGATATTTACATGAACACAGAATTAAAATGACAAAAAATTAATTATTTACAGAGAAAGAAATAGACAAATATTTACATCCACAAATGTTAAATAAATAATTCTAAATACTTAAAAGAAATACAAGATGGTGGGTCAAAATATCAAATTAAAAGAAACCAACAAAAATAAAATTAGAACAACTAACATGCATTAAAAATAAAGGGTTGGGCCTCAGCTCACATCATTGGCCCCACACACAACGAAAGAAACGCACAAAATAGGCCTAAAAGAACAAAAACGGACAAGGAAAAAAAAAGGTTGGGCCTCAGTAACCTTCATTGGCCCAACCTACACCAAAAGAAAAATTGCCCAGATTATCATACAAGGGGTATTGTAAAAGTAAAGCAAAATGAAGTGGTCAAAGAAGTTGGGTCAGGTTTCAAACACTCATCTTGCTTTCTTTCTCCCCCTATTAGGGTTTGTATTTGGGAAAATGGGGGAGAGCCAAAGCTGAGGGGTGCAGCCATGGAGGATCTGAAGGTGTAGTGGCTTTGGCCACGGCAACTGGTGCATGAGGGGGTGACAGCGGCATCTGGCCGCAGTTGCTGCGCGACGGTGGCGCAGAGGGAGAGAGACGACGGCGCACAGCTGCGAGACAAGGGAGGAGGCACGGCCGCGCGCGGCGGCCTGAGGGGAGGACGCGCACGGTGCTTGGCCGCGGTGGCTGCGCAACAGCGGCGCAGAGGAAAGGAATGGAGGCGACGCTGCTGGCTGCAGGGAAGGGGAGGCCGCCATCATGGCTATGGCGACAACGGCTGTTTGCGGCCGCGGCCGCGGTGGGGGTGGTTAGTTTCCTCCCTCTCTCTTTTCCTTCTAAACCCCTCTTCCTCTATTTGAATCTTGCTATGTTCTTGTTTTTGTTTGGGACAGATTAAACAGGGAAATTGGAGTGGAAATGGGGTTTGGTTTTAGTAGGGTTTTGGGGATATGATTCTGTTTTATTGTCTTCCTATATTCTTTGTAATATGACTGTGTAAAAGAAATGTAATATTGTTTTGTATGTGATTTAACAATCGGATATTTCCAATGTTGTGTTTAGGAATCGAAATACTTACCTGTTGGGAAGATTCTTTAATTTGCAATTCTCCTCTGTATTTTGTGCGCCCCTGTGTTTCCTTGTGTTTACTGGGTTCTGAAAATATATCTTCTGCACCCTCTCCCAAATCTCAGATTAGTCTCTCTGAAATTGACTTAACTCTCTCGATTTCACTATGGAAATTGGCTTTTATTTCTTTTATCCTTTTTTAATCCTCCCTTTTCTTTGAGACAGAATCGGTCCTTCCCATTCTTAGATTCTGTAATTGGTTTTTTCTGAGAATGACCCTCCCAACAAAAAATGGCCTCCCCTGTTCGCGTTTTCCTCCCTCATATATAAGCAAAAAAATTTCCATTTTTAATGTGCAATTTGCTTTGTAAATATTAATTGCCCTGCTGTGCCCATGCTGCTTCAGACTTTTTTCCATGCTTCCACCGCCCAAAACACCAGGTGCCCTGCCACTTAGCCGCCTAGGACAGGGCAAGTTGCACAACTTGCAACTTGCTCTGTTTCAGCATTCTCTTTTTTATTTTTTTTTATTTTTTGGAATTAAGCAATGAAAATGGGCTAATTAACAAAAAAAAGATCTTTTTTCTTTTAACTCCAAAAATGGGCCCAAAATGACCGAGATAAAAGTTGACTGACTCAGAAAAAATGGGCCTGACTAGCCCAATATGATTTTTTTACACTTGTCAGTACATTTCTTTGAAGTAAATGGGCCTAAATTGTCCCAAAAAGATTTTTTTAATTGAATTTTTTTTAACTGATAATTTTGGGCCCAAGACGGCCCAA
The DNA here is from genome assembly GCA_026901365.1 of Sesbania bispinosa. NCBI lineage: Eukaryota > Viridiplantae > Streptophyta > Magnoliopsida > Fabales > Fabaceae > Sesbania > Sesbania bispinosa. Next base: position 1,688,320 of record QLOH01000111.1, read on the forward strand.
TTGAAATTCTGAAATTTTGTAATAAAATGTTTAATTAATCAATTAATTAATTAACTATCGCTAATTAATCAATTAATTCATTTTATTTTCTTAAGCAATTTTTGGATTTTTTCATTCAAGTAAAAGGAAAAAGGTTAAAAAAAGTAAATGAAGTTCCTGGACAAAATTGGGTGCTGACAGCAGCCCCCTTTGCTTGTTCTTTCAACCGAACGAATAAGCAAAACAAAGAAGCAACCAATTTTGTGAAAATCCTGGAAAATCACTGGGTAACTTTGGAAAACGCAGCTCGAAAAATCACAGGCGCGTCAATGAGAAAGTGAGGAAGAAAGGGAACAGACCTGGAAAACCATCAGGTCATTAGAAACTCCCGAAAGGAACATCAGGAAGAAAAGGGGAAAGACCTAGAAAACCATCAGGTCAAATTGATAAACTCCTGGAAAACCATCAGGAGGAAAGGGAAAAGACCTGGAAAACCATCATGTCAAACTGATAAAACTCCTAGAAAACCATCAAGAGGAAAGAGAAAAGACCTGGAAAACCATCAGGTCAAACTGATAAGACTCCTGGAAAACCATCAGGAGTAAAGGGAAAAGACCTGGAAAACCATCGGGTCAAACTGATAAAACTCCTGGAAAACCATCAGGAGGAAAAGGAAAAGACGTGGAAAACCATGAGGTAAAACTGATAAACTCCTGGAAAACCATCAGGAGGAAATGGAAAAGACCTGGAAAACCATCAGGTCAAACTGATAAAACTCCTAGAAAACCATCAGGAGGAAGGGGAAAAGACCTGGAAAACCATTAGGTCAAACTGATAAAACTCCTGGAAAACCATCAGGAGGAAAAGGAAAAGACCTGGAAAACGATCAGGTCAAACTGATAAACTCCTGGAAAACCATCGGGAGGAAACTGATAAGACTACTGGAAAACCATCAGGTCAAACTGATAAAACTCCTGGAAAACCATCAGGAGGAAAAGGAAAATACCTGGAAGATCACAGGTAGTTTGATGAAAATAGAAGACACTAGATGTCACAATGTCTAGCGGGCTTCACAATACCCTAAAGAAAAGAACTAGGCGTCACAAAACCTAGAATGAAAACATGGGCATCACACTACCTAAAAATGATAACTTGACAATTCAACATCTAGAACAAAGGTTAGGACAATGCCCAACAGTCGGCGCAAAATGCTTGCAAAAAATGAAGTCGGAAATTTGGACAACAATATGGATTTCAAAACTTGATTCTTCCATAGAAACTTGGCATAAATTTCAAATCAAATATGAAAAATTCCAGGAGAAACAACATTCCAAAAAATGATATGAATTTTCTTTTCACCATTGAGTCAAAACACTCATTCAATTGTTTATGGACAAAGGGTGGTATTATGGTGTAAGGAAAAAGCAAAGAATCTTTTCAAGGTTTTTGAGATCAAGGGGGAGGAGTATGGGAAGGGCAGATAATTTTCCACTGTGACATGGAAGTATAAGTGAAATATGGATCTAGCCCCCAAGTTAGGCATGAAAGCATGATTTCTCAAGGAGATGGAAACTTGCACAATTCTGGCGATCAGGAATAATGAGCCCCCAATTTAAGGTTCAAACACCCATGACAGTCAAATACTCCCGATGCGATGAGCCCCCATATTTTAGCTTTAAGACATCTATGGCACTCAAATCCTTTTGATGATTCTTGCTTCAAATGCTCAGTGAATAGAATTAACATTTGCTTCCGTTGCCAGTGCGCTTTTCCTTCATCTTTTGTATTTTTTCTTTTTTCTTTTTCTTTTTCTTTTTTTTAGGAGCCAAATTTACAAACAAATGCAGCTTAATCAGGCCGCTTTGTCTCAAAATTAAAGATTAAGAAAATAAAAACAATCAATCTTTGATCAGGATGGACTTTATTGGGCTTGTAACGTGGCCAAGGGTTAAATGGTTATGAAAGAAAAGGATATTAAGGCCCAAAATGAGTGTTTACGGTTCATTGGGACAAAGGATCTGCTGCACAATGATACATTTTGAAACAGATAATTCAATTAAAGCGATGTTCTCAACATTTCCATTTTCACTTTCTTCAAATTTTCAATTTTCATTTCTTTCTTTCATTTCTCAATCATTTTCATCTTTCTTTTTTCATTTTGATTCTTTCACATTTTCAACTTTTCTTTTCTTTTTTGAATGAATAACTTGTGAAAATGGAATAAGACTTGTGTAAGTGATTCCACGAACAATTCAACAGATTTATACAAACACATTGTGACAGCCCCCGGTGTGGAGGTGATCCTTGTCCAGGGTTAATTGAAGAAAAATTCCCTTTTTAGGCTCAAAGTGGGTAGAAAGGGACATTATTCAACCGTTGGATAAAGAAACAAGGCCAAACTTCATTTCAAATCTTGATTGCTTATTTTCAAAAAGTTTAATTTAGAGACAAAGCTTCATATAAGATGCATTTACTCATTTTTCACTCCTTTTTTCTTTTGGAATAACAACATGAACAAAAGATAATTTCATTACTCACAATATGACGAGTACATCATTGTAGTAGAAGCAAAAAGTTCACCATTACACTTAAACAAAAGAAACAAGATCAAAAACAAGAAATTGAAAGCCATCCAATACTAGCCAAACTTCATTCTTAATGCTTAAGTAGGGGATCATTGTCAACACTCGTCCCTGTGGATTTCCCTTCTCCTTCTTCAAAAAACAATTGTCCTTCATCTCTTAACCTTTGCACTCGAAGTTTGAAGGTCAAACATTTTTCTATCGAGTGACCCGGGGCTCCCATATGATACTTGCATGCTTCAACCGGGTTGTACCATTTGGGGAGAGGATTGGACACTGGTTGTGGTACTTCTGGGGCCACCAAGTGTTGTTGCAACAGAGTATCATAGAGGTCAGAATAAGGGATTGGCACGGGATCGATCTTCACTCTCTCTTTTCTTGGCTGATAAGGTGGATTTTGGAAGGTCGGTGGCTGGTTGAGAAAGGAAACATTGTTAACTTGTGGAGGTGCGGAGTTCCCAACTTGGGATGTTCCTCCCTGGTAAGGATTGTGGAAGTTTGGAGGATAGGATGGGTAGGGGTATGGATAAAAGGGTGGTAGGGAGTATGGTGAGGATTGTTTGACAGGCTGATGGGATATGGTTTTGGATGGGTAGTTTCCAGTGCCAACTGCATGGACCTCTCCTTCCTTCTTTTGAAAGTTCGGCTTTTTGGGCTTGTCATGAGGAGCATTAATCCCATGTAATTTCCCTTCTCTAATGGCATCTTCCACCTGTTCTCCAGCTATGACCACATCTGAAAATCGGTTGGTGACACATCCCAACAATTTCTCAAAGTATGCCCCATCAAGAGTTTTCACAAAAAGTCTAACAATTTCTTTTTCATTCAGGGGGGGCTGAACCTGAGAAGCTTTCTCTCTCCACCTTTGAGCATACTCCCTAAATGTCTCCGTCTCGGCCTTCTTCATCCTCTGAAGCTCAAATCGGTTAGGGGCGATGTTGGTCACAAACTGGTACTGTTTGATAAATAATTCCGCCAGATTACGCCAACTCCTGATCTGTTTCTTATCAAGCTGTAAAAACCAAGTCAGAGCACCTCCAGCCAAGCTGTGCTGGAAACAATGAATCATCAGCTTTTCATTGTTATAATGTGTAGCCATGCTTCTAGTGTACATGGTCAGGTGGATCAACGGGTCAGTTTTCCCCTCAAACTTCTCAAAGTCTGGAACTTTGAATTTTGCAGGAATCTCCATGTCGGGGAACAAATAAAAATCCTGCACATCCAGCTTCCCATAAACATCCATCCCCTGCAACGCTCTCATCTTCTCTTCCAACATTTCCATTTTGTCCATCATTTTGGCTTTTTCCTCCCTAACATTCACATCAGGGCCAGATGATTCAGTAACAATCACGACCTTGGGGGGATTTTCGCCGTTGATCTTATTTGACGGACCTCCATCACCATTTTCATCATTATTTGAATTGTCATTGACTACCTTCTTCACAGGAATCACCGTTTTTAGCAAGTCTAAAATTTGGCTGAAGCTCCCTTCCATCCTTTCCATTCTTTGTTCCATAGTAAGAGGGTTCTCATTTGTCACGGGGATCTCGGCCATTGTTGAGTGGTGAGGAACTGTCTGGGAACGGGAACAGGTTTGGATAGGATTGCGTATGAACTTGTGCTTTGGCGCAATGGTGAAATCTGATAAAAATTTGGAAAGAATTAATTTAGGGGAATGTTATTTCAAAATTGGAATATTTCGATTTTTCAACTTTTATTTCAATTATATACAAAGGAAAACGGGTGATCTTTTTCAAAAAATTGAAAACAAAACTATTCACAGAGTTTGCGAAATAATTTTCATGCCAGGATGAGGTACTGAAAATTTGCACAAAGGAATGTGGGGATCAATCATTTAAAGGAAAAAGGTGAATTCTCCCATTGTCCTACAAACGTGAGTCTTGGAATTGGGTAATCCTATGGTCGGACAAGTCCCTATTTAGTTTGGGAGCTAGGGCCAACTACCAGTGCATGGATTCAGGGACAAATCTAGACCTCTAGAGACCATGGTTCCCAGATTGCCCTCATCACATTGACAAGGATCCAGTTCGTGGATTAGTCATACGTAGGGAAAAGCCCTCTCAATATAACAAATCCACAATACCGGTAACAACCTAAGTGGTGAATCAACTAATGTCACGTGGGCATCAAGCCCCTCAAAACATTTGTTGAAACACCTCCTATGCCTTAGCTTGCACGAGCTCAGGTATAGAGCCAAAGTTGTGCGAGGATACTGACAGTGAAGTGCCTGCTTAGAGCATAGAAACCTACAAAACTACCCCACCTGCAAGAGAGACATATAACAAATATGTACACAAATAATAGTCTTCTAACATAAGGTTGAAGCAAAATATTTATAACAGCAAAATATGTACAATGGAATTCACAAAGAGATATGAAAAACAAGAAAAGGTATTTACAATAAGATATATACAACAAAGGGAAAGATGGTACAATGAACATAAAAAGTTAATAATTTTGCACAATTAATTACTGGGCTTGACTCTCGAAGTCCCTAGTGGAGTCGCCAGCTGTCGCGACCGGGGCCACGATGGGGTTGGCGAGCCCGTGAGAAAAATATTGAAAAATGATTGAATTTTTGGGGAGTCGCCACCAATTTATTTGGGTTGGGAAAATTGGAAAACCCGAAAAATGATTTTAAAATGAAAACCTGGTCTGCGAACAAGAGATCCAAATTCAGGAGTCGATTATGCGTAGGGAATGTATTAGCACCCTACAACATCCGTTAAAACGGTTACCCTTAATTAATTGTGCAAAATTCATTAACTTTTAAAATGTTTATTTTACCCTCTAAAAATAAAACAAAATTTATTTACATTCTTTAAATTAAAGAATGATGGGAAAAAAAATAATTTGAAATCAATGGGACAAAAATTTGAAAGTTTTATTTTGGATCGACGGGGAAATCTCGCTCCTACGTAACCCCAGGTACAATGGGGAAATCAAAGCCACGTAGTTCTAAAAACTTGTTGTAAAAAGATTGATTTTGTTTTTTTTAAAGAAATTGATTTTAATTTTTGAAAATAAAGGAAAATAAGGAAATTGATTTTGGATTTTTTAATTCAAAGAAAAAGGAATTTATTTTTTAGCAGGGTTGATGCTAGCAAATGGCTATACAACGAACTCTTGAAATTGTTTAGACGACATTATTGATAGAAATGCTATTCAATAAACGTCATTTATTTTGAGAAGAAAACATTTTTGAGAAAAGATTTGAAATTCCGCATTATTAAGTTAGTAAATGGCTATACTCATATTTTTCCCTTTTTTACGTTATTGATAGAAATGCTATTCAATTAACGTAATTTTTGAAAAGAATTATTTATTATTTTTATTAAAAGGGATTTAAAATTTCACACATTATTGAGCTAGTAAGTGACTATACTCAATATTTCCTTTTTACGTTATTGATAGAAATGCTATTCAATTAACGTAACTTTTGAGAAAAGAATTATTTATTATTTTTATTAAAAGGGATTTAAAATTTCACGCATTATTGAGCTAGTAAGTGACTATACTCAATATTCTTTTCTAATTTGAATTACATTGAAAGATAGAAATGCTATTCTATTAACGTAATCGATTTGATGATCAAATTTATTTTTCAAATATAATTTCATAAACAGGCAAACTATTGAGCTAGTAAATGACTATACTCAATAATTCTTTTTAACAACGTTAATAGATAGAAATGTTATTCTATTAACGTAATTGATTTAATGAACGATATTGAAAAAGAATTGTCTTATTTACAAACAGGTATACCATCGAGCTAGTAAATGACTATACTCGACGGTTAATTTGAACGACGTCAAAAGATAGAAATGCTATTCTATTAACGTTAAAGATAAAAAAGGATAAATTGAATCAACCGATATTTACATGAACACATAATTAAAATGACAATTAATTAATTATTTACAGAGAAAGAAATAGACAAATATTTACATCCACAAATGTTAAATAAATAATTCTAAATACTTAAAAGAAATACAAGATGGTGGGTCAAAATATCAAATTAAAAGAAACCAACAAAAATAAAATTAGAACAATTAACATGCATTAAAAATAAAGGGTTGGGCCTCAGCTCACATCATTGGCCCCACACACAACGAAAGAGACGCACAAAATGGGCCTAAAAGAACAAAAACAGACAAGGAAAAAAAAGGTTGGGCCTCAGTAACCTTCATTGGCCCAACCTACACCAAAAGAAAAATTGTCCAGATTATCATACAAGGGGTATTGTAAAAGTAAAGCAAAATGAAGTGGTCAAAGAAGTTGGGTCAGGTTTCAAACATTCATCTTGCTTTCTTTCTCCCCATATTAGGGTTTGTATTTGGGAAAATGGGGGAGAGCCAAAGCTGAGGGGTGCAGCCATGGAGGATCTGAAGGTGTAGTGGCTTTGGCCACGGCAACTGGTGCATGAGGGGGTGACGGCGGCATCTGGCCGCAGTTGCTGCGCGACGGTGGCGCAGAGGGAGAGAGACGACGGCGCACAGTCGCAAGACAGGGGAGGAGGCACGGCCGCGCGCGGCGGCCTGAGGGGAGGACGCGCACGGTGCTTGGCCGCGGTGGCTGCGCAACAACGGCGCAAAGGAAAGGAATGGAGGCGACGCTGCTGGCCGCAGGGAAGGGGAGGCCGCCATCGTGGCTATGGCGACAGCGGCTGTTTGCGGCCGCGACCGCGGTGGGGGTGGTTAGTTTCCTCCCTCTCTCTTTTCCTTCTAAACCCCTCTTCCTTTATTTGAATCTTGCTATGTTCTTGTTTTTGTTTGGGACAGATTAAACAGGGAAATTGGAGTGGAAATGGGGTTTGGTTTTAGTGGGGTTTTGGGGATATGATTCTGTTTTATTGTCTTCCTTTATTCTTTGTAATATGACTGTGTAAAAGAAATGTAATGTTGTTTTGTATGTGATTTAACAATCGGATATTTCCAATGTTGTGTTTAGGAATCGAAATACTTACCTGTTGGGAAGATTCTTTAATTTGCAATTCTCCTCTGTATTTTGTGCGCCCCTGTGTTTCCTTGTGTTTACTGGGTTCTGAAAATATATCTTCTGCACCCTCTCCCAAATCTCAGATTAGTCTCTCTGAAATTGACTTAACTCTCTCGATTTCACTATGGAAATTGGCTTCTATTTCTTTTATCCTTTTTCAATCCTCCCTTTTCTTTGAGACAGAATCGGTCCTTCCCATTCTTAGATTCTGGAATTGGTTTTTTTCTGAGAATGACCCTCCCAACAAAAAATGGCCTCCCCTGTTCGCATTTTCCTCCTTCATATATAAGCAAAAAATTTTCCATTTTTAATGTGCAATTTTCTCTGTAAATATTAATTGCCCTGTTGTGCCCATGTTGCTTCAGACTTTTTTCCATACTTCCACCGCCCAAAACACCAGGTGCCCTGCCACTTAGCCGCCCAGGACAGGGTGCAAGTTGCTCTGTTTCAGCATTCTCTTTTTTATTTTTTTTTATTTTTTGGAATTAAGCAATGAAAATGGGCTAATTAACCCAAAAAAAAGACCTTTTTTCTTTTAACTCCAAAAATGGGCCCAAAATGACCCAGATAAAAATTGACTGACTCAGAAAAAATGGGCCTGACTAGCCCAATATGATTTTTTTTACACTTGTCAGCACATTTCTTTGAAGTAAATGGGCCTATATTGTCCCAAAAAGATTTTTTTTTAATTGAATTTTTTTTAACTGAAAATTTTGGGCCCAAGACGACCCAATTGAGATTCTGAAATTTTGTAATAAAATATTTAATTAATCAATTAATTAATTAACTATCTCTAATTAATCAATTAATTCATTTTATTTTCTTAAGCAATTTTTGGATTTTTTCATTCAAGTAAAAGGAAAAAGGTTAAAAAAAAAGTAAATGAAGTTCCTGGACAAAATTGGGTGCTGACACGTGTATATTTATTAAAGGGTCATGTTAACGAGTGCCCCAAAAACACCTGTTAAAAATTCATATATAGAAGGTTTTTATTGCAAATCAAAGTATTAACTACATTTGTAACATTAATTAAATGCTACATGCTCCACTAAAAACTTTATACTTTTAATTCCTTAACAAATGCCCATATAAGGATACACATTAGCATTTTCCTTTATATGTTAATTTAAATTGATGTTTATAATTAATGTGATTTTGATAATAATAAAAAATACAATTAATTCACAACACGATCTAATTGGATGACTTAAAAAAGTTTTATGGTTTGTTCCGTAGTTGTGGTTATGTGATATGTTTTAATTTTAAAATCATGCAACCTTCCTTTCTTTAATTTTTTATTTAAGATAAAAATCATATACATATCCTAGTTTAGACTTGTAATTAACGTGTTGGCACAACATCATGACTCATCTTTTCCATACTTTCATAAAAAGAACATTTCTCTTTATAAAAGTATTTGCTCAAAAACAGACAGAAATATATATATTCTGAAAATCCTGATTGGCAAAAACATTATGAAGAATATTTGGGTTTGAGTTGTGCACAAAAATATAAACACCGAATTTCTTATCATACACGGTTCACCGAATTAGAAGACTATAAAAAATTATCATAAAAAGGTGGGCTCTAATTAATATATAGTTATTAGTTAGTTGTCCTGTCCTATTCTTAATCTGAATTTGTTAAATGCTAATGCTAATTAAATTCTAACATTTTGGAGTGACTTTCACATCATTTTTTAATTGGGAACCATAAATCTTGTTCACAAAGAAATCAGAAATGGATGGCTGTCAGGTATATTTTGGCATGGCATACGTATGTATATTGTTTTGTGGCGTGCATTGCCAAAAGCTGGCTTATGTCTTTCTCTTTCAGTGCATTAACTTAGCTAGCAAAGCCACACTGTAAAGGAAATAGCTCCCACTACTTTTCTCACCGATTTGGTCAAGCATCTTATATTTGGGATTTATAAATGCAAAGCCTGACAAATGTCTTTTTTTTCGTGTTTGCCCATGAAAAAACAAGTAGTAGAGTATTCTTTTGGATTTGTGTTTCTTTCTTGCCTTCTTTATAGAAAAGAAAAAATACATTCCTTTTTTGAGAAGTTTTTGTGATATCTTTATCGAATCAGTCGCACTCGGATAATGTATTAGCTTGTTGTTTAACACAATACGTTTTTAAAAAAGAAAAACGGTTTTGAGATCAAATCAACAATCATTTGTGCATGATTTTGGCCCAAAGACATAACATAGGCTAAGTTCAATATTTATCAGCCTGACCTGACCACATAATAATGTTCAATGTTGATATGTACTTAGAGGCGTGCAAACAAGAAGCTTACTCGAAGATACCATTCTTTTTTAAAATGCAAAAAAAAAAAAAAAAAAATCAAAAGTTTGAATATATGTTAATGTGCCATTTCAAGCAAGTTGATTTGACAACCGGTTGAGATTTGGTCCCACCTAACAGTTTATTCCCGGCATCTTGATTTTGGCTTTTGTTTAGTTTATAATTATATAGAATTGATTTTAATAATTTTTTATAATTAAAGGTGGTAAATGAATTAGATATAATTTATAAAAGGAAAATGTTTCACCTACTGTAAAACAGTGCTACATTAAATGTATCACTGTTATGGTTTTATTTTTTAGCGCTTTTTTTTATATTTTTTTTATAGTTTTTATTTATTTTTTAATTTATTATTATATTCATTTATATTTATTTATCTCATTAAATAAAAATATAGATTAAGAAATACAATAAATGATGTGTTAACCATTCCTGTTAATATGAGATTAATTATATGTCCAAAAACGGTGAACACATTTTTAAATGAGGTTAATGGTGTATCATTGGCGGTCAACAGAATAAAATTTTTGGTTAATTGAATTTGTGAGATTAATTGCTTATCTATATATTAACGGTTAATGAAATAGTAAATTTGGTAATTGCATAAACATGTATTTCATTATTATATTTATTTTTATTTATTTATCTCATTAAATAAAAATATAGATTAAAAAATACAATAAATGATTACATGGAATTTGTGTTAACCATTCATGTTAATGCGGGGTTAATTATGTGTCCAGAAACGGTGAACATATTTTTAAATGAGGTTAATGGTGTATCCATTGGCTGTTAACTGAATATGATTTTTGGTTAATTGAATTTGTGAGGTTAATTGCATATCTATTAACGATTAATGAAATAGTAAATTTGGTAATTGCATCAACATGAAATTTATATTAATCCTTTGTGAAATGTAATATTATAAACATGAGGTTAATTGTATGTACATTAAGGGTTAATGAAGTAATAAATTTGGTTATTTGCATCAAAATGAAACAATGATTGTTAACACGAGGTTAATTGTGTGCCCAGAAACGGTAAATGAAATAATATGTTTGGTTATTAATATCAAAATAGAATCATGATTATAAGAAACTTAGGTCAACCCTTCCGAGAATGCACATTTATTGTATTTCATAATCTATATTTTTATTTAATGAGATAAATAAATAAAAATGAATATAATAATAAAATAAATAAAAAATAAAAAATATAAAAAATCAAAAAATAAAATAAAAATATAAAAAATCAAAGCACACAAACAGTACTACACTATAGAGGTACAAACAGTGTAGTTTACGGAACATATATCACGACCCTTTATAAAATATGTTAAAAATAATTTAAAATCAATTTCATATAATTAATTATAGTTTAAAAAAACCGGTATCGAAACATACACTTAATTTTGGGTTCGATAAGCATTTTCAATGAATCTCAACTGGATTTGGTTCATAACCTTGTGTTTATTATGACGTCTGTAAATGGTAAAATGAATGTAGCCACGTAAAACAACGAAACCGTTTAAGTCCTACAAATATGCAAAGCAATGCGTGTGCGCTCTAAAATGGAAATAAAATGAAAGGGTTTGATCAGGAGCACCAACAGAGACCAAATAAAATGGGAAGAAAATTAACGACTAATTGACAAGTCGAGCAGTACAATCTTAAGAAGAAGAAGTCACAACATACACAAATTTTGGAGGAGCGTGAGATGTGTGATCTTTACTTTAAATCATGGAACTAATTTAAATTAATGTTTATTTGTTTTCATTTCTTCATCTCAAGACTCGTTCGACATAGGTTGAATTTACTTGTGGATGCTCCCGACTCGAACATGATTGCCTCCCATAAAGAATACATTTAGTTAAACCAAAAATAGATGTGGCTTTTTATAAGAAATAATTCATTGAAGTGAAGTAAAAGGGGAACTTCTGCCTAAATACAAAAGTACATGAAATTCATTAAAGTTCACCTAAGTTAATCTTGACTAATTCATCAACCATATATTCCGCTATATTGATTAATATAAATAAAAGATGCCCTAAGTAAGGACCGATGTTTCTGTTCATATACTTTTCCTTAATCCAAAATCTAGACCTTATTTAAATCACTTCTACCAATTCTTTTATATAAAACTCTTGACTGGTTAAAAATAATATTATTCCTACATAATCAAATAGCTTGTTTATTTGGTCAAAATTAAAATAGCTTGACCATACTTTTTAGGGTTACACATTGGTTGGGTAGATCCGATCAACCCGTCCAATTCAACCCAATCCATGATAAAAATGATGGGTGGGATCATCGACTTGGATCAAGTTCAATGAAATGGAACTTGATTCGATCACGTTTCAGATTTCCACATTTCCAACCCGACCATAAATATAAAAAATTAAAAAATGATAAAAATACTAAGATTTCTAAATTTCCCAAATTGACCGACTCAACTATATATTATTTCTGTGTTTCTTTTTAATTTTTCTATTTATTTTTATCTCTTTTGATTTTAATGTGAATCCGCCTACCTAACTCATCTCGAACATAACCAAGTTAGTTCGTGTCAGGTTTCAACTAAAAATAAAGAAAAAAACTAACTCAATATGAACTTCATAATTAATCGGATCGGGTCCAAAATACCCCAACTCAATCACATTAGATGTGGTACTAATTATAATATCACAATTTTTTTTATAATTTAATTTTAATATATTTTCTTATATTGTTAAAAGTTTCAAAATGTAATTGCTATGCATATTCTGTGTAAAGAAACTTACTATATAAATTATATACATATAACATTATATAACAACATATATTAAAAAACTGAAAATGAGAATATAAATTAAAACAAAATAAATCCATTTTTTACAATAAAATATTGGATTTTTGGCATAGGAATAAATAATATTTGGATAGTTCTAAGGAACTCTTTTACAGTTATTATTTATTATTGCCTCATTTTGTTTTGTTAATTTATAAAATAAAAATAATAAATAATTATGTTTCAAAATATTAATCAATTTCAATATATTATATATTAAATCAATTTAAAATTTTATATTTGCATCTAATGACACACATATATAATAGATTTTAAAAAATAAATTAATAATTATAATACTATATTTTATCCTCTAAATACATCACTTTTTTTTTATAAATAATAGTATATCAAAATCAATTTTTTACATTATCCTATTTTTATACAAAACAACAAATATATAATTTGACCGACTATACATTATTTTTCTATCCATTCCTTTACTTTTGTATAAATTGAGTATTCCCATCAAAATCGGGTTGAGAGAATTGGTTATTTGGATGTAACGTGCAAGAGTAGCATTACGACATAACTCAGCAATTAACAAATAATGTCTGCTTGTTATTTTCGTTGATGTCTCATTCATGATCCGATAAATATTTGGTTTTACCCTCAAAACGTACAATATACAATTATACGTGTAGCTAGCCAACTTATATATATTTTCTAATGATATAGCCAACTTATATTTTAGAAATACAAAACTAAAACTATCAAATATACAAACAAATTATATTAATATAGGCTTAGCTCCTCCAGTTTACCAAAACAAAATTGTATTAATATAAAACTATATTCATGTTAAGGTATATTGGTATTAATTCCAATCAAGAAGTCATATATTTATACTTAATTGTTGAAAACTATAAAATATTAAAAATTATATTATACATTAGATATGGTATCTGTTTAGGATAGACCATGATTCATGTGGTCCAGAACATAAAATATAGTAATTTAAATTTATGACCATCAGATTCAACGTTCATTTTATTAATAATTGATATTAACATGATTTCAAGTTACTTTTATGAAATATTAGTTGAAAATAATAAAAACTTAAATTGATAGTGTATATTAATTGTGTAATGTAGAAGTTTCCCCTTCAACTTTAAATTGATAGATCATCAATAAAATTAACATAAATTGTGTTATAAATTCATATATTTTCTTAAATTTAAACTCAAATAGTAATATAGAAATCATTTAATAAAAAATAAAATTATTTATTCATTTTTAGTAATTGATAAAATGAGTAAACTAGCAAATTGGTCCCTAACTTTTTTAGGGTCATGCAGTTTAGTTCCTAAGAAATAGAAAACCCCAATATAGTCTCTGACTTCTTGTTTTTTCTTTCACTATAGTCCAACTGTGTGTTTCCCATTAATTATTTTACGACGTGTCACGTTTAGTGACACTCTGTCTCACTGTTTGTTACTATAGTGTCCACTATAGCATAAAAATGATGTGGTTTTGTCAAATTTATAGCTTGAAAGGCTTCAACTCCAACCGTTGTGTACTTCCCTATTTTCCCCTTTTCTCTCTTCTCCCCCTTTTTTATTGGAACGTAACAACTCCAATAAGGTTATTTTTGTGCCCCGATGGCAAATAATGTGATACAGTGTCACGAAACGTAACATATCATAAAAAAATTACTGGGAAACACACAATTGGACTATAGTGAAAGAAAAAACAAGAAGTCAGAGATTATATTAGGATTTTTTATTTCTTAGGGACTAAACTGCATGATCCTAAAAAAGTCAGGGACCAATTTGCTAGTTAACTCTTTATAAAATGGTTGAAATCATCCCGGTATATCACCCGGATCAATTTTTAATGACCAAAGGTTAGGTATGAATGTTAAACAATTGGTGTTCATTTATTTTACAATTGGGAGGTTAATTTCAAACGTACTTTTAGCACCCCAAACGTAATTCCGGAGGGTTGTCAACAGGTAAACAAACAGACTTTAGTCCAATTCGTTTAACACGAGTTAAATTGACCAGTTGAAAATGTAAAGGGTTAAAGGTTAATATTTTATCGACGTGGCTTATTATAAATATGACCGCAGCTTTACCTTTTTCAATTTTTTTATTTTAATAAATTATTATATATTAAAAGTTAACAACATTCATACCCATGATATCATATCAAATTAATGCTTCTACGTCTAAAAGGTTATTACAAATTTAAACTTTAATTCTACAGAAGAGAAATTAAGAGCATTCATGATCAAAGTGATATCACTTCCAAGTTTCCAGACTTCAAAGCAAAGTCATCAAATCCTGCATAAAAACAATTGAATGTGATTTTAGTTGTAATATATAAAACTAATTTTTTTTAATAATTTTGATTTAATATTTTTTAGTTTTTTTTTTTCCAAAAGTATCATCTCATCCAGTAGGTGAGAGACCATATACATAGATTCAAAAATCGAACTCCGGACCACATACTTAATAAATCTGAGCCCATTTCCACTCGTATTAACATATGTTGGTTATACTTTTAGGTTTTAACAATTGTTGAGTTAATTATTGTTAGATTTTATTTTAAAAAAAACATAAATAAACAAGTCGATAGGAATTGCTTATCCTACTTTTTTTATTGAGCACCCCACAAAAACATAAAATCACTGTTGGAGCTTTCTGTAGAAGAGCTGCTTAATAAGGAATAGTTGTTTAGAGCAACTCCAATGGTTTTCCTCTACATTTCACTTTTTTATCCTTCTTAAATGAGTCTCATCATTACACATCATAATATTTTACAATTTACAATTTAAATTAACAACTCTCTTCTTCAATAGTGCACCTCTAAAATTTCACTAAATGGATCCTACAACTCTTATTAACACCATTTTTTATATAATAAATATTGGAATTGACCCACATAAAATTTACAATTCCCAAGATTGAGGTGCTCATTAAGCACCTCATTAAGCACCTCAATCTTATTAAGCACCTTCTCCAACGGTGCACTTGTGATTTTTTTAGGTTTCTTAACTAGAAAAGTGTTATAAGCAACTCCAATGGAGTTTTTTTTTTTTTTTTTCTTATACAAGTAACTATAAGAGGTAGTTTTATGGACCCACTTAGTAAGATTTTTAAAGTTAGATCGAGAGTTGCTTAAATTAAAAAGAGTAAAAACTAACTTCACAAAAAAAAGTAAAAAATAGTGATATGACTCACTTAAAAATTGTAAAAAGTGAAATTGATGAGTACATCTTTGAAGATAATCTTACACCTCTTCATTCCCTTCCCTGTCACCGTTTTTCGTTGTTGCTATCCACGACAATCTCCCTTGACCATTGTCACTCAATCACAAGTGTGAACCACCGCAACCCAAGTTGAGTAAAGCTAGCATTTGAGAGTGTTTTGGTAAAACTAATATATAAATTAAATGTTTGAATTGGAAGTATTTAGTAAAATTAGTTAATACTTCATTATTATTTATAAAATGATAAGATCATCATTAATTATTGGACCAATTTAAAATTTGGTAATTATGAAAAGAAAAACTAAGAAAAAAAAATGTAAAACTTTATTTCAACTAGGAGCTGAAATTTGAAAGCACTACATGGAATAGTATTTTAAAAAACGTTAGTAACTATTAAAATACCACTTTACCAAATAGAGTTAAAATGTTTTAACAAGCTTTGTAACTATTAATTTCAACTTGTTGAAATAACATGTTAAACACTCTTATCTTTAAAAGATGAAAAGAAGAATGATTGTTACACACCTCATAGATGTGTTACACCTAAGGAGAGAAATAAAGGAAAAAGAGAAAATGATAAATATAACAAATGAAGTGATAGGACAAGAGATAAAAGAGATTATGAGTATGAAATGGGTAGTGACACTATTAGAATGTGTATGAATTACCATTTTTATTAATGAAAGATGAAAAGGAAAATTAATTTAATCATTCCTAACATGAATTTAGTATCTAAGAAAAGACTAAATTGATTTTTTAAGGAGAACATGGTGATTTTTATCTTTTAAAGAAAGATGTAAAACCTTTCAAGAACAAAAATATTTTTTCACTGCACCAAGTCAATCCTATCATTTCATCCACTATTCACCCACCCATAAAACTCTTCATACACAAAGAAAAGGTTAAAAACATAGGAAATGGAGGAGAAGCTTCACGCATAATGGGTTTGATTCGCTAAATGCATTTAATTTATCATTTAGTACTTTCTTTACTTAATATGCAAGTGAACTATTAGCAGGATAAGTAAGTGGGTATAACGTTGCTCTTTTATTAGATATGATCATGAGTACATACTAAACTAAAGTATTGATTTGTTCTTTTTTATTTAATTTAAAATAGATTTCTTGATTTGTTTTTGTCATATGCGGTATTGCGGTGCTCTACGTATATGCCTGTTTTGAAGCTTTGGAGTCTGAAAGTTACTTAATTGTTCATACACAGCCAAGAACAAAATTTTAATCCATCAATATTTTTTATGAATAATTTCTTGAGAAAAAATCTCTTTTATGGGTATACCAAACAAATTATTAGCACGACTAGTTTTAACACACAAAAAGGGTACTCTTGAAAGTTTTAACCATAGATTTAACAAATTCACAATCTAGACAGACATTGAATAAATTCATTAAATCGATTTCTAGCATGTTTGGTGCTTGTTTTGTTTCCATTAAAATCACGTTTTAAATGTGGATCCAGATCAACGCTAAGAGTAGCTTCTGCCCAGATCCATGTTTCAAACGTGAATCCAATGTAAACCAAACACACTATTAATTTGCCTCAAAATTACGTTGCAAATATGGATCCATGTGACCGCTACTCTCGGTAGCATTGACCCAAATCCATGTTTGTAATGTGATTTTGAGGTAATCCAAACACAATTCATATTTGAGGAGGATACAATTCCCATAGCGCCACCATTGTGTCTTCCGACGCAGTGGCCATAAGCTTACAATTGGACGAAAAAGTTACAGCATTGCACTGCAAGATAGACAAGGAAGACCAAAAAAACATGTAATCATCACTAATGATATTTTTATTTACATATTCAGACTGCAGTATGCACCAGATGTAGAAAACAATGACTTACCGTGGCATGATGATACTTTAGTATAGCTAAAGCATTTCCTTTGCGGTAATTATATACCCTTACTCTGCCAATAAGGTGACAAAAAGATAATTAAACAGCAGGATTTGTACCAACGAACATAACAAAGATATTGTCTTTGAAGAATAATATGCATACTACATAATAGGCGCTAAAAGGAAAGCGGGAACCCAGGCCTGTGGGGAGTGGGATAGATGGATACAAAACAGTCATATTAAATTTATTTAGGGTCATGCTATGGAATTAATAAATAGAAATTTTTTATTGAAAATATACCATTAAACGTTCCAAATTCCAATTTTCAATAAAAATTTCCACTTTTATTCCTTAGCAAGTAGGCACGGGTTAGCATTTACATGTCTCTGTCATAGATTGGATGATTCAAGCCTAGAATATTAACAGCAACTTATTATGAGTGAGTCAACTAAAATGAAATAACTTTTTCTCCTCTTCTTCTGATTAGGGGGAAGTTCTGATAAAATCAAGTGTCAAATTGTAAAAACCTGTGGTCCCATCCAGCAGTTGCAGCAATTTTTCCATCAGGCCGAATTGAGGTGCCTGAGATGCCTGGTCGCTCCAATTTGATTTCTTTGTTTACCACACATGTACCCTTAAGTCAAAATGATACATAAATAAGAGGAAAAAAATATAAATAAGCAGAAAAGGGGCGTAGTAAACATTGAGTTGCAGACTATGAGTGTGTTTGGTAAAACTACCTAAAAAGCTAGCTTAAAGCTAACTGAAAGCTGAAAAGCTCGCTGAAAGCTGAAAAACTATTGAATGTGTTTGGTAAAACTAGTTGAAAATGATAAAATGACATTTAAGGACAACATTAATTATTAAATAATGATAAGTGGGGGTGGTTGAGCGCTAAACTTGTAATTAATTTTTAACTAGTAGCTGAAAATTAGAGCTTTTTTAAGAAAAGCTTGTAGCTACTCAAAAAAGCTATCTTCCCAAACACTGCTGAAATGGTTTCAGCTACTATTATCAACTTTCAGCTAGCTGAAATGGCAAGCCAAACACACTCTATACTATAATAAGCAGAAATACCATCATAAAAAAATTTCCACTGAAACTAATGAAGACATACAACTAAGCAAACTGTCATTTCCTGTTCCCATACCCACTCTGATATTAGTCATACCAACTTACTGCAACTGAAAATCCATATAACATCTAAGATGTCATAACTTTAAACATACTAGTAGTTTGCTTACTGAATATATCTTGATCCCTGTTTATTTACAAAAATTTTGCATGTTTGAAGGTTGAAAACAACCTGTTATTAATATGAATAATTTAACATCCAAGTGAAAGCTTCCTTTTTGTATATGGTGACTAGTAGCTTCCGCAGTCTTGGAACGATATAAAGGTTTTTCCAAGCAATAGTGCGCATCACCTATATATCTTCATGTATGTAGTCATTGACCAGTTGGTATCTCCAATTACATCGACCCTTCAACTTGAAGTATGAAAATGTACATTTTATATTAATGAATTTAGTCTCTTTTTAGCAGTACAACATTTCAAATCATCTAACAATCAAATATCAACAACTGAAAGGGAGAGATGGAAGAAAACACAGCTGTTTTGATATCACTGTACCTTGGAAATAAGGCAACCAGAGAGATAATCATTCAAAAAGGAAGAAATAAAATTTGGCTATTGGAATGCGGATACAACCCGAGACAGGATCTACATATATTCTATTAATTACTAGAAGTACAGCAGTTCTAATCTAATTTGTAGGAGCAGGAGATGTTTCAGTGGAAGAAGAGAACAAAAATAAATTGTTACCGAAGAATGATCCAAGCTGTACATTACAATCTTCTCATCTGCAGCTCCAGAGATACCCCCTTTGCAAGACCCATCAATACAGATGCTCAGAACTACAAAAATGGTCAGTTATTAACAACATATTTATTAATAAAAAATAAGAAGAAATCTAAGAATGACTTCCATACCTGGCTCAGAATGGAATTTTACAGAACTAGCCGGAACACCAGGATTCCGTACATCCCACCAAAGCATGGAACCATCTTCATATCTACAACACTCAGAACATATGATATGAGAAGGTAGCTAGTAACTACATACTCCCACTTATATTACTAATAAGGTCAAGTAACATCATTACTAGTACAAGCTCAAACCCAGTAACAATAAGACAATGTAAACAAATAATGAAAGATATTCTAAGATAATCTCAAGATATATTCTTAATATTCTCCAGAATCCCGTCAAGCTAAAGCTCTTGTTACAAGTATCAAACTTGCAAACACAAGACAAAGAACACTAGCCCGTCTTGCCATAGGCTCTAGGTATTTTTGGGGTTTAGGAGGTTCTATCCTTCAGTAATCTTTTTCTTTTCAGTTGATATCTAGTATTATACTTGATTTTACCCCCATGTCATTTGGTCTCTACCACCTAACCTGACTAGCCACAAAGCCTGAACCACATTCCTCATTGATTCAAAGTCTCAACCTTATACCATAGTGATTAGTGAAGTGTCCATCTTCGCATCAATTATAGGCCGACACTATCAAGAACTGCCCAAGACACCACCACCTTCGTAACCACCCACAGTAGCCATCATTGCAAGATCACAACCACTGCACAACACAACAACAAAGCACCTTGCACACACTCATGCCTTACAAGTTACAACAATGTGGCAAGACTCACATACCTACATGTCCAACACGCCACATAATACCCTGCACAAGTCATTGCCACCACATAACCACCAAAACAGCCACCACACATCATATCAAGCACCAAACCACCATCCTCACCCCTCCATACACTTGCATAGCTCCACCACTGGCACCATATCACAACACATACTCATCCTCATTAACCTGTGTTTATTGTGTTTGATTATTTCTTATTTTTCTTTCTTTCCTTTTTTACTATTCTTTGAAACCCTTAGATAGTACTCTTAATCCCTAAGTTTAGGGGTTTTTTATTTGTGTTCATTATGTGTATATATGTATCGTAACATCACTTAAATGAATTGAATCTGAAACAGTGTTGTCAATAAGGTTATACGGCGGATGGCGGCAAGGACCTTTAAGGGCCATACTGCCATGGCGGACGCCATGGCGGACGGACATCATGGCGGACAATATATATATATATATATATAACAAAATATATATATATATATATATATAATATGATGCAAATAGCTACACACACGCCTTACCCTCACTCTCTCTCGTTCCATTCCCCACTCCTAAAACATACTTCTCATTACATTTTGCACCCTAAACAATTCCCCAAATCCCGTCCTTGTCCCCTCTGGTCTTCTTCCTTCTCCTTCTGCCTTAACACACTTCACAAGTCCATTTCCCCTTCCTTCGCTTGCTCTTGCTCATCTTCTTCCCTCTCTGCTCTATCCATGGCCGCTTCCGCACTCGATGACGTCATCGAAGCCAACCTGTGATGTGCTCGAGCAGTCGGAGAAGATTCGAAAGGAGAAGGAGAAGGAGAAGCTGTCACTTTCTGTCAGAGCCGCGTCGGAGCTGTCGCGCCGGAGGTGGTCGCATCGGGGCTGTCGCAGTCGGAGGTGGTGGCGTCGGAGGCGGCGGTGCCGACAGAACTCATCAGAGGAGGCGGGCGCCTTTGTTTGGCACTCAACCGGGTCGGTTTGACCCGGGCCCAAACCAGAAAAAAAAGGGGGGAAAAGCCCATTTAGGCGCCATGTCCGCCACGGCCGCCATAACTCGCCAAGCTGTTACCTCCATAACGGCCGCCATAGTGGAAATGGCAGACCCATGCCATAAACAAGCCAAACGGCCATGACGGATTGCGGAGGTGAGCGCCATACCGTTATGGCGCCGCCATAACCGCCATTTAACAACATTGATCTGAAATTCATCAGTTCACGTACCTGCAATGCCATGGTATACCAGCACCATCACAACCACTCCAATGGCATATCTTCACTATGCTACTGTATCGCTCCTATCCAATATGTCTACACTTCACCACTGAACCAAGTCACCAAACAAAGCACCACTAGTGGGTCGACCGGGGTAATCATGGATTAGGGTAGCTTCTCATCAAGCTCTAGATAACATGTTGAATGGGGAAAGAAATTAGAGACATGATGGAATCCGTATATCTCAATCATAAAATGGAGAAAATTATATATACTAAGACTCATCAATACAAGGATTTACAATTACCCTGACCACCATAATTACATTATAATATACAACAGAGTCATCCCATATTACACTATGTCTAATGAGAATCATAGATGGAGGAATTACATCTAGAACCCAAGGGACGAGAGTTCAGTATCAAAGTGGAGGACCTATGGTTGTGCTAGTGGACACCAATCCTGCAGGCTCACCTAGCACAATTTAACAACAAGCATCATTTGGCTAGTCAACAGCATTTTGGGCCCAACCTATTATTTAGATAGGGTGCAAGGGAAAAGAGAGCTATAACTCCATCTGCATCAAAATCCAACGCAGCTAACACCGTCCCACCAAGAAACAGAGGAGCTTGCCAGCATCCTTATGAGGAGTGTGTCATAAGACAAGGAAGATGTTTTCACTATGGCCAACCATTTGGTCCCATGCACAGATGTCTAGAGAAAAACCTGAGCATGACAATCTTGGCAGAAGATGAACAAGTGGATGAGGATGGGAAGATTGTCCAATCTCAAGGGGCAAAAGGATGGTGGGGAAATGACCCAAAGGAATTCTCATACAATGGGAATCCCCAATTCCCACCTTGAGGATAAGGTGAATTTCCGAGGAGGGTGGTATTGTTCGGATAGTAGAGAAGGGGGGCATTTATAGTTCAATTAGTAATTAGTTAAGATATCAGTTAGGAACAGAAATAGTTAGTCAGTTAGAAGGGATATAAATTAGATAGATAGGGGGAATAAAGTGAAAAAAAAAGGTAGATTCAGAGAATTTGATAGTTTGTAATTTTGTATGTGAAACGGGAAACCGTTGGGAAGAAATTTTTCTCCTTTCTCCTTTTTTGTTCAACTTTCATCTTCAATAACGGATTACTCATTGTACTCTTCATTTTGTATTCTATTTTTCAATTCTTAACTTCCGGTTGATACTATTACACACTTAATCTTTTCTATTTTTAAATGGTTTCAAACTAAGCTGAAAGGAGAGGAGAAAACATAGGATAGAAGTCTAAAGGTGAGAGAGAATATACAACTGAGTATCATGAACTCAAGACAACAAAGGGAAAAACTCTTCTCAAGATGGATGGTATGACTAATACCATATTAAGAATTATAGGTTTATGGTTAGGAAAGAAGGAAAAGACAGAAAGATGGCTTAAACCTCAAAATAATAAATTGATAGATGTAATATTATACACTCCCTTAACCTGATACTCTAATGGATATTACTAATAATAAGTTCCAATATTAGTATATTTAGTACCAGCTAAAGTCCAAGAAATATATTATAAGATAATCCAAAGATATTCTTAATATTCCTTGACACAAACTCACATATGGAGCAGATCAAGTGAAAGGATATCTTAATATGAATGATGGGAACAAATTTTGACCATTAGGTCATGGTAAAGATTCAAACATAAAGTTTGCTATTTTTTATGTGATCATGTAACCCTATGTATCTTGTAATATTGGTCATCTAAATGAGATAAAATGGTCAAGATTGACTCCTCTCCTCTTTATAATAAGCTAGTACTCTCACGTGATATTCCCCTTAAGAGAAATGAGAGAAACAAATCTTGACCATTCAATCTTAGTTGGAGGATCAATATTAGAAGTTACTAACGAGTCATGTGACCACTTAAAGTCACTGGCTTTGTCTTCTAACGTAACCATACGTATTTGCTCCTATCACTCACAATGAGACATCCTTTTTTCACTTCATTGAAGAGAGAGAGGAAAAAGATTGAGACTATACCCAGCCAAGACATTTAAAAATCCTTGCGATTCAGATGGTAAAAATAATTGAAGCGCCATGCACATCCCTAACAAGAAACAATTGCTTCAATTTCAGAGACTAAAAATGACCAAAGAATGGGAAATCTAGTAAATGTTTAACTTTAACGAAATGTTAAAAAAGTAGGAGGAGGAGGTCAAAAGTGCATCGATATGAAAGAAAAAAGTAAAAATTAAGATAAAGTGAGATGGAAAGTGAAATGCAAAGTGAGGAGGAGGTCAAAACTCAAAAGTGCATTAATAATGCAAAGTGAAATGGACAGCCAACTCAAAAGATAAAGTGAGAATTACACGCACATACACATGATTGCACTATGTATCCTAAGAAATGATAATTTCAAAAATTAATGATAGAAAGTTGAATCCAAAAAGTCATATAGACCAGAAACAGACCTCTATCTTTGTTGCAAGCACTTGAAGAGTTACTAGGGCTGTTTGTAGGGAGTCGCACAGATTTTTCACCTGACTTGAGATCCAAAATTTCAACCTTTAAGAAAGATAGAATGGATGAGCATCAGGGTCCTTGGTTTGGCCAAAAGACAGATAATGTATGCATTAGAAAGGTATACCTACCTCAGAAGAGTTCTCCCCTGACAAAGCCACGTATGGTAGCCCTTCATTATACGTATTTTCTATGAATACAATGAGATTACGTCAATCTTAAAACATAAAGTATCTTAGAGTATATAGAGTAAAAACATTTGAAGAATATAAAAGGAAACAATAGAAAACTAAAAATGAGGAATTCAGTCCACCAAAAGTGCAATGATGCAGCTTTTATAAATAAAGTTAAAAGACCCGAAGAGGTCCTTGTTCTAAATAAAATTAAATCAGAAAATTAAACAAATTTCAAATTTCCATTATCACTCCAGACCTAAGTCTGAGAATTCTAGGTCAATCTCAACCCATAATCTTTCATGTATAAAAGGAAAATAATGGCAGTGGTAGTAATAAACTAATAAATATGTTCAGACTCCTCCTTGCAAGTTCAAATTCTGCTATTCCTGAAATTTTGCTGTTTTACTGCCACTGGAAATAAAATTTCCATAAATAGCTAGGATATATCTGGCATATTGTATGCTGATGCTCAGAAAGCAGCTAGGGTTGTGAAAGATAAATAAATTTTTATGATTCCACATATAACACGAAAGATATGCATGCTGATGCCGTGTTATTCTAACATGTAAAAAGTAGTAGGAATTCTTAATTCAAACAGCATGTTCCAGAGCAGCAAAACTGTCACAACCAGTTAAAATTTTCTTAAAACACCTAATTCAGACTATAACTTACAAACCTTCAATGCTTTCAGAACAACTTTGATTGGTATAAGCCTCTTCTCTCTTAACCTCATGATTTTCTCTATCTGACATTCCTTCTACCTCTGTTCTATGGCAATTTTTTGACGCTGTCCCTTCTTTCAACAAAGGACAATGATTCTTCACCGTGGAAAGTTTGCAAAAGTGGTAAGTGTTTGTCTTGATTGTAAGTGATGGAATCCTGTGGGGAGGGTTGCAGACCAACAAAAAGTAAGATTATAATTCAGAACATCTCTAGGTTAAATAATAAAATATAATGTTCTTTCAAAACTAAAATAGGATGAGACTTTGTAAAATTGAAGTAAATACAGGTGCGCACCTGGACAAACCAGCATCACCAAAATCCCAAACTTTTACAGTTCCATCCCTACCCTGGCTACATGCATACAGAATCTAAATGAATTTTGTTACAATAAGAATATTATACCAATAAAGAAAGAGCAGAGATCAGGAAGAAAGGATGTACCTGACAAACTTATTGGTTCCAAGAGAAGAACTACTGGAAACAGAAACAATTCCATGGGCCGCACTATGTAACCTGCAGTACAAAAGAACTCATATTGTCACGGTTTCTGAAAAACAGTCTGATTCTTCACAAATAAGAAAACATAAGAAACATGTAGAACCAAGTACCACGCAGATGACAGTGTTTGATACCGAAGGGTATCCCAAATCCGCAGTTCACCATCAGCAGAACTGCAAGCAACAAGAGCATGAAGCAGCCCATTATTAAGTGAAAATGTGAAATTAATTGCACAGGGAACCAACAAAATCAGAGAGTTTCTATGGTACTCTGATAGATACAGAACCCAGGGTAAGTTGTCAAGTATTTATTGAATGTTGATTTCAAAACAAGTGATAAAAATTCTAAACTCACAAACACAAACACACCCTTATTTTTATTGGGAGTTTGATTATCTCAAATGCATTTTACAAAATCTTCCCCTCCTCTACTCCCCTCCAATCCTTTCCTTCCTCTCCCCTCTAAACTCACAAACACACCTTAATAAAAATCACTAGCTGACAATAAAATGCTTATCATACCCGGGGAAGAAAAAGAGTACCAGAGTAATGCTCACAAAACCAAATAAAGACAAAATAAAATTTGCACTGAATACCCTGAGAATAGTATGGGTTTAGAGGGATGAAAAGAAATGTCCATGACGGAAGCGCGATGGCCTCGTAGCACTGCCACAGGATCAGGTGGTGGTCTTTTGCTCATTGTTTGTTCCTCTTTATGGTCCAATTGGAATTGGACTGATGAAATTGGTTTTCAAGCTCACTTATACTGACTTGTCAAGTTGGAGTTTTCAGTTGCCTTAGCTCTGTCATAGCATGTGGGCAACCAAAGAGAACGAGAGGTAAAGTGAGCGCCGGATGAACAGCATAAAATTCGTAAAACATGACGATTATAAGTCTCATTTCTTCATTTAATTTGAAGAAAAACACAATATATTTTAAAATAATAAAAAAAGTGAGAACAAAGTGAGATAGATACGACACCAGTGCTCCGTGACGATGGTGTTTTTGTTGTTGAAGGAGAGCAAAGCTTTCATCGTCGGAGCATGTCGTCTTCTTGCTGCATCGACCTCTGCAGACGCGAAGTGTGTGTTTAATCTTTTCTGATTTAGGGCACGAAATCAAGTGGGTTGGAATTGGAAGTGACTGTGAATCAGTGAAGTGATGTGAGCAGGAGCTGAATCAAATTTGTTTTCGCGTAGGGGTGGCGAAATTACTTGAACAGTTGAACTCGCGACCACATGTAAATTTCGTCCGTAAACCCTCATTTTGGTCCCTTAAAGATGGGTTATCGGTCAAGTTAGTCCCTAAAAGATAAGAAATTGTAAAATAGTCTCTGAATGTTCTTACTGTCGGTCAAGTTCGTCCCTCCGTTAAGTCAACTCTGTTAAACTTAACAGAACTGCCTATGTGGCATAAAAGATTGATATTCTTCAGTTTAGTCCCTTCCTAGTCAGCAAAAAGATGTGAAAACACATCATTTTAGTCCCTGATCCATCTCTGTTAATGAAACGCAAGAGAGACGTTGGGAAAAAAATTTCCCACAAACTCCATCTTCAACCTCTGCACCACATTCGAGCAGCACCCCCAACTCCTCCCACGAACCCTAAACTCTGTGTCGCCTTCGTTGAAAGAGGATGGGTGGCGATTACAAAAACCCTAAGCCAAAACCGGAGAAGAGAAGCTTCAATGGTGGTTCGAGCATTTCCTCTGCATCAATGGCTAACGCCATTAGGGTGTGTCATTGCGGACGCAAGGCTGCTATCAGGACCTCTAATACACAACGAAATCCGGGGAGGGCATTTTATACATGTCCTCTCCCAAAGGTAATGAAACCTTGGGGTTTTTGCAATAACATTTGCATATTAGGGATTTTGACAGTTTTTTTTTTCTTCAATTTTGGCTACAGGATGATTACTTAAACTGCAACTACTTTGCCTGGATAGAAGACATGGATTCTGCAGAATTTGAATCTGACATGGATGCTTGGTTGAAGAATCAGATTAATTTTAAGCTCAGGGTGTTAGGGGCTGAAATTAGGAATATTAGGATCATTGTAATTGTTGTAGGGTGTTTGATGGCTGTAATGATTATGATGCAGTTGATTCTTATGTTGCACTAAGTTGTTTTTTTCTCAAACCATTGATGTAGAAGGAAGTAATAGTCGTTTATGTAGTTGGAACATACAACATGTTTATGTAATTTGAATATGTTTCTTAATGAAAGATGAAGCTATTCCAATTTTTTCTGTGTTACTGTGTTTTGTTAATGGTTAAGTAGTTTAATATGTAAAAATTATGAATGAAAGAGATAACCTGTTTGAATGCAGAATAATATAAGTAGGTAATGTTGGCTGAATTGTGAATTTCATAATATGGAATATAACAAGGCATACTGTCAGAGCAGTAACATAAGGCACACTATGTGCTAATTCCTCTAACAATCCAAAATGACATGAAACTGAAATTCCTAACAAAAGTCACACTATGTGCTAATTCTCCTAACAATCCAAACTGACATGAAACTGAAATTCCTAACAAAAGGCACACTATGTGCTAACTCTCCTAACAATCCATACTGACATGAAACTGAAATTCCTAACTACAGGCTTGATATTTCTGGCACTGCATTGTTTGTGTTCACTTTGGTTTCCCTGTTGGCGGTGGCCCTCTTGGTCTTGGTCCTGCTGTTGATGGCCCTTGTGGTGTAGGAATGAACTGCATAAACCTTGCTCTGGTGCCAAGACTTGCTGCCAGCATAGTCTCATTTGATGGTTGCAGCTGGGTTCGGGGTGTTGCTGTGTTGCTGTGTCCAGGATTATGTGGTGTTGAGTGTGTTAAGTTGGTAGGCCTCACAGTGTTCAACTTTTGCCTGAAACCTCCTTGGACTGTAGTTGGAGCTTTGTATGGTGGGTTCCTAGGATATCTGCCTCTGCTGGGTGGCCTGATAACTGCATGCCCAACTGCTTGGGACTGTGGCTGCATAAAAAAGTGGCACTATGATAGATTGACTCTAATTTAGGAAATCAACATTGAATGAATGGATAAAGAAATAAGGGTAGAATGAACCTTACCATTGAAGGCTGAACAGAGTTGGCACTTGTAGCAGCAATTGGTGGCTGAGTAGTAGGAGTTAAGTCACTTCAGTTGTTGTCCACATTGGTAGGCTGACTCTGCACAAAATAATAAGTGGTGTGTCAAAGTTATGAAGTATGCTTTTCTTTTGTCAAAGCAATCATTAAAAAATTAAACTTAATTTTACCATGTTGGGCTGTGAATTTGGTACATCATCACTAGGTACACCTTGGCTTAGAACAACTTCCTCTGGTCCAGCTTGTGGGTCATTGTTGGCTGCTTGTGGCTCTGCAGGGGCTGGATCTACCCAATTTTTGGGTTTTTGAGGCACTCCAATGTTAGTGCACTTTCTGATGTTATGGTTGCTGTGGCCACACCTTGAACAAATGACATCTGCATAAGATCTCTTGAGCCTTGTGGAATTATGAGTCTCTTCAGTGACATCTCTTCTTCTTTGTTTTTTTGGCCTACCCACTGATCTTTTTATTGGAGGAGGGACAGGGGCTGCATAATCTGTCTTCTACCAAAATTGTTGGCTTTGAGTTGGTTTGACAAAGTGCTCATAAGTGGCCCTATATGCTTCCATAGTGAGCCAACCATGACAGTACTCCTCAGGCCTTCTGTTCTTACTGGCTATTGCTGAAATTGCATGCATACATGGTATGCCAGTCAACTGCCAAAACCTGCATGTACATGTATACCTGCCCAAGTCAACATCCACCCTGCCTAGCCATGATTGAACCTCATATCTTGTCCCTTCCTTGTCACCTGAACACACAGGTCTCCACTGATTACTGTCTTTTTTCTCCTTCTCTAGTCTGCTTTGCTGCATTGGGGTTAGCCTTCCAGTGTGGCCATCGAACTTGAGCTTATTCTTTGCCATTGTCCTCATTATGTAACATCTGACTTCTTCTGCCATTGTAAGAATTGGCTTGCTCCTATACTTCAATATCTTGGCATTAAACACTTCACATGTGTTGTTGGTGATATTGTCAGCCTTGCAATTCTCACTGAAGAAAGCTTTTGTCCAGGAATGTGGAGGGAACTTATTGAGATATGCCCATGCCCTCTCATTTTTACCCTTAAGCATCTCCATGTTTGCTTTGAACTGTGCAGGAGTTGTTTACTTTACACATTGCCAAACTGCACCTCTCATGTCCAAGTCTTTCCACTGCTTGATGAAGTTCTTCCACAAATGCATAGAGCATAACCTGTGTGGGACACCAAGCATGACTTCTTGCATTGCAGGAATTAGGCCCTGATAAATAGTATAAAAGTTAAATTTAGTCCTTAAATAACCCACATTAAATTCAAAATGGTCCCTGAAAGATTTATAAATTATTCACTGCAGTCCCTAAAAGATTTAAAACACTTCAAATTGGTCAAAAGTAGGAAAACACATACCAAACTAATAAACAGGTTACCTTTTGCATGTCACTCATGAAATTCCATCCATGTCTCTGATAGTCACCTATATCTTCATGAAGTAGAGTCAGGAACCACTTCCAATTGTCTTTATTCTCCACATCCACAATAGCATAAGCTAAGGGGAAGATGTGGTTATTGGCATCCTGTGCAACAGCAGCTAGAATCTGTCCACCAAAATACCCTTTCAAAAATGCTCCATCTAGGCCAATGAATGGCCTACACCCAGCCAAGAACCCACTTTTGCAACCCTCAAGGCACACATAGAATCTCTGAAACTGGGGGGGGTGATTCTGGTATGGGGATGACATCCATTTTCACATTTGATCCTGGGTTGCTTCTTAGCAACTCATGAGCATAATCCCACAACCTTGCATATTGTGCAGTTTCATCCCCCTCAACTAGCTTCCTTGCTTCCCTCATACTTCTGAAAATCTTGGAATCATTTAAATAAACCCCAAATTCAGTCTTCATGTACTCAAATGCTTCCATGTGAGTGAGCATGGGTTGTGTCCTCAACTTCTCCTCAAGCTTTTTCATTACCCACTTTGTGTTTGCAGCATTGTTTTTGAATCCCCTGGCACATGTATGTTCTTGGTTGAAGGTTTTAACCTGGTAGCTTCTTGTCACAGGACTGAAGGTACAGAAAATCTCCCAAGGGCACCCATCAACCTTGCACTTACCTCTGGCCCTAACCTTGTCATTTTTTACCCATTTCATCTCCCTGCCCAAATGAATGGTATAGTCTCTAACAACTTTCTTGAACTTTTCCAGTGTAGCAAATTCCATTCCTATCTCCAACTTTACATTGCCAAAAGTGGCACCTTCATTGAACTGAGGAAAGACATTCCTCACTCCCTCAGCCTCCTCATCATCAGATGACACAGGTGTCTTCAACTGTTCAGACTGATAGCTGTGTGAATCATCATCAGCTGACAACTCATCAAGTTGTGGACCACCAACATTTTCAGTACGGTATCCATATGTGTAAGTCTGCCTGTGCCCAATACTTCCACCAAGAAATACCTCATCTTCTTCAGGTTGCTCATCATCACCAAAAAAGAACTCATCCTCTTCAGGCTGCTGTTCATCATCATGTATTTCTTCTTCTTCAGACAATGCTGGAATAGATACTCCCTCCCCACTCCCACCAACTTTTTTTCCTTTCTTCCTTCTTGCAGAAACAGATACTCCCTTCCCCTTCTCAGCACTGGATGCTTCCCTCTTCCTATTTAATGGAACATGATCAATGCTTTCATCAGCATCACTGACATGTGGGGATGGTCTATAAACACTGTCCTCAACACTTTCATAATCATCACTAAATTCTGAATTAACATGAGAATTAAGGGGAGAAGGAAAAGGTGATGGAATATGAGAACGCATATTTGCAGAAATGGGTGAAGGCAAAGGTGAATGTGCAGGTGAAGGCACATGAGTGGGAACAGGTGATGCAATGGGAGTGCACAAAGGTGAATGTGCAGGTGCATGAATGGTTGTTTGGTCAGTAACATCAGTTGGTTTTTGTGGCTGTTCTACACTATCTTCATTCTCATCAACTACAATAAAAGGGAGGTCTACAGGATGTATGAAAAAGATCTCAACCTCCCCATT
Source organism: Sesbania bispinosa (assembly GCA_026901365.1). Taxonomy (NCBI): domain Eukaryota; kingdom Viridiplantae; phylum Streptophyta; class Magnoliopsida; order Fabales; family Fabaceae; genus Sesbania; species Sesbania bispinosa. Next base: position 1,720,044 of record QLOH01000111.1, read on the forward strand.
GTTCTCCATCCCTGCATTACACATCTCCATAACATGTTTATCCTTAACCAGCTCTCTCAAACCAACGCCTAAATCCCTCCCAGGCTTCAGCCACAAAATCTTCTCAAACCTACGGTAGTAATGCTCCTTACACAATGTCTCCACAGTGAATAAATTCACCGTGTCCACATCCAATCCCTCCCAAATACAAAATTCTCCACCAACATATTTCACCTCTCCCATTTCCCTCACAAAGGACCCTCTATGGTGAAGAATCAGAGTAATCCTCCCTGTCTCCATCTATTACAAACAAATATTGTGGCTGTAAGTCAAACAGAGCTCTGCATGTGCCTAAGACATTTTAATGCAACAAAATTTTAGAAAACACACATTACATTCAACTTTTTTTTTCCAAAAACCCGTGTCACCATGGGACCACAACAGAAGGGCAAACTGTCTTCAACTATTTCAGTCAGTATAAGGACCACATTATGCATTCCACGAAAACAGATAACTTCCTTACATTACTAAATCAAACAACCATTTATAGAAACCTCTAAAGTGCACCCACATTTGACGAATATTTTCCTAAACAAATCACAATGTCACCCGGAAAAACAAACCAACGACAAAAATCCTAACTTTATCAAAACCTGACATTCAGCATTGCAACCAGAGTACAAGTGTTTAACAGAAATACAAAACAGAGTAAACCTAGAGTTCGTACCTCTAATGGCAGAATGACTCCCTGGCGCAGATTTCACCGAAACTTCCCTGAGCAGGCTTTGGATATCTTTTCCTCGCACACAAACCCTAGATTTCGCACACCTTAACTGTTTTATCGCTCAAGCAAACTTCCCTAACTCACTCAAGTACGGTTGCTTCCCTCGCAAGGTGGAAGGAGAAGGAGGGAATTCGTATTTGACGTTTCAGTTTCAATAGGGACTAAAATGATGTGTTTTCACATCTTTTTGCTGACTGGGATGGGACTAAACTGAAGAATATCAATCTTTTATGCCACATAGGCAGTTCTGGTAAGTTTAACAGAGCTGTGTAACGGAGGGACGAACTTGACCGATAGTAAGAATATTCAGGGACTATTTTACAATTTCTTATCTTTCAGGGACTAACTTGACCGATGACCCATCTTTTAGGGACCAAAATGAGGGTTTACTCAAATTTCGTCACGCGGCAAGAGTTATTAACTTATTATTATCACTGCTACATGTGAAATAATTGTTTATGGTAAAATATGTTTTTGGTCCCTCTAAAAGAGGCGAGTTTTATTTTTAGTCCCTACAAAATTTTTCTTTAGTAAAGCGTCCTTCCAAAAATTTTTTGTTTGCAATTAGTCTCTCCCTTAAATTGGTGTGTACCAGGTGCTGAGGTGGCACATTTTCTCTCTCCCTTAGGTGTTCATTATTGTATTTCTAGCGGTCTTAAATCGCCAGAAACATTGCTGACCGCCAAAAACACTCTTCTCCCCCTCCCCCTTCTCCCTTCCCGCAAAAACTACCCACCCACCATTTTTCCCCACCCCTATTAAGTAGCCTAGCCCAAGAGCATCAACGAACAAGCAAATTGCCTCTGTTAACTTCTCACTCACCTCAGGTCCCACTTCTATTTCCTTGTTTGTCAACCGCTTGCTGCGTGTATTTGCTTTATTGCATTTCTATGACTACTGAAGGTGACCATTTATACAAATTTTTGTGTTAAATTTTTGTTCCTTTTGTTTTAGAGGGAGACGTTTTTCAATCATTTCATCATTCTCTTGGATTTCAATGGAGGTGACAAATCTGAAAAAAAAAACTGATGAAATTACTCATTAATTCACGCTAGAAATTAAAACTAACTATAGTGTGTTTCCCCCCTTTTTGCAGGGAGTTTTCACTGAGAAGCTAAATACTAACAGTAGCAACACCAAATTACCCACCAATTGTGAGCAGATAGACCTCACTCTCAAGCTTTCTCCTTGCTGTCAAAATGCAAAAGAAGAGTGGCTAACAATAACTGAGGACAAAGCGAAAAACATTGTTGCAAATGGGGCATAGCAGGGTCCATTTGTTGTATATATGTCTGGAGAGGTCTTGCTTGGTGGAAACAGAGGGAGAACAGAGACAGATGAGGTTTGGGGACTTGCAGACAATGAGAAGAGTAAGAACTGGGAAGAGATTGTTGTTGCAGAAGCAGCAGAGAGCGGTAGCAGCAGAGGCAGACAAGTCTAAACTCAAGACAATCGCAAATCCTGAGGGTAACTTCATTTTCTTTTGTTTGTTTTAATATTCATTTGAGAAGGGGTAACTTCATGTTAATTTCTCTGTTTGTGGGTGGGTAGTTTTTGCGGGAAGGGAGAAGGGGGAGGGGGAGAAGAGTGTTCCTGGCGGTCACCAGCAATGTTTCTGGCGGTTTAAGACCGCCAGAAATACAATAATGGACACCTAGGAGAGAGAAAAAGTGCCACCTCAGCACCTGGCACATGCTAATTTAAGGGATGGACTAATTGCAAAAAAAAAAAAAAAATTGGGAGGATGCTTTACTAAAGAAAAATTTTATAGGGACTAAAAGCAAAACTCGCCTATTTTATAGGGACCAAAAACATATTTTACCATTTTTTTCCTATATAGATGGTGCATAGCATGTTTGATTTAGCGACACTATAAATAATTTAGTTGAGGAATTTAAACTAAACACATATGTACATGTGGTCCGCGTACTAGAGCCGACAATTCGGACTACCGGTCCGACTCGATACAGGTAGTGAGCCTTATCGGCTGGGATCACCTCACAACAATAAGTCGTCTCTACAGGTTGCGTAGCGACGACGTAGATATGGCCACGTGGACGTCACTACATAGCTCGTCGTAAATACAGTAGCGACGAGGAAAATGAATCGTCGCTACGTAGAGACGGTCTGGCCGTCGCTAAAGCCGTCTCTAAAAACATTGTTGTCACTAAGAATAATTTTTTTTAAAAAAAAAAATCCAAAGACAGATGTAGGGACAACCATGTTCGTCGCTACAAGTAAATTTTTTTTAAAATTAAATTTATTATTTTATTTTAATAATTTCTTAATTTCTTAAATTTCTTAAATTTATTATTTATACAAACCGTAAAATGGTGGGAAGAAAATGCATAAAAAAAATATTTTTAAAATAGGATATTTTTTATCAGGATCAATGACCCTAAATAGGTAATTGGAAATAGCTTCAGTACAAGCTAATGTTACAAACCTTCCGTCATGGTGGGGTCTAGAAAAAGGGAGATCCAATTCGTGTTTACCCTCAGATGTTATGTCCAACCTCCATAATAGGTCCTCTTCACGACTTCTAGGTTTTGTTTACAATTATAAATATATGATCACTACTATCTCTTAAGGTAGAAATAATAGGGTATAATTAATTCTAATTAATGTCATTACGTGAGTAGATAGTTTGAGACGCTAGTGACAAAAAGATAACTTCAAAAATCCTTGGTATGTCTTTTTTTTTTGGGTGAATCCTTGGTATGTCTTTTAAGACATTAGTATTACAAATGTTTAAGAGTTGAGACAAAGCAATTAGTAGCTTGTTTGGTTTTTTTTTTATATATTGAATGCATGAGGTTTGAATCTAAGAGCCCATGCTAAACAATCCAAACTCCCACCACTAGGGCGATCCTAGTGGGTTTTCTTTTTAAAATTTAGGATAAGGAGATGATGCCTGAGTCCAAGGCAGGGAAAGTCTCCGGGTTCACAGAGCATTTACAGAGGTACTTACAATTACCTCACCCCAAAGAGGCGAATGAGGGTTCGAACCTACGACCTATCAGATGCGAGACACTGCCTTGCTCCACTCGACCAACCCCTTGGGGTTTGGCATTCAACAATGTAAAGCCATGATTTTGCGGAATTAATTGTAAATTGTTTCCGTCTAACATGCTTCGTAAAACGTGTATCACTCATCTCAACCATTGATTTCTAAAATCGATTTTACTCAACTATAAATCAAACATACACTAGTTCGGAAGAAAGATGATCACTTTTAAAAGGAAATGCAATTGTTTAACAAACTTGGTCAATGTAATTATTTTTTTATATACTTCATTTTCAACAAACACCAAAAAGATTTTTTTTTTTTTTGGATTAAAGGAGGCAAAACACCAAAAAGCCAAGAATTACATGGAAACTAAACGGGGGACAGTACACCCCACAACATAAAATAAACAAACTAACATGGACACATTGGGGAGGTAAGTTCATTACATTGACATCAAAATTCCCTAAATGAGCAAGATTAGCAATCTTATCAGCCACAGAAATTGCTTCTCTCCAAATATGGGATATAAAGACCTCCCAATCCTGATTTAAAATATGCTTAACCCGCTGATTAACGGGGGAATGAGGATGTGAGGAATAAACACCATCGTGGATAAGCTTCACCGCCACAGCTGAATCACTCTCAATGATAAGACGTCGAGCATCAAAATTCCAAGCAACTTCCAGTGCCGAGAGTATACCCCTTAACTCTGAAAATAAAACAGAAGAAGACCCAAGATTTTGCTTAAAGCCAATCATCCATCTACCCAAATGATCTCTCAAAACTCCACCACAAGCAGCTTGAGATCCATTGAGTTTAACTAAACCATCAGTGTTGAATTTGCTCCAACCTTCAGGAGGAGGTTGCCAACCCACATGAACTTGTATATGCTAGCGCAAGGAATTAGCCTTCCAAGGGGCTGCAGTTGAAGAATCACAATAAAGAATACATATTTTAGAAACAATACCAAATATTTGAGGGGTTGAATGATTAAAAATAGAATCATTTCTGGCTCTCCAAATAAACCAACAAGTAATAGAAAATAAGGCAGAACACTCCCACCCAGTTGTAGATACGGTGTTAATCAAATTCTGCTCAATCCAAGTCTAAGTATCATCAACAAACCATGAGGGATGCTGCTGTCCAAGGACCTGCTCCCAGATTTTGTATGAAAAATTACAATCCCTTAGAACATGTAAGTCTAACTCACAGGAAACTTGACACATAGAACAAATATCAAAATCTCCCATATGGCACCTCACTCTTCTAACATTGGTCTTTAAGCCCCCCTTAAGAACCAGCTAGCCACAAAAAACTTTTTATACGATAGTGTCAGCACCCAATTTTGTCCGGAAGTTTATTTCATTTCTTTCTTTCTTTCTATTTCCATGCATGTGTATATTTAATCATTTCTTTACAAATAAAAAATTAAACAGGGAAAAACAAAAATGGATTAATTAATTAGTCAATTAATTAATTATTGGATAATCAATTAATTGAATGATTAATTAAACATTTTTAACAAAAAAAGTTTTGTTTTCTCTTTTTTTTAAAAGAAAATGAAATTGCCTCTGGGCCAACTTGGGACATTGTTTGGGAAGTTTGAGTTTTTTTTTAAAATCTTTTGGATTTGAGTTGTTTTTTATTACTTTCTCTTTTCTCTTTGCCCTTTTTTTTCTCTTTTGGTACAGCCATTTCCTTCCTTTTTCTTTCCTTTTGGCGTGATTTTTTTTCTTTCTCTCTTTCTTACGGGCCATACCTATAGCAAGCCCGCGTCATTTCTTTTTCTTTCTTTTGGGCTCGCCCCTTTTCCTTCCAGTACAGCCAACAAGCCCGTCTCATAAAAAACAAAACAAAAAGAGAATTCTGACTAAAAAACAGCAAAACAAATTAAAAAGTAATAAAAGGAAAATTTACAGTGGCGTGTGAAAATGAATTTCGACGTTCTCAGCTTGCAGAGCAGGGTAAGTAAAAATCAAAACCAAGCAAGTTGCAAGTCTGCAAGAAACATGGAAAGTTGCGAATGGCCAGTGAAGTGACAAAGTCGGTTTTCTTTGCTATATATACTTGAAATAGGGAAAGAAGAAAGGGGGCAAGAAGAAAGGGAGAATTTCACACGCAAAAATCGCTTACTGTGAGAATCATCTTTATTCTCCACGGGAATTTTGAGTGAAAACAGGGAGTGAATTGCAAAAGCAAATTTGAAACCACAATCTGAGTGTGAAGAAGGGAGAAGGGGGTTGCAACTGCAAAGGGACAGGAATGGCAAAGCAAAGCAAATAACGAAGCCACGGATTGGTATCAATTTCTATTTGCTGTGTTTTAAATTATGCTTCAATACCTATATTGTCTATGTGCAGTCTGAATGTGCTTTGTGTGTGTAGTGACAAAAACATTCTTCTAGACCACTACCAATTCAAAATAACAGTCCTCAGTTTAACCAGTTTAGATTCAAAAGACAGAGCTCATAATACAGTCCCAATATACGCAATTTCAACATAAAAAATGAATGAACATAGAAGGCAAAAAATAATATCAGAACCATTCCCCCTATTTTTGAGTTGCGGCCATCACGACCTTCCACCTCCCAGCCACTGTTCCTCTTCCATATTATGTGAAAAACTAAGCTGAAAAATCAAAGTTATGGCAGTAAACAAAAAATCCATTGACAGTGGAAAAAGCATCAAACCAATGGAAGAAATAGATTAGAAAGGGAAGTAAAAATAAACAACAGAGAAAGGGAGGGAATCACCGTACCTGCACCCCCTTTGCTGGACGCGCCGCCGAGCATGGCCGCCGGCCACCGAGCCACCACCGTGGCTGTAGCTCCCTGTTCCTCTCCCTGCAACGTTAACCCTCCTCGCGGCTGTTCACCACCGCCAGTAACCACCACCACCGCGGCTCTCTGTCGCGAGCACTTCAGGCCGCCGTGCGCGGCCGTATCCCCGCTCCTGTATGCAGCCAGCGCCGCTGCGGCGCTCAGTCCCCATGGTCGTCTTCTTCCCGCGAGCCACCACTCGTTCTCCGCCGCTGTACGGCCTTCTTCCGCCGCTGTCCACCCCCGCTCCTCGGCCGCCCTCACCGAACCACCAGCGGTCGTAGCCGCGTCTCCCTTCCATGCATGGCCGTGAATGGCCACCTCCATCTGTTTCCTCTCTTGCCCCAAATTGCAAACCCTGGGAGAAGAGAAAAGAAGAAGAGTGTTCTGGAAGCTGAATGAGTTTCTTTTTTACATTTACACTATTTTCTTTTTTCCTTCTTTCTCCATTTCATTTGCTGATTGTGTGAGTTAGGCTAGCAAGTTTGCTGGCCCATTATTGCTCTACAAAAAACTACTTTTGATTCTCTTTTCTTTTTGCTTTTGTTTCGTTTTGAAAAATGGTTGGGCCAATAATGCAATCTGAGGCCCAACTTTATTTCAGTGTGTGCAAGTTCTTTTAATTTTCATTTTCTGAGTTATTGCTTATTTCACATTTTTTTTATAATTTCCTTTTGACCCAACATCTTGTATTATTTGTAAATATTTATTTCTTTTATTTGGCCTGCTTTAAATAATTGTGAATATTTGTCCGGCGTGCATTTTAGCTGCCGTTGTAAATAATACTCGTTTATAACTTAGGACACGTGTAAATACGGTTAGTTTAATTTACTCTTTTTCAAAAAATAAAAAATAAAATAATAAGTTTTTTTAAAAAAATAATCAATCACGTTAATGGAATAGCATTTCTATCCTTTAACGTATTCTTTTTTAAGAAAAGGGAAGTAATTGAGTATAGTCATTTACTAGCTCAATTATATGTTTTCCTAAAAATAATCCCTTTTGAAAAAAATAATTTCTTTTCAAAAAATTACGTTAATTGAATAGCATTTCTATCAATAACGTAAAAAGGAAAATATTGAGTATAGTCATTTACTAGCTCAATAATGCGCTTAATCACAAATCTCTTCCAAAAATATTTTTTTTTCAAAAATTACGTTAATTGAATAGCATTTCTATCAATAACGTAAAAAGGAAAATATTGAGTATAGTCATTTACTAGCTCAATAATGCGGAAATTTCAAATCTCTTTCCAAAAATAATTTTTTCAAAAAATTACGTTAATTGAATAGCATTTCTATCAATAACGTAAAAAGGAAAATATTAAGTATAGTCATTTACTAGCTTAATAATGCGTGAAATTTCAAATTCATTTTCAAAAAATAATTCTTTTAAAAAAAATACGTTAATTGAATAACATTTCTACCAATAACGTAGAAAAGGAAAAATATCGAGTATTGCCATTTGCTAACTCAATAATGCTGAATTTCAAATCTTTTCCCTAAAATGTTTACTTCTCAAAATAAATGACGTTTATTGAATAGCATTTCTATCAATAATGTCGTCTAAACAATTTCAAGGGTTCGTTGTATAGTCATTTGCTAGCATCAACTTTGCTAAAAAATAAATCCCTTTTTTATTTGAATTTAAAACACTTCCAAAATCAATTTCCTCATTTTCCTTTATTTTCAAAAATTAAAAATCAATTTCTTTCAAAAATAAAGTCAATCCTTTTTTTTCAGCACTGTTTTAGAACTACGTGGCTTTGATTTCTCCATTACACCTGGGGATACGTAGGATCGGGGACCAATCCCGTCAAGCCAAAATAAACAAAAAATGTTTTTTCCTCTTTTAATCCAAATTCATTTCTTTTTAACTTAGGTTATTTATTTTAAAAAATAAAAATAGAAAAAAATAACAAAAATAATTTTTATTTTCATAAAAAAAGGGGTAAAGTGAATATTCTCAAAGTTAACAAGTTTTGCACAATTAATTAGAGGTAACCGTTTTTTAAACGGATGTTGTAGGGTGCTAATACCTTCCCTACACATAAATGACTCCCGAACTCAAATCTGGTTTTGAAGACCATTTTCTTTTTAAAGGGTTTTTCCAAATGTTTTCCCCTAAAATAAACTTTGGTAGCGACTCCATTGAAACTCAATTTTTTCAATATGTTTCGCCGACCCGTCGTGATCCCGGTTTCGACAGCTGGCGACTCCATTGGGGACATTTGAGAGTCAAGCCTGTCATAATTAATTGTGCAAAATTTTTAACTTTTATACTCATTTTACCCCTTTTGTTTTGTTTTGTTTTGTTTTGTTTCATGTATATTGTTGTAAATATTTTTTGCTCTTATGTAAATATCCTTGTGTATTATATTCTACTTCAACACTAGGGTAGAAGATATATTTGCGTTGTTTGGTTTGTTTTGCAGATGGGGAGGGAAAGGAAAGGTTTATGTGCCCCTACACACACCACACCATCACCAACCTCACACACTCTTTGGCTCTATACCCGAGCTTGTGCGCGCCAAGGAGTAGAAGGTGTTTCAACAAACTGCCATTGAGGGGCTTAATGCTCACGTGCCTTTTGTTGATTCGCCACTCATATTGTCACCAGTTTTACAAATTAATCACAATCGAGAGGGTCCCATGCCTCCTTGTGGTAAATTTGTGAAACCGGGTCCTTGTCTATTTGATAAAGGGCAATCTGGGAACCATCATCCATGAGAGTTTAGTCCCAACCTTAAAAACCGTGCACAATAAGTTGCCCTAGCAACCACCAAATTTAGAGCCTTGACCTTAGGTGATATTGTGCCATAGGGTTCACCTGAGCTAGGACACATGGGGGCATGTTTTCTCCTTTTCCTTCCATATATCATTGTATATATTTACTGTGACATTTAGCAATAGGACATTTATCCTTTTAAGAAAAAACATACACAAAAATTTCTCTAATAGCAAAGCCATTTTTTTCCTTTCTTCTTTCACTGATCTTTCATACATGAGCCAGCTCATCAAATAACTCATCTGCATTGTAAATATAATAAATAAAAAGAAAGCTCCACAAATTATCTCTGCTCTAAAAGCCATTTCATAATCATGTTAAATAAGAGGTAATTTTGCATCTGCATGGAATGGAAAGATTTTATTGCGTTCAATAGCAAAGAATGAAAGAGGTTCAATGTCACACTAGCCATACATCAGAGTTAAAGGGAAGTATCATAATTACAGTGACGAGCAATGACTTGTGAAGAGATAAGAAGACAAATGGACCAATAATCAAGGGCGTTTTGACTGATTTTGGCATTGGATGTGCATTGGTTTAGACATTTCATTAAGGAAGAGATTCTCCCTTGTATAAATGTCAAACACATTTTCATCTTGAGATGACTCATCCTTGACGGGTAATATGGGACTCTTGCAAGAGATTGATCACATTGCTAGTGTAAAGATGTCACTTATCAAGGAGGGAATACTTCTCGTAATTGACCATCAACCACTTTGTAACCTAAGAGGCAATTTGCCTCTAGTGTTAGAAAGTGGGGAACCCCTTTAGTTATTGAGCGCTTGGAAAATCTTTCCACAACCAATAACATGTCATTTCGCCTTGTGTTCTTTTCCTTTAACGGATAAAAATAAAAAAAAGAAATAAAAATAAAAATAATTTCCTCGCAATCCTTATAGGATTTGTGCTCAATCAAGGATCATGGATGAGCTGGAACAAGGCCAACAAAAGCTGAGAAATGATGGCAACAAGATACAGGGGCAATTAACTAAAATTTTTGAGCTGTTACAAGAAAGAGATGTAGGGGGGACTTCTTCTGGGGCAGGCCAAAAGCAACAAGCCACACATTGAAATTCTCTTAGCCTCGTCCCAATGCCAGTACAATCCTTTGGACGAAATCCTCAAAAGATGGTGGTTCCTCCCGCCATATGCCCATATAACCATCCCCAAGCAACCCTTCCAACATCTTTTCCTTCCCATCAATGCACTGCCACAACCCCAAACACATCATATCCCCAACCACATCGTCCAATGATGTCTCACCATCCTCCATGTCCCATCCATTCAAATGATATGAACCTTGAGGTTCTATTTTTTATGGACCTTAGAAAATTATGATTAAAATTCAATACTTTCCTTGATGAACACTTTTCTAGACTTTTCAATATTTTTCTTTCTTTTTTTCTTTTTGATACGTTCTTTTTCTTTTTGATACTTTCTTTTTCTTTTCTTTTCTTTTTGATGTACGCAAGCAATAAAAATAAGAATTGTAAAGGAAAGATAACAAGAATATAACCAATAGCAAATGTATCCTAATGAGGCTTAAAAATTAAATCACATAAAATTCAAGAACACGTATAGGAGAACTATGAAATTGATCAAGACAGATGAAATAGAAGATATAAGAAAACAGATAAATGGACGTCACACTTTCATGAATTGAAAGATAAGTCCATGAAGATGTTCACACAAAGGTATATGAACCTTTGATAACCTTCACTCTTGACTAGCAAGAAAATTAGAGAAAATCACTCTCTCAAGTAAGAAAATCACTTTCTAAATTTGCAGCAATTTTGCATAAAACTTTCATTCTCCTTTGTGCATATGCATGATGCATGTATTTATAGGGTTTTACAAGGTTAAGAAGGCCATGCAACCAGCTACATTTCTCACGCCCTAAAGACCCCAAAATACCCCTCAAATAAAATTCCATGCAACCTTACACAATTAACTAGGAATTAAAACAATTAAGCAAAATAAACTCTACTAAACTAGGCTTATTTGGCCACATCCTTGGACCAGATTCATGGGCACATGGAACCTCCATTTGTAACTTACAAACATGGCTTAATTTAGCTAATAAATCAGCCATGTGTGGCCGCCCAAAACAGCCATGATTCTTCATGAGTTGGCTGCCAACTTCATTGCTATTCATGCTCCAATTCAATGGCTTGTTGGAACTCTTTGATGGCTCTTTAATCAGCAGAATTCTGCACATGTTTCACGCCTATTTTGCTGACTCATGAAGCTCCATGTAGCTCAAAACTTGGCCAGATTCATGCACTAGGACAGCCCCCTTCCAACGGCTAGAAACATGAAGTTTAATGCTATTACATTCATGTTTTGTAACCCCCCAAGTAGGAAACATAACCACCCAAACCATTAAGCCTATTGTCTTGTAACTTCTCTAATATTATTGAAACAAATTAAAAATAGAATTTAGCAAAATAAAGAAAGAAATGGCCGCCCCACATGCATCCTATGTGGCTGCCCATTATGCTTCATCAATGCTGGAAAGTGCTTCAAGTAACAGTTGCATTAAATGCAATTGATGCTTCATCAATAAAGCCATCTTCCTCATTAATAGAACTATCCTCTTCAACTTGGATGCAATTAATGAACTTAGGACTTCCATTAATGTTTTGCATGGGTTGAGCTTGGACTTCTTTAATGATGACTTGTAGTGCCTCCTTAGCCTTCCTAGCTTGTGCCCTTGTCATGGGCCCACCCAACTTGTTGACTGCTTGGTTGATGTCCACATCATGCCCCCCTTCTTGAACAGGATTTGTCCTCAAATCTGAAGGGTCCTGACCTGCATCAAAAAGAGTTAAGTCAGCAACATTGAAGGTTGCACTAACATTATACTCACCAGGTAGGTCTATTTTATAGGCATTGTCATTGATTCTTTCAAGCACTTGGAAAGGTCCATCTCCCCTTGGTTGAAGCTTTGACTTTCTTTGTTGTGGAAACCTTTCCTTCCTCATGTGTATCCATACCCAATCTCCTGGTTGGAAAACCACCTTCTTCCTTCCTTTGTTTGCTTGTTTGGCATAGCCCTCATTCTTCTTCTCAATTTGGGCCTTAACCTTCTCATGCATTTTCTTGACAAAGTCAGCCTTAGCCTGCGCTTCCTTATGCTTAAACACAGAAATATTAGGCAAAGGTAATATATCAAGAGGAGTTAGAGGGTTAAATCCATACACCACCTCAAAAGGTGAACAATTGGTAGTACTATGAACAGCCCTATTATAAGCAAACTCAACATGAGGCAAACAATCCTCCCAAGATTTAATGTTTTTGTTTAAAATTGTCCTAAGCAAAGTACTTAGTGTCCTATTGACTACTTCAGTTTGGGGATGGCAGGTAGTAGAAAATAGTAACTTAGTGCCGAGCTTGCTCCACAAAGTCCTCCAAAAATGGCCCAAGAATTTTGAGTCCCTATCACTCACAATGCTCCTTGGCATTCCATGCAATCTTACTATCTCCTTGAAAAATAGATCTGCTACATGGCATGCATCATCCACCTTCTTGCAAGGTATAAAGTGAGCCATTTTTGAGAACCTGTCAACCACAACAAAAACAGAATCTTTTCCATTCTTTGTTCTTGGAAGTCCCAGAACAAAGTCCATGGAAATATCAGTCCAAGGAAAATCAGGAACAGGTAAAGGAGTATATAAACCATGAGGTTTAACCTTAGACTTAGCCTTTTTGCAAACAATACATTGGTCACATATCCTATGAACATCACGTTTCATATTTGGCCAATAAAAATTTTCTTGCAAAATTTCTAAATTCTTTTGCACTCCAAAATGCCCCATTAACCCCCCCTCATGTGATTCCCTCACAAGCATTTCCCTTATTGAACTTTTAGGCACACACAATTTATTTCCTTTAAACAAAAAGTCATTATGCCTAAAAATCCATTTTCTGATTTTTTTGTACATGCCACATACAATTCAGCAAAATCCACGTCATCACAATACATGCTTTTCAAAGATTCAAGTCCATACAATTTAGCTTCAAGCATAGCAAGCAAGACATGTCTCCTAGAAAGAGCATCAGCAACTATATTTCCTTTTCCCTTTTTATGCTTTATGACGTATGGAAATTGTTCCAAAAATTCAACCCATTTAGCATGCCTTTTATTTAATTTTCCTTGGCCTTTTAAATACTTCAAAGATTCATGATCACTATGAATTACAAATTCTTTAGGAAGTAAATAATGTTGCCAAGTTTTAAGAGCCCTTACCAAAGCATATAATTCCTTATCATAAGTAGAATAATTAAGTGCCGGTCCACTTAATTTTTCACTAAAATAAGCAATTGGATGCCCTTCTTGCAACAAAACAGCACCAATACCAACATTAGAAGCATCACATTCCAATTCAAAAGATTTTGCAAATTTTGGTAAGGCTAAAATAGCCGCATGTGTGAGCCTATCTTTGAGGGCAGCAAATGCAGCCTCTTGTTTTTCCCCCCACTTATATCCCACATTCTTTTAACAACTTCATTGAGAGGTGCAGCCAAGGTACTAAAGTCCTTAACAAACCTCCTATAAAAACTTGCTAAGCCATGAAAACTCCTCACCTCACTCACATTTTTAGGCGTTGGCCATTCTTGAATAGCCTTCACCTTTTCCTCATCCACTTGAACTCCCTTGGAGCTCACAACAAATCCCAAGAAAACAACATGGTTGGTACATAAAACGCATTTTTCTATGTTTGCATACAAATTTTCTTTTCTAAGCACATCCAAAACAGATTTCAAATGATTAACATGCATATCCAAAGAAGTGCTATAGACAAGAATATCATCAAAGTATACAACCACAAATTTCCCAATGAATTCCCTTAAAACATGGTTCATTAATCTCATAAACGTACTAGGAGCATTAGTTAATCCAAACGACATAACTAACCATTCATACAACCCATATTTAGTTTTGAAGGCTGTTTTCCATTCATCCCCCTCCCTTATACGTATTTGATTATATCCACTTTTAAGATCAATTTTAGAGAAAATGCAAGCACCATGAAGTTCATCAAGTAAATCATCTAACCTGGGAATAGGATGACGATACTTGATTGTGATGTTGTTGACAGCTCTACAATCTGAACACATTCTCCAAGTTCCATCTTTTTTTGGTACCAGAATGACTGGTACTGCGCAAGGACTCATGCTATCCCTCACCCATCCCTTGCTAATGAGTTCACTTACTTGCCTTTCAATCTCTTTAGTCTCTTGAGGATTACTCCTATAAGCTGGCCGATTTGGCAAAGATGCTCCAGGAATGAGGTCTATGTGGTGCTCAATTCCTCTCAAGGGTGGTAAGCCATCTGGAACATTTTCTGGAAAAATATCCTCATATTCCTGCAAAAGAGATTTAACTACAGAAGGCAATTCAAATTTATCAAAAGTGTTAGTAGTCAAAAGATGGTTAGTACTAAACAACAAATAAAGTGGTTGTCTTGTACATAACACTCTCCTCACTTCTTTTTCTTTTGCCAAACAAAGTTGTTTGCCCTCTTGATTTTCACTCCTTTTCTTTTGGCTTTCTTCTTTTTCACATTTTTCATTTTTTCTCTCTTGAGCAATCTTTTCTCTCAATTTATTTTGATCCTCACTAACCTCTCTAGGTGATAAAGGCCTCAAAATAATTTTTTTGTCATGATACAAGAAAGAGATTTTATTGGTAAAGCCATCATGGATAGCTTTAGTGTCAAACTGCCACGGCCTCCCAAGAAGTAGGTGGCTGGCCTCCATGGGTACCACATCACAAAGTACTTTGTCTTGATATTTTCCTATAGAGAAAGGAATTTCAGCTTGATTGTGCACATGTACTTCATCTCCTTCACTAAGCCATTGGAGTCTGTATGGCCTAGGATGTGGGGTTGTAACCAAACCCATTTTGTTCACCAATCTGGAACTCACAACATTAGTGCAGCTACCACCATCAATAATCACTAAGCAAATCTTACTATTGATTGAACATCGAGTATGAAAGATGTTCTCCCTTTGGTTTACCTCCTTGCCCACGGTTTGGCTTCCAAGAAGACGCCTAATCATATAGACCTCTCCCACATCAGCACGTGTATCATCATCATTGGGCTCCTCCTCCTCATTTTCTGATTCACTTGTGTATTCACCATTGTCCTTAAGAAGAATGGTCTTCTTAGTTGGACACTCATAGGCATAGTGCCCTCTCCCTTGACACCTAAAGCAAGTCACATCTCTTCCTCTTTTTGCAACCTGTTCAACATTTTTATTAATAGCTTTACCTTGAGGACTAGGCACGGCTTGACTAGAGGATTCAGCCACCTCCTTTTTAATTCTTTCCTTCCAATTCGCAGGCAAATTAGAAGAACTCCTCTTCGCAACTCCCTTTCTTTTTAATTGTTGCTCTACCTGAAGTGCCTTGTGTAGCAAGTCCTCTATCTCCACAAATTCCTGTAACTCCACAACATCTCTAATGTCATTACTCAAGCCATTTAGAAAATGTACCATAGTAATTTCAGAATCCTCCTCTATGTTGGCTTGAACTAGCAGCATCTCCATCTCCTTGTAATATTCCTCCACCCCTTTGCTGCCTTGAGTCAATCTTTGTAGCTTGAGCTTCAAGTCTCTTTGGAAACTAGAGGGAACATAGCGTTTCCTCATAAGCCTTTTCATCTCCACCCAAGTATCCACCATTGGTTCTTCATCTCTGCGCCTTTCCCTTTGCAACTTGTTCCACCAAATTAAAGCATAATCAGAAAACTCAGTAGTGGCTAGTTTTACCTTTTGTGCCTCTGTGTAATTGTTGCATGCAAAAACGTGCTCAATCTTGAGCTCCCACTCTAAATAGGCTTCTGGGTCACTGCGTCCTTTGAAAGGTGGTATGATTAGCTTGACCCCTTGAATTCTTCCTTCATTTCTTGGTGGTGGTGGTCTTCCTTCTTCTTCACCAGTTTCTGGCTTGACTTCCAACGCATCCAATCTAGCATGCAGCTCATCATTTTGTTGCCTCATATTCCTCTCTAATTGTTGGTAAAGAGCAGCAATTTGTTGTTGCAAATCCCTATTGTTCACTTCCCTTTCTGCCATGGTAACCACAAAGAAAATGTAATAGAATAGGAAAATAGGATGAACTATTTAGAAAACCTTACCACACTCGTGTATGCACACAAATTTGGCTTTTTCTATAATGTAGTTCTCTTGCCTTTTTCCACTCTATTTTCTCTTGACTTTCTTACCACGCCAATAAGGAAAATAAATCAAATAATTCAACAACTTAAATGTTAGCCAAGAAAAATTAACACAAGAAAAGCTAACAAGAAAATAAAACAATAAAAGCTAACAAGAAAATAAAACAAGAAAAAGTTAGGAAAGAAAATCAGAAAAATTCTAGTAACTGGAGCTTTGATACCAAATGATATGAACCTTGAGGTTCTATTTTTTATGGACCTTAGAAAATTATGATTAAAATTCAATACTTTCCTTGATGAACACTTTTCTAGACTTTTCAATATTTTTCTTTCTTTTTTTCTTTTTGATACGTTCTTTTTCTTTTCTTTTCTTTTGATGTACGCAAGCAATAAAAATAAGAATTGTAAAGGAAAGATAACAAGAATATAACCAATAGCAAATGTATCCTAATGAGGCTTGAAAATTAAATCACATAAAATTCAAGAACACGTATAGGAGAACTATGAAATTGATCAAGACAGATGAAATAGAAGATATAAGAAAACAGATAAATGGACGTCACACTTTCATGAATTGAAAGATAAGTCCATGAAGATGTTCACACAAAGGTATATGAACCTTTGATAACCTTCACTCTTGACTAGCAAGAAAATTAGAGAAAATCACTCTCTCAAGTAAGAAAGTCACTTTCTAAATTTGCAGCAATTTTGCATAAAACTTTCATTCTCCTTTGTGCATGCATGATGCATGTATTTATAGGGTTTTACAAGGTTAAGAAGGCCATGCAGCCAGCTACATTTCTCACGCCCTAAAGACCCCAAAATACCCCTCAAATAAAATTCCATGCAACCTTACACAATTAACTAGGAATTAAAACAATTAAGCAAAATAAACTCTACTAAACTAGGCTTATTTGGCCGCATCCTTGGACCAGATTCATGGGCACATGGAACCTCCATTTGTAACTTACAAACATGGCTTAATTTAGCTAATAAATCAGCCATGTGTGGCCGCCCAAAACAGCCATGAGTCTTCATGAGTTGGCTGCCAACTTCATTGCTATTCATGCTCCAATTCAATGGCTTGTTGGAACTCTTTGATGGCTCTTTAATCAGCAGAATTCTGCACATGTTTCACGCCTATTTTGCTGACTCATGAAGCTCCATGTAGCTCAAAACTTGGCCAGATTCATGCACTAGGACAGCCCCCTTCCAACGGCTAGAAACATGAAGTTTAATGCTATTACATTCATGTTTTGTAACCCCCCAAGTAGGAAACATAACCACCCAAACCATTAAGCCTATTGTCTTGTAACTTCTCTAATATTATTGAAACAAATTAAAAATAGAATTTAGCAAAATAAAGAAAGAAATGGCCGCCCCACATGCATCCTATGTGGCTGCCCATTATGCTTCATCAATGCTGGAAAGTGCTTCAAGTAACAGTTGCATTAAATGCAATTGATGCTTCATCAATAAAGCCATCTTCTTCATTAATAGAACTATCCTCTTCAACTTGGATGCAATTAATGAACTTAGGACTTCCATTAATGTTTTGCATGGGTTGAGCTTGGACTTCTTTAATGATGACTTGTAGTGCCTCCTTAGCCTTCCTAGCTTGTGCCCTTGTCATGGGCCCACCCAACTTGTTGACTGCTTGGTTGATGTCCACATCAATTCACAACACAAATTCCAAGCTCCTAACATGCCATGCTCAAACGTGGTTACACCTTCTCAAACGATGCCACCCCATCCTTATAATCCAACCACACTATACTCCACACCATATTGCCCGCCACTTCCCACCCCATATCATGCTTATAATCCAACCACACCACGCTCCGCGCCATATTGCCTGCCACTTCCCACCCCATATCATCCTAATAATCCAACCACTTCATACTTCCCACCGCATCCCACCCCACCACGAGCAATGTTTACCACATCACCTCGGCCAAATCAATCACCAATCCATGTTCCTAACTCCAACCCGAACCAACAAAAGCGAGGAAAGAAGCATGTCCAGCCTGACCCAATCCCCATGTCTTACATAGAGTTGTTGCCGCATCTGATTCGTGGTTCGTTGGTTGTCCCTCGCCCATTACCTCCAGTTGAACCACCTTATCCAATGGGGCTATGACCCCAATGCTAAATGTGATTATCATGCTGGGGCACCAGGACATTCCACTGAAAATTGCAAGACTTTAAAGCGCAAGGTTCAAGAGTTGATTAAGGCGAAGTGGTTGAGCTTTGAAGGAAATGATCCTAAACCTGTGATTAAAAATGGAAGTCCCGCTGATGGTGTTGTTGCAAGAGAACTAAAGGATGGTTGTTGATCTGGCTCATTCATGTTATGCCAAATTTAAGCTCAATTGTTGCGAGATTGTCAAGTTTCATGTGTTTTTGTTTTTTGTACTGTTAATCACATCGCTCTACCTAGGGCTTTTTGTGACAACAATATGTTTAGCAAGTGCACAATTCTCTTTCAGTATATGTAATCAATGAAATGCATGCTGAATTTGCCAACAACTTTTTGCTCTTTACCTCCGACCTTAACTTCGTTTATTTCATTTCATTTTCTAAGCCCATTGTAAATGATGTGAACCCTCATGTATCTCTCATAACAGTGTTAGTGTCACATCCTAAAATTTTGGTGATCCATCAATCATGCTAATAAGGATTGTGAAAATGATAAGGAATTCCTGGGATTTGCGGAGTTAGAAGTTGCTGGAATCCAAATCGGTTGAAGGAGTTGTGGGTGGCCTAGGGTAGACACCATGGTAAAAGAAGGAAACTGCCTTTAAAATCTGAAATAAGGGAAATAAATGCCATTTTTATTAAGTATATCGGTGTCATGGACCCTTTAGATGATTCCTCTTCAAGGAAGAAGCTTGTTTTGGAGGGTTAAAAAGACGAGTTTGAGATTTTGATCTCGAAATTAAAGTATGAAAATGGGCAATTATGATTTGAAATGATGATTGCCATCTTTCTCTATCCCGAAAATATCAAATCATCATCCCTAGGTGTCCCCATTGAGCCTAGATTTTTTTCTTTCAAATAACCCTGGACAAGGATCACCCCCACATTGGGGTTGCGCAAAATGAAAGTCAACTTTCACTCATGTTGTTTCATAGTTTGAAATGAAAAAAAAAATGTAAAAAAAAAAAAGAAAAAAGAAAAAGAAATCAGTGAAAAAAAAGACAAGCAAAAGCTTGAATGAGCAAAGTGACAAAAAAGATAATTGTTGACTTCAAAACTCCCACTTGAACATTTGTTTCCATTAAAAGAACGGAGTTATCGATCTTTGATCCTTTGAACCCTTAAAATACTTATTTGGGCCTGATATACCCTTTCTTTCTTAGCCATTAGTCCTGACCCCATTACAAGCCTTACAAAGTCCATTTTGATCAATGAAATGATTGCCATCATTTTCACAACTTTAATTCTGAGAACAAATATTATTCAAACATGGTGTCAACAGCCAAAAAAAGAAAGAAAAATGATAAGGAAGAAATAAGGCCCGTTAGGTTGAAAACCCGTAAGGGCAACCTAAGCAAAAGTTAGGGCAAGCAAATGGGGCAACCATGACCAACACTGGGGCAAAAACAGGATACAGGAGATCAAAGTCATTCTAAGAACCAAACTGGGGCAAAAATGACACTGGGGCAGATAAGATGTTGAAATGTATTCAAACAGGGGCAAACAAAGTATTCAAAATACAATAGATTAGAGTCATTATGAGGCACTGGGGCAAATGTAACATTTGAAGCGTGTGCAACTAGTGAAATTCGTATCCTTAGAAATTGGCTGAGAGGGGCAACTCACAATCCCTAGAAACCGAATGATGGGCTCCCAAAATTTTAGATATGAGAGACTAACTCTGTTGATTGAGAGAATACCATACAAAAAAAAAAGGAAAAGAAAAGAAAAAACAAAAGAAAAAAGCTTTACCCTTGTTACTACCTTTTGTAAATTCTTGATCCCCACGTAGCAGATGTAAAAAGAAAAAGAAAAAACCAAAAAAAGTCCTTACCTTTGTTGCTACCTCTTGTAAATTCTTGATCACCAGATAGCATATGTAAAAATAAAAGCCAAAAATAGTCCTTACCTTTGTCACTACCTCTTGTGAATCCTTGACCCCCATGCGACAAACATGACCCTCTTCTTTGTAAATGTGCAATCTCATTCGGAAAATTCATATTGCATTTATTGACATACATATATTGAAAGAAAACATGTGTCAACACTTGAAAAGCATTTTGATCATTTTTATGACTTCAAAGACACATGGAATTTGATTAACTCCCAACAAAATAGGGAATGACCAAATCACAAGCTCAAATGATAAAACTGCAACATGCGCTTACTTCATAATGTACTCGATTAGGCATCAAGAGCATCAATTGATCAAAGGACCCAAGCTTGATTCAGAGATATGTCATTGCTCATCCATAAACCTTGTGTGGCACCTAAGTCTATAAGGATCGAGGATTCAAGAAAAATCAGGATTAATTTGGCCCAAATTTGGTGAAGACAATAAAAATGATCAAACCAAAAGGAAAAGTTCTAGGGAGTATCCAATGCTCTTTGCATCAACAGTCATCCTTGTAGCATTACTCCTTTCATCATGCACAACATTTGCATCATGCATTCCAATCAATCTCATCTTTTATGTTGAACATAATTTTTGTATTTGACACTATTTGTTAATCTGATTCTTTACATTGTGGATCACTCATGTGGCACACTCCATTCACTCTTTTGTTGCTCATGCTATTATAATTTGGGATTTCCTGGGTTCTTGTACCCACACATCTCGGTTCCTGGGGCACATTGCTTCCCTTGGGTCCTTGAACCCACCATACTTTAACTTTAAGGCCCCTGTGCCCACTCCATACTCACCATTGGGCCCTTATGTTCATCATGGCCACATTTTTGGGCCTTTATACCTAGGAAACTCTTGTCTGATTTCCTCCTACCCAATGTAACTCCATTCTTGGGTCTATGTATCCATTACATTTTCAACATCGGCCCCCTATGGGCCCTCTAACCCATTTCCTCTTCATTGAGGATCTTTGTATCTCTCTCATACATTTTGTGGGGCTCACACGACTGTTGTCGCCCTTAATCAATGATTTTGGTGCCCATTGCACTCCCATTCTCGGGTTCTCATGCCCAGTACGCATAGATCCATGCCCACCAAAAGTTGATGTCAGAGTCCTCATATCTGATGCGTCTTCAGTTCCTTGAGTCCTTGTACTCATGGCTTCTTTCGGTTTTGAAACCCAGCAGATCCCGATTTCAGGGTCCACATACCCGTCAAAGTCAATTCTTTGGGTTCATATGCCCAATTCATCCTCAGGGTCCACATACCCGTCAAAGTCAATTCCTTGGGTTCATATGCCCAATTCATCCCCAGGGTCCACGTGCCCGTCAAGGTCAATCCCTTGGGTTCATATGCCCAATTCATCCTCAGGGTCCACGTACCTGTCAAAGTCAATTCCTTGGGTTCATATGCCCAATTCATCCGCAGGGTCCACGGACCCGTCAAGGTCGATCCCTTGGGTTCGCATGCCCAATTCATCCTCAGGGTCCGCGTACCCGTTAAGGTCAATCCCTTGGGTTCACATACCCAATTCATCCTTGGGGTCCACATACCCATCAAGGTCAACTCTTTGGGCTCACATGCCCAATTCATCCTCAGGGTCCACGTACCCGTCAACTTTGACTCTTTGGGTTCACATACCCATTGAATCCTTAGGGTTCACGTACCCGTCAAGTTGGTTGGGTTCATAAACCCATTGGGTCACTCGGGTCCTTTTACCCATTACTTTTCAATTTCCTAGGCTCTAACGCCCTTCACCTTATATTTTCAAAGGTCTGCACACCCATGTTATTTCAAATTCTTTGAGATCATCATAATCGAATCGCTGGGTTCTCATACCCGTCACTTCCTCAGTGTTGGGCCCATGTGTCCATCACTTGCTTATCTTGGATCCTCGAACCCATTTTTGCTCTGGGCCACCATGCCCATCACATTTTCCATCTTGGGCCCATGTGCTCGTTACACACTCGCTCTGGGTCTCTATACCCATAACATGCTTACCTTGGGTCCTCACACCCATTTCTATTTTTGCTTTAGGCCATTTTGCCCATCACATTCTCCATCTTGGGCCCATGCGCCTATTACACACTCACTTTGGGTTTTTATACCCATGACATGCTTATCTTGGGACCTCGTACCCATTTCAATGCTCACTTTGGGCTACTTTGCCCATTTAATCCTCCATCTTGGGCCTATGTGCCCATGACACACTCATCAAGGGTCCTTAGGTCCATTGAATCTCTCTTTCAGATTTCTGCAACCAGTTTGTGAGCCCCCACTCCCATTATAGTCCTATCTTGGGTCATCATGTCCATTACAACATCATTCTTGGGTTCATGTGCACATTGCATCCTCAGTCTCACGCAATGAACTCATTTGATCTTCATTTTGGGTCCCTACGCCCATGACATCTCCTCGAGCCCATGTGCCCACTACATGTCCTACTCAGCCCACCTTGATCCATTAAATCTTCATTTTTGGATCTCAAAATCTCCAATACTTGTTTAATCTCCTTTTCACTCTGATCAGAACGTCCAGATTCGGTCTGGTGCCATTAGAGTTTTAACCCACCTAATCTCCTTTTCACTCTGATCAAAACATCCAGAGTCAGTCTGGCGTCATCAGAGTTTCAGCCCACCTATTCTCCTTTTCACTTTGATCAGAACGTCTAAAGTCGGTCTGGTGCCATCAGAGTTTTAGCCCACCTAATCTCCTTTTCACTTTGATCAAAATGTCTGGAGTCAATCTGTTGCCATCAGAGTTTTAGTCTCCAAGCCCGGTATCGACCCGACGACCTTTTGTTACCTTTCTCTTCTCAATCTTAAGTTCAGCATCGACCTGGCATCCTTCATCCTAAGCCCAACACCGGCCTGGCATCCTCAATCCTAAGCCCAGCATCGGCCTGGCATCCTCAATCCTAATCCCAGCGTCGACCTGGCATCCTTCATCCTAAGCCCAACATCGGCCTGGCATCCTCAATCCTAAGCCCAGCATCGGCCTGCCATCCTCAATCTTAAGCCCAACATCGGTCTGGCATCCTCAATCCTAAGCCCAACATCGGCCTGGCATCCTTCATCCTAAGCCCAGCGTCGCCCCGACATCCTTCCAACCTAAGCCCAACATCGGCCTGACATCCTTCATCCAAAGCCCAGTATCAGTCTGGCTTCCTTTACCTTTCTGTTAAGTCTGGTCCCGGTCTAACATATTTAAAATTCCTGTTTAAGCCTTATAAGCCTGATATCCTTTACATTTTCACAAAGCCTGGTCCTGGTCCAGCATCTTTAAAATTCCTGTTTAAGTGCATGCCTGGCTTCCTTTCCATTTCCGTTAAGTCTGGTCCCGGTCCAGCACCTTTAAAATTCTTATTGAAGCCCGGTATATGCTGGGCACCTTTGCCTTTCCGCAAAGTCTGGTCCCGGTCCAGCATCTTTAAAATTCCTATTTAAGCCTTACATGCCTGGCATCCTTTACCTTTCTGCATGTCTGGTCCCGGTCCAGCATCTTTAAAATTCCCGTTTAAGCCTAGCACATGCCTGGCATCCTTACCTTTCCGCAAAGTCCGGTCCCGGTCCAGCATTTTTAAAATTCCTATTTAAGCCTAGCACATGTCTGGCATCCTTTCCGTTTCCGCAAAGTCTGGTCCCGGTCCAGCATCTTTAAAATTCCTGTTTAAGCCTAGCACATGCCTGGCATCCTTTCCGTTTCCGCAAACTCTGGTCCCGGTCCAGCATCTTTAAAATTCATGTTTAAGCCTTACATGCCTGTCATCCTTTACCTTTCTGCAAGTCTGGTCCCGGTCCAACATTTTAAAAAATTATGTTTAATACCAGCACATGCCTGACATCCTTTTCGTTTCCGCAAAGTCTGGTCCCGGTCCAGCATCTTTAAAATTCTTGTTTAAGCCTTACATGTCTGGCATCCTTTACATTTCCGTTAAGTCTGGTCCCGGTCCAACACCCTCAAATTCCTGTTCAAACCTAATATTTGCCCAACACCATTTTCTTTTCCGCAAAAGTCCAGTCTCAATCGAGCGCTTTTAATTTTTGGTCAAATCCCAGCATTTGTGTCCCAACTTTTAATCCCAATCAAAGTCTAGTCTCGATCTGGCATCTTTTACTTGTCAGACTGGCGTCTGGCCAACATTTTTTGTCTTCCGGCCAAAATAGGAGCTTCTATCTTTACTTAATTTATACTTTGAGAATATGAAAAAACACGCTTATTCATATTCTCTAGTAAAAATATAAGTAAAGAGGGGCAGCTGTCAGCACCCAATTTTGTCCGGAAGTTTATTTCATTTCTTTCTTTCTTTCTATTTCCATGCATGTGTACATTTAATCATTTCTTTAAAAATAAAAAAATTAAATAGGGAAAACCAAAAATGTATTAATTAATTAGTCAATTAATTAATTATTGGATAATCAATTAATTGAATGATTAATTAAACATTTTTAACAAAAAAAGTTTTGTTTTCTCTTTTTTTTTAAAAGAAAATGAAATTGCCTTTGGGCCAACTTAGGACATTGTTTGTGAAGTTTGAGTTTTTTTTAAATCTTTTGGGTTTGAGTTGTTTTTTATTACTTTCTCTTTTCTCTTTGCCTTTTTTTTCTCTTTTGGTACAGCCATTTCCTTCCTTTTTCTTTCCTTTTGACGTGATTTTTTTTCTTTCTCTCTTTCTTACGGGCCAGACCTATAGCAAGCCCTGCGTCATTTCTTTTTCTTTCTTTTGGGCTCGCCCCTTTTCCTTCCAGTACAGCCAGCAAGCCCGTCTCATAAAAAACAAAACAAAAAGAGAATTCTGACTAAAAAACAGCAAAACAAATTAAAAAGTAATAAAAGGAAAATTTACAGTGTCGTGTGAAAATGAATTTCGGAGTTCTCAGCTTGCAGAGCAGGGTAAGTAAAAATCAAAACCAAGCAAGTTGCAAGTCTGTAAGAAACATGGAAAGTTGCGAATGGCCAGTGAAATGACAAAGTCGGTTTTCTTTGCTATATATACTTGAAATAGGGAAAGAAGAAAGGGGGCAAGAAGAAAGGGAGAATTTCACACGCAAAAATCGCTTCCTGTGAGAATCATCTTTATTCTCCACAGGAATTTTGAGTGAAAACAGGGAGAGAATTGCAAAAGCAAATTTCAAACCACAATCTGAGTGTGAAGAAGGGAGAAGGGGGTTGCAACTGCAAAGGGACAGGAATGGCAAAGCAAAGCAAATAACGAAGCCACAGATTGGTATCAATTTCTATTTGTTGTGTTTTAAATTATGCTTCAATACCTATATTGTCTATGTGCAGTTTGAATGTGCTTTGTGTGTGTAGTGATAAAAACATTCTTCTAGACCACTACCAATTCAAAATAACAGTCCTCAGTTTAACCAGTTCAGATTCAAAAAACAGAGCTCATAATACAGTCCCAATATACGCAGTTTCAACATAAAAAATGAATGAACATAGAAGGTAAAAAATAATATCAGAACCATTCCCCCATTTTTGAGTTGCGGCCATCACGACCTTCCACCTCCCAGCCACCGTTCCACTGTTCCTCTTCCATATTATGTGAAAAACTAAGCTGAAAAATCAAAGTTGTGGCAATAAACAAAAAATCCATTGACAGTGGAAAAAGCATCAAACCAATGGAAGAAATAGATGAGAAAGGGAAGTAAAAATAAACAACAGAGAAAGGGAGGGAACCACCGTACCTGCACCCCCTTTGCTGGACGCGCCGCCGGCCACCGAGCCACCACTGTGGCTGTAGCTCCTTGTTCCTCTCCCTACGCTATTAACCCTCCCCGCGGCTGTTCACCACCGCCAGTAACCACCACCACCACCGCGGCTCTCTATCGCGAGCACTTCAAGCCGCCGTGCGCAGCCGTATCCCCGCTCCTGTATGCAGCCAGTGCCGCTGCGGCGCTCAGTCCCCATGGTCGTCTTCTTCCCGCGAGCCACCGCTCGTTCTCCGCCGTTGCGCGGCCTTCTTCCGCCGCTCCACTCGGCCGCTGTCCACCCCCGCTCCTCGGCCGCTGATAAGTGTAAAATTAGCGTTATTTTCATATAGTTTTTATTACATTTATCAAGGTTAAAATAGTAAATTATGCCCCAAAATATCCCTTTTTATTAATATTTACAATATTTGTATTTATTTGATATAAATTTGAATATGATGCTATTTTAAATAAAAATCTGTTATTTTATGCAGATTATAGGAGATTTTG
Source organism: Sesbania bispinosa (assembly GCA_026901365.1). Taxonomy (NCBI): domain Eukaryota; kingdom Viridiplantae; phylum Streptophyta; class Magnoliopsida; order Fabales; family Fabaceae; genus Sesbania; species Sesbania bispinosa. Next base: position 1,746,917 of record QLOH01000111.1, read on the forward strand.
AAAAAGAGAGAAAATAGCATCAGAAAGAAGGTTGTTGCAGATTCAAATTCAAATAAATAGAAGATAATCAGAGAATCCTGCAAAGAATCTCTTCAATTCAAATCCAAAGCAGATAAATACAAAAATAATTCGGATAAAGGGATAAAGGAAAACCAGATAAGATCAGAAGGAGATCAAGAGGTTAGATCCACAAATCAAGGAAAGCTGCAGCGAGTTACACGCTCCATATGCGCTTAGCGCGCGTGGAGCGCATAAGCAGATTGGCCAGGCTTCATGTGCGCTTAGCGCACATGAAGCGCGTGTCCTGATTAATGAAGTCGCGTGCAGGTGACGTCAATTAATGAAAGGGAAGCTCCTGATTGGTCAAGCTTCACAACAGTGACGTCAATTAATGAAAAGGCAGCCTCTGATTGGATTAAACACTCACCAGTGGCATCACAACTTGATCCCTTGAAGGTTTTCCAACTCTATAAATAGAGCCCTTTGCAAAGGTCATAGACACGGTCCTCGGGACCAAAAACACTGATACGGAGAGAGAGTAGTATAGGATTGAGAAAGGTGACAGATTTCTCAGTAGTTAGTAATGGCTACCATGAGTAGCTAAATTCTCTAGTAGGATTTGATGTAGTAGATTCGATCCCCTTGTGTATAAGAATTCTCTTTTCTATTTATTTATGATTCTATGCTTGTAATCTATCGGTATCTTTATGCTGTGTGTAATGCATCAACTCCGCGCGTGCACCGGGATGGTAGGCTAGTGCTCTGGATACAAAAAGTGGAACTTCGACTAGTATCAGAGGTAGGTGAGCATGGAGCTGTTCATGAAGCTTATTCTCGGATTGCTAAAGGTACTCAGTTTAATTATATCGTAGCATAAGGATTGTATTCTAACGATCGGAGGTTCAGTGAGTAACACACCCCTCCGTAGGTGCCTTATGTGAAAGTATGGTTAAATCGATAGCGTTGATTGCAAAATACGGGGAATGTTCGGGGTCCCCAAAAGCCACTTTGAATGCCTGTAGAGAATAACTTTTGGCGTTTAATTATGATATTATAGGGGAATTTGCGGGTACGATAATTACCAGACATGCCTTATAATTATTGTAATTAAACAATGCTAAGGTAATTACAAGTACGATCATAAATAAGGGAAAAGGAGTTCAAGTACACAAGGGGGGAGATGAAACGAAATCAAATCCTAGTCCTAAATACTATTATCTCGTGTTATCTTTGTTTATTTTATTATTCCGTAAAACCAACCTTTTTGCGAAAACGTTGTATTGAAAATACAATTACTATAACTCTACAAGTTAAAACCGCTCCCTGTGGATACAATAACTCACTTACTCTAAAACTACTGGACTACTGGTAAACTTGCCAGGAAACCCATCAGTCGCCCTCATCGAACCACCAGCGGCCGTAGCCGCGTCTCCCTTCCATGCATGGCCGTGAATGGCTGCCCCCATGGTCGTCTTCTTCCCGCGAGCCACCGCTCGTTCTCCGCCGCTGTGCGGCCTTCTTCCGCCGCTCCACTCGGCCGCTGTCCACCCTCGCTCCTCGGCCGCCCTCACCGAACCACCAGCTGCCGTAGTCGCGTCTCCCTTCCATGCATGGCCGTGAATGGCCACCTCCATCTGTTTCCTCTCTTGCCCCAAATTGCAAACCCTAGGAGAAGAGAAAAGAAGAAGAGTGTTCTGGAAGCTGAATGAGTTTTTTTTTTACATTTACACTATTTTCTTTTTTCCTTCTTTCTCCATTTCATTTGCTGATTGTGTGAATTAGGCTAGCAAGTTTGCTGGCCCATTATTGCTCTACAAAAAACTACTTTTGATTCTCTTTTCTTTTTGCTTTTGTTTCGTTTTGAATAATAGTTGGGCCAATGATGCAATCTGAGGCCCAACTTTATTTCAGTGTGTGCAAGTTCTTTTAATTTTCATTTTCTGAGTTATTGCTTATCTCACATTTTTTTTATAATTTCCTTTTGACCCAACATCTTGTATTATTTGTAAATATTTATTTCTTTTATTTGGCCTGCTTTAAATAATTGTGAATATTTGTTTGGCGTGCATTTTAGCTGTCGTTGTAAATAATACTCGTTTATAACTTAGGACACGTGTAAATACGGTTAGTTTAATTTACTCTTTTTCAAAAAATAAAAATAAAATAATAATTTTTTTAAAAAAATAATCGATCACGTTAATGGAATAGCATTTCTATCCTTTAACGTATTCTTTTTTAAGAAAAGGGAAGTAATTAAGTATAGTCATTTACTAGCTCAATTATATGTTTTCCTAAAAATAATCCCTTTTGAAAAAAATAATTTCTTTTCAAAAAATTACGTTAATTGAATAACATTTCTATCAATAACGTAAAAAGGAAAATATTGAGTATTGTCATTTACTAGCTCAATAATGCGCTTAATCACAAATCTCTTCCAAAAATAATTTTTTTCAAAAACTACGTTAATTGAATAGCATTTCTATCAATAACGTAAAAAGGAAAATATTGTATATAGTTATTTACTAGCTCAATAATGCGGAAATTTCAAATCTCTTTCCAAAAATAATTTTCTCAAAAAATTACGTTAATTGAATAGCATTTCTATCAATAACGTAAACAGGAAAATATTGAGTATAGTCATTTACTAGCTTAATAATGCGTGAAATTTCAAATTCATTTTCAAAAAATAATTCTTTTCAAAAAAATACGTTAATTGAATAGCATTTCTATCAATAACGTAGAAAAGGAAAAATATCAAGTATAGCCATTTACTAACTCAATAATGCTGAATTTCAAATCTTTTCCCTAAAATGTTTACTTCTCAAAATAAATGACGTTTATTGAATAACATTTATATCAATAATGTCGTCTAAACAATTTCAAGGGTTCGTTGTATAGCCATTTGCTAGCATCAACTTTGCTAAAAAATAAATCCCTTTTTTGTTTGAATTTAAAACACTTCCAAAATCAATTTCCTCATTTTCCTTTATTTTCAAAAATTAAAAATCAATTTCTTTCAAAAATAAAGTCAATCCTTTTTTTTTCAACACTGTTTTAGAACTACGTGGCTTTGATTTCTCCATTGCACCTGGGGATACGTAGGAGCGGGGACCAATCCCGTCAAGCCAAAATAAACAAAAAAATGTTTTTTCCTCTTTTAATCCAAATTCATTTCTTTTTAACTTAGGTTATTTATTTTAAAAAATACAAAAAATAAAAATAGAAAAAAACAACAAAAATAATTTTCATTTTCATTAAAAAAGGGGTAAAGTGAATATTCTCAAAGTTAACAAGTTTTACACAATTAATTAGAGGTAACCATATTTTAAACGGATGTTGTAGGGTGCTAATAACTTCCCTACACATAAATGACTCCCGAACTCAAATATGGTTTTGAAGATCATTTTCTTTTTAAAGGGTTTTTCCAAATGTTTTCCCTTAAAATAAACTTTGGTGGCGACTCCATTGAAACTCAATTTTTCCAATATGTTTCGCCGACCCGTCGTGACCCCGGTTTCGACAGATAGGGAAACTTTATATTCCAAAGTTTTTTTCAAACTATGCTAACTGGTATCATACCATTAATGTTTTTAATCATCTCATAGGCTGAGCGTGCCGAGAAAATACCATTACTAGATAACCTCCAACCAACTTTATCATCACCAAGAATAGCGTTAGGAGGGAGCAATCCTTCAATGTCACACCTAATAATATCAGGGAGCAAATGTCCAACCCTTCCAATATCCCAGGCACCATCAACATTAATAAAGTCAGCAATGGATCAATGCGCTAACTCACTAGGAATATCTCCTAGAATAGCATCACCAACAATTACATTATAAGGCAACCATCTATCAAACTAAAAAGAAATACTTCTACCATTGCTAATGATCCACTTAATCCCTTGGGAGAAATCATGCCAAATAGAAAGGATGCATTTCCAAACACTTGACTCGTTTGATTTTCTAGAGATAACAAGAAGATAAGCATCCCCATACTTATATTTATTACGTAACACTCTAACCCACAAAGCATTCGGTTGATGAATAATATCTCAACATAATTTCATAAGCATAGCTTTATTAAAATTGTATAAATCCTTAAAACCCTAACCACCCTTTGATTTAGGAAGAGTGAACTCATCCCAAGGAATAGAATGCCGGGATCTTTTATGCATATTATCTCCCCATACAAAGTCGCAACAACATCTCTTGATCTTATGGCACACAGCTTTGGGAAGCAAAGTAAATTGCATGGTATATGTGGGAAGAGCCTCCAAAACCGTTTGAGCAAGAGTAATGCGCCAAACAAAAGCCAAGGATTCAGCCTTCCAATAACTAAGCTTGCAATTGACATGATCAATTAAATGATCACATGTTTTTTTTCTCTGTTGCGAATGAAGGATTGGAATGCCCATATATTTTCCCAAGTCTGAAGAGAGACTAAACTCAGAATAATTGCAAAGATCCATAGTTCTGGAAGAGTGGACATTTCTAGAAACGTGAAGTCTATTCTTCTCAATACTCACTTTTTCACCAAAAGCATCACAAAACATATTAAGACAATTCATCATAACTGTTGAGATGAAGAGAAAACGAGAGACATATGATAGAATCTGTGTGTCTAGAATACACAGCGGAAAATAATATATATATACACATAAGTGTATTTACAAATATACATAGTGATAGGCCCAAGCCCATATCTATCATATGATACACTAACAATAACAATCTAACAAACAATCTAACACTCCCCCTCAAGCTGGAGCATATAAATCATATGCACCATGCTTGTTACATATATAATCAATCCTAGGACCCCTCAATGATTTGGTGAAGACATCTGTCAACTGATCACTGGAATTAACAAACTGAGTAGTAATGTCTCCGGATAAAATCTTTTCCCTGATGAAATAGCAATCTATCTCAATATGTTTGGTCCTCTTATGGAATACTGGATTAGAGGCAATGTGAAGGGCAACTTGGTTATCACAAATGAGAGACATTTGTGTAACCTCCCCAAATCTTAGTTCTTCAAGTAACTGTTTGAGCCAAATAAGCTCATAAGTAGCTGAAGCCATAGCTCTATACTCTGCTTCTGCACTGGATCTCGCCACCACATTTTGCTTCTTGCTTTTCCAGGAAATCAAGTTGTCACCAATAAAGACACAATATCCAGAAGTGGATCTCCTATCAGTAGGAGAACCTGCCCAATCTGCATCTGAGTATCCCACAACTCGAGTATGTTTATTGTCTTCATATAACAAACCTTTTCCTGGGGCTCCTTTAATATATTTTAGAATGTGAATGACTGCATCCCAGTGACCTACAAAAGGAGAATTAAGAAACTGACTTACCACATTAACTGCAAAAGAGATGTCTGGACAAGTGACAGTGAGGTAGTTCAGTCTTCCAACCAGTCTCCTGTATCTCTCAGGATCTAAAAGTGGCTCCCCCTGACCTGGTAGAAGTTTAGCATTTGGATCCATAGGTGTGTCAACGGACTTGGAATTCATTAGCCCAGTCTCCTCTAAAATATCCAATGCATACTTTCTCTGAGAAATTACAATTCCATTCTTGGATTGTGCTACCTCAATCCCCAAGAAGTATCTCAGTCTGCCAAGGTCTTTAGTCTGAAAGTGATGACAAATGTGTTGTTTTATCTGTGAAATTCCATGATGATCACTACCTGTAATGACAATGTCGTCAACATACACTACCAAGTAGATACACCCAGCAACTGAATGGCGATAAAACACAGAATGGTCAGCCTCACTCAGAGTCATACCAAACTGCTGGACTACTGTATTGAATCTACCAAACCAAGCCCTGGGAGACTGCTTAAGACCGTATAAAGACTTGCGGAGACGACACACTAAGCCTGAAGACTCCCCCTGAGCAACAAAACTAGGAGGTTGCTCCATATAAACTTCCTCCAACAGGTCACCATGAAGGAAGGCATTTTTTACATCTAACTGATAGAGGGGACAATGACGAATAACATCCATGGCTAAAAATAATTTGATAGAAGCCATCTTGGCGACGGGAGAAAAAGCGTCACCGTAGTCTAACCCGAATATCTAAGTATAACCTTTGGCTACTAATCGAGCTTTGAGCCGATCAATTGTGCCATCAGGGCCAACTTTCACTGTGAAGATCCACCGACAACCAACAACAGATTTCCCAGGAGGCAAAGGAACGAGATCCCAAGTACCACTATTCTGAAGAGCACACATCTCATCAATCATAGCTTGTCTCCAACCAGGGTGGGCTAAGGCATCACCTGCAGTTTTAGGAATAGACACGGAGGAAATGGAAGAGAGACAAGTATAATGGGATGGGGATAACCTGTGATAACTCAGAGTGACATAATGAGGTGAAGGATTGACTAGAGCGTATACCTTTACGAAGTGCAATAGGGAGATCAGACTCAGGAGGTGGGGCCGAAGGGGCCGGAGGAGGTGGGACCGGAGGAGATGGAGGAGTTGGCTCCAAAGGAGAGTCAATAGGCGGCCCTTCTGGAAAGCACGGATGTTACCGACGATGATAAACCTGTAGAGGTGGCTGAGGTGGTGGATCTCCCTGCACAATAGGCATATCTGAGGGATCAAAGACAAAAGGGGTGGTGGTGGATACTAAGTCAGACCCAGAGGTTAAGGAATTAGACTCAAAGTAGAGAGAAGACTCAAAGAACGTGACATCAGCTGAAATGAGATATCTACGAAGAGAGGGGGAGAAACACTTATACCCCCTCTGAGACCGAGTGAAGCCTAAAAAGACACACTTATGAGACTTAGCGGACAATTTATCAAGACCAGGACTAAGGTTGTGAACAAAGCACGTAGACCCGAAGACTCTAGGAGGTAAGGGGTGGAGAGGCTGATGAGGGAACAATATAGAGTTAGGGACCTGGTTGTTTAGGCAGAAGTGAAGGGAATCAAGCATGTGGCCAGGGTGCAACGGAAATAAATGGATTCCCTCCCTTGTTATAATCGTTTTTCGAAAACACGAATCAAGGTATAAAAGGTATTAAAACGAAAGGTCGTACCTTATTAGGATTACAAACGAGGCAAGAGTAGCCACGTCTCTATTGGTATCCACGCCAACAGCCGGACTAGGAAACCCTCCTCAGCTCTGCTAGTAGCCTTAGAAAGTAAGAAGCAATTGCTCATGTGTGTCTGGGGTAGTGCATCTTATGCTCTATTTATAGAGTGGTGGCTAGGGTTTTACCCCATCACTTACTTAACCCTCACACTTATGGGTCTGGCCCATTATGTTATAATTCTAATTAAATTAAATTAGAATTATTATCCTTTCCTAGTGGCTTGTTGTATGCATGTGACCCAATAGGGTTTTAATATTTGGTTATAATATTAAAATAAAACCTTTTTTATATTTAATATCATAAATAGTGAGCGATATCTAGCAACACATCACTATCCAAATATTGAGATTATCAATAACTTTGATAAATCCTATTTTATGATAATAATTTATATGATCTGTCCCTTTGTCCAAATATCTAATTGAACACAAGGGCATGGATTGTATCAACATTGTATAGTTCAATTTATGTTTTCTTGATTCCCAAGTAGACTGTACAGAAAATAAACATCTCATGTTTATCCTCCTGAGCATGGCCATGCATTTTGCAGTCTCACTTTATCAAGAGGCCTACAGATATAACTCCTGTTACATAGGAGGGACAAATCCCATCTAGGGCACTCACATTCCACCACATAATTTATTATATGTCCAAAAACCAACTTTATGATTACCCTGTTACAGGTAACGTTTGATGATAATTAAAACATATAATTCCTTATGTAGGAATCGTAGTGATTTCAGGTCGAAGGACTTCATATAACACTTATCAATTTAAGAAACGTTCATGACACTTATGTAACAACCCATGCAACGTTCTTAAGGTGGGTTTGTCCAGTACACCATTACTCTTAATGTGTACCTATGTGAGCACTTGATATCTTATATCCATGATCCGTGAGATGTGATCATCAATGAACTCACATACTAGTCTAAATGCATCTTTGTCCTAAAGATGATACTTGACTAGGGACTATTTAAGAATAGTTCTTCATAAGATCTCACGATCAAGTCATCTACTTGATTTCTTATGAAATTTGAGCTTACTATTCTAAGGACATTAATTATATTCTAAAAGAATAAGTTGCCTTTATAAAATAATAATATGATACAATTGATGGATGTTCAAAAACATATAGGTCTCTAGTGCATACACTAACAAGAAGAGGGCATGCGATTGATGAGATAGCACGCAATGAGAACAACATCACCCCAAAATTGTTGAGGGATGTAACATCCTAAAATTTCTAGGATAGATAAAATAAAATAAAAAAATAATATTATTATTATCTTTACTTATTATTATTCAGAAATCATATTAATTAATTAAAAAGGGGGATGGGTGGGTTGGAGTAGACCCATCCCAATTAGATATTTAAATAAGAGAAGGGTTATCTATTTCACCCTATCATTCTTCAAACGTCAGATAACCAAACCTTAGGGAAGGGAGAAACGACTCCACAAGGAGAGGGTGCCGCAGAGTAGATCATCAAGGGAGTTCTGCCATTCGTTTTCGATCGTCATCTCTAAGGTACGGGGGGAAGGGGTGCGACTATATGTGTGTACTGGAGTGCTTGGGTAGTGAGGGCAACCATAACTCCCTCTAGGATTTCTAATCTTTGAATCTGAAGGATGATTTATATGTTTATATTGAAATTATTCTGTTTGATGTTGATTGGTATGTTTTGATGTTATGTTCTTGATGGATTGGATGATGAAAGCGAGGTTGTTGAAAAGGGGTCAAATTAGGATTTGGGGGTGAGATTTCATAATTGATTGATTGTTGATTTAAGGGTAATCCGTAGGAATAATTGATGTTTTCAGTGAATTTAATCGGTAAAAACGTGCTTAAACAAGTTAGGAACTTAAAGAATTGAGTAGAGATTGAAGAAGGGGGTTAAAAGGGGCAAAAACGCAGGTGCACTCGCGTTTTGCGACACTTACGCTTCACCTGCGCTGAGCGCAGGATGAAGCGTAGCTCTCTGGAACCTGCGCTTCACTTGCACTGAGCGCATAATGAAGCGCAGAAACACGGATTAAGCCTTTTAATTACAATTTCAACAGATTCCTTCCAAATTTCATATAGCTTTTCTTAAAACGTGAAATTGATGGATGTTTACTTAATATAAGAATTGTTTTGTGGGATTGAAGTGATTAAATTAGATATATAGAGTGTATTAACTATGGCATGAAGTATTGTGGTGTGAGTATCTTATGTGATGTTCTATGTTTATAATATTCGTTATGTGATGTGGAAGGATTAGAGTATGTGTTGTGGGGTATATGCACAATAGGTTTGATGAAGAATACCATGGGAAGTCATAAATGTTTGAAAAGAATGGGAGAGATACTCACGAGCATTATCACTGCGGAGAGCACGGATAGAAACACCAAATTGATTTTTGACTTCATTATAAAAGGATTGAAATATATAAAACAACTCAGAACAATTTTTCATTAAAAACAACCAGGTGCATCGAGAATAATCATCAATGAAAGTAACAAAATATTGAAACCCTAAAGTAGACCTAATACGACTTGGACCCCAAATATCAGAGTGAACTCAAGCAAAAGGAGACGAAGCTCTGTTATTGACACTCCTAGGAAATGAACTACGACTATGTTTTCCTAATTGACATGACTCACACGACAAAGTTGACAACTTAGACAGACTCGGTACTAGTTGTTGTAGCTTGGCAAGGCTAGGGTGACCCAACTGAGCATGGATGAGAAGGGGAGAATCCACCACTGAGACAACATGAGCAAAAGTACGAAGCTGATAAAGGCCATGAGACTCACATCCGGCGCCAATCATTCGTCCCGAACTCCGGTCTTGTAAGAAAATAGAGTCTTTAGTAAAAGAAATGACACAATCAAGAGAAGGAGTGAGACGACTAATGGATAATAAGTTAAATGGAGACCCAGGAACATAAAGGACATTATCAATGGAAAGAGAAGGAAGAGGTTGGACACTACCAACACCATGGGATGGGACCTGGGAGCCATTAGCTAAAGTCACCGACGGTAAGTAACCAGAAGTAGAAAGGGTAGAGAAAAGGGATTTATTACCAGTAATATGATTGGTGTGTTGAGTCTCAAAAATATCATAAAAGAAAATATAATGTTTAAGATAGCTCAATTCCCAAGTTTTAATGCTTAACAAATTTGAGATAAAATAGTTATCATAGATACATATATGTTTTAATGATTTATCTATGATTTCAGCAAGCCACTATAAGCTTATATAAAGACTATGTGAAGTGCTTTCAACCTGTCTGAGGAGTTAAGCCTTCTGAAGGTTCAACACGTCTGAAGCGTTGAAGCAGTCTGAAGTGCACTACCCATCTGAAGTGTTGAAGCTGTCTGAAGTCTCATTAATGACATGGCACTCTTTGCTGAAGCTTGTGAAGACTTTTCTGAACCTCTGCTGCACGTAACACGTTTATAGCAAGGAACACAGAGACCTTTCCTGGTATTTTTGAATTTCATACACCACTGAGGAAATCTCTGCAACGCAGCCTCTGCAACAACATATGTAGCAGCTTTATGGCAGGAGCAACCTTGTACCATGTCAGAAATATCAGAACTCTCATAAGCATGTCTCACAATGGATTAAATAGCATTTAATGCTATCTTTAAACGGTGGTATTTCAACGGATTGAAGATTGGTTATAAATACCCCTCCTTGAAGACCATTAGAACTGAACAACAGAGAAGATAGAGAAATTATTGCAAGAAAGCCTAAGAGATATTCCGCTGCGAGCTTTACTTTGAGAAAACTCTCTGATTCATCTTCTTTGCACATCATCTATATATCCTGAGTATACCTCAGTTATTATTGTGCACTGTGTCTGCTTAAGCTTGAAACTTGTGTAGTTCAAAAGCTTAGACACATTTCGATTGTAATACTGCATATTGAGCCTGGAGAGGCTTGTCTGAAACAAAGAATACTTAGTTGAAGAGCCTGGAGAGGCTAGACTGATAAAGAATACTTAGTTGAAGAGCCTGGAGAGGCTAGACTGATAAAGAATACTTGTGGTGTCTGGAGAGACTGTACTCATTGTGTCTGGAGAGACTGTACTCGTGGTGTCTGGAGAGACTGTACTCGTTGTGTCTGGAGAGACTGTACTCGTTGTGTCTGGAGAGACTGTACTCATATTTGAGCCTGTAATCTGAATATTCATATAGCGGAAATCCAGTGGTTGTTTGCCATTGGGACTGGACGTAGCTCACTGTGTTAGTGGGTGAACCAGGATAAATTTCTTGGCTAAGTCTTCTATCCCTTATCTCTTGTCAATTTATTTATACTAACGCAAGGGTATTGAAGATTGTTTCAATAATTTTAAAAGAAGCAAGGAAACCTATTCAAAATTCCTTTCAGAAGTGTTCTTAACTTCAGACAAATTTCTAAACCTGTCTGAAACAACTTTGAACTTAATCGTTTGTGAAAAGCTTCCATAAATTATTAAGAAACACTATTCAACCCCCCCTTTTAGTGTTTCCCTGTGTTTCTACATGGTGGCACCAGAATCAAGAACCCAAGGGCCAAGGGAGGTGGAGTGAGTGAGACCAGCAAAGGAATTACCCGTGTGCGCAACAAAAGCAGTGGAACCGGAGGCTTGACGATCCTCATACCATTTAAGGAACTCGTTGAAGATAGCCGGTGGTACTAGATGATCAGCGAAAGTGGATATGGGAGTATCGGACCTAGTAGTAGTAGGAGTAGCCATGGCTCAACTGTAGAAGAGAGAAACAGCCACGGGAGAGAGAAAAAACGTCCAAAAGAGGAAGAATCGGCGACTACCAGACCTGAAACTCACAAACAAAGACCATATCAGGATAAAGGACACCGAGGCGAGTCTGGCGGCAGCGAGGGCGGCCGGAACGGCGGCCGAACGCGCCTCCACGTGCGGCTGACGACGACTAGCGGAGGAGAAACGCGCCGGTGAAGATACGCCGCGTGAGAGCGCGTCTCTGCTCCGATGGACACGATTCTGGCGGCGTTGGACTCGGATTGACGGCGCGAGTCCGACGGTGGTGGCGCCGGTTGGATTCACGGCGGGAGGCGGCGGCGGCGGAAAAGAGAGAAAAAGTGCCGGAAAAATAACACGACAACATGGGCAGACCGGAAACCGGAATGAGACACGGTTTCCGGAAAAAAATTTGACACCAATAGACTGTAGGTCCACTGGGAAGGAAAAAATAACACGGCAACACGGGCAGACCGGAAACCGAAATGAGACACGGTTTCCGGAAAAAAAATTTGACACCAATGGACTGTGGGTCCACTGGGAAGGCACGGACTAGGGTTATCTCTCGTTAGGCTCTAGATACCATGTTGAGATGAAGAGAAAACAAGAGACATATGATAGAATCCGTGTGTCTAGAATACACAACGGAAAATAATATATACACATAAGTATATTTACAAATATACATAGTGATACGCCCAAGCCCATATCTATCATATGATACACTAACAATAACAATCTAACAATAACATCAAGCTAAGAACTATCTGCCTTACCAAAAAGCAATAGATCATCCGCAAAAAATAGATGAGTAAGTGGAGGGCCACCATGACTTAGAACAATAGGATGCCAAATATGATGCAGTCTAGCCTCTTCAATTAGATGGCTCAGACGGTCCATACAAAGGACAAAGAGATAAAGGGATAAGGGGTCTCCCTGCCTAATACCCCTATAAGGAGAGAAAGATTCAGTTGAAATTCCAATTCAACCTGTCATAAGCTTTTTCCAGGTCTACCTTGATAGCCATAAGACCATCCTTACACTTAGTAGCCATAACCACATTATCTGTACCATTTCTACCAGGAATGAAGCTACACTGATTAGGGAGAACAAGAGAGTCCATAAGACCCCTCATCCTAGTAGCCAAGATTTTTGTAACAATTTTTATATTACATTGCAAATGCTAATAAGACTATATTGCTTCACAAATAAAGGACGAGTTACCTTAGGAATATGAGAAATGAATGTTTTATTCACCTCTGCCACCTTGGAAGGTGAAGCGAAAATTGCTTTCACAAAATTACAAACAGAACTCCCCACAACATCCCATTGTGATTGAAAAAATAAAGGATACAAACTATTTGGTCCAGAGCCTTCCAAGAGCCTATATCACAAATAGGTGAATGAATTTCCTCATCAGTAGGAGAAACGTCTATACTATCAAGAACATCTCTAGGAAGCTTCGGAAACATATTAACGCCCTGCCATCTATGACGAGTCTGATTTTCAAGATATAAGCTTTTGTAATAATCAAGAATTAAATCCTTAATTCTATCAGCATCAGAGATAGCCTCACCCACTTCATTTGTTAGAGAAACAATCTTATTCTGCCTCTTTTTGATCACTATACTAATATGGAAATAGCGCGCGTTATTATCCCCAATCCTTATGCGCTTTATGATACCCTCTTCCTGAATTAAAATAGATTGATATTCCTCCCAAAGTTTAAGCTTATCCAACTCTCCATGATAGCCCATACTCAACTGCTTATCTACTCCCTCAAGTCTGGAGAGAACCCTCCGCTTTTTTTGAAAAATATTCCCAAACATATCTTGGTTCCAAACGATAGCATTTGTCTGAAAATCATATAAGCCATCAATCCACGATGAACCTCCCTCCCAAGCATTTATAACAATACTTTTGAAAGAGTTATCTGTAGCCAACTCGCAATAAATTTGAAATATTACACTAAAATATTTATTTATAGTTAAGTATGATGAAAATTCATAGATTACACTAAAATATTTATTTATAATAAATTATTTAATAAACTATTTTAATGTACATTTAATTTATTTTATTATTTTTATAATAAAATTTATTTATAAACATATTCTTTACATATTTAAATTGTAAATTTATAATCACTTTCAAACTTCCCTTAAGAATTTATAAACATATTCCTTTTGAAATGAGAAGAAAATGCAAAATTTGAAATTAATGAACAAGTACGTTTCCCCCTGATCCTGATGTAAAATAGACATACATGGGATCAAGTATATTTGCCCCCAAAGTTATTAAATGATTTGGAAAAAATAAAATATTACTAATCAATAAATATAAGATATATTTTTTTATAATTAAAATATTTTTATTTTTAATATTATTTCCGTTAACTATAATTAATTTTGAGTATGTTTGCACTTTTTTTAAGGTGCACGCTGCACATTTACACTTTAAACTTCAAAGTGATTCTATTTTATTATTTAAATAAAATCATTTTTCTAAACTTACTCATAAAATATCATTTTCAAAGATAAATTAATTCTGTGAACCTTGTTTGTGTTTGGATAGAAAATTTTAAAATTTTAAAAATTGTGATAGAAAATATTGAGTAAATTATAAGTATGAAAGGAATTGACAATGACAATTTAAAAAATTTAAACATAAAAAGAAATGTTAAAATTCTCTCTCAATATTTGTCATTTGAAATTCTCCTTATTTATTATAAAAATTCCTCCTATATGTCATTTAGAATTCTTTTTTTTTTATTATTTTAACACATAAATTTTACTATTTTAACACATGAATTATAGTAATTTTAAATTTCTCGTTACAAACATTAGGTAATATTAAAATCAATTTTCAAATTAATTCTACTAAAATGTAAGACGTAAAAGAAACCGACCTTCCTCCGTCACATACCATGACAGCGGGTGGCGGCTGCCATGGATGCGTCACTGCCTGCGTAAGCCGTAAGCAGTTGTAGAAACACGGCTTGACTCAGACTCACTGTTATAAAATGTCGAATAAGCGTTTAGTTGCCCTCCCATTCAAATTCAAAGCTCATTTTCATTTTTTATATTAATTTTAATTATTAATTAATAACTACGGTAATTAAATTGATCGATTCCGACGACTTATATTGCTCTGAAATACAGCGGGTATCTTGGGATTGCGTGGTGCGCAATCTACCGTTGCTTTATGCTTGTAATAGATTAATTATTCAGTCAATTTAGAAGGAGAGAATTTGCAGTAACGCCGGAGATTCATAAATTATAGGAACGTAATCGGGTTATCAAATTTGGTTGCCGAGAATGGCGGAAGAGATCAGCAAGAACGACGCCGGATTATCTTCCAAAACAAAACGCCTCCTGTCATGGCCTTCTGTTCTCCGTTGGATTCCGACTTCTACTGATCGTATTATCGCTGCCGAGAAGCGTCTTCTTTCCATTGTCAAGTAAGTAATTGTGAATTCTAAACCCTAAACTTCAAATTTTCTTCTGCCTTGCCATAAATTATCGGTGATTCATTGCTATCAATATTATATAGATAATAGTTAATGCTGTTTGGTATTGGTTTGGAACTTGGATTGTATGTTCAATCTGATTTGTATTACTTTTACATTTTTACCCTCCTGCAAATGGCTATTCATCTGTGATTGTTATGGATTGGTTGTGGCAGGACCCGCTATGTTCAAGAACACGTTAATGTTGGCTCTGGTCCTCCTGGGTCCAAAGTTAGATGGTTCCGATCATCGAGCAACGAACCGCGGTTTATTAACACTGTCACATTTGACAGTAAACCTGATTCTCCTACGCTTGTTATGATTCATGGATATGCTGCTTCCCAGGGTTTCTTTTTTCGCAATTTTGATGCTCTTGCCTCTCGTTTCAGAGTTATTGCTGTTGATCAACTCGGGTGAGTTATGCTGCTCCTAATGTCATTGCTGTTCATGGGTATTGCATGAGACTGTTTTTCTGAGCTATTATATGCTTTGTCTGGTCTTATGCTACATTTTGCTGTGTGGAAAGATAAGTGATTTTGATCTAAGAAAAAAATTGCTTAATCAGGTTTGTTTGTTTCGTTTTCTTTTTCAAGGTTGGACACACACATACCCTATAGTTTAAGGAGTCTGACATGAAAATAGTGAGTGCTTATTAAGCGTAGTTAGGCACTTTACTAGATATGTTGATTGAGTCCTTTAGGGTGTGTTTGTGAGTTTAGACAGGAGAGAAAGGGAAGGGTTAGAGGGAGAAGAGAGGGGAGAAGAGGAGGGAAATGCTTTGCAAGATAATCAAACTCACAAACACAAAGGGGGGAAGGACTTCCAATAAACTCTTCCCTTTCTTCCATTTTCCTCCAAAATTCAACTCACAAACATACCCTTAAGGTTTTTCTCAATTTTGAAGGGAGAGGCATTGCCAAACTGAGGCATCCATATTTGCCCTGCACATATATTTTTTCCTTACCCTCTTCTGCCTTGAAATTTTCTTGCAGTTGGGGTGGATCAAGCAGGCCTGATTTTACATGCAGAAGCACTGAAGGTTAGTTAAGAATTATGTTGACACTGTCACCATTCACCACACAGAGTGCAATACTAAAGTTGATTTGGAATTGTAGAGTTTTTACTTTGTTGCTCTACTTGAAAGTTATTGTAGCAACTAACTATAAATTGTGGCGATCCTGCAGAAACTGAGGCATGGTTCATTGATTCATTTGAGGAATGGAGAAAAGCAAAAAACCTGAACAATTTCATACTACTTGGACATTCTTTTGGTGGTTATGTTGCTGCGAAATATGCCCTCAAGGTGAATCCCTTCCCACATTGCAAGAAACTACTGACTTCTTTATTTCCTTTATTAATTGTTCTGATGTCTACTTTAATTGTCTTAATACAGCACCCTGAGCACGTACAGCACTTGATTTTGGTGGGATCCGCTGGATTTTCATCAGAATCAGATGCAAAGGCTGAGTGGGTTACAAGGTTTCGAGCAACATGGAAGGGAGCAGTGCTGAACCATCTCTGGGAATCTAATTTTACTCCTCAAAAACTTGTCAGGTAAGACTACTCTGTCCCATTTTTATCACTGTATGTGTAAGTTAGTACTTAGCACACTTTATTTTTCTCAAGTCAGACAATTTAAGTTGCTATGCAATTCTTGTATGAAAAATGCTAGCAACAAACTCTCTGACACACTCTTTTAAACACATTCTTTTTGATTGGCTGAAATTCACATGGGTCTCGTCACATTGGGAGTGGGACCCACATAATTTGATGAGACTCATGTAAATTTCTGTCAATAACAAAAAGCGTGTTGAAAAGTGTGTGTCAGAGTGTGTGTTATTAGCACCCCTCATTCTTGTATATATTTATTTGAAGTGAGGCTTCAATAAAGGTTCATCAGAAAATATAGAATTTTCCATTATTTTTTCCGTTCTTGTGCCAGCCTAAGGGTACTACGTACTTGGTTATTACTGTAGAGTCTTTTACTATCTCAAAATGATTGGCTTCTGAAAGACTGTTTGATTACTGCATCAGATTATTGGAATATTTGTGGTCAGCAAGTCACAATAGATGCATATACTCTCCCAAATCTTAAAATTTAAAATAAGATGCAATTGAAATGAAAGGTCATATTTGATGATAATGTCAAACTTTTTGTTGCGTTTTGAAGTTAGTATTGTCTAACTGACTTCCTTTAATATCTATTGTGATTTTGCCATCACTGAAGTAGACAAGCATATTATTGACTTTTGTTAATAGGGAGCTTGTTGCTTGGGTTAATACTTAATACAGATGTACTAGTTTTCTTCACCACATAATTTACTTGTGTCTCATTCCATGGAATCACCAATGTAGTCCTTTTCATGGAATGGGCCATGGAACTGAATCATAATTACATGCTGTTTTCTACCAAAAACATGTGAATGCTCATTCCATGAATAAAGCATGGTATGGAATCACCATTCCACATACCAAACATAATATTAGTCATTATTGATATTTTTTTTTTCATACGTTAATCATTTGATTTTATTTAAGTTGCCTTTGTTCAATATTTTTTTATATACATTTGTGGCAGAGGTTTAGGTCCTTTGGGTCCTAACATAGTCCGAAGGTATACAAGTGCTAGGTTTGGTACATATTCAACTGGGGAAATACTGACTGAAGAGGAATCAAGTTTGCTTACAGGTATGGCAAGATAACACATTGATATATGGTCAAAATGTAAGAATACATGCTAATTTTTTTTTTGTCTATCAAAGATTATGTTTACCATACATTAGCGGCCAAAGCTAGTGGGGAGCTGTGCTTAAAGTATATTTTTTCATTTGGAGCATTTGCCAGAAGTCCCCTTCTTCTCAGGTTTGGTGATCATTCTCTTCCCATTGTTAAATTACAATTTGTCTTCAACTATATCAAAATCTTAAGGTATTAGATAAAAGTATGTGAATGTTTTTATATATCCAACATGTCCCCCTCATGCTAAAAGCATAGACAATGCACATGCCCATCCAACCTTATGCTAAAATTTATCTTCTGTTTAAAAAATGGGTCCACAAGGATTAGTCAGAGACTCTAATAACTTGTTATGAACCAACTAGCAACTATCGCTAAAACTTAAGCTATTAGGTGAAATGAGGTGAATGGTTTGGTACTTTTAAAATCAATTACAAACCTTATGTTCATCCTGAGAGGAGAAGAGTGAAAAATAAATAAAGGAAGCAGTGAATGGGAAACAACGAAAAGATTTGTGGTGTGGCTTTTTTCTGACTGATAAATATTGAAGCCTGTTGTGAAGGAAAGAGGCATGCTATTCTTCCATAAAATAAAAAACATGAATACCTAGAATTTTTTTTACAGAAAGACACCATGAGTTAAACTGAAACTTTCCTTCGTTTGCAAATTTTAGGTAAATATCCTAAATTCTAAGATCAATGGCATTGGCATATGGCTATAGGCTTTAAGCCGATGACCTTTTTGAGGCTTCACCTCTTTATAGTTTCATATACGGACTCCTCATTTACTTTATGTACTAATATTCTTGACTTTGTGTGTAATGTTTTATCCTCCATCACTCTGGTGTTACAGTGCCTCAGAGTGGAAGGTACCCACCACTTTCGTATATGGTTTCGAAGACTGGATGAA
Organism: Sesbania bispinosa; assembly: GCA_026901365.1. Classification (NCBI taxonomy): domain Eukaryota; kingdom Viridiplantae; phylum Streptophyta; class Magnoliopsida; order Fabales; family Fabaceae; genus Sesbania; species Sesbania bispinosa. The sequence goes on from QLOH01000111.1 coordinate 1,765,927, forward strand.
TTATCAAGGTGCCCAAGAAGCTCGCAAGCATATGAAGGTTCCATGTGAAATCATCAGGGTCCCTAAGGTGTCACTTTTACCATTTCCCCAAATATGAAGCTATTTTTTAATATTGTTAGAACTAACAAAATTAGTCACTTGTTGCAGGGTGGGCACTTTGTGTTCATTGACAACCCAACTGGCTTCCATTCAGCTGTGTTTTATGCTTGTCGAAGGTTTCTTAAACCAGATCCAGACAATGAATCTCTTCCTGAAGGGCTAACCTCTGCATAGTGTATTAGTCTACAATTTTGTGCCAATCCTCTGTATATTATTTTTTATTTTTTACAAATTAAGTTTCATAATGGAATGAAGCCACGTGTGTTGCTTCAGTAAAGTGGAATTCACTGGAAATATCTGTACTAGCAATTTCAACAAAAATTACTTGTAGGAGAAATTTCGTGACTGAAATATGTTCTGTCTGATTAAGCTTGTTGCGCATGCTATAAATTTATGCTGTGAATAGGATAAATTGTAACAATACTAGATGAAATATTTTCACTAGAAAAATATCTTCTGATTTATGTGAGGCCCCCCACGATCACAGTTCCCACGAATTGTTAACTTATGGAGTTTGTCCTGGTTAATAAGTTACAACTTTTATCATTTTTCCCTACTGTAGTTGCTTTGAAGACATGCCCAAATGAAGAAAGAAATGGCAGGGGTTAAAAAAGGAATAGTACAGCAATGATTTTAGGGGTAAAAAAACAAGCAGTTATGTTTATTACCGAAGGGCATTTTGATATTCATGACAGGATTGGCATTGGACTGAGTTCAATAAAAAAAAGTCAATAATAATGATAGCTACATGCTTTCCTGCACTCTTCACCTGCATCTCTCCCGGGGACTGTCATTGAAGTTAAAATTGACAACGACCCAACATTACTGCTTAAATACGCTAGTGACTGAATCTGTGAAGAGTCGTGAGCTATTAAATTCCGGGTTTTTTGTTGTGGGGCCATTAGTATTAAATTAGACGTTGGGACTTCTCACAAATAAAACGAAATTCACAGGAATACATTAACGCAGGCTTTTAGTAGCAGTGGTAGTAGTATTTGTTTGGGCCATGCAAATGAAATGCACTCTATCTACACCATCGCCTAATTAAATTTATCACACAAGCAACCCAACATCTTCTCCCTGTCTTTTCCCAACTATGTCAGTGCCTGGGAATTGGATTCCTTTATATTTGAGATATATACTGGGACCCAGGAGCATACATATACTGGTATTTTTTCTTACTAATAATTGCCTTACAAAATTGGTGCGAGTGCGACAATGCCCTAGGGTCCGCGTTCTGCTCAAATTCCTCAGTACCAACGTCCCTATCTTTGGACTTCCTCATTATTCTATTTTTTGCTAAAGATATCATTTTTTTTAATAAAAAAAATGTTTTATGATAAGTTATCATAACTAATGGAATAGTTTATTGGTTGATCTACAATTGAGTTCTACTAGTATTGGGCTTTTCAGTTAAGTCCTTAATTGAAAAGATCCATATTAAAAGCTTCAACAAATAATATTTATGGTAGTTGGTAAAAATATCAAATGCCGAAAACACGCTTATAGGTAAGTATTGCAGTACTGGTTCGCACGAATATTATCCCAAATGGTTGCATGTGCTGTTCTAACTTCTGACACATTTCACTAGAAGTAAATTACAAAAACATCCAAAACCTAGACATAAAATATTTGCATGCATGCATTTTTAAAATCTTTTCATCCATCAACCATTTTTGTTTTCTTATTATTCAAATCAATTCTATTCATAATCACGTTGTGGCATTTATTTTTCCAAACAAAAAGAAAAGCTTCCTACAAAGACAAGAACTTCCCCAAGTGCAGCATTTTTCTTAACAAAAAATTTCCTTAATAAATTAATCAAAGGAAAAATCCAAAACCGACAAATTATAGTTAATTAGACGCACCATTCCCCTTTTTCCGATGTGCTTGTCTGTTTCCTTCCGAACCCAAAAGCTCCATGTCATCTTAACGGTTACTTTCTGAGACGTTCCTAACTCGACACGTGGACACATCGCTTTCTGCGATGGCTCCTCCTTTTGGCGGGAATCACTTATTAGCGTTGTCTCGCGCAAGGAATTCCGGAAGTCCAATTTTGACCATTTGAAAACGGCGCCGTTTGGTCAAAGCACACGAGCTTTTGCGTTCGCGCAGCAATATAGTAGAATATATAGAATGATATAGATAAATAAGATAGGACCAGTAATAATAACTGATAAAGTAAGTATTCGTAGGCCCCTCCAAAAAGAAAAAAATTCAACATTTTGATTTAATTCAGGTGAAATTACAAAACAAATTTTGAAGTAAACAATAAAATCAACATGAAGAGCTTCTTAAACATAAAATTTCCATGAATATTTTCTTTTAAAAAATTAAGTAGGGGAAGGTAGTGTGGTGGGATCAGCGGAGGATGGTATCTCCGGTCCGACCCGACAACCTTCGAGCATGAAAACAATGTCATTGATAGATGGTCGATCAAGAGGATCAGGTGCTGTGCATAATAGAGCAACTTTGATACCCAACAAAAACTCTTCCCATTCAGATGATTCTGGATCAAGCTCAAGCAAACCAGGCTCCAACAATTCTGAAATTTGTCCCCTTTGTAATTGCCTCTTCACCCACTTCACTATATCCTCATCATGTGTGAACATCACTGGTTTCCTCCCTGTCAGTATCTCCAACAACACAATCCCAAAACTGTATACATCTGCCTCTTTTGTTGCTTGTCCTGTTAATGCAGCTTCTGGTGCTACATACCCTAAGGAACCAACTGGTGTAGATGAAGACGATGCTTCTGCTGGATTTCCCATTGTCAACCTATCCAACCCAAATTCAGACAGATGGGCTTCAAAATCTGCATCAAAGAGAACATTTTGAGGCTTCACATCACCATGAACTATTGGCACTGAGTGTAAGAAAGCCAACCCACGAGCAATGCCTAGTGCTATGAGATGACGCATTGGCCAATTCAGAACATGGCCATCTTGTTGAGATGCTTCTTGAAGCAATGTCCCTAGGTTCCCATTTGGCATGTAGTCATAAACAAGAAGCCTTACATCAGGTGGTGGTCCTGCATAATAGCCACGCAGAACTGTTAAATTTCGATGCTTCACTTTCCCTAGTGATTCTGCTTCTTTGCGGAAAGTACTCTCATCCATGAATGCATCAGGGAGGCGACGAATGGATAGAACCATGCCATCATTGTAGGAGGCTTTGAACACAAGTCCATACCTTCCCCTACTCAACACGTTTTCCTCATCAAAGTTTCTGGTTGCTTCTAATGTCTCTGCATAAGTGATCTTGTTGTTGAACATTACTAGTTTTGGCCCTCCATTTTCACCACTGCCTCTACTTCTGTCTGTTCCTGAGCCTGCACTAGCAGGGCTACGTTTCTTCTCACCCATCACCCCTTCTCTGAGTTTGTTGCGCCATCTCAGGAGACTGTAAACATAGCCACAGCAACACAATGCCAAAAGGCATAGTCCAGCTACAGCCACGCCAATAAAGATTATTAGCCTTCTCCTCTTTCTCCTTCTCACACTTGCACATTCTCTATGTAAAGGTTTTCCACATAGCCTCTGGTTCATTGCAAACACAGAAGGGTCATTGAATCTTGAACCAAGCATCTCAGGAATCTCGCCCTCAAGATTGTTATTGGATAGATTTAGATACTTCAAACCAGCAATTTGTGAAAGATCTACCGGAATTTCACCGGTTAATTGATTTGAAGAAAGACTCAACACGGTCAAGTTTGATAATTTTGACAAGGATTCTGGTATTTGACCTGTCAAGTGATTACTATCCAATAAGAGTGAAGTCAAAGATGAACATTGTGATATTTCATCTGGGATATCACCATTCAACCTATTGTGCCCCAAATTAAGCTCCTTTAAATGGGAAAGGCTAGAGATTTCACTAGGAATGTTAGCTTGCAAATGATTTGACTGTAGCTGGAGAACTTCAAGTTGAGAACAACCACCAATCTGAGGAGGTATTGCACCAGAAATGCCATTGTGAGACAAAGAGAGAACAATTAAGGAACTAAGAAACCCATAGGTAGCTGGAATGTTGCCAACAAAGGCATTGGATGTGAGATTGAGGTACCTTAGACTAACTATGCTGCTGAAACCCTCAGGAACAGCACCACTTAAATGGTTTTCCTCAAGTGCCACAACTTGCAAGCTTGGTAATCCAAAAAGCTCAACAGGCAATTCACCTGAAAGGTTTTGCTTGCTCAAATCCAACACTGTAAGTTTCATCAAATTACCCAGTGTAGAAGGAACCCTTCCTGAAAACCCACAGTGACTCAAATTAAGAACTTGCAAAGCCATCAAGTCCCCAATATGAGATGAAACTTGTCCAGAAAATCTGTTATTGCTGAGATTCAAAGCACTCATGTTGCCTAATTGCATGATCTCCTCAGGCAAAATCCCTGTTAGATTATTGTTACTCAAATTCAGTGTCTCTAGCTCATAAAGTGTCCCATAACTGGTGGGTATTGACCCAGTAAAAAGGTTACCACCAAGAGATAACACCTTGAGGCTTCTCAGTTGACCAAGAAAAGAAGGAACAGGACCAGAGAACTTGTTCCCCTGAAGATCAAGAACCCGCAACACACTACAATTCACAATACTAATAGGGACTCCACCAGATAATGAATTATTCGACAATCTCAATTCTTCTAACCTGAAAAGATTCCCAATATCTGGAGGCAGAACACCTGAAAATGAGTTTCCAGAAAGATCAAGAACCCTCAACGACGTCGCATTGGTCAACCAAGAGGGAAACGAAGCACGAATAATGTGATTCTCCTTAAGGTCCAAAATCTGCAAAAAGCTAACACATTTTTCCTCACTTTGCGGCTTGGTAATACCCGTGAGCTTATTAAAGCCAAGCTGAACAATTCGCAGAGACCAATTCGTGTGTTCATTGCAAAACAGAGAAGTGGGGACCGAACCCGAAAGTTGATTCAGCGAAAGTGACAGAACTTGAAGCTTCGGCATGGTCCCCATGGTGGCCGGAATCAAACCTCCGATGGCATTATCCTCTGCGCTGAGGTGCACCAGTGAGGAACAGTTGGCAAGAGCTGAAGGTAACGTTCCATGAAGATTGTTGGAATCTAACCACAAATACTCCAAACGTTGCAATGCTCCAATGGTGACAGGTATTCCACCGGTGAAGCCGTTGTAGGACAAGTTGATGAGCTGAAGCTGAGATTTGGAGGTGAAGTTCGCCGGAATGTCGCCGGAAAATGCGTTTGAGGACAAGTCAAGGAACCGGAGAGAGGTTGAGATGTTTCCAGGGATTGTACCGGAGAGAAGGTTGTGAGCGAGGTTGAGAATCTGAAGGTTGGTGAGATTGAGAAGCGGCGGAGGAAGGTTGCCGGAGAGTTTGTTGTTGTGAAGGTAAACGGCGCGGAGGAACAAGCAATGGGAAAGAGAGGAAGGGATGGAGGAGTTGAAGTTGTTAGAGTGGAGACTGAGTTTGCGAAGTTGTGAGAGGTTAGAGAGAGAAGGAGAGAGTGGACCAGTGAGTTGAAGACGAGGTAAGCGAAGTTCATAAACTCTGTTTTTGAAACAGAGAATGCCACGCCAATCACAGGGTGCTGAAGGGGTTGAAGGGTCCCATCCATCTAAAGAACCAAGAGGGTCGTGAAGGTTGAGCTTGAAAGCTGTTAAGGCTTGGATCTCTGAGTGGCTCACATTGTTGTTGCTATGTGCAAATGTTAAGGTTAAGGTGAAGTTTGCAACGACTGCAATGGAGATGAGAAATATAGCCGTTGTTGCCATTCAGGTTTGTTTGGAGAAGATGAAGAATATGGGGTTTGGTGGGTGGTGTCAAATAGTGTATGTATTGTGGATTCTGGGATTGGCGTTTGTTTGTACTTAGAGGAGCGTTTGCTGTTGCCTGCAAACGTTGTTCCCCACAACCAAAGAGAGTCTGTTGTAGTATTATATGTGGTGAGTGATGTGATTCCTTCCTTGCTTCTCTTTCTCTCTCTTTGGTTATTTCACTCACTCACTCACTCGACTCGCTCTTTTCCCGAAATGTTCTGAGTGAAGCCTTTTCTTTCTTCACCTTTTTTTATGTAAAAGGGTAATAAAAGAGAAGAAGAAAGCTTTTTGTGCTTTGGGAATGGTCTGGTCTGGTCACTCTCTCTTCTTCTCTTGTGGATTTGGTTTCTTTTATTTTCTACTGGATAGGGGCGATGGAATTGGATTCGATTGGATGTTACCGTATTATTACTGTTAGTTGCTGTGGCTGAGCTCATTGGTTGTGTTGTGTCCTGTCCTTTCACTGGAAATTGAGATCACAGCTCAGAGGTATTTGTAAAATTTATTAATATTGTGTCATTAAAATCTATCTATAAATATATGAAAATTTAGTTTTACTTACTTTAATTAGAATAAATATATAATATGTTTTTAATGACTCAACTGATTTTATTAATAAAGAGAGAGAATGTTGTGTTTTTATATCAATGAAGGTGAAATTAAATATTAAATGTTAATGATAAGATGTGTTTCGGTTATTAACTTTAATGATTAATTTAAAAACTACTATATTTTTAATTAATAATATATAGATAAAATAAATTAAACTATTACATAAAATATAATTAATCGTAGGGAATAGGGATGAGTGTAAAGACTTACTTAAACTATTTCATTTCTTTCACACCACATTATTATTATTATTATTATTATTATTATTATTATTATTATTATATATATATAGAGGGAGCGTATCAAGTGAGAGGAGTTTTCATTGTCACAGATGAGAGGGTTAAAATATAGCCCTTAGATTAAATTAAATTAAATTAAATGGTTGAGATTAAATTAAGTAATAATGATTTATTATCTCTAATCCATAGAATCCTTTGATCCAGGATCCACTGTTATCTCTGATTAATCTTCCAAATCTAGTCAGTCCTTGATTTTCGAAGAAGCTGCCATCAACATTAATTTAGCGTTTTATCATAATTATAAAGTGTTTTTTATTTAGCACTTTATCATATTTTAATTCGATATTATATTTTCATTCTTATTATAATTTCATAAAATTTAATAAAATACATTTTTAAATAAACGCTATAAAATATTTTTAATATTTTTAATTTATTGAGTAAATTAAATTTTTTATTTTCATAATATCAAGATTAGCAAAAGTGGTAGACTTTTTTTTTTCTTACATATATTTAATATTGAAAATATAAAAGGGGCGTTAATGTTAATATAATAACTATAACTAAATAATTACAATATGTAAAGTGTTTTTTGTTGAGTACTTAAGAATATTTTAAATTTCACATTATATTTTTATTCTTCTTATATATTTCATAAAATATGTTAAAAAAAACTTGTACTATACACTTTAAAATATTTATTTGTTTTTTGGTATTAATATCTATAATTTCATGTTATATTTTTAAACATGTAGCATTCTTTTTCTAAGGATATATTTAATATTAAAAAATTTTAAAATGGTCTAATATTGAATAACTATAACTAAATTAATATAATTACTATTAGTCTATTACCGTAGTTACAAAGTGTTTTTTCATGATTTAAATTTCATATTATATCATTAATCTTCCTATTTATTTCATAAAATATAAATGATTTAAAATATTTATTTATTTTTTTAAAATATAATATTTATTTAATTTTAGGTATTAATATTTGTAATTTCTTAAAAACTAAAATTATTAATTTTTATGAGATAAATATAAGCAAAAGTTGTAGGTTTTTCAGGTAAATTAGAGGACATTTTTTATATTTCAGAATGGAAATAAAAATGGAAATTGATAAGCTCAAATCAAATAAAGAATTTTGGTCATTTGACTATAATTTATAAAAAATTATATGATGTTTTTGCTTGATAAATTTAATATTTAAAATGTAAAAAAGGTTTTAATATTGATATAATAACTATAATTACTATTACTGTAATTATAAAGTATTTTTTTAGTAAAGTTAGTACTTTAGCATATTAAAAATTTCATATTATATTAAATAGTTGAGATTAAATTAAATAATAATGATTTAATGTTGATGGCAACTTCTTCGAAAATCAAGGACTGACTAGATTTGGAAGATTAATCAGAGATAACAGTGGATCATGGATCAAAGGATTCTATGGATCAGAGATAACAAATCATTATTACTTAATTTAATCTCAACCATTTAATTTAATTCAATTTAATCTAAGGGCTCTCTCACAATAAAAACTCCTCTTACTTGATACGCTATATATATATATATGATGAGTCTAACGTATTTGTGCACGTGTCCACAAGTTAAAATAAGCCATTGAATATAATAATAATTTATTGGTGGGTGGAGATTTCATTAAAGAAGTAAGTTACAAGTTATAGGTGACATAAGTTTTCAATTTTACAATTGTGGCCAACATTTTTAAATAATTTTAAGCGCAATATTGGATTTTCAAAAGGGGATTTGTGAGTCTAATTCAATTCTTGTTGTTGATCCAATTCTATATATTAGTTTCCAGGACGCTCATATTCGATTTTTGTTGTTGATTCAACATATCAGCTTCCCGGCAGCATCGTCCCATCTCTCCGGTTTTCTCCTTTGTTAACAACGTGGGTGACGGGCATAAAAGGTCGGCCGAACTCAAAATGGTACAGGGATGGATTGCAACTTTTTCTCCTTCTCTGATTGCGATTCATCCTCTTCATCGCACAACAGCCATGGTGGATGCACGACCAAAGGTCGTGTAAGGCTACAACGACCCTTCTTCCCCATCTCCAGCGAACACAAGAAACCCACCACCATCACGATTTCCCCAACATCTGGGCGAGTTCCAAGAGTGACTTTGGTTTGTGAAGGATATTTATGATTTATATAAAAATTATATTATTATTTTAAGATATTTTAAAAATGTATATATAACATTAATCTCAATGTGTTAGCTTTCTAGTTTACAATTTTGGCTTAGTCTTTAAATTTGGTTTTCATTTGGTGTCATATTGATTGGGTTTTATTTGTATATATATGTAGTCATTTCTTTTATTCTTATAACTGAATATGGATTGGAGTACCTCTTTATTCCCTTTATATTTATTTCTCTTTGCTTAAAAAAACATTAATCTTAATATATATACATCAATAATATATTAAATAATTTTAGAATATGTAAAATTGTAATATATAATTATTTAATAAACGGAATAAGGAGCTGAGTCCCAAAACAATGTGGACAATTCAAAGACCAGTGACCGGAATATTATTTCCTAAATAAAAATTGAATAAGTGTGTGTTTGGACTAGCGTTTGTAAACTTGAGTTTGAATGAACGTGGATTTAGTGAACGTGATTTATGATAAACTTGAGTATGAGTAAACGCGATTTCATGTTTGGATATTTTGCTGCAAACGTGAGTTTTAGAAAGTGAATATTAAGGAAACTCAAGTTTCACACGCAGAAGCTACAAAAACCTGCGTTTGCAAACTCAAATTTCAGAATTCAAACGTGCGTTTCGTATGGGAAGCCAAACAAGATACATATTTTGCAAACTCACGTTTATGGTCCAAAACGTGAGTTTAACATTGTAAAACGCTAATCCAAATATATTCTAAATGGATATATATGACGTTATAAATCTAAATGCATTAGTATAGGTGTAAGATAACGCAAGAAAGGAAAAAAAATGTTCGCTGGATAACTGTCCAACTGTATGCTTTTAAAAAAGAACATAAAAAAGGAAAATACAAATCACATAATCACATTCAATATTTAGGAGGCCGAGGCTTGTAATTAATGCAACACATGTCTGTGGACTGTGGTGGGACAAAATTTGCAAGACCCTGATGCGGTTATTAACAACATTAGTCAATGGATAATGCTTAGTAGGAAAGATGAACTCTTGTGCAAGGAGTGTTTCCCGCCTCAGCAGCCGACATCAGCTACGGAACAGCTATGGAATAACTACAGATTTTAATTCCATAGTTATTTCATAGCTGTTCCGTAGCTGATGTCGGCTGCAGAGACGGCTGACAATCCGGGTCCTGAACTCTTTACTTACATTATAATTGATTTAACGTTAAAACGTGATAAATTCATATTTTTAATATTTTAAATAATTGCATTAAGAGGTATAAATTTAAGTTTGGTCATTCTCAATACTAAATCAAATACACACTTAAGCAGTTTGGAGTTTAGTCTTCTAAGAAAGTTTGGGATTTAAGTTTTATAACTTAAAAAAATTTAAGCTTTTACGATGTAAAACCACGTGTATTCTCAACGTGAGATAATTCTATTTGAGTTCGAGACTATCTGTCGTAACCGGGGTTGCGACGGGGTGGAGACGAGCCGAATAAGAAAAAAATTTATATGTTCAATGGAGCCGCCACCAAAATTTATTTTAAAGGGAAAATTTTAGGAAAACCCTTTTTAAAAGAAAATGGTCTTTAGAACCAGATTTGGGTTCAGGAGTCGATTATGCGTAGGGAAGGTATTAGCACCCTACGACATCCGTCCTAAGACAGTTACCTTTAATTAATTGTGCAAATTTGGTTAACTTTGAAAATATTTATTTTACCCCATTAAAATTGAGAAAGAAATTTAACTATTTTTGTATTTTTTTTATTTTTACTTTTTTTTTGTATTTTTTAGTAAATGAAAGGATTTATTTAAGGAAAATGATTGATTTTTATTAATGAAAAGGAGAATGACACTTTGGAAATTTTTTTTTTATATTTTCAAATTCTTGATTTTTTTATATATTTTTAGAATAATTTAAGAAAAAAATTATTTTAGAAAATGATTGGTTTTTTTATTAGAGTAAATTACTCCAACCTCCCATCTATTTTGCATTTCCAACACAAAACCCCTTCTATTTTGAAAACCTACACAAAACCCCTCAATTTCAAAAGTACATTACACTTAAACCCAATTTTTTATAATACATTTAATAGAAATTTTAGTCAACAGTCAACAATTATCTTTTATATTAAATTGACCAAAATACCCGTACTAACTAGGGATTTTTCTTTACTATATAAAAATCCCTCAATTTTTAAGATTTACAGAAAATCCTTATATTTTATAAATATATTATTCTTTTTCTTTTGTGTCGGTAAATAAAAGAAAATGCAAAAAAATAACATCATATAATTTTTTTCAAATGATATTATTTTGAATAACAAAAATCATAGTTTTATACCAGCAAAATAAAGAAATTTATTTTAAAATTTTTCATATTAAAAATTTAATTAAAAAATTATAAACTAATAAAATGAACCAAAATAATTTATTAAGATTAATTTATGAAGTATTAATACATTAAAAAATAAATTTACTAAGATGGATTTTAATAAAAAAACTTCATAAATTATAAAAAAAAACTTGATATGTAAAATAATAAACATTAGGGTAACGAGAAAGAAGGAGAACGAGAAGAATGAATTTTGCGCGAGAAATTCACATTGGGGTTTTATTACATTTATCAATTCTAATAATTCAATTAGAAAGGAAGGAGTGTCTTGAGGGTAATTTTGGCTTTTTAAAAAAAATTAATAAACAATAAAAAATTATATTAAATGGGGTTTTGTGTAGGTTTTCAAAATAGAGGGGATTTTGTGTAGGTTTTTAAAATAGAGGGGGTTTTGTGTTGGAAATGTAAAATAGATGGGAGGTTAGAGTAATTTACTCTTTTTATTAACAAGGAAAAACATTTTGAAAATTTATTTTGGCTTGACGGGTCCGGTTCCCGCTCCTATGAATCCCCAGCTGCAATGGAGAAATCAAAGCCACGTAGTTCTGAAAATTCATTGATTGATTTGAATTTGGTTTTTGAAATAATTGATTTTAGATTTGGAAAAAGATGATTGAAAAATATTTTGATTTTTTTCTTTGTTTGAAAGAATTAATTTTAGAAGAATGATTGATTTGAAAAAGAGGATTGGAAAATGTTTTTTTCATTTTTTGAAAGACTTTTGGAAAGAATGATTGATTTTTTATTTGAAAAGAAAAGAAGATTGGAAAATATTTAGACTTGTTTTTATTTTGGAAAGAATTACTCTTTGAAAATAAATTTATTTTTCGGGCTCGAGTATGCTTGCACGGGGTTCAAGTCAAACACTTGGTTTGCTCAATAAACTCTTACGGTCCAAATAATATTAAAGCCAGTATCCACTGTTCAATTAACCTCATTGGTCATTGCGTAGACAATTATTTAGGATTGTTTGATATTTTTTGAGAAAAAATTTTAGAAAAGAAATATTTTGACTTTGATCTATATCGTACGAGATTCAAGTTAGCACGCGTTTGCTCAATAAATCCTTTTGGGGTTCAAGCCAATATAGGATTGCTCAATAAACCCTCACAATCAAAATATTCTTTGAATTTATTGCTTGTATGGAATTGAAACATTTACAATATGATATTTATATCAAACAAATATTTACAAACTAAATAAATATTTACAGATCTAGCTGAAATTTTGAATTTAATAAAAACTACAACGTGAAATAGAGAAACAAAACATAAACACTCAACATTTTTCACATTTGTCAAACAAAATATTTACAAGATTATAATTTTTACATTACTTTATTCACATGAAATGATACGAAATTTAATTTAAGCAAACATTTACAGAACAATTAGAATTGTAAATCAGACCCTTCTTGACAACTTAAACAAACATTTATACGGTTACAATTTCAAAAAGTAAGCACATTAATAAAGAAATTAAATCAAACCACTATTCACAAAGACAAAATTATTGAATAATTAGAAATAATTTTAATGAATAAAAAAAAAACACAATCACATCATTGAATCCAAAATAAATATTAAAAATAATGAATTTTAACTAAACAGACCCAACACAGAATTAGAGGAACTCACCAGATGCTAGGAAAGGATTGCTATTTGTACCACCTTTTCTGCTATTCACAATAACCTCAGTTTTTTCTTTTCCGACAAGGAATTTTCTCCTAACACTCCATTTCTGCTGTTCACATCACCATCAGTTTTTCTTGCTGGCAAGGAATCTGCTATTTACACGCCCATTTTTGCCGTTTCGCAACACCTTCAATTTTTGTTTTCTGGCTTAGTTTTTACTATTTACACCTCCATTTTCTACTATTTGCACCACCCTTTTATTCTCCAACCCGCGCCTGCAACTCCTTCCTTTTTTTTTTTGCGTTTCTTTTCTTTTCTTTATGCACAACTCTCTCCACAGTTCTATCTTTCTCTCTCACAGAATTGGGACTCAACAATTATGTATTTGATACTCAATTTTTCAGCTTCCTCTGCCAAATTTCTCCCTCAAGGAATTGAAACTTGGGATGATAAGGCTGTGTGTTTTTGAACTTGGGTCGTTCTCCCTTTCTCTCTCTCTTTGCTGTATGTGCTTTCCCTTCTCTCCCCTGAGTGATTTTTATTTTATAAACTGAGAAGCCAAGGGATAAGGATTCAATGACTAATAATTCTCTCGACATCCCTCTCTTTTCTGGATAATCATATTTGGGATTAACAATGAATCCGTGAAAAAGGATCTCATTTTTCCAACTGCTCACTCTTTCTTTGTTCAGCCAACCTCAAATAATTTACTTACTCATGGTTTTGCACTGTTAGCATATATGATAGCCTCCTCTACACTCCAACACATTCACATGTTTTATTTTTGTTTATTGTGTTTGTTTATTTTTATTTTGTTTCTTGTTTTTGTTTATCTTAATAAATTAATTATTTTTGTTAATTAACGAATTGATCAATTAATCAAAATTAATCAACCAATTAATCTATCAAAGATAATGTAAATTGAAAAAAATACATTTAAATTATTTTTCTCAAGAAATCCTTAACTAATCGATCAATTAATTAATTATTAAATAATTAATTAATCAAGTCATTAATTAATTCATTTTAGTTTCTTTATCTTTTTAATTTTTTTTAATTTTATTAATGTAAAAGGGAAATATTTTTTATTGTTAAAGGGAAATATTTAACAATTAAAAATGCGTAACCTGGATGAAATTGAGTGCTGACAGCAATCCCCTTTTGCTTAGAATGAGCGAAAGTGAAGAAGCAACCAATTTTGTCTTGGAACAAGATGACATGCGATTAAAAGATGAAGAACAATTTAAAATAAATAATAATAAAAACCTTGAGAAATCAACAAGAAATTGTTTAGAGAAATAAAAAAACCTTGAGAAATCAAAAAGATTTTTTTTTTAAATTATGGGATGAAACTAATCATATGATATTAAAATGACATTAACAAGGTTAAAAAAATGCATGAAAAAAATATTTTTTTTAAAAAAAATATTTTTTTAAATTTTTATTTTAGTGAACCGGACAAAATTAGGTGTTCACACCATCGATTAAGCTGGAATAGTCTATTACCAGTCGATCCACGTGCTCAATGATAAAAAACTTTGACCTTGAGAAAATACAAGCCTATAAAAATTAGTCTTCTGCTATTTAGATGACCAAGGTCAGCCCAAGGGTGAACCCCTAAAACAAGGGCTTCATGCTAGATATCATAATTTTATAGTTATATTAATTATAGTTAAATTAAAAATATATAATAGGTCTAAAAAATATTATTATATGTTAATATTAATTTCCTTTAGAAAAAAAGATATGTAAAAAGTTATTAATTAGTCGATAAGCAATATATTAAGGGTCCGTTTGGTTTACAATTGTGTAGAATTGATTTTGATAGATTTATAGAATTAATGACATAAACTAAATGATGCACGATTTACGAAACACGTCAGACGAAAGTGATTTAAAATCAATTAGTGGGGAACCCGTGCGATGCACGGGGCGAGAATATGACGGAAACGATTGAGAGTGGAGTGTTAGATTTACCTAAGAATACATGATCAATTAATAATAACAATTAATATTAATAGTAAACTTGATTGAAAAGACTTATTAACTAAAATTTCAGTAAACAGTTTTTCATAACATTTGTCATATAAAACAATATTGGTCCAAAAATATGTAGTTTCCCACTACATAAAAAATAGTAAGTAGACATTGAAAGAAGTTTGGTGGATGCCCTGCAAAAAATAGGTTGAAAAGTTATAAAGGTAATTAGTATATGATAGTCATAAATCGAAGACAATTTGAAATAAAAATATTTGAACAATAAAAAAAGTAATCATAATCATAATCATATCATATCATAATAAGAATAATATTAATAATTTAAAAATAATAATCAATGATTATAATAATAATAATAATTATAACAACAACAATGATAATAATAATGATTTTTATTGAAAAGATTTAAGCTCAAACCTATTGTAAATTTTGGAAGACTTCTTTGTATACAACATTTGAAGTTGAATTTGAAACATGTCCTTCATCATCAGTTATGAGTAATTTTAATCCTCCTCTGTTGGTGACTCTGGAAACTGCAACATATAATTGGCCATGGGAGAAAACAGACCTTGGCAAGTAAATTCCAACATGCTTCAAAGATTGACCTTGACTTTTATTGATAGTCATTGCAAATGACACAACGATAGGGAACTGCCTTCTCTGGAACTTAAAAGGAATTCTATTATCTGAAGGAGTCAATGACAGTCTAGGAATGAATACCTTGTGCCCCACATTTACTCCAGAGATGACTTTTGCTTCTAATACATAAGCTCCTAACTGAGTAATAATGAGCCTTGTAACGTTGCAGAGACCTGAACACTGATCAATGTTTCTCAACAACATTACTGGTGCACCAATTTTCAACTTTAAGACATGATTTGGAAGACCAGATGAATTAATTGTATTCAAAAATTCTGGGGTGTGAATATCATCTGCAGAATTGAAATCAACACTTTCTGTACATGGACTGTCAAAACTGAGATATGTTCTTTCTTCTCCAGGAAGCAATGACAACATATATTCATTCAAGTTGAAATCTATGTCATTTGTTGGAGCTAAAATAGCTCGATGTTGAAAGAATAATGGATCATGCATGTTTTGTAATAATGATGGATAAGTATTTTCCACAATTGAAGCAATAGGATCAACAATATCTGATATAAGCAAATCATTGGGAATTTCAATACTAACCTCTCCATCATTTGGTTTCCCAATGGTTCCATCTCCAATGCTAAGCACCCATTCTGAGAATAACTTTATTTCTTCAACATCCAGATCAGAGCAGCCAATTTGAAGCCTCATATTTTTTTGTTAATGTCAAGACTTGACAATGCTTCCAAAGGTATGATGCATTAATGCCGGCATGAACAACATCCTGTCTTGATCCTTTCGGTATTACAGGAAGTATTTGTCTAAAATCTCCACCAAATACAATCACTTTACCACCAAAAGGTCTATTTAAGCTATTTTCATTGGAAAAACACATTATGTCACGAAATGTTCTGTCCACCGCTTCAAAACAATGCTTGTGTGTCATTGGTGCTTCATCCCAAATAATTAATTTTGCTTTGAAAATCAGCTCTGCCAAATCACTTCCTTGCTTAATATTGCAAGTAGAGTGCTCATCCACATTAATCGGAATAGAAAACCTTGAATGAGCTGTCCTACCACCTGGGATTAGTAAAACAGCTATTCCGCTTGATGCCACATTAAACACAATTTCTCCCTTGCATCTAATAGCTGCTGAAATGGTTCTCCAAATGTAAGTTTTCCCAGTCCCTCAATATCCATATAGAAAATAACATCCTCCTTTGTTGTCATACACAGATGTCATGATTTTATTATAAATTTCCCGTTGCTCAGAAGTCATTTTAGACAATAACTGGCCATGCTCATTAGCCAATGCTTGTCTATCGTAGTTTAGCTCATAAAAATCAACCTATTCATTGATGGATTAAGAGATGTGAAATCTGGTTGTGGCATTGTTGCAAAATTAGATAGTCTCTTACCATTACTCTGCAACAATTTGTCTAATTCTGCAAGGGTCAAATTTTTGAGCTCATCCTCAGTAAGGATCAAATCTGTGATACATAAAACAATATCAGATATAACCATAGATTAAAAATATATGAAAAATGTTTCCGACATAAGATAATAAGTTAAATGAAGTTAACATACCATTTCGCTGCAAAAGTGATCTTTGTCTATGAAGAATGTCATCACTCAGATATTCTCAAGTCCTGTTCCAAACAAATTCAGGAGTTGAAAGCTGATTTGATAACAACAATGTTGTGAATAGCCTTCTCAAGTATGTTGTTGAGCCCCAATGACTTGCTTCTTTAATTGCATCAACGTACTCCTCGTCATCATCTAAAAGACCCATAACATAGCAAGCATCTTTGAAGGTAGGATATGTCACATTATTTACAGTCCTTATCTGCAAATATGATGATGGTCCTCTAGCTGTAGTCAACAATATCCTGAGGTAGTAAAGTTCTCCACTTCCTGGTGGAACAAAATACAACCTTCCAATAGAGAAACCTGATTTTCTTGGAGTCCAATATCGGTCTTGCGCATTCCAAACAAAATTTGTGGGAAATTCAACATAAGTAAGATTTTTTGCTTCAGGATATATGCTATTGGCTTCCATCCATGACAAAAATTGTGATTCATGAACACGGGGTTTTTCAAAAAGTGAATCAATGCAGGTACTATAATGGAATACAACAACATGCTCATTTGGCAAGTGAAATTACAGCCTTTCCACTGAAGGCTGCCTGTAGTGAATGTCAAATGCAAATATTCTCCAAGTTGCTTCACAGGAAGACAAATATCTGCAATCATAGTATAACTTGATTTCGTCCACTTCTTGGTTATCTTTTCCAGCATCATAAAATGTTGCTGTCACACGGTCATGACCTTTGTTCACATACTTGAACAAATACTTTATTGACCTGCTTTGATTGCACCATTCAACATTTATATGGGCATTAAATCTAAGGAGAAGATGCTTGTTATATGGCACTACAAATCTATTATCAATGAAGAATTCTCCTTTTCTAACTACCTTTCCATTATCTCTTCTTTTATAGACGGGATAACCACCCTGATCGATAGATGTCTTTTCGATAAATTTCTTAGGAAAGTATTTCATGCACTTCCCATTTTGCATACATGGAGATCTTCTATTTTGAGGACCACATGGACCATGAATCATTAAAGATTTTACAATTTTGAACAATTCCGGTTCAACATTTTCATCAGGAATTTCAGCTGAAATTATTCTATCAATATCATTTGGAGTTGGATATCTATGCTCAGGATGCAAAAATATCAGAATATGTGCATGAGGTAATCCACGCTTCTGAAATTCAATGGTATATATGACTACAACATAAATAAGTACCTTGTTAAGTCATGATTAGGATAATTATCAATCATATATGGCATTTCAATTTATATAAATAAACATGGAAGAAAAGCTAATAATAGAGTCATTTACCTGCTTTGACTTTTCCAAAAATTGATCCCTCCTTAATATCCTTCATAAATTGGGTTAGCTTCATCTTGAACATTCGACAAATAATATCTGGTCTATCCTCTGATCTTAGTCCTTGGCTTGTCATCAATCTCGTTATTTCAGTCCATTTATGATTACATGTGAAAGTTATGAATAAATCCGGATACCCAGCCCATCTACATATACCCATAGCATCTTGATAATTTTGAATCATATATCTTTCACCCCCAGTAAAAGATGAAGACAATACAATGCGCTTTCCTGATGTGGATGGATTTGTTTCTCCTCTCAAAATTGCTTCAGAAAGACCTTTGTACATTTCTGACCTCAATTCTTTTTGATGTGTTCTTATGTAAGTAAGACGGGATGATTCTATCATGCTATAAGCATCCACCAAAAATTGTTGGAAAAGTCGTTTAGACTTCAACAACGGAGATTGCTCTATGCGTCTTTGCTGAAGTCTGAATGCAAAAAACTCTCTCATTGTGACTTTTTTCCTCTTTCTCGATGATTCCTCTGAATACTCATTGTATGGCACATCATTTCTATATCCGTCTTCTCCTCGAGGAAATAGAAGAGGATATTGCAACGGCAAGTATGCACAACTTATGATAGAGATACGTTGCAAAAAGCCTCCTTGTGTTTGAACAATAACATCTCTTTCTGCATTACCAACATCAAAATCTCCTACAATTAATGCAGCTACTTCAGATGTTGTTGGTAAGTTATATCTTCTTCCATCCCCTCCCCTTTTTCCTATAAGCCTCAACCTCACATCTGCTATATTGTCTTGCTAAAATCTTTCTCTAATCATTCTATATGTTTTTGCATACGAATTATAATTGTCCAGCATGTCCTTAATGTCTTTAACAATTGAAGAGTGTATTTCTGCATCATCATCTTCCATTCTGCATATTTGAATAACAAAAAAGGATTACATTTTTGTTTATATATGAAATAAATACATGAAAATTATATAAATTACTTAATGGGAAAATTTAGTCTCACCCGACAACATTCATTCTATTTGTCAACTCATGCTCAGTATCATAAATGTATAGCTGGGCAAACTTGGGTTGTGAACCAATGGATGGAAGTAAACTCCCAATTCTGTGATAATTTTCTCCTCCCATAACAAAAATTGGAGGAGCATTGCCATCATTCACTGACTTTTCTATTTTTCCGCCCATAGAGGTAAATGAAAACATCATGTTGAATGAGCGAATATTTTACAAAAAAAATTTGCTTCTTTTATCCTTCTTATTAAACAAATCATTCAAGATTTGAGGAGGCTCCATCAAGTATGGCAAGTTTATTTTCCCCTGCAAGCAGCATAGTGAAAATTTAGGATTCGATACTCTGTATGACTTTTGCACACGCTCAGAATACCATAGTAAAGCTCCACAAAATGAGCACTCACATGTTTGATCCCCTACGTCAAAATAATCTACATAAAATTGTAATATTTATATTATATTTATATTATTATATCGAAAGACTAAATCATGAAAATAAAAATTTGCATAATAAATAAACCTGTAGGAGATTCAACATCTGGTTCAAATTCTACTTCTCTATCAACCTCTTCATCATTATGCACATCAGTGTCTTCGTCACCTAATAAAGGAATTTAATATATGCGAAATTATATGATTAATAGTAGCTAACATATTTCTTATATATTTACTTAAAATTTTTCCACCACAATATGCATAAAACTATAATAATTCACTAAATAATAAGATATGATTATTATGTTTAGCCACCTTAATTATTATCTTATAATAATAATCTAATAAAACATTAAAATTTAAATAACTCTTCATCAAAATATCTCACCAAGATCAACTGTAAAAGGATTTCCATTTGGCTCATAATTTTCATCTGATGCGATAGCATTTTGAGTATTTGATGGTTCATCATCATCTATTGAAAAAAAAGATTAAAATAAAAAAGTCAATTCATATTTAAAACATAATAAAAAAAATAAAACATATTTTATAATAAGAAAGGAATGCAACTTCATAGTTTGGAAAATATTTAAACATTAAAATAAATTTAAAATACCTGATAATATAATGACATCAACATGTTTTGAGACTGTGGATTGTTGAGTAATTTTTTCAAGCATAGTCAGCTGTGGTGTAAGCCTTGATTTTAGCACAAATTTTCCTGCACGAAAACCATTGTCATGACCAATACTTCTTGACTTATGGGATGATGAGCCAGTTGATAGTTGGCCAAACGTTTCTAAGCGGCTTCTCTGCACAGACATTCCATTAACTATAATTTAAAACAGAAAAAATAAGTTAAAATAAGTATGAGTAATATTAAATATTAAATATATGGTAATAAAAAAATTTCATTAGTTAATTGGAATATCATAAATTTTTACCATTTGTAACATCAGACAATGGAGTGGTCTGAGTTCTTCTCATATTGCGTGAAGGTGGGGTACAAAAGTCATTGATTCCCGTACTATTAGAAGTCAAAACAGGAGGAACACAATTTTCTGCATAAAAAATGTATGAGTTTTCATGTTTGCAATTAAATTCATAAATTAATTAAGATCACATAATTAATTAAGATCACATAATTTACGGTGCACGGTTCGATATGACATACCATTTGTAATGATGGACATTGGAACTCTCTGGTCGACAACATATCTACTATTAACTTCATTTGAGCTTCCATCCTTAAAATTTATGTTGTCATTATCATTCAGAACCCTTTTGGTATGAGTAGTCAATCCAATCTCATTTCGTTTTCTTTTATTTTCATCAATTCGAGACATTTTGAATTTTATACTTCTCTAATAGACAACAAAAATCAAATTTAGCATTCAGAAAAAAAAAATTAAACAAAAATTTAAAAATTATAGTTAATACAAAATCAAAAAATGAATCTTACAATATGATAAAATTCTACAATAAAAAAATAATGTTTATAAAAGAAATGTAAAAGAACATTTATCCATGACGATATCATCAAACATATTCCTTCTACATAATAATATAATAATATAATTTGTAAACAGTGAATAATATTTTCATTATTGTTCACTTTTTTTATTTTATTCACTGAATAAATAAAAAGGGACATTTAAATATGATGCATATTAAAGAAAATAAAGGGCAGGTTTTAATATGTTACATACGCTATAAAACAGAATTTAAATTTTACATACACTATAAAACAGATTTTTTATCAGCGATATTTAAATATGATGCATAAACAAAATTTAGCCCTTTGCTATTCTAAATTAATAATGTTATAATTATTTTTACATGCATATTTATTAGTTTCCAAACTCTAATGTTTTTACTTCTAATATATTATGTCAAAGACAAACGAATTCAATCCCAGGTGGTATTTTCCAAATATCTCAATTCAACATGGGTAGAGGCTAATTTAACATAACGACTCCCCTGTTTGTTTATTCAAACACAATAATCAAATAAATAAATAAATAAATAAATATAATGTGAATTTTTCATAATTGATAACTCAACATAAAATGATGTGAATTTTTCATTTCAACAATAGAGAAGAAGGACACATAGTTTTTTCACATTATTAAGTTCACACTGGAATTAGAATTCCAAATGAGTAGATTAATAGAACATGAGAAATTGGAATAGATGAGGGTATCAAAGCATTAAGCAGGGTACATAAATTAAAATCTGAAATAATGATCCACTATCAGAAAATTCAGACCAAATCATTGATTATAATTTATTATAATACAAATTTAGAATCAAATCATATTTAGAATCAAACTTAGAATACCCATCTATATTCAAATCAAACCAAATTTAGAAAACCTATGCATTTATATTCACATTAAATCAGATTTAGAATCAGAACAGGTCTATACACATAAAGTGAAATCAATTTATCTGTACTCAAATCAAATTATTGCTTTTATCCATGATTTTAATTTATTTTAATACAAAATTAGAATCAAATTTAGAAAATACAACTATATTCAAATCAAATAAGCTTTAGAATCAAATCAGATTTATAAAACATATCGATCTATATTCAAATAAAATCAAAATATTATCTCTCTAAATCTAAATCATGTCTCTCTAACCTATTGATTATAATCAAAACATTAAGCAGATACATAAATTAAAATATGAAATAATGATCCACTATCAGAAAATTCAGATCAAATCATTGATTATAATTTTTTATAATACAAATTTAGAATCAAATCATATTTAGAATCAAACTTAGAATACTCATCTATATTCAAATCAAACCAAATTTAGAAAACCTATGTATTTATATTCACATTAAATCAGATTTAGAATCAGAACAGGTCTATACACATAAAGTGAAATCAATTTATCTATACTCAAATCAAATTATTGCTTTATCCATGATTTTAATTTATTTTAATACAAAATTAGAATCAAATTTAGAAAATACAACTATATTCAAATCAAATAAGCTTTATAATCAAATCAGATTTATAAAACATATCGGTTTATATTCAAATAAAATCAAAATACTGTCTCTCTAAATCTGATGCATATTTAAATATGATGCATATTTAAATATAATTAAAACTTCAAGATTTCTGATTTGAAATTTGGAAACGAATTTTGCTTTTTTTTTTGCCAAAATTGCCCTCTTTTTTTGCGGCAAAATAAATTTCAGACTCATCTCTATTTATATATATAAAGATTCCAGTAGAATTGATTCTCACTCTTTATAACTGGGAAACAGATTAATCGAGCACTAAGTAATTTTTCTTTTAAAAGGTATATATCATTTTTGTATGACTTTCTTAATTAATTAGTAACTACTTTATCTATTTCATTAATTCACCTTTTTTATCATATTAATCCTAATTAAAATATATATTTTTATTAAATAATTATCTATATATTAATTTTAAGATCTCATTTTAGAGAGTGAGACACTCACTTACTCTACTCTCTTATCTAGATAGCCACATGTCATATTCTATATTTTCTTATTATTTTTCTTTGAGTGTGTGTTTCACACACTCTTCCCATACAAATGTTTGTTTTAACATTCCATCAAATCTCTCTTAATCTATTGAAAGTTGATATTCTGAAATGTAAATATTTATTATTTTAATTTTTAACGTATTTTTTTTTATTTCAAATCTTTTTATTAATCTAAATTTGAATTCTTATCATTACTATTTAATATTATATAATTCTAAAATAATAATAATGATAATAACAAATGATTTATTTTAAAAATTTGAAAATATAATTATTGATTAGTATTTTAAAATTTAAAATATATGAAAGGATATGATAATTTTATAATTATATAAAATATTATGGTTGAATAATATGGTTAAATAATTAATTTTTATGAATTAATAATTTAAATTAAAATGAATTATCTTTTGATATTTTTATATATTCAAATTAAATTTTCAATTCAAACTAATATCTCTTAATATTTATGTATTAAATTTAAATTATTTCATTTTAAGTCTAACATATACTTTTATTTTATTATAGTTATTCATTATTTAAAATAAATATATATTTAACATATTAATTATATAAAAATATATTTTTCGTGTCTTGCACAAGATAAAAATACTAATTAACATTGTAAATATTAAAATATACTAAAGCCACCAAAATATAAATTACCATATATATTAATTACTTATTATAATAATTTAATAAATAATTTTACATTACAAATATTTTTAAAGATATGATTTATATTAAATTTTAATAAATTATTTTAATTACTTTAAAATATTTTATTGTAAATTTTACTTTTGATCTAGATGTATATTATTGGATTAGCCCTTTGGATGATCAACTTACTTTTTTTTTTTTCTTTCTTTCCATTTTCGTTTGATATGCAAACATAGGATTAAGTATTGGATTAATCAAGAAATTGAATGTGGCTTACGAAATAAGTGTCTAAAAGAAAGAGCTAATAAAGATTGTATTATCATCAATTCATCATACAAGTTTTAAATGGAACTAAAATATAAAAACTAGGTTACAATTAAAAATTTATAGAAATACGTTTTTTTTATTTATCATTTTTTGTTATTTATTGAGGCTAAAGGCAAAAAAAAAATAAATTATATTAGCTACTCCCTCCGGTCCTATTTATAAAACGTTTGAAACTTTTCCATGATCTTATTTACAAGATAAAATATACAAGTCTATAAGCATTTATTATTTTTTCCTCTTATATTTGCCCTGGTTGACCATTAAAGATTTCGAAGTGACACAGTTACCATGACAATGTAGTTTGATTTTAAATAAGGATAATATATAATTTCTTAAAAATCAACGCATTAATTACTTTTTTTAATATTTGTGTTTTTATCTAAATTGTTGTTTTATAAATAAAAACTCTCATAAGCATTTTTCCACATATAAAGGGGATAAAAGCAAGAAGGGGATGGTCTCAAAATTGACAAAGAAAGTATTAGCTAAATAATCAGCCATCTATTTCGGTGGACATGATTAACAGATTAAGGGATGCATGCCAATCTGTCTCGGATAATACATATTTAGTTTAGAAAAATATTTAATTATTTGGCACTTGATGTATTTAATATTTGTGAAACTTTATTTATAAAATGTTTTGTATTTCATTAAACAGATTTAAAAAATAAAAGGATAAACAAGATATTGATTGAGTAAATCAAGAATGGTTAAAATTTATCTAAGCAAATTTTATTTGTAACTAATAAAAAGAAGAAATAAAAATCAAGAGTATTAAAATTAAAAAAATAAATAAATGGCATGTGATTTTTAACAAAAAAAATGTTTAATGACTTTTTTTTTTTTTCAAAAAACAAAATGCTGCACTTTAAAAATATTTTAATTTATTATATAATGCAACATTGACGAGATATCACACATTCACACGAATAGAAAAACTTAATTAGAGCAAGAGGCAGAGGGAATGGGGTGAGCAACTGTTGCAGCAAATCCATAAGATCCCATTTATATATCAAGTCTGGTTATTCTGAACTCTTCCCAGAAATCGTAGGTTAAAATGGCGGAACGAGATATCATAGCCACATTTCTTGGCACAAAAATTCATTCTTTCTTTACTTTTGTTTGTTTTCCCTCCTGTTTTTTTTTTTTTTTTTAAC
The DNA here is from genome assembly GCA_026901365.1 of Sesbania bispinosa. NCBI lineage: Eukaryota > Viridiplantae > Streptophyta > Magnoliopsida > Fabales > Fabaceae > Sesbania > Sesbania bispinosa. The sequence continues at coordinate 1,791,508 of QLOH01000111.1, forward strand.
TAATCTTGGCTTGGGTCTCAAGTCTCAACCGTGTTATGCAACAAAGGGTTTTTCTCAGATGTCACAGCAAGTGGCAAAACTAAGCCTGCACCAAAAATTAGTAGGCTGTTAACAAAAGAAAGAAAGTACGTTAGAACAAATAATAAACTAATCAAGCATCTTGTTCACGAATAAAAGATATATGAAGATGAATTGAGGTGGGATTTGGGAAGCATTTAATTTTTGTATTTAATCACTACCATCTTACATTTCTTTTTAATTTACAACCAGAACTACAAGTCAAAAGTGGAAGAAGAGACCGCAACGCTAATTGAACCGACCTGAATTTAAAGTCAGTGTAACTGCGGACATCTCTTTCTCAAGCTAGGCTCTATAAAAGAGTAGACATTGTGTCCTTCCAATTATGGGACTTGCTGCTCTTACGTCTGGCTAAGAAGCCAAGTCCAAAAGTAGTTCTCTTTGGGGACTCACCCGTGTTTATAAAACCAACCAACTTGGCAACAAGGGCTGCACTTTCTCTTACGTGGTTCAAGTCTTTTGTATTGGTCCACAGGAGCCATGCCAATTGTATACTTCTGTGCTTAGTCTTCAAATCAATGCGCCACTTCCGGTAAAGTTCCTCTCTTTCCTTCCTGGAAAACTTCTTATGTACTTGCTTACTTAGCATTTTCCTCTCACGATTCAGAGACATCAGGCTGTCCAATAAAAAAGGAGGTAAAAAGGTGAAAAATACTGGATATGACACAAAAATAGAGAGATTGTCTTTATAATCCTATTTATGTGCCTTTCTGTAAGTAGATATAAGATTTTCATAAGTGAAACACCAGTCATTATGTCTCATGAGATGATTCAAGTGCTTAGTATTTTCAGAATTTTGAAACGCCAAATTGAGCATGACGCTTGGTGTGACTAAAAAGTACATATCCTTTTACTTTTGCACTTCATGAGCATGAGCATCTCAATATGGAGTTTTATATTAGTCAGCAAGAAATTTCTATTAAATATATTTTTCAAATCTTCTCTACATGCGGTCTATTTGCTTGGGATTTATTTCCAAACATCTATGATCTAACTAATTATTTAACCATTCCAGTAGAAAAAAAATATTTAAACATTCATAACAAAAATATGACACATGCAGAGTGAACTGGCTAGTCACAGTCAGAACCAATCAACATGATTGATCATGTTTAATTTGCATATGCAAATGTGAATTGCATATCTTAAAATCTACTAGTGAAACAAAAATAATTTACCTTGAATTAGGTGTAACATCAAGACTTTCTTCTTCTGGACTGGGAGCTCCACTAGAAAAGAGTCCTCAAGAAAGGACAAACGTCTGAGCTCTACATCCAAGTACACAGAATCCGAAATTTCACCTTTGATGAGAAGGAAAAAATAGGATCTATGTACCAGTGGCACATTACATGTATCCCAAAGTTTGATTATTTCTCTCTGTTGCCTCTCAAATTTAGAAGGCATCAAAGCCCCCGAAAGTCCATGGAAACTGACACCTTTTACTCTGTTCACACGGTTATTGATTCCAGATGTTCTTGCATGCACCTATCATACGTAAAATTAAGTAAATTATGAATAGGAAAACCCCATGAAAGATTAAAGACAGCATTAGATTATGTGTTAGTATGTGCATCTGTGTTTACCATAAGATCATCTAAGTCCTTCTTCAATGGCTTCTTTGGCTTAGCCCTTTCATTCATTCTTACAACAAAATTGAGGACGCTGGCAGTATCCTCCGTATCAGAATCCAAAACAGATTCTAGGTCTTCAACTGAAGCATCCATCTCGTGAATTGGAGAATGTTTTCTAGAAGATTTTCCTTTTTTAGAAAGTAACTTAGGTTCAGATAGCTCGTCCTGAAAGTACACAAAACCAGAAGAATATTCCCTTTCGAATCCAGCTGGTAATGTGAACGATACTTGTTCCAGCTCATCAAGTTGAGGAGGTGACATAGTTTTGAGCTCTTGCTCATCAAACTGGTGAGGTGACGCGGGTTCCTGTTCCCGCTTATTAAACCGAGAAGGTGACACATCCTCCTCCAACTTACTGGACTGAGGAGGCAATGAAGTTTCCTGATCCACCTTACCTATTTCAGGAGACGTAGCAGCCAAAATATGTAGTTCGGATTCAGAAGACCCATTGGATTTCTCTGGGAGGTCCACCTCAGTTTCTTGCTGCAGTGTATCTTGATCACCATGCCCATTCCCTAAGGATGATTTAGCATCTACATCCACAACTTGAATCATGGGTGAATTTCCTCCTCTTTCTTCAAAAGCAGGAGTCGGTGTATTAACATCTGTTTTGTGGTCTGTTTCCACTTCTTTTATTTCAATACATGGAACTTCCTTAAACCGAGAAGGTGACACATTCTGTTCCAACTCACTGAACTGAGGATGAGATGAAGTTTCATGATCCGCCTCATCTATTTGAGGAGGAGAAATGGCAGCCAAACTATGTGATCCAGATTCAGAAGACCCATTGGATCTCTCTGAGAGGTCCCCAAGACCAAGAAGTTTGTTGGTACTTTGAAGCTCCTGAGTTTCTTGCTGCAGTGCATCTTGATCACTAAGCTCATTCCCTGAGGATGATTTAGCATCTACTTCCACAGTTTGTACCATGGGTTCATTTCCTCCTCTTTCTTCAAAAGCAGGAATGGACGTATTAACATCTGTTTTGTTATCTGTTTCAGCTTCTTTTATTTCAATACAAGTAACTTCCTTGCAGTTATCTTCAGATTCAGCCCTGCTAGCCATCTCCTCCCAACCTTGACATGGATCAGGCCCAACAAATGTCGGAGAACAGTCATCCAAGAGAAAGTTATCTTCAGAATTCTCAGGTTGCTGCTGTAAAAGGTGCTCGTTCGAAATAGACAAACTAGAAGTTGTTCTGTCAAAATTCTCAGATTTGCTGTCTGTCCCCCGACGAAGATTATTACCAACACCTGACGATTCTGAGGCCACATCTTTATCTACTTTTAAAAGTGGATCTTTCCCAACCGACTGGAGCAAATTTTCAACATGAGATTGAAAGTGATCACGTTGCCGAGTCAATTCTTTGATCTCTTTATCCATCTGCATATTTTCAAATTAGAAGGGGAAAATGACAAACTGAATAAAAATCATCAAAGTAAAACGCTCTAACAAATTTCGTATCTTTTCTGTATTCTTTTTGGAATTATGTTATCTGTGAGTGTTAATTATCTTTTAGAAATTATTATCATACACTCAACTTCTGTCAGATGTCATTCTCCACCTCATTTTTTCTTTCTATCTGACTTTCTTTCCCGTTATATCATACATCACATATCTCATTTTTAGATGTACACCAATCATTTTTCATTGTCTTTTAGCAATGGATTAAAGAAGAGATTGATTGTTAATAACTTCCCTCCTAAGGAATTATAAAAAGGCAACGATAATTTTAAAAATTATAATTTCGTGTCATTGTTCAAGATTCAAGAAACTAGGACGTGATCATTCACAAGGGATAGGAACATTTTATGAAAAGGGAAAGGAGATAACTTCCTCCTGCTCTGTTGCTCATAAGCTTCGTAGCGAGGAAATTAGGGGAAAAGAATAGAAGCGAAGGACATACAATGCAAAGGACTCAACCTTATTTGGAGATGAAGCTATACTTGCAGTACATTACTAATTTGAATGAAAGTTGTGTACCATGATGCACTCAGGACCGATTCTTTTTCATTCAAAGGAAGGCTAGTGAATAAATTTTAACCTAGTTCAGCAATGCATGATTTTTTTTAAGTGAATCAAAAATATAAATATTGTTTTAACGTCCTACCATAATAGTCATTAGTCAAAGCAAATTTACTGTGAAGTATAATTACCCTCCAAAAATCGACCCCTCACCTGTTCAATCTGAAGTTCTCTTTCCTTGAGTATGATGGTACTGAAGCTCCTCAACTCATTCTCCATTCTAGCCAATTCCTTTTGCAATTGCTTTACCAAAACCTTGTCTGACTTCACTACATTTACCTGAGCATTAGTAGTTACCTGTTTTGCGCAGCCAGCAAAAAACAGAGTATTTTTTGATTGCTCAACCTGGCTGCGTGAAGGACTAATAGTACAAATGATGGCTGTTCTGGCATTGCCTCCTAAAGAGTTATGCAGAATGCGAGTAAGCTTAGAGTCTCTGTAAGGTATGTGTCCATTTCTTTCCTTGCTGCGTTCAGTAATTGTGATTTATAATATTAGACAATTTATGTAATCAATGAAGTAACAAGGTGAAGATGAGAAAGGAAGGAATTATTAAAAAAAAAAAAAAAAAACTTCCAATGATGATAACGTGGGGCAGGGGAAGCAGTCAACATCCAAGAAATAAAAAACGAAGAATTAAAATGCAGCAGCAGAAAAAGTAATCAGTGAACTAAGGAACGTAAGCTTGACGAAATGACGAATAAGAAAACTTGATAGATTGCGCAAGGCAAGGGACATACATATATACATACTTCAATGCCAAATTTAGTCTCTAGGTCAATCAGTTAAAAGACAGTGCACACAGCCGTAAGCACAGCATTAAATCAACAGTTTCAATGAATTATGTCAATATTCTGTTATTGCGTGCAAACTTAAGAAGAATAAGAAGCAACTAGATGCAAAATTTTTAATGTTAGAACATGGGAGGAGATTCTACCTTAGTTTCCGAATTACAGTTCCAAGGGTCAGTAAACTGCGATTTATGTGGCTACCTTCTCTCAATCTTGTGCCTGCTGATAACGTTTGAGAAGCACGTTCACTTCCTGCTAGATCAACAAAATTCTGTACAAAAACGAACACTTGCTCATTTCCTCTACCAGACTAATACACACAGTCACACACACGCGCGAGCGCATGAGACATCCCCTCTGCTAAAGGATAAAAAGGTGTGAAGATCATACCACACTAGCGATAAGAGCGCCTGATCTTGCAGTGCGTGCATAATCACTAGGATTACTTTCAACTGTCTGCAGAAACTCATCATTTTGGAAAAAATTAGGAATAAAATAAGATATTTCTATGTCAAGTATTAAGTAGTTTAGTGATAAAGTGAATACCAATCGAAGAATTTGATGAGATCTGGAGCTAGTTTCATTCATGGCTGTCTCTTCCGTCATCCTTTCAGCTGCAAGATGTACGCAGAATATGATTTGAAATAGAGCGCAAGAAAGTATCAAAAGCAGTAAAAGTATAAAACAAATTACACCCTAATACCTGCACATATTGACAGGAGTTGCTGCAACTGGCTCCTCTTCGTTAGGGTCTCCTCTGTAAGTTTCTCAACAACGGTCCCTTTCTGTTTGAGGTGCATATATTCTCAACCATTCAAAAGAACTGAAGGCCTCTAAATTCAAAAGAACTCTTAACAGAACAGGGGAAATATGCTACTAAATTTACCTCTGGATCATCTAGGAGTCTTAGTGAGGTAGCATTTACATTGAGAAGGTCTCTGACAGCTTCATTATAGATCTCCATGGCAGAGAACTTCACAACAAATTCTCTTTCTCTATGCTGGGACATAACAAGAAATGTCATCTTTAGGAAACAACCAAAGAACATTATCTATTTCACTACAAGATGACCAGGATTTGAATGCTTTCATACCTTCTCTATGTATTCATATATATCCCTTATTGCATATTCAGTAATTCCAGTCATGGTGTATGTCTTTCCACTGCTTGTTTGCCCGTACGCGAAAATGCTAGCTGACATTATGTTTCATCAATGAGAAGCCGAAAAAGAAAAACCACCAGCCATCATAAAAACAATTATAATTAGGAACTATAAAACCAGAACAAGAAGATTACTCACAGTTGATACCACTAACTACTGAAAGGGAAACTTCCTTAATCCCTTGCTCATACACCTGCTGCGTGGAGCACATTTCCCCAAACACCCTGTCTGTTTCCAATCAACCCATCAATAAAATAGGAATCAGATTTCAAAAAGAGAAATGCTTGAGAAACTGTCTGACATTCAGCAAATGCTACCAAGTTTATTGACATTGGTTAAGGAATTAAAACTAAGTAGACTCTTAAATTACTAATTAGTAATTATGCCATACTTTTCAATAAAAACTGTCTGACATTCAGCAAATGCTACCAAGTGTAACATTTATATATTGAATATTGTAATTTCTAATAAAAACTTTCCATTAATTGATTCTTTTAACTAGTGTTGTCAGTAAGACCCTTTCAATAAGTATTTTGTATCTGTTGATTGCTTTTATTCATCTAAGTATCTATTGATTCCTTAACAACTATTGATTCCATAACATTCATGGATTGAAAAGTTCCATAAAGTACAATGATAACAGTAAAGAGAAAAGAAATAACCCTCGGTCTATTGGTACTATAAAGTATAGACAACCAATAGCATCATACTTACCAAATGTATAGGTATCCATTGACAATGATCGCTGTTCTGCAAGGCCGTTGTTCTTGAATTTGATTGAGTTGTGAGAAATGCATTCCCAGTCCGATACATCGTGCCTTGCTCTTTCTCTGTCGTTCAAAGGCCTTACTCTGATCGCAACGAAAATTCTCTCTTCCTGTACATTTGACTGAACCGTGTTCCCTTGCTCCTCTCTGACTCCGACCACCATGGACATTGTATCTGCCATCTTCATGAACCGTGTAAATAGCACTTAGAAAACTAACACGATACTCAACACATTCGCCTTTAGCACACACTTGCAATTGTTGCAATAACACCAGCCTGATTCATTTCGTTTCTTCAACGTTTCGTTATCTGCCACATTACTCATGTTTCATTCACAACTTCTCCCGAATCAATATCGCTAAAATCAGCGTCTCAACCCCTATGGGAAAACACACACACAAGAATCAAATATCTACAAAGCAAAGCAATGATCGTTTTCGTGCAAAAATTCAAACAAAAATTAAGGAGAAAGTTATCTGTGTTTAATTAACGCGAGAATAGGAATGATGAAATTGCAAGGGAAAAAATAGAAAATTCTGTTGAGCGATACCGTTCTCTCTGTCTCTGTCGCCGGTGGGTGACCGGAGAAAGAGAGAATCAGAATTGAGGTGGCAAAGCCGTTGGTATTTCCTTTCCTCACATCTGGATTCCGCACCCACCGCGAAATATAAACCGTTTCGCCCGCTAAAAGAAAATTTAAGTTGATTTACTATTTTAACCCTCGGTCATTCATATGTTGTCACTCTTTGGCTTGAGTACCCAATATATGCACTGTCACCCTCCTTCTATGAAAAATTCCCATTTAGTGAAATGTTGCGATGCAGATTGAAATTGGTGGTTCCGCTAAGACGAGTGCATGAAGCATAAGAGGTTTTCACACTCTCTGTCTTTCGTTTTCTCATAAAGTTCAGTATCCCTCCTCTTCCTTCGTGGTCAAAACATGTTGATTGTTGAACTTCATCGTTTGGATTCTTCAATTTCAATAGCATTAGCAGTGCATAAATAAGGAACAGCAGCTCCAAACCAAAAGCAAAGCTAACACTGACACATCAAACAATTTCCCCTACTTTAATTTGATGATATTATCAAACCAGCTAACAACGATAAATAACACACTTTCCAAACCGTGCTAATTTCAAATAAACTATTCTATAGGAATTTGTTTTAGTAAATCTCCACACCTGTCTCTTGACTTTTTTCACGTTATGTAAATTGATTCCTAACTTAAGTAAATAATTTTGTTAATCCCCAATATCTTTCATCATCATGCAATCAGGTCCAAAGGCCCAACTTCCATTAATAGCTTGATGATGTCACGTTAATTGCCATATGGAATGTTTAAAGATAAGTAAACAACATACTATTTGAATATGAAAACAATAAGTGAGCACTTAATTAATATTGCCATAGTAATGCTCATTAACATAATTGAGGCAAAGGCCATTACATCTAAAAGGTGCACTTCACAGTGTCCTAATTATGGCCACTACAACATAAGTCAATAACATAATAACTCAAAGGTCAATAAGAACAAACTTCACAGTGTGCTAATTATGGCCACATCCAAAAAGAGCACCTGACATTGTGCTAATTACATCCAAAAAGAGTTCATTAAGAAAATAACATAAAGGCCATCACATTAGTTCTTTAACCAAAATTAACTATGAAAGCAAGTAAACCAAGTCTGTAAATAATTAAAAGTTCCTATTAGAATACACTTTGAAGCCATTAAGTCTACCAATAACCAAAATGACTATGAAACCAAGTCTACAAATCATGGAGCCTTTTTCTTTAAGCCCGGAGTTAGCATGAAGTGCATAGCCTTTTTTTGGATTAACCCTTTATAGATCTGATGCACTTGCTGGTGGACTTCTTTGAGATGAGTTTCCATCATTTGGGCTTGTGATTGGTGTAGACTTGGGCTGATAGTGATCTTGGGCCTTTGAACCATGATGTGTCCTTGTTGGGCTTATGGTGATTGGCGGGGGTTGTGATTGAGAGAGCTCAATTTCATCTTGGACTGGGTTCTGATTTGCTACAGTATTGGAAAGGCCAGTGTCATCAGTTATAGAGTTTGGTGCGGTGGTTGATTGGCTAATTTCATTAGGAGGAGGACTTGGATTTCCTACAATGTTGGAAGGCCCACTTTCAACTGAGCGTTTTGCTTTTGTTGGGCTTGGAGGTCTTCCATTCTTTGCTTCTTAGTAATGGGACATGTTTGCTTGTTGTGGCCCTTTCCTCCACAAACTCTGCATGTAAATTCTGCCATTTTCCTCTCCAGCTTATGTGGGTTCACAGCTGACTCCTTACCATTTCCCTCCTTTCTCATATGCTTCTTAGGTCTTCCTTCTTTCACTTTGAATATTTATTCCTTTCCCACAAAACAACATAGACAATATTCCCTCTCACCCCACATTAATTACATTTCCCCTCCAAAATATCTTAACAACACTCAAAACCCATACGACATACCGTAACCACTCCACAACAGAACACCAGCTACAAGCGACTTCCATCTCACTATAAATACCCTAAACCCAAAAAAAAACACAAAAAGTTCAACATAAACATTCCATACCTGAGCATCAATTTCAAGCAAAATGACCACGGAGAAATAACCTTTAATGAGGCAGAATAGGGTCCAGCGGAATAGCCTTCAAATCGCCTTGAAGCTTCGCAACTCAATCGTCTGCAACCAAGCGCATGTTGGTCAGGGGCGGAGAAATTTAGGGTTTTCTCACCTCTCCTTCAATGACTTCGTAAAAGTGATTCAAAGCTAAGAATATGAAGAAAGGGTAAATTTGACTTTTCACTTCACTACGTGGTCCATGTAATCTTAGTCAGCGCAAACGATGTCATTTTTGACAGATGACACTCCCACATAGCAATTAACGTGACATGTCATCAAGCTGTTAACGGAAATTGGGCCTTTGGACCTAATTGCATGACAATGAAAGAAGTCGGGAATTAACAGAGCTATTTACGTAAATCAGAGACCAACAGATATTATTATAATTTTTGAAATAATAAACAATAAATTACAATAGTTGGACAATCATAACCTTAAAATGTTTATAAGTATGTCTATTTACAATGTTATTTGATTCACTCTATCAAATATCAACATATAATTTTGGGCCGTAAGGTTTGCTGAAGCATTTTTAGTTTTCATTTTCTTCAACTTAATTACACTTTTACTCTCCCTATTATTGTGTTTTTATGTGATTTTGGTCCCAATATTTTTTATTATCACACTATTTTTTCCCCTTAATTTTTTTCTTATGATATAATAAACTCTCTCTTATAGTCTTCCATCCAATTTTTAACAATTTTTGTTAACAATAGAATACATACACATATATTAATAAAGTTCATGTAATAAAACTTACGTCAAAAAACAATAAAACTTGATTTTATCATTATCATTTCAAGAATTTTTATTTAATGCTAATTTTTTATTAGTGTGTACTTAAGTATAGTAGTATTATTAGTGTATTTAAATATTTTAAATTAACCATAAAATTGAATTATATTATATGAACTTCATTAATCTACGTACATGTATTACATGGTTATCAAATTTTGTTAAAAAAAAAGATAAAAGACTAACCAAGGCCAAGGGGCTTGATTGTAACATTTAGAAAAAATCCGCAACTAAAATCGCACAAATATAAAGTAAGGAGACCAAAAATATAATTAAATCTTTTTATTATTATTTTTATAAATCAACTCTCTGTATATTAACTTTAAGATCTCATTTTGAAAAGTGAAACGCCTACTTTCTATATTAAGAAACCACGTCACTTTATGTATATTAACTTTAAGATCTCATTTTGAAAAGTGAAACGCCTACTTTCTATATTAAGAAACCACGTCACTTTATGTATTTTCTCATCACTTGTCTTTGAGGATGTCTTTCATACAACCCCCTTTCAAATATTTTTAACATTATTTTTTACAAATTCTCTCAATCTCTTGGAAAGCTTGTATTTTAAAATCTATTTTATGATTATAATCTTTCACCTATTTTTCTATTCTAAATCTTTTTTATTTAAATTATTATCATTGTCATTTAATAATATATATCATTTAATCATATATCATATTCAATTAATTATTATAACAGCATAATATATAATTTAAAAATTTGAATATAATAATTGATTAGTAACTCAAATTTTAAACTATATAAAAGGATATAAACATTTTAAAATTCCATGAAATATGACCGATTCAATAGTATAGCTGGAATAATTTATTTTATGAATTAATAATTCAAAATATTTTTTTTACATATACATTCAAATTAAATTTCTAACACAAATTAATTGTCCCTTAACATTCATATATTGAATTCAAATTATGTACATAATTCAAGCTAATCATACTATGTTATTTACACATAAAATTTAGGATAAAATATATTTTTGTCCCTGTAAAATTAACGAGTTTTACTTTTAGTCCCTATAATTTTTTTTATTAAAGCATCTTCTCAAAATTTTTTTGTTTGCTTTTAGTCCCTCCCTTAAATTGGCGTGCGTAAACGACTGATGTGACATATTTTTTCTTTCCTAAGTGTCAATTAACAGATTTTTGGCCAGAAATTCTCCCCCACTTCGTCACTCTATCTCTTCTCCCCTCCCCAAAACCACCACCCTCTTCTGGCCTTCTCCCCCATCCCCTCAATTTCTTATCCTTTGCTTTACACACTAACCCATTCTATCAAATAATTCGAATGCACTCAATCTCTTTTAATTTTCTTACCATTTTCCCAGTTACTTTCCTCACCTTCTACTCCTTTTCAATATATAAATAAATGACAATATTGTGCATTCTTCTAAAAACACCAGAACCAGAGGCAAAGCACAGAGCTTTAACGCGGTGTGGTTGGATTCAAACATTCCCAGATTAATCTTTCTTTCTAGAATTCAATGTTTAAGGTAAACCATTCTCTTTTCTTACTGATTGGAATGATGCATCCAATTGGTGATAATCCAGGTTCTTTCTTTTAAAAAAAAAATTGTAGTGATATCTGAAGATTATGTCTCGAACCATGAAATGGGTCGTTTTCATTTGATCACATTGTTCATCCTCTGTAAATAATTTTGAAAGCAAAGTTTTTCTTTTTATCAAGTTTATCACCCCTCTTACCTGATCTCTTACCCACTATCCAACACCAAGGCCAAGTCTCTCTGCCCTTTTCTCAGGGAAGTGACTATATATACCCTGTCCTTGAACTTAGGGTCACACGCTTTCTACCCCTTTCTGAATTTTTTCCATGTGACGAGCCAAACTCGCTGTAAGTTTCTGAACTTCCCAAAGTCGAAAAGAATGAATCTCCTTCACTGTAGATGTCGATCTCCGGATCCAAAGGTTGAAGACGATGATGCAGGGGTACCTGCAAGGGACTCCGATGCTTAACGTAAGTATCAGTTTAAGCAAGAGAATAAGGGTTTTGAAAATGAACAGAATGCGTACCTTTTTGGCTCTGAAGACATGTATTTATAGGACCTTTTAGGCGGGAAAGTTAGTTACGCGTGTAACTGCCTCCGTAAATTGCGGGTTCACGTGCTACAGATTGAATAAGTACACGCGCCAGGGTATACCTCGAAGACGAGATAGCCTCTATCGTTAATGTCAAAAAACCACCTCGACTTATTATCTCGATTATGTCGATTTTCGACATAATTCTCAGAACATATATAAAAACATCTCGACAGCAATGTCAGGTGTGCCATATTTATTATTGTCGCGTACGGAGCATGTCGTCGCGCAACGGTAGTTTACGTCGGCACCTATTTGTCGTCAAGTCATGTCGACTTGGAGTATGATTTTACTCCGGAACAGTTGCCCCCAAAGTCGATTGATTCTCAAGGAATTATTCGACTTTTTGTCTCGAGATGATATTTTAAATTTCAACCTTGCCGGTAAATTTCATCAAACGTCGAGGTTGCGTCGTTTGATTTTTCGTTAATTTTTTTGAAATTATTATTTTATGCCATGTGTCATGATCTTAGGTATTTGGGCCCTATGGGCCTTTCTGACTCAGAAGATCTGAATCGTTCGCTGGAATATAAAATGCGAACGGTTGGGGAATTCTTCATTTCCCGCAACTGTTCATCTTTTGTGACAAAAGTCTATAACTTTCCTTCACCTTTGCTGCTCCTAAGCTACTGCTTCTGCACAGATTTTCTTGCCCTTCTATTCTTGCGTTGCTGGTTCGTGCTTCCTTTGTATGAGCTTTGGAGTTGTTGAACTCCTCGAAGACTTCAGGGACTTACGAAAAAGAATTGTTCCAGGTAATCCCCTCCTCTTGCTACTTTGAATATGGTGCTTACTAGGGCTAAATCTAGGGCCCTTAGATTAGAAAGAAAACGGGAATGCATTACTGTGTTTGATGATTTGGAGGATCCCAGTATCCCCAATCTCATACTTAAAAGGAAAAGGATAGCAAAAACTTCAAGTTTTTATCATTCCCGTGAGTCAGTTATTGGTACTGCTCACATCTTGAGGAGATATGGTATACCGGGGCATTCCGCGGGATCTTTCGTGATTAACTTAGTTGATCATGGAATTGATTCATCATCTCAAGTCGATTTTAACTTAGGACTTTTGGACAGGTCCGGGATGGGAAAGCGGAAGATTTACACTTCCCCTGCTACCAACTTCCCAGTGCCACAGGCTTTGTCGAGTATGACATGGGTGGATACGGAGGCGATTGGGACCTCCAGTATTTATACTTTCGAGGTATCGATGGAGCTCGGATTCAGAGACGTGGAATGGGTGGAAGAGGGCAACGAGGATAGCTGGGTTCTGTTGCCCCCGAGTACCGATGATAGAATATGTTCTCAAGGCGACTTGGAAGAAAATCTGTTCGTTCCGATGTACAAGACGTTGTTTGAGGATCTCAGATTCTGGCTACCTTTTCATTGGTTCAAGTTGGAAGTTCTTCATCATCTCGAAGTGGCTCCTTCTCAACTTCATCCGAATGCCTGGGCCTCCGTTCGGAGTTTTATGCTTCTATGCCACGGGTTGAACTGGAGCTCAACTCGGATATATTTTTTTATTTCTTCCGCCCCCTCGTAGTTAACGACGGTTCTTCAAGATTCTCATGGCTCTCTCTTCGGGCCGGTAATGGGGGAAAGATTTTCGAGATCTTTCAAGAATCTTATCGCAACTTTAAGGATAAGTTTGTTTTTGTAAACCTATTGGAAAGGGTCGACGAAACATCCTCGGCAAGGACGGTCGTGGAATTATCTGACCCTATTGGAATCCAGACCATTTCGCTAAATCATCCTCCGAGTATACTGTCGCATACAAAGAGTTGTCCACCGAGGAGCAAGGTGTGATCGACAAAATCAAGAAATTCGTGAGAGATTTTGGAACCTTACCGAGTAGTGAGATAATCGAGATGGACAGTGACGTAACTCGAGAGTCATTGGGTAAATGTTCTCTTTTCTTTTCTTTTTTCAGGAATTATGTTTTGTTCCTAATCATTTATTTTGATTTTTACAGAGACTATGGCAGCAGCGCAGAGAGCCAAGCTTGCAGAGAAGCTGTTGAAAAAGAAGGAGCTCGAGGCTCAGAAGAGAGAGAGCGAAGTCCCCGTCGTCTCCAAGAAAAAGGAGGTCAAAGAGAGGGTCGAGGTTATCGACCCGACAAAAACTAAGAAGACGAGGTTGGAGAGTTCAAGTAGAGTCATCGCCAGCGAGATTCCTCTTTTCCAGCCCTCAGAAGGGAAGAAGGTCGATGATGTTAAGAGGACTTCATCATGGTACTCCGAAGACGCCAACCAGGAGGAAGGGTCGAGCTATAGCAGTCTTCCCCCATCCAATATGAGCAAGGAGGAGGTTCGACGTTACCTGGCGATTCAGGCACAGAATCTTTTTAACAATAAGTCTGAGAACGAAATCGCCAAGTTCATGAACCATGCCTCGAGCTGGGCAATGCGATTCGCCATGATGTCGCAGTACTTTGCCAGTTCGGTTCGTGATTTGAACGCTCTTCTGCCCCTGAAGGAGGAGTTAGAAAAGGTGAGGGGGAAACTCGAGGCTGACGAGCTAAGGATGCAACAGGCGGTTAGCGAGGTTAAGCTGATAAGGGCAGAGAAGGAGAAACTTTATGAAGATAACCTTGCTCTTGAGTCTCAGGTGAAAAACTTGAGCGTCGAGAAGGAAACTGCCGAGAGGAAAGCCGAATCGACTTCCTCTGAGCTTGCCGAAGCTAAGGAAGAGAGTAAAAAGGCGCAAGAAGCTGTTAAGTCCTTCCAAGCGGAGAATGCTGAGTTGAAAGAGAAGGGGAAGGAATTGGAGGCAAAGTTAGCTGAGGAGACTGCCGAGAAGATACAAACTGAAAAGCTATGGATTGATGCTTCGGCTTTGTACTTCTATGAGGCCATTAAGCAAATGAAGTTCCTTAACCCCGGGGTGGACCTGAACACTAGGGGAATGTCGACTGTTTGTACCGTGAAAGACGGGAAATGGTACAATGTTCTTCCGACTTGAGATGTTGAGGCAAACCCTGGGGATGAGGTACTGAGCACTCCAAAGCTTCGAGCAGACGAGGAAGAGGAGAGGTTGATCCAAAATGAAGATATTCCTGCTGCTGAGGACGACGCATGAATTGTAGGCTTACGTAGTTTTTATAACAGTTTTTAATGGAAATCTTCTTGTATTCTAAAACGTATGTTAATTTATGAATGAACAGTTGTTCCTTTATTTTTGAAGTGTTAGCGGTGATACTTAATTTGCCAAGTATGTTTTCCTTACTTTATTGTTGAAATATTGTTGCTCGGGGTGTTCCCAACATAAAATGTGGAGTCGAGAGATTTAATCCGACATCTCGAGAAGCTTATTCTCGACACAAGGTGAGATTTCGAGGTCGAGGGACTTAGCCCGAGATTGCTTGAGAAACGTATTCTCGATGCGGATTGAAATTTCGAAGTCGAGGGACTAAGCCCGAAATTGCTCGAGAAGCGTATTCTCGACGCGGAGTGAAATTCCAAAGTCGAGGGACTAAGCCCGAAATTGCTCGAGAAGCGTATTCTTGACGCGGAGTGAAATTCCAAAGTCGAGGGACTAAGCCCGAAATTGCTCGAGAAGCGTATTCTCGACGCGGAGTAAAATTTCAAAGTCGAGGGTCTAAGCCCGAAATTGCTCGAGAAGCGTATTCTCGACGCGACTTGCAATTCTTGTATGTTTTAAAACTCCATGGTCAAAATATTAATGAATCATTCATAAGCAATCACCATTAACTAAAATATTTTCGAAGTTTGTCTACATTCCATGTTCGAGGTATTGGAATTTCGGGGTAAGGTTTCTAGTTGATATGCCCCCGTGCTCGTTTTGGAGACAACTCTATATGGGCCTTCCCAATTTTCCGCCAACTTTCCCTGGGCTGCATTTTTATTGCCGACATTGGCCTTTCTCAAGACTAAATCCCCGACTTCAAATGTGCGAGGAACAACAATTTTCTGTCGACGTCTTGCTGACCGCGACTTGATGGCTACTTCTCTAATTGACGCCTTTTCTCGAACTTCATCGATCAGATCCAGTTCTTCGCGCATCATAGCTTCATTGAAATTTTGATTATAGGCGTGGAGTCTGAAGCTCCCATCGCCAACTTCCACAAGGATCACTGCATCAGCCCCGTAAGCCAACCTGAATGGGGTTTCCCCTGTTGTCGAATGTGGAGTAGTATGATAAGCCCAGAGGACATTTGGTAGCTGGTCGGCCCAGAGTCCTTTTGCAGATTCGAGTCATTTTTTCAATCCTTTGAGAATTACTTTATTGGCAGATTCTGCCTGCCCGTTCGTTTGAGGATGTTCCACCGACGAGAATCTGTGAGTTATGTGAAAGTCCGACATTAACTTTCGGAATCCTTTGTCGGTAAATTGAGCACCATTATCCGATACGACTGTGTTTGGGATTCCGAATCTACAAATGATGAACCGATATACAAATTTAGATAGATTCTTGGCGGTGATCTTTGCTAATGGTTGCGCCTCAATCCATTTAGTGAAATAGTCGACAGCTACGACGAGATACTTGAGCTGTCCAGGAGCTGTTGGGAAAGGACCTAGTATGTCGATTCCCCACCATGAGAATGGCCAAGGAGCAGAGATAGACCATAACGCTTCAGCAGGTGCTCGATGAACATCGGCGTGCCTTTGACAAGAAGAGCATTTTCTAACATACTGTAAGCAATCGGCTTCCATAGTCGGCCAGTAGTATCCGACTCTCAATATTTTTCGTGACAGTGAATGCCCGCCGAGATGATGACCACAAATCCCTTCATGAACCTCTGCCATGACATAATCGATTAAGTCTCCTGAGATGCATTTCAAGAGTGGTTGGGCCAAACCCCTCCTACAGAGAACTCCATCAACCATACAGTATCTGGCGGCTTGTCTAAGAGTTCGTTTTGATTTTTCGAGATCATCTGGTAGAGTTCCATGTTGTAAGTATTTTTGGATAGCCGTGTACCAGCATTCTTCTTCTTCAATTGCCATAATAACATTTGGGGTTGAAACAACTTCTTGGACCACAGACTTGTTGTTTCCAGATGACCTTGTGCTAGCGAGCTTGGAGAGTATGTCGGCTCTTGCATTTCTTTCCCTCGGTAAATGATTAACTTCAACTTCGAGAAAGCTGTCGCATAATTTTCTGACGACTTCTAAGTATTTTTCGAGCAAAGGGTCTTTAACTTGGTAATTGCCATTGATCTGTGATACCACCAACTGTGAGTCACTATTAACTCATACTCGCCTTGCCCCCACTTCTGTAGCCATCCTTAATCCGGCTATCATAGCTTCGTATTCGACTTGATTATTCGATGTTGGGAACGATAGACTTAGAGAATGCTCCAAGATTACTCCTTTAGAATTTTCTAAGAGAATGTCAGCTCCACTTCCTTTTTGATTAGAGGACCTGTCGACGTGGATTTCCCACCAACCATCATCGAAAATGGGTTGCGTCGGGGTTAATTCTGCCACAAAATCAGATAAAGCTTGGGCCTTGATTGCTTGCCGAGGTTCATACATTATGCCAAATTCGGATAATTCAACCGCCCAAGACACCATCCTTCCTGCTAAATCTGGTCTATGAAGAATTTGTCTAATTGGCTGATTCGTCCTTACTACTATCTGATGAGCTTGAAAATAATGACGGAGTCTCCGAGCTGTTACGATCACTGTTAAAGCAACTTTTTCGACTTTCGGATACCTCAACTCTGGTCCCTGTAGAGCTTTGCTGACAAAGAATATCGGTAGCTGTAGTCCTTCAGTCTCTCGGATTAGCATTGCCGCAATTGCCTCGTCTGCAACTGACATATACAAGTATAGAATTTCTCCTACTGATGGTTTTGACAAAACTGGTGGCGATGTTAATATCGACTTTATACGCTGGAACGCTTCCTCGCATTCATCATCCCAAGCGAATGACTTTCCTTTCTTTTGAAGTCGGAAGAAAGGGAGTGCTCGAGATGCTGATCTCGATATAAATCTTGTTAAGGCTGCGATCCTCCCGGTCAGCTGTTGGACTTCTTTCACCGAGGTTGGGCTTTTCATCTCAATAACTGCCCGACATTTGTCTGGGTTGGCTTCTACCCCACGCTCAGTCAGCATGAATCCCAGAAATTTCCCGGCCCGGACCCCAAAAGTACACTTTTTGGAATTGAGCCTCATGTTATATCGACGAAGTTGGTCGAAAACTTCTCCGAGGTCACGCACATGATTCTCGTCAGTTAGGCTTTTTGCTATCATGTCGTCGACATAAACTTCAACCGTTCGTCCGATTTGTTCTCGGAACACCGTGTTCATCATCCGCCGGTATGTCGCCCCAACATTCTTTAATCCGAAAGGCATCATCTTGTAATAATAATTGGCTCCTCCTGTCATGAACGCCGTTTTTTTTCTTGGTCGGGTGGGTACATTGGTATTTGATTATATCCGGAATACGCATCCATAAAAGATAAAAGCTGGAATCCAGAAGATTTGTCGACCAGCTGGTCGATATTAGGAAAGGGATAAGAATCTTTGGGACATGCTTTATTCAAGCTGGTATAATCTACACACATTCTCCATTTTCCATTGGATTTTTTGACTAGAACTACATTAGAGAGCCATGTCTTATACTTGACTTCTTTGATGAAACCAGCATTAAGTAGCTCCGTCACTTGTTGCTTTACAGCCTCGGCCCTTTCTGTCGACATGTTTCTCCTGCGTTGCTCGACCGACTTGACTTTTGGATCAATGGAGAGTCGATGACATATGACATCGGGGTCTAAGCCCGGCATATCAGCGGCAGTCCAAGCAAACAAGTCTGCATTTCGGCGAATGAGCGTGCACAGTTCTTCTTCCATTTCTTCAGATATTCCACAACCAACCTGCACAGTCTGTTCCGGTATGGACCCAATCTGTAGCGTTTTAAATTCTCCATCAGGAATGGGTCGAGCTTCTTTAAACTCAGCACGGACATCCAGGTCAGTTATCATTACTCCTGCGGATGATGAATGTTCTTCAATTTTTTCGGTTGTTGGAATTTTTTTGGACTTCTTAATTTTCAAGGATTCCTTGTAGCAGGAGCGCGCCATGACTTGATCTCCCCGGATGCTGATCACCTTCCCGTCGTCACTCCAAAACTTCATCATCAAATGATTGGTCGAAATTATGGCTCCAATAGTGTTGAGAGTTGGTCTCCCAAGAATGGCATTGTAGGTTGACGGGCAGTCGACTACGAGAAAGCGCACCCTGGTGATTTTGGTTAGAGGTGGCTGTCCGAGAGTTACAAGGAGTTCGACGTAACCGTTTGGCTGAACCTTGTCCCCCGTGAATCCAATCAGATCAACACCCCTATAAGGTACGAGGTCCGTGTTTGGAATGTGAAGAAGGTGAAATGTCTTTAAAAATAACACATCAGCTGAACTCCCTTGATTAATAAATACTCTCCTGACTTCATGGTTTGCCATCATGACCTTGATAAGCATGGGATCATCATGACCTGGAATAACTGGACCATAATCGTCATCTGAGAAGGTTAAGGGGGGTAATTTCCGGCGGGGGGCTCCGCGAACAGGATGTGAAGAAGTGGAAGCTGATAATATTTCTTTCAGATGCCTTTTCTTGGAATTACTAGATTCTCCTCCTCCAGCAAATCCTCCTGCTATCACATAGATTACTGGATGTTTAGATGAGGGCTCCTCTCTGGACGGGGTGTGATGCCGAGATGTACTCCTGTGTTCTTGCTGAGAGCTGCGGGCTAGGGACCTATCACGTGATGGCCTTCTTGAACTTGATCTCGTAGGTCGGGGTGACCTGGTTTGTGACCTTCTTGGTTCGTGTCGATCAGAACCTGTCGCCTTTCATCTGCTCTATCATCACGTCGACTTTGTGAATTGTCACGTCTGGAATGAGATTCGTGATCTTTTTTGAATCTGCTGAGCTTCCCCCGCTGTATGAGTTCTTCTATGGAGTCCTTCAAATTAAGGCATTGATCTGTATCATGACCATGTGATCTATGGAATCTGCAATATTTCGACTTGTCAGTATTTGGTTCTGCCTTCTGTGCCCGCGTTCTTCTCATCCCGGCTTCATACATCTCGACGTGGAGAATCTCATTCATGATCTTGCTTCTCGAATGGTTCAACGGGGGTATTAGAGGTATAACGGCCTAGAGGTTCTTTATCACCCTTATTTTCTTTGTTCTTGTTTTTCTGTCCTTGCTCCTTCTGTGTCTGGTTAGAAGAAACAACATCTTTCAACTTCAAGGCCATGCTATTTCAACTTCAACGTCTTCCAGACTGATGTATCCTTCAGCTCGATTTAGAAATTCCTCCATGCTATTCAGCTTCTTTTTGGACAAGTATCCAAAAAGGCGAATGTGGAATGAGTCCATCCTTTGCCAGCATAAGCTGTACCCCAGGCTGAAGGCCTTGGACCAGCAAAGCTTCCTTCGTAAACCTACTGATATAGTCACGCAGAGATTCAGAAGGTCCTTGTCGAATTTGTTTCAACGATGTTTCTGTCTTTGGTTGAACCTTACTGGTAGTGAAGCTGGTGATAAACTTGGCTCGCAAGTCGGCCTAAGTATTAATAGATCTCGGAGGAAGAGTTTGAAACCACCTCAATGCAGTTTTCTTCAACAATAACGGAAATACTCTACACATGATTGGTCCAGATGCACTCCTAACCGACATTGACGACTCGTAGACATCCAAATGCTCCAACGGATCTCCAGTGCCGTCATACAATTCCGGTACGGGAACTTTCTCGAATCTCTTATCAATAGGAAAGAGCATAATCCTTTCAGAAAAAGGGGAGTACGACTTGAATTACTTCTTCATCTTGAATTTCTCTTGATTCATCATTCACTAAGTTGGTTCTGAGTGGCGAAGGAGAATTGGAATGCACTGATTGAACCGATACTCTAGGGGAAGGTTGAGTCGGTGCTGGAGTTGGAACTCTATCACGTCTTGAAACATGTTCAACTCTGTGTGATGAATGACGTTGTGCCATTCTTTGTCTCTCTACTGTGAGATCATGCGCAACACGATGGCTAAGGTCTTCTACTGCCCTGTTATGCTCCAGCTGGTTGAGATGTTGAGCATATTGTTGGAGCATTTCCCCTTGGCGACGAATGAGATCTAACAATTCCCCGTGTGGTGGTTGGCTCGGTGGCACTTCTCGATTCATTTGAGGTGGTGAAGGAGGACTCCTCATGCGAGGGGAAATTGTCCTCGGAACTGGAATCGGCACACCAGCTAGCGACGACACCATTCCAGCCATCGATGAAACCATAGCAGGAGCAGTTCCTCTTGCAGCTGTTTGAGATTGTCCGCTTCTAGTAGTCACCATTGTTTTGGGAGCTTAAATTGAGGATTAGATCGAGAGATCAGGTCGATAAAATGAAACTGAGAATCAAAATCGATTCCCACAGACGGCGCCAATGAACTTCCCAAAGTCGAAAAGAATGAATCTCCTTCACTGTAGATGTCGATCTCCGGATCCAAAGGTTGAAGACGATGATGCAGGGGTACCTGCAAGGGACTCCGATGCTTAACGTAAGTATCAGTTTAAGCAAGAGAATAAGGGTTTTGAAAATGAACAGAATGCGTACCTTTTTGGCTCTGAAGACATGTATTTATAGGACCTTTTAGGCGGGAAAGTTAGTTACGCGTGTAACTGCCTCCGTAAATTGCGGGTTCACGCGCTACAGATAGAATAAGTACACGCGCCAGGGTATACCTCGAAGACGAGATAGCCTCTATCGTTAATGTCGAAAAACTACCTCGACTTATTATCTCGATTATGTCGATTTTCGACATAATTCTCAGAACATATATAAAAACATCTCGACAGCAATGTCAGGTGTGCCATATTTATTATTGTCGCGTACGGAGCATGTCGTCGCGCAGCGGTAATTTACGTCGGCACCTATTTGTCGTCAAGTCATGTCGACTTGGAGTATGATTTTACTCCGGAACAGTTTCTATTCTATTTCTTTTACCATTTTCTTTGTTGTTCTATTAATTATAAACATAGTGGTGCCAACAGTTTGGTCACCTTGTAAAATTTTTGCATGAGAAGGGCTTTGGTTATAACTTCTGTTTACATTTTAATATGTTGCTAAACAAATGAAAAATGTGAACAGTGGGATATCGCAGTCCATGCTATATAGTGCCCTTCAAATGCAGGGACGGGGGAGAAAGGGGTTGGGGTAAGAGATGAGTGTGAGATACAGGGACGGGGGAGAAGGGGGTGTGGGTGGTTTTGGGGAGGGGAGAAGATGAGATTGAGGAGAAGAGGTTGTGAAGTCTATTAATCAGTTTGAGCATTCAAACTTGACTCAAAGACTTAACATCCTGTAGTTTTAATGATTAACAAATAAGATTATATAAACAAATTCTACTGAGAAAGGTATTGGTTTGTTGATTGTGTTTCAGGATGAAATAATAATCAGAAGATTAGGATCAGAAGAACAAATGCAGGATCAAGGATAAAGAAGTTGTCTGAAGACGTGAAGACCATATGAAGACAACATAAAACATTCTGAAGAAAAAGAAGCTGTCTGAAGACGTGAAGACCATATGAAGACAACATAAAGCATTCTGAAGAAAAGAAGCTGTCTGAAGCAAGGAAGCATTCTGAAGAAAAGAAGTTGTCTGAAGCAAGGAAGCCTTTTAAATAAAAGAAGCTGTCTGAAGCAAAGAAGCCTTCTGAAGAAACGAAGCTGTCTGAAGAAGCAGGACTCGTCTGAAGAGTTGAAGCTGTCTGAAGTAGTTCAACCCGTCTAAAGTATCAGTGCTGTCTGAAGTCTCACTTATGACGTGGCACTCTCTGCTGAAGCTTGTGAAGACTTTTCTGAACCTCTGCTGCACGTACCCTTTTTTCAAACACGTTTATGGCAAGAAATACAGAGACCTTTCCTGGTGATTTTGAATTTCATACACCACTGAGGAAATCTCTGCAACGCAGAAATTGCAGCAACAACGATGACAGCTTTATAGCAGCACCAACGTTGTACTCTGTCAGAATTATGAAGACACCCAGAAGCGTGTCTCACGATGGATTGAATAGCATTCAATGCTTTCTCTAAAGGGTGGTATCACAACGGAAATATCATCATCACCAATTCAAAAGAAAGCACAAGAAAAGCTCAGGAGACTAAGCAGAAGCAACAAAGAGAAATGTTTGAATAACATATTTTAATTCAAACATACTTTATCATCTGCAAGAAACAGCTATTGAAAAAGACACCTCACTCAAAGTAGAAAGGAGAAATGGAGTCAGAAAGCAAACAAAAAAGGAGCTTATACAAAATAAGCAAGAGGACAAATCCAACGGATACCTCCTCATATACACTCCTAAGAAAAGCAGAGAAAATCAGAAGTCATCTGAAGAAAAGAAAAAGGATATCAAGAGAGAAAACATGCAAAACAATATCAAGAAAATTTCTCTAAAGAGCTCATCTACAGAAGTGTCAGAACAAGACTGTCTGAACACATATCTGCTAAAGAAGAAGCAACCGTTTGAGACACTATTACATAACGGCTATATGAGCCACATCATCAACATCTCAATGGTATTATGAATCATCTTCAAACGGCTATATTCCAACAGAACATATAAATAGCCTCAAGGAAGAATTTGAAGATGTTGAACTCATTCACATGGTTCAATCAGTTGATCAAGATGCATAAGAAAATCCTATCAGTATTGACCACACTTACTTGAATCAACTATGCTAGTCAAAATTGTAGTTGTTCAGTTGAACAACCTACCAGGCTGTGCTTAATCTCATATGAACCAAGAATGGTTTGAAGCTGCAAGTATGCCTTGGTTTTTCCAATGATACGGGTGAGAATGTAACCCATGGAAACCAATGGCTGGAGAACAAGGCTGGAGCTTAAAGTCAGCATCTACCTAGCCAATTCTCAGAGGATGTTATTCCTCTCATCAGAGACAGGGATTGTACTCAAACTTATACACTTCTATCACTGTCTTAACCTTGTACTTAGATTTATCCATTGTATCCTGATTAGTACTCAGTTAACCTCTAGTACAGGAAAAGATTAAGTTTATGTTTCGTGGAAACTTAAACTTAGTTTAATTTAAAAACACTTTGTATGTCTGAGAGCCTGGAGAGCCTTGGTGGAAGAAAGAATACTCTACACTTGAATAAGTGTCAGAGAGCTTGCAGAGGCTTGGTGGAAGAAAGAATACCGAGTGGTAGAGCCTGAAGAGGCTTGACAGAAAAGAATACTTGTGGTAGAGCCTGAAGAGGCTTGACAGAAAAGAATACTTGTGGTAGAGCCTGAAGAGGCTTGACAGAAAAGAATACTTGTTTGTGTCTGGAGAGACTGTACTCGTGGTGTCTGGAGAGACTGTACTCGTTGTGTCTGGAGAGACTGTATTCGTTGTGCCTGAAGAGGCTGTGAACAATACGTGTATCTGTGGATTCAGATAGTGGAAAATCCAGTGGTGGTTTGCCTCTGGGACTGGATGTAGCTCACGGGTTTGTGGGTGAACCAGGACAAATTCCTTGCCTAAGTTCTCTTACCCTTATCTCTTATTAATTCTTTTTATACAACTCAAGAGGTCAGATTAGTTAATCTGATATTTTAAAAGGGGCACAAAACATCTTTTAAAATTAGTTTTTACCAGTCGTCTGAAAAACTTCAGACAGCCTCTTTAAAAGCATGTCTGAAATCTCTATGCCTAAGTTTTTCTTTAATCTCTTTACTTCCAGTTTTCATATTTATGTTGGAATTTGAAAAGTATTTTCTATAGTAAACTTAACACAACTATTTCAATAAAATGACCTTTCATATGAATGAGATGGCTCTTATATCATTTGAAGTTTTACAAAGAATGTTCCTTGAAGAACTTCTGAAATAAATTCTCTGAAGTAAGTCTGAAAGAGATCAGTTCAGAAATCAGGAACAGACTTTAGACAACCTCTAGTCGTCTGAAATATTTCAGAAACAGTTCTGAAAATACTCTTTGTAATAATCTTCAGAAGATACTTTGAGAAGCCTTTGTTTAAAACAATCTTAAGCTTCAGAAGAAACTCTGTTTTTCTTATCTTCTGTACGTTTTAACTATCTCTGATCTTAAGACTTGTTTTGAACGTTGCTCATTTTCATAATTTAAATTAAAGATTTCCAAAAACTGTCAAAAAGCTTAAAACACTATTCAACCCCCCTTCTAGTGTTTCCTGTGGTTCTAACAGAGGTAGGGGGACGAAGTGGGGCAGCGGGGGGAACTGTTGTTTCTTTAATTTGTGGCGGTTTAAGACTGCCAGAAATACCTTAATGAGAAGATGTGCCACATCAGCAATTTACACACGCTAATTTAAGGGAGGGACTAAAAGCAAACAAAAAATTTTTGGGAGGATGCTTTAATAAAAAAAAATTATAGGGATTAAAGGCAAAACTCGCTAATTTTACAGGGACCAAAAATATATTTTACCCTAAAATTTAAATTATTCTCACATAAACTATTCATATATTGTATATACTATTTTCACAAATTAAAAATATGTTTAGTATTTTCATTTTTCTCTCATCCTTAAATGATGGGTAGTCCCAAAGCTCTTATTTGATAGTGGTGGTTTTATTGATGATTGGCTTCCATCATTGGAGTAAAAACTTTTTGTCCAAATATCATTCAATAAAAATGTCTAATAACACTTACATAGCTTATAGAATACTAAATAAAAGTATTATAATAGCTGACTATAGATGATCAAAATAATAAAACAAGCACACATACTTACAAATATAGACAACTTAACAATCCTAAAACACAAAACACAACCTCCTATTACATAGAAATTCTTAAGGGTTAAATATGTTTTTAGTCCCTGAAAATATGACGAAATTTAGTTTTGGTCCCTCATTTATTTTTTTTCATTGGTTTTGGTCCTCCAATTTTCAAAATCACGTACTTTTAGTCGTTATTGTTAACTATACTTTGTTAAATCACTTTCATAGTTCCGCTACGATTTTTTCCTAGGTAAAAATTCACAGAAAAATTCTTGCAATTTTTATATATAAAAGTTATTTGTAGTAAATTTCAAAAAAATCTACAATTTTTTTTGCATAAAATGCTACTATAAAATTTCTTTGCTTTGTTGTAAAAAAATCTATGATAAATTTCCCGTAAATTTTAGAATTTGAACAAAATTTCCTTTGAATTTTGAAATCTGCAGGAAAATTCAAGGGAAAATCCATATAAAATCTATAAGAAATATTGTTACCTTATCACTTAGCAAAATATAACTAACGACGAGGACAAAAATCATATGATTTTAAAAATAAAGGACCAAAATCGATGAAAGAAATAGATGAGGGACCAAAACAAAATTTCTCTATATTTTGATAGATTAAAAACATATTTAACCCAATTCTTAAAGAACCTTAGGCATTTCTTCATTTTTCTTTTTTGTTCCTTCAGGATCGACACATACCCAACAACTCAAAGCAAAATGATCCTCAACATCAACCGTAGCCAAACTAAGTAAAATAATGATATAAAATCAAGCCCTGGTGGTAAAGGTGAATAAAGGCAGTAGATTTGGATAAAAAAAGTGTTGCAAAATGCTAAGAGAGATGACTCTAACAAAATATGTTAAATAGAAGGCTCGTGATGAAATAAAAGGAGTAGAAAATGATAGAATCTCAAGAAGGAAGAGAGGGTAAAGGTAATGAAGGTGGAGACCAAAAAGGAGGGGGCACAAGTAACTAGAAAGATGGAGAGGTGACTATGGACATGAAGGAAAAGGAAGAAAAGGGAGGATGAAACATTGAAGACCATTTTTACCATAGAGTTACCAAGTTCCTATGGAGTTTCTACCATTTTTAACATTAAAGACATGTCACCATACTTAGACAATAAAGTAGAGCTTGACTCGAGGGCGAATCTTGTCCAAACTAGGGAGGATGAAACATAGGCTAAAACAAAGCATGTTGTGAGTAGCCTTTCGGTGGAAGTAAAAAATAATGGGCTAATATAGTACAACCTTCCGAATGTGCTCCTCCGATAAATATGTATCCATATAGCGTGTTTTAATCATAAAATAACATTGAGTTTTACTTATCCAAAGTGAGAGTTTTCTCTCTTTTTCTTAGGCTTCTGAGCCAACTAGTTTTATTTATTGTCATCATGTGCATTGCATTGGTATCATATGTTTTAGATTTTATATACTTTTCTTTAACATATAGGTTGATGATTTCAGTATTATGATAAAATTCGTTTTCAGCATAAGATATGAAGATGAGGAATATAGGTCATCTACAAAATCATTTCTTTAAATGAATAAATTCTGTAACTTTAAATGCATAAGGGTTATGTTACTTTTTGAATTTTATTTTAATATTTTCCTTTGTTAATAGTTGTAAATTTGTAGTTTGATGTATATCTTTTTAATTTATACATAATAATGTGTTCACTCTTGATTGTTAGTTGTCTGCTTATGCTATTAACTAAGATTAAGGAAAACTCAACGTTTTTTATATAATGAACTTTGCAAATATTTTTTTGCTTTTTCTTCATTTTCACGTGATTTCTTTTGCCTTAATGATAAGTGCTCAATTTAAGTGAAATTTAATGATGAAGCTAAGCACTTATTGTTTGAAATATGTTTAATTTGAATTTAATTTCCCTAACTTTAGAATCTTTTGGAATTCAACTATTTATTCCGAGAAGCATATGTAATTGAAATAATTCAATCCCATCTTTGTATATTTTTCAGGTGATTAAAGTTGGAAGAAGGAAAGTGATTGAAAAGATCATGAAGAAACCAAGAAAATGAGCTAAAATGGAGTTTCTGCCATTTTATCGCTCAAGCGAGAATCCGAGAAAAGTCCAGAAAGGAGTGATTTGGAGCTTCATTCTCGCTCAAGCAATAATCCTCTCGCTTGAGCGAGAGTACCTTTCTTCATGATGAAGTACTCTTTTCGCTTGAGCGAGAATTGGCTTGCTCATGAAAGAAATCACTTACTCGATCACAAAATAGATTCAGAAATAGATCTTGGGGATTCCGAACTGAAACTTTCCATTTTTAGAAAGTACGGGACGCGGACGGAAATGAACGGAAAGCTGCAGAAGCTGATTTTCTTCATTTCTTCTCCAAATTCTTTATGTGTAATGGCTACCATGAGTAGCCAATCATCCTCTTGGGATTGAATGTAATCGATTCAAACTTGTATGTTTTATGGTGATTTATATATATAGTATTTTCATTTCTATTCAATATTGATCTTTTCATTTTGTTCTTAATGCTAGATTCTATCTGATCAATAGATTCTTGAATCTGATTTTTAAATCTAACTGGAAAGTATTTCTGGAAATCTGATATGAATGAAAATACTTGATGTGTTGTAATGCTAGGGATAAATTTCAATATGTCGATTGCTTATAATACTTGAACGTAATGTTGGATAATTTGTTGAATATTTGAAGAATCAATATTCAGGGGATTGATCCTATGAATTTTGTATTTGAGGAATCAGTATAAATGATTTTCATGTGTTACATCAATATTGTTAGTTTCAGTAGCTGTATGTTATAAATTTACCAGAATACAGATGAGTGAGATAGATGAAATTCAATCCCAGTTTCTCTCATTGAATTTACTTATAATTTGCTTTGTTACTCTTTTCTCATTTCGATGCAAAATATTTTAGTTTACAATCAATCAACCATGAACCACTTCATTTTTCATGTATATATAGTTAGTGAGTCTTCTAACTATGAAATTTGATTGAATTCCTATTCCTCATTGGTACGACAACCCCTACTCAAATTCATTATACTAGAATTGACTTTGGTACACTTGCTAGAGATTTAACACCTAACATGTTTAATTTATACTAATCAGTTTTTTTTTCTTTATCTTCCATAACTATATATTTTGGGTTTGGAACTATTATGAACAATTACTTCTAAAGTTAGTTTGCTTACATTCGTAATTATAATAATGTAATTATGTGAATTATATATTCTTTCTTGCAAATCCATGTGGACCATTATGGACATTACCATTCTCAATCCCGAGGCTTTCTTCTGTCGTGCCTAGTATCAAAGTAGGGTGCTTTGAGTCATCAATTTTTTAATTACAACTTTTTTTTTGGTACTGTTATTGTCCCCTTTTTTCTGATAATAAATACAACTTTCAATGTGTTGCTTCATAGTTATATATACTATATAGATATTTGGTCCTTAATATATGAATGATATGTAGTTTAATTAATAAGTTAAGAAGAAACTGAAATCATGCTAAATGTTTGCAGATTAAATTTTCTTATTCCTAGAAATTAGTTATAAATGCTAACTGGAATAGAACTACTAATTGATTGGACTTATTTGTTATATTCAATGCTTTAAAGAACTTATGAAATGCCAGAAGATGGTTATATTATTTTGTTATATGAATGCATCCATCCATAAGCTTCTTATAGTAGGAACTGATACATTACTACGCTGGGTGGCTACTATTATACATCCGTCAGAAAAAGGCTGTATCTTAAATTCGTGGCTCTAACCTATAATTTCAAGTACACACGACCCTTTTTCAACAAATGTAATTTTTTAATATTTACAAGTTGGTCATAAAGTTAAATTTTATAGCACCTCTTTCAAGCAACATCCAACAACAGTTGTTTTTCTGGGCAATATTTGCGCGGTGGTCACCGTCCTAGCGATACAATATTGTTCAGTGGCCATGTCCAGTCCAACATCGTGATTCAGTATTTGGTCCTAGAATACAGTTTGGTTTCAAAATCACAAACCCATTTCCTCACCCCTCACTATTGCTGCCAAGGTCCCCATTTGTTCTCACTGCATTGTTGTCAGAGATGCAGACCACAATGCGTTCCGACGCAATCACCTTGTGCGGCATTTATCCTTTCCCCCTCGCACTAGCACCACCACATGTCCACCCACCCACCTAATCCCTGTCATTTCGCAATCCACCTAGCTGTCCAGACGTCTCACCGCCTTCCACTAATCTCCTACCCAAGTCTAATTTCTTCGTGGCAAACAAGAAGATGATTTGGCTTTGGTTGGCAGTTATGGTCTCGTTCGGTGTCCACCATGGTTGTGGTTTGCGACTGTTACCACCCTGCCATGGTAGCACTGCAAGGCCGCCAGAGAAGAGGAAGGAACAACAGGGATCCCTGCGCGACAGTGCAAAGAAGAAGCAGGAGGGAGGGCAGCGCTTTGCAAGAGCATGGAGGTGCAGTCGTTTGGTGGAGTTGCTAGAGGTTGCAGATGGGTTGTGTGAGAGAATGAGGGGGTGTGTTGTGCAAGAGAGGGGAGGGAGATGTACAGTATAAAATTAACAGAATACTGAACATAATTATTTTAATAAACAAGAAAGAAAAGGTTGCGTAAAAAGAAATCTCCCAAGTCCCAACCCAACCAGGACAAAAAGCTGATCCCTGTCCTCCTAAAAACAAAGCACCACAACATGTAAGCTTTGTACAATGATAACCTTCACATTTCCAAAAAATAGTTAAGGACCAATAAAAAATTTCAAAAACATTCAGAGTTAAAAGGTTACTGGAAGACAAGGTTTACATCTTGATCGTTCATATATTTCTTAACTGATCCAACGGTCCTTATTATAGGGTTATAACCAACAACCCAAAAATAAGGAGGTATAATAGAGGCCACCTACTACGCTGTCTAACAACCAAAACAGTTGACATAAAGCTAGGGTCTGGGATCAATGTTAAAAATTATCATGAAAAGCTTTTTGAATAAAACATTGTACCTGCGAAATTGAACAAATAAACAAAACCCATCATATGCATGTTTGAAGCAACTAAGATAGAAAATTTATTGCGTATCTCCAACGTCCACTCCCTCTCCCACTTTCTTCACCTTTATCAGGTATTGAAGAAGCCTATTAACAATTTTGGAAACTTTTGTCTTTATTTTAAAAGGAAGCAATGCGGTTGAGCTAGCAATGACTAAACAAATTACAACAATGAGGCTATACTAATGAATTTCTACTTTTTCCCATTGTTCTAGCGAAAAAATTAAGCCCCTTTAAAATGAATTTGTGTGTAAAGTGAGAAAGTAAGGGGTTGTTCACCCTTAGATCTTTGAGTTGAGATTACAATACATTTTAAATTAAATCAATGGTAGATATAATCTTACTTATTCACTTTGGAGACAAAATCACTTTAAATTATAGTGTAAGGATATATCACACGAGAAGGAACATATCACTTGAAAGGTCATAATTATATAAATTTAAAGAGTTTAATATATCTACACTGTGAGTGTAAAAGAGTTTTACACAGACGTCCAATTATGTACTGCCACATCATTTATTGAATTTAATAACACATGAGGTGTAACATTCATTAAATGATGTGGCGGCACTCAATTGAACGTCTGTGTAAAATTTCTTTACACTGATAGTGTATACTAATTAAATTCAAATTTAAAATAAATTTTAATTAAAATTTTTAATAGATTTTTTAGTTTATTGTAAATATTTTACTTCTGTTTTTTGTCTTTATTTATAAAAATATTAAAAAAACTAATTAATAAAAATAAATGACATTTTAAAATTTAATTTTTATCAATACAAATTTCCTTTTTAATTTTTCTTATAATAAATTATACATCACAAGGTAATAAATCTTGGATTTAAAAAGTATACACTGACAATGTAAACTTATTTTACACCGTCATCCAATGATGTGATGCCACATAATTTACTGAGTTTAATAACACATGAGGTGTCATACTCATTAATTGACGTGACAACACATCATTGGATAACCGTATAAAACTTTTTTACACTGTCAGTGTATAGTAATTAAACTCTAAATATTTCCATCAAGTTTATTAATATTTAATTATCAATTTAATATATAGATTACAAGAGGTAAATATAATTCATCTCAACCTAATCAAGAAGACAAATGCTTCCACTTTCCTGATCTGGTTATGTTTCCACTTTCCTTAAATGGGCTCAGGCTTTTTCCAGTTGTTCAACAAATGCTTCCTACAATTCTTTTGAGTTTCGAATAGTTCTCAAGATTCTCTATTTTCGATTATCTAATAAATCACTTAATGAAAGAATATTCTCTTTCCATTCATTTCAAAATGTCCATGATCTCTTCCCAAACCAAACATATGATTCTTTTTCACTGTTTGAACTTCATGTCTATGCCCTAATCTATTTTAGCAGGTATTTGCCTCGAACTGGGGAAGAGTCCATTTCGAGCCCGGTGTTAGTGTCATGTCTTCGGAAGGAGAAGCCCAAAAGGATCGAATGCTGAAAAGGAAAGGATCGAAGCATTGAAACTTCCAAATAATACAAGTGATTCGATCCTTCATCTTTATCATTCTCCTCTTCTCTCTTTTTCTTCCTCTGCACCTTCCTCTTGTTCTTTTTTTTCTACTCCTCAGGATCAGAAGACTGGGTGCAGAGCAAGCATGTGATTTCCTGCCCTACACCTCAGAACAGAACCAGGGAGGTTGGAGTAATACCAGACCTTGCATGGAGCTAAGGCCTGGTAATTTGGTTGTACTGTTTGACCTGAAGTTTTGGTCCTCATTGAAGTGACCACTACTGTTGGACACTCTGACGACCTGAAATCCAAAGGGAATGGAGGCATCAGGTCGTACAGAGCAGCCAATATAAGGGGCCTCTACATGGAACAAAGGAAGACGATGGTACAAACAACATGATACCATCCTTTATAAAGAGGAAGCACATTGAAGGCATTGAGAATGCCATCCTTGTAAGCCAATGAGAAGCAGTCCTATGTGCATTGACCAAGATGGACGGTAGTCAAACAAATCAAAGTGGTCGGCAGATAAGGTACTTTGGAAAAGGGATCAAGCTCGAAAGAAATCGTGAATATCAAGGAAGTCTTATGCCCATTGCCAAAATGGTTCGAAGAAAACCTTAGCTCGAAGAGGCTGATAGCCTAAAGGGTCGAAGCTAAAGAGAATTTTAGCTCAAAGAGGCTGATAGCCTAAAGAGTTCGAAGCCAACCTCAGTTCGAAGGGAACAATAGCCTAAAGAATTCAAAGCCTCTCTTAAATCAAAAAGGGGAATTGTTCCGCAAGCCAGATTCGAAGGATCAGTTATTCCTCGTCAACTTTAATTATTAGAAGCTTGCGGCCACGTCACCTTGAGCAGTTACTGAGGGGATCCAACAACGTTCATGTAGAGAATGTGGACTTTGGCAGTTCCAAAGGCAGTTATGAGAGGCCATCTGGAAGAGGGAACAGTTACCAGGATGGAGGTTATAAATAAGGGAAGAAAAGAAGGAACTAAGGTCCACAACCTGAATACTCAAAAGCACCCTGAAAAAAGCCGCAACATCCACCGTAGCGATCAAGGCAAAACCAGCAAGCTTAGAGGAAGTAGGGACCTTGCAGACCAACCCCCTTATTTCTTTTACCTGTTATTTTTCATGTTTTTTTTGTTGTTCTTGTATGCTTTACGCTTTTTATAAACTAAGAATCCATCGCACCGTAACTGATTTCTTCAGTTGCTTGTGTTTGTAAGTTACCTTTGCCCTTTTAATGCATGTTAAGGTCTTGTCAGGGGCCATTGTTACATCATCTTTGCTCTGTTTCATGGTAACGTTACGATTTGCATGTTCGGACCGTTTCTAAGGTTTCACACTAAGGTAGAACCCACACTAAATAATAAAGGATTCGAATCTCGTTCTAGACTGATTAGAGATACATTTGTTTGTGTAAATTTCTAGGACAAACAAATTGGCACGCCCGGTGGGGCCCTTCTTACTTCAATAGTGTTGCATGAATCTTAGAAGTGGTAAGAGAACCATGACAAATAAGAACAAAAGTGGTTCTGGACACTCCTCAGGAAGTTCCTCAACCAACGAACCGCCCCATGATGGCCGCAATGGTGGTCAAACTCCTCAAAGGGGCATTGGGAGATACAAAGATGATGAAGTACCCACTGGTACTCTCCCACAACCTGAGGAACCCGTAGTTAGCCAAGTGAGACCGTATGAACCCCTTAGGGTTGAAGGACCACCGCCTGGTTTTCAGGCCCAGAATATGATGGCAACCTTGGGAATGCCTCAAAGTGTGTACACTAGCCCTTTGGCAACGGATGTTGTCCCTAGGAACAATAGGGGTTCACCAGAAATGTGGTCGAACCAACCTGGGTCAGTACCTTTCACCAATGTTGCTTTATAGTCCATGAGACAACAAATGGATGAGAGTAACCATGATATGGTTAACATGCTGACTCATCAAATGGCAACAGTGATAACACCTCTGGTTGCAACCACTAACCAGAACTATCAGTTATTGGCTAGGCAAATGGGTAGGATAGCAGATGTCTTTGGGAATGGATCAGAGACAGATGGTTTCGAGAGACAGGAAGCCATTAGAAGAGAGCCTCAAGTCAAACTTGACTTGAATGAGCCAGGTAGAGCACGACCAGTGATCGTGGCCCGAAACCAGGACCCTGACTTAGTGGTCGAGAGAGTAGGACAAATGAATGTTGGGGGGCAACATAATGTTGCCAATGTTGTCGAACAAGTGCTGAATAGGCACGACTTTAATGTGGGCTATGCAAATCAACCCTATTTTGTTTCAGCATTCCCCCCTATGATGTCTTAAGGGTAGAATTGCCCAGAGGTCTCAAAGTCCCAAAATTCTCCAAATTTGCAGGAGAAATAGGGGATTCCACAGTAGAACATGTGGCAAGGTACCAGATAGAGTGTGGGGACCTAGCTAATGATGAACTGTTGAAAATGAAATATTTTCCCAGTTCATTGACCAAGAATGCATTTACTTGGTTTACCACCCTTACTCCAAATTTGATCCAGAATTGGATCCAGTTGGAAAGAGCCTTTCATGAGCAATTCTTTAGAGGCGGGAGTAAGGTTAGCCTAATGGATCTGATGGGTATCAAGAGATCACCCAATGAAACCATAGAAGACTATTTGAATAGATTCAGACAGTCTAAGGCTAGGTGTTTCACACCGATTCCTGAACATGAATTAGTTTAGATAGCTTCTGGAGGGCTTGAATTCTTCATTAGGAAGAAGCTAGTTAACCTCCCAATTCGAGATATGGCCCAATTGGCAGATAGAGTCAGAAAAATAGAACAGATAAAAGCTGAAAAGGCCAAGTATAAGAAGTTCGAAAGAATAGGAAAAAGGGATAAGATAGCCTATATAGAGGCATATAATAATGAGAGTGATTCGAACAATGATGACGAGGAAAATGAAGTTAATGTGGCTGAATTAAAACCTGGGCCATCTTATGTTTGCTCTTCACTACGACCAGCAAAAGATGTGTCTGGTTCTTCTGTGAATGATAATTCTAAGAAACCATCATATGGTTTTGATGTATCAAAAGCTGACCAAATATTTGATATTTTGCTGAAAGATAAACAAATCATCTTAAGTGATGATCATAAAATCCCTACTCTTGAACAGAGAAAGGGAAGAAAATATTGCAAGTATCATAATGTATATGGTCATTTGACTAACCATTGTGTTCGTTTCAGGGATTTGATCCAGAAGGCAATAGCTGAAGGAAGATTGAAGTTCGAAGAGAAAATGAAGGGCACAATGAAAGTCGATGTAGACCCATTCGACAGCAACGTTCACTATGCGAAACCATTGGAAATCAATATGGTCGAGGTCGAACTAGTGAATGCAAGGGCCACTGATATGGCCATTGATGAGTTCGAGAAAGAGGTGAAGGACATTTACCCTTCAGCAGATGAAAGCATATTGGAGTACCTGACCAGAAAGCAGAATGAGGATAGGCATGTGATGCTGTGCCCCAGGTGCAGTGCAGTCTTCGACTCAGATTCTGCCAAAACCTTTGAGGAAGCTTCAAATAAGAAACGCCAATTGAAGCAGAGATTGGGACCTCAGAAGTACGAAGAGGGGCAGAAAATGTACAAGGCAATGAAAGGAGTAGGCAGAGGCATGCCCATCCAGGAGAATACCTTCGTTCCTCCACCTAAGGTACTTTCTAATCAATGGGTGAGGGCAGATCCCATCTAAGCCAAAGAACCAAGTAAAATGGCAACCAGTGGCACACCAAGCAGGAACTTCCCACACCTCAAAAGTGTTGAGTCTCAAAAATATCATAAAAGAAAATATGATGTTTAAGACAACTCAATTCCCAAGTTTTAATGCTTAACAAATTTGAGTTAAAATATTTATCATAGATACATATATGCTTTAATGATTTATCTATGATTTCAGCAAGAGTCACTATGAGCCTACATTGAAAAAACTAAGTGTTGAAGCTGTCTGAAGAAGCAGAACTCGTCTGAAGAGTTGAAGCTGTCTAAAGTAGCTCAACCCGTCTGAAGTATCAGTGTCGTCTGAAGTCTCACTTATGACGTGGCACTCTCTGCTAAAGTTTGTGAAGACTTTTCTGAACCTCTGCTGCACGTACCTTTTCAAACACGATTATAGCAAGGAACACAGAGACCTTTCCTGGTGATTTTGAATTTCATACACCACTGAGGAAATCTCTGCAACGCAGCCTCTGCAACAACATTTGTAGCAGCCTTAATGCAAGAGAAACCTTGTATCATGTCAGAGATATCAGAACTCTCAGAAGCATGTCTCACAACGGATTAAATAGCATTTAATGCTATCTCTAAACGGTGGTTTTTCAACGGATTAAAATTTGGGTATAAATACCCCTCTATGAAGACCATCAAGCACGAACGAGAAAATTAACATACAAGAAAGCCAAGAGAAACATCACGCTACAAGTTTTTACTCTGTAAAAACTCTCTGATAAAATTCGCTGTACTCATTTGTATATCCTGAGCATACCTCAGAATTTTATTGTACATTGTATTCGTTTGAGCTTCAAACTTGTATAGTTTAAAAGCTTAAACTCCTTTCTCTGTAAACTCATTTTAGAGCCTGGAGAGGCTTGGTTGATAAAAGAATACTTGATTGTAGAGCCTGAAGAGGCTTGACTGTAAAAGAATACTTGATTGTAGAGCCTGAAGAGGCTTGACTGTAAAAGAATACTTGTAATCTTGAAAGATTAAAAGAAAATCCAAGTGCTAGTTGGCATTGGGACTGGACGTAGCTCACAGTGGTAGTGAGTGAACCAGGATAAATTCCTTGGCTAAGTTTTCTTACCCTTATCTCTTGTTCATTCTTTTTATACTAATCAAGGGGTTAGAGTAATCAATCTGATATTCTATAAAGGCACAAAAACATCTTTTAACATCAGTATTTTTGGCCGTCTGAAAACTTCAGACAGTCCTTGAAGAGCCTGTCTGAAATTGTGTTTTTAACACCTGTTTGCGAAAAGCTTTCTAAAATATTAAGAAACACTATTCAACCCCCCCTTTTAGTGTTTCCCTGTGTTTCTACAGTTGGTATCAGAGCTCTACTCAGGGTTGAAGCACCTAACAAGTGACTGAGGACTGAAAGATCCAAATGGAAGCTTCTAACAGCAACAGGCAATACATCACAGAAGGAGCCTCTATCACAAGACCCCCAGCATTCAATGGAGTGGATTACTACTACTGGAGAGATCGTATGAAGTTGTTCATTGAGAGCAACAACATTGATGTTTGGGATGTGGTCACTGATGGAGACTATGTGCCTATGCAAAATGGTCTGCCTATACCTAAGACTGAATGGACCTTGGAGCAGAAGACTAGAGTCCAGATGAATGCTAAAGCCAAACTCTATCTGATATGTTCCTTGAATAAATCAGAATATGAGAAGGTCCATGGATGCACTTCTGCCAAGGAGATTTGGGATACTCTTGCAGCAGCCCATGAAGGGACTGAAACTGTCAAGCAATCTAAAATCAGCATGCTTATACCCCAGTATGAGATGTTTAAAATGGAAGAAACTGAAAATATTGACCAAATGTTTGGGAGGTTTCAGACCATAACCAATGGACTCAGATCCTTAGGAAGAACCTATGAAATCGGAGACAACAACAGGAATATTCTAAGAAGTCTACCTAAGTCCTGGAGACCCAAAGTCACTGCCATTCAAGAGGCAAGGAGATTTGAACTCTCTTAGAATGGAAGAACTGTTGGGATCTCTCAAAGTCCATGAACTTGAGCTTGGAGAAGATGACAACAAAAAGAAGTCTCTAGCTCTAAACTCCAAAGCCAAACAGTCTAGACATAGCAGCATGAAGGCTATGCAAGCTGAGGAAACTTAGAAGCAGATGAAGATTCTGAAGACAGCTCAGAAGATGAAAACGATCTTGCTCTTTTAAGCAGAAAGATCAAGAGAATGTTGCAGAACAGAGGAAAGTTCAGAAAGAACCAACCTTCATCATCCAAATCAGGTAAGACAGGTAAAGAGTCTAACTCTGATAAAATTATTTGCTTTGAATGCAAGCAACCAGGACATGTGAAGACTGATTGCCCAAGACTTAAGAAAAACAAATTCAAGAAGAAAAAGTTTTTCAAAAAGAAGAAAGGTCTCATGGCAACATGGGAAGACCTTGATGAATCAACCTCAGAAGAAGAAGACACTTCAGAAGAGGCAAATCTGTGTCTCATGGCTAGTCTACCATCTTCAGACAGCTCTGAAGCTGAGGTATTTCCTCTTACTCTACAAGAGATGTATGATGATCTGGTGGAAAGTTCACAAGAACTTTTCCAAGAGTATAAGAATCTATCCAAAGCCCACACAGAAATGTGTAACAAATATGAGGCACTTGAGATAGAACATATTATGCTCAAAGAAAAAGTTCTTGAGACTAAAAAACTGCAGTTCACAAGCTGTGTCTGAAGAAAATGAGAAACTTCAGGAGCAGATTGTGGAACTGACAAAAGATCTGGCCAAATTTGTCAAAGGAACTAAAAATCTGAATATAATGCTTGGAAATCAAAGGCATTCCCTTGACAAAACTGGACTAGGCTTTTGTGATCATAACTTGTCTGAACCTCCTACTGTCTTAAATTTTTCTGAAAAAAGGTTACTGGGTGTTCTCACTGTGGTAAGCCTGGACACAATATGGCTCAGTGCAAACACAAGAGAAAGACAAGGTCTAAAGCTAACAAAAATGACCCAAAAGAATATGGGTACCTAAAAACTTAATTATTCCTGTTGCAGATGTGTTTAACAGGACAAAGGAGACCCCACAATGGTACCTGGACAGTGGGTGCTCACGACACATGACAGGAGAAAGGTCTTTGTTCCAAAACCTTAAGACCTAGAGCTGGTGGAATGGTCACCTTTGGTGGAAATCAGCAAGGGAAGATCATTGGAATAGGGACTGTAGGTATATCTCCTTCATCCCTTATTAAAAATGTACTCCTTGTGGAAGGACTACAACATCAATTTACTGAGCATAAGTCAATTATGTGACAGTGGTTATGTGGTATCCTTTACTAAGGAAGGATGCATAGTCAAAGACTCCTCTGAGCAAATCCTCTTTACTGCTAAGAGACACAACAATGTGTACAAAATTGATCTAGAGGATCTAACAAGTCAAAATGTAAAGTGTTTTATTTCTGTTGAAGATGAAAAACAGATTTGGCATCAAAGACTTGGGCATGCCAGCTTGAGATTAATCTCAAAATTAGCAAAACACAATCTTGTTAAAGGATTGCCCAAGCTTTCATACAAAGCTGACATTTTATGTGAAAGTTGTCTAAAAGGGAAACAAACAAGACACTCTTTTAAGAGTAAAGATGTTGTTTCAACTAGCAGACCACTAGAACTTTTACACATTGACTTGTTTGGTCCTATTAGAACAGAAAAGTCTTAGTGGTAAGAAATATGGTTTGGTCATTGTTGATGACTATTCTAGATTTACTTGGGTGTTATTCCTAAGAAGCAAGGATGAGACTTTTAGGAATTTCACAGTATTCTGCAAGAAGGTACAGAATGAGAAAGGATTCTGTATTTCTGTTATCAGAAGTGATCATGGTGGAGAGTTTGAGAATGCAAACTTTCAAATGTTCTGTGATGAGAATGGGATCTCACACAATTTCTCTGTGGCTAGAACACCTCAACAGAATGGGGTTGTTGAGAGAAAGAACAGAAGTTTGCAAGAGATGGCAAGGACCATGCTCAACTCATGCAGCTTACCAAGAACCTTCTGGGCAGAAGCTGTTAGCACAGCATGTTACCTTCAAAACAGAATATTGATAAGACCAATTCTGAAAAAGACTGCCTATGAACTGTGGAAAGGAAGAAAACCCAATATATCATATTTCCACACCTTTGGATGTGAATGTTTTATACTCAACACCAAGGATGATCTTGGAAAATTTGATGCAAAGTCTGATAAAGGATTTTTCATTGGATATTCTGAAACATCTAAAGCCTATAGAGTGTATAACTCTAGAACTTTAACCTGTTGAAGAAACTATTCATGTTAAATTCAATGATAACAAAGAGACTGATAGGGAACTATCAGATCTAGAGGATGATTTTGCAGGAATGGAGCTGAATGACCACAACAGCTCGAAGGATGAGCAGCTGTCTGAAGTACCTACTTGCTTACTAAACCTCTTCAGACAAATGTTGAGTCTCAAACAGAACAAACAGATGTAATACCTCTTCAGAAACCTGACTGGAAATACAAATCACATCATCCTAAAGAGCAAATCATTGGCAGCACTTCAGAAGGAGTTAAGACAAGATCAAAATTCAAGATTCTGAATACTATTGCTCTCCTATCTGAAATAGAGCCAAGGAACATTGATGAAGCTCTGCATGATGAAGGGTGGATCCTAGCCATGCAAGAAGAGCTGAATCAGTTTGCTAGGAGTGATGTCTGGACCCTTGTTCCTAAACCCCATGGGAAAACTATTATTGGAACCAAATGGGTGTTCAGAAACAAGCTGTCTGAAGAAGGCAAGGTAGTCAGAAACAAGGCAAGATTAGTTGCTCAAGGATACAACCAGCAAGAAGGTATTGATTTCACTGAAACCTTTGCCCCAGTGGCCAGGTTAGAAGCAATTAGAATTCTTTTATCCTATGATGTAAATAATGGCATCAAACTATATCAAATGGATGTTAAAAGTGCCTTCCTCAATGGTCTCATTGAAGAAGAAGTCTTTGTTAGACAACCCCCTGGTTTTGAAGATATTGCTTTTCCTGAACATGTTTTCAAACTCAAAAAGGCTCTCTATGGTCTGAAACAAGCCCCAAGAGCTTGGTATGACAGATTGAGCAGTTTTCTAATCTCAAATGGTTTTGAAAGAGGAAAAGTGGATACAACTCTTTTTAGAAAACAGTCAAACAAAGATCTTATACTTGTTCAGATATATGTTGATGACATTATCTTTGGTTCAACTAACTCTTCATTATGCAAGGA
Source organism: Sesbania bispinosa (assembly GCA_026901365.1). Taxonomy (NCBI): domain Eukaryota; kingdom Viridiplantae; phylum Streptophyta; class Magnoliopsida; order Fabales; family Fabaceae; genus Sesbania; species Sesbania bispinosa. The sequence continues at coordinate 1,832,767 of QLOH01000111.1, forward strand.
GTTTTCAGAGTTAATGCAATCAGAATTTGAAATGAGTTTAATGGGTGAACTAAAATTTTTCTTAGGACTTCAGATTAAGCAAGATTCTGATTGTATATGGATTATCAAGAAAAATATACAAAGGAAATGCTTAAGAAGTTTAACTTTCATGATTGCAAACCCATGCCAACTCCAATGCATCCCTCTGCATCTTTAAATAAAGATGAGAAGGAAGAACCAGTGAATCAGACTTTGTATAGAGGAATGATTGGATCATTACTCTATCTAACAGCAAGCAGACCTGACATAATGTTCAGTGTATGTCTGTGTGCTAGATTTCAATGATATCCAAGGAGTACTCACTACAAAGCTGTAAAAAGAATTTTCAGATATCTTAAAGGAACTACTAATCTTGGTCTGTGTTATAAGAAAAGTAAGGATTGCAGGTTAATAGGTTACTGTGATGCTGATTTTGCTGGAGATAGAATTGAAAGAAAAAGCACTAGTGGTGGATGTCATTTCTTTGGAGAAAATATGATTAGCTGGTCAAGTAAAAGGCAAAGCACAATTTCCTTATCAACAGCTGAAGCAGAATACATCTCAGCAGCCAGTTGTTGCTCACAGTTGTTATGGGTGAAGTATCAGTTAGAAGATTTTAACATTACTATATTTGCTATACTTGTTTTGTGTGATAATACAAGTGCTATTAATCTGTCTAAAAATCCCATTCAACATTCTAGGGCTAAACATATAGAAATAAAACATCATTTCATTAGAGACTATGTTCAGAAAGGTGTTTTTGATATTCAGTTTATTGATACAGAGCATCAATGGGCTGATATATTCACGAAACCTCTGACTGAAGATAGATTTAAGTTCATTAGAAATAATCTGAACATACATGCTTTTTAAGCGTGTGTGATCTGATTGTATCTGAAGTTTCGGCTTGTCTGAAACAAGTGACTTGTCTGAAATTTGAGTTGTCTGAAATCTATATGGGTGTCTGAAATCTGTCACTTGTCTGAAGTAAACAAATGACGTGGCTTTATGAGACTGTTTAATTCCATTTACTTTGTCTTTTCCACTTCGCACGTTCTCCTATGTCTGCGCACCCAGTAAATGCCATCATTGCTTTATGGATCTATAAATACGGAAGCTAGTGGGTCACAGAACTTCACTGTTCACAAATCAGTAGTCATCCCTTGAGAATCCTTCTTCTACAAGCAATTTTTTTTCTTCTCAAGTTCTTCAGAAAAACTCTCCAATGGCCCCTAAGAAATCTGCTGGAAGCAATATCGTGAAAACTAAGGGCGTAGCCCTGGAGGATCTTCAATCTCTGGGAATGGACTTGTTTGCTGAGTTCGATGCAGCTGGGTGGACTCAGTATTTCAATCACAACTTGACACAGTGGCATGAGCAAAGTGTGCTGGATTTCTGGGCTACTGCCAGAGGAATACCCAATCCTCAGGGTATCTACACCAGCATCAAGGCCACAGTACGTGGTATTCCTGTCTTCGTTGATGAAGATATCATTGCTCACATCTGTGAAGTCAGAACTGAAGGAACTGTATTCACTCCTGGCTGGGAAGCAAGAAATGGAGGACAGAAGCAGTTCACTGAGTTTCTGTATGGCACCTCTGAACCAGTAAGCTTGGATGCAAAACATATGTCAGACAAGGCTAGGGTTTTGCATGCCATCTTAGGATGCTCTATAATCCCTAAAAATGGAAGCAGAAACCATGTTTCTGAGTTGGAAAGATTTTGTCTGATTCACCTACTGCAGAAGAAGAAGGTGAACCTCCCCAACATCATCATGTACCACATGCAGAAGCGTCTCAGAGACTCTGCTGGGAGCTTCCCTCACAATACCATCATCACCAAAATCTTGCTGTATTTCAAAGTTCCCATTGAAAGGCTTTTTGATCGCCTTTCACAACCTATGTTTGGTGAATCAAACCTCAAGAGCATGAGAGTAAAGCTGACTCCAAGACCTCCCTCTCCGTCCTTGAAGGAGAGCCTTCTTCTTGAGAAAGCTGCAAGAAGGAAGACAACAATGGAGGTTCTTGAGAACGAACTCAGAGGAGACATAAGAAGGCATGAGTTCAAGCCATCACAACCCTCTCCTCAGGAAAAATTGAAGAAGCTACCTATAAGGAGTGCTGCTAAGGTAGCATCTGCATCTGGGCAGAGTCAGGTGTCTGAACCTGTTCAGAAGGCATCACAAAGGCCATCTGAAATTGTGGGTCAGGTGTCTGAACCTGTACAGACTCCACAGGAGGCAGAAGAAACTGATGTAGTCATAGCTGAGCCATTGGCTGCGTGCCCATCTGATCCTGAACTCATTCAGGTGGCAGCTTTGGCTACTGCTTTGGAGCAGGAGGAGCTGGAGAAGAAAGCAGAACAAGAAAAGACAGATAGAGCTATTGCTATTGCTTCACAATTGGCCTATGCTGAAGATGATAGGCAAGCAATCATAGCTGAGGGAGCAAAGAAAAGGAAGAGGTCAAGTGCACCTCCGAGAAGGAGAACCAAAGGCAAGCTACTTCAGACTGCACCTGAACCTAGGGTGACTAGAAGTATTGCCTCTCAGCTGACAGCAGAAGATGAAGCTGAGAAGTATCAAAACTTTGTTAAAGCTCAACAATACTTCAAAAGGAAAAGGGAAGAAAAACAAGCACAAAGGGAGAAGGAAGAAGCAAAGGCAAAAGAATCTGAGGTAACCAAGCCTCCCTACAAGAGAATTAAAGTGAGATTTGATAATGTAACTCCTTCACCACCCTCCTCACCAGAAAAACAAACACCTCATCAACCCTCACAACCTTCACCATCACCTTCACCAAAAACCCTATCACCTATAAACCAACCATCTTCACCTCTATCACACCCATCACCACCTCCACAAACAGAAAACCAACCCTCTGAACCTTCCAAACCCTCTGAACCTACCTCACCACAACCTTCAGAGAATCAACTCTCTGAGCCCACATTACCTTCCTCACAAATCCATGACCTTGCTCTAATACCACTCCTACCTTCATCACCTCTACCTCCTACACCTTCTCTGGAAGAAGAGCTCTCTGTTGAAGAAGAGCAAGTGCTTGCTGATCCCTGCTCACTGCCCAAGTTTAGCACCCTGTCTGAAGAGCTACAATATTTCAGATCAGCACCTGCTGTATCCTTGCATCCTGGCTTAATAAGGAAAACTGCTGCTGAAGTAAGGAATCAATACAGTGCTTCTTCAGGTGGATTAGACAAGATCAGGAAGGGTGTCCCTCTTGCACATATTTGGGCTCCCATCAATCCATTCTCAAATGATTCCCTGAGGCTGTCTAATGATGAATGGAGCTTTGTGAGGCAGCTGAACACTGAGTCTGAGCTGTTTCAGAGGGATCTGCACAAGGGAGTTGGGATGAGAGGCTACAGGCCCCCTAGAACCTGTTCAATCAGGCTAACCACCAAAATTTGGTGAAACCTGATAGAATAGTTCCTAGGTATCCCTTACTGGAAGAGAAATTCAAGGAAGCTAAAGCTATTCAAAGAAAAACTCACCTGTGTCTGAAGTGATGAGTCCATCAGAGTGGGACTCTTTACCAGAATTCATCACAAATCTAGGAGGAGGCCTGGATCATCTACTTCAAGATTGGATGTGGTCCTCTTACTGGAAGATCAGAGAAGATGCTGGATCTTCTTCTGGATCAACTGGTCCTGATGCTGATTCTGGTGTTGGAGTTGGAAAGGCAACCACTGTCAAATATCATTATATGAGAGATCACTTTCCCCCACCTGCTGACTCTTTCAATGAAGATTGGGTTCTGCTGAATCCTATTGGCACCTTCTTCTGCCTTGTGTTCAGCCCATCTGACTACAGCTTACAGCCAGGATTTGGAATGCTTCGATTTGTTTGCCCCTACATCCAGCTCATCTTTTATGAATCTGAGCAAGACTTGGCTGAGGAAAATCTAAAGTTGAAGTCCAAAGTGCAGAAACTTGAAAAGAAGTGTGCTGCTCAAGAACAGAAGACTAAGCATCTGATTGCTCAACAAGAACAGATTCTTCAAGAACAACAGCTTATCAGATCTGGTCAGCAAGACTTGAAAACCTCAGTGGAAGCTGCAATAACAAAGGCCAAGGACGACTTGATTTCCTTTCTCACTGAGGCCTTGCTGAAGAAGAAAGATTAGACTGTTCATCTTAGCCATTGTCTTTTGTTTATGCTTATGACAAGTGTCTATTGTTTGTTTCTTTATTTGAACATTCCCATCTATATACAATCAGTGGTTTTTCTCATTCTTTTATGAGTGCATTGTTATCATTATGCTATATGTTCTATATGATTTTATTGCCCTGTTCCTGTTTAGCTCTGCTATTCCCTTTTGATTGATGACAAAAGGGGGAGTATTAAAATCTAACAAAATCTGAATCTGAAGAAATTACAGGACTCAGGGGGAGTATATAAGAACTCAGGGGGAGTATATAAGAAATTGATTTTTGATCAAATCAGTTTAAGAGATCACAATCTGAGGGGGAGCTATCTATACTTTTATCTTTAAAACTCCTTTCAGATTTATGTATTTTAAACAAATTTGTCATCATTAAAAAGGGGGAGAATGTTGAGTCTCAAAAATATCATAAAAGAAAATATGATGTTTAAGATAACTCAATTCCCAAGTTTTAATGCTTAACAAATTTGAGTTAAAATATTTATCATAGATACATATATGCTTTAATGATTTATCTATGATTTCAGCAAGAGTCACTATGAGCCTACATTGAAAAACTAAGTGTTGAAGCTGTCTGAAGAAGCAGAACTCGTCTGAAGAGTTGAAGCTGTCTGAAGTAGCTCAACCCGTCTGAAGTATCAGTGTCATCTGAAGTATCAGTGTCGTCTGAAGTCTCACTTATGACGTGGCACTCTCTGCTAAAGTTTGTGAAGACTTTTCTGAACCTCTGCTGCACGTACCTTTTCAAACACGATTATAGCAAGGAACACAGAGACCTTTCCTGGTGATTTTGAATTTCATACACCACTGAGGAAATCTCTGCAACGCAGCCTTTGCAACAACATTTGTAGCAGCCTTAATGCAAGAGAAACCTTGTATCATGTCAGAGATATCAGAACTCTCAGAAGCATGTCTCACAACGGATTAAATAGCATTTAATGTTATCTCTAAACGGTGGTTTTTCAACGGATTAAAATTTGGGTATAAATACCCCTCTATGAAGACCATCAAGCACGAACGAGAAAATTAACATACAAGAAAGCCAAGAGAAACATCACGCTACAAGTTTTTACTCTGTAAAAACTCTCTGATAAAATTCGCTGTACTCATTTGTATATCCTGAGCATACCTCAGAATTTTATTGTACATTGTATTCGTTTGAGCTTCAAACTTGTATAGTTTAAAAGCTTAAACTCCTTTCTCTGTAAACTCATTTTAGAGCCTGGAGAGGCTTGGTTGATAAAAGAATACTTGATTGTAGAGCCTGAAGAGGCTTGACTGTAAAAGAATACTTGATTGTAGAGCCTGAAGAGGCTTGACTGTAAAAGAATACTTGATTGTAGAGCCTGAAGAGGCTTGACTGTAAAAGAATACTTGTAATCTTGAAAGATTAAAAGAAAATCCAAGTGCTAGTTGGCATTGGGACTGGACGTAGCTCACAGTGGTAGTGAGTGAACCAGGATAAATTCCTTGGTTAAGTTTTCTTACCCTTATCTCTTGTTCATTCTTTTTATACTAATCAAGGGGTTAGAGTAATCAATCTGATATTCTATAAAGGCACAAAAACATCTTTTAACATCAGTATTTTTGGCCGTCTGAAAACTTCAGACAGTCCTTGAAGAGCCTGTCTGAAATTGTGTTTTTAACACCTGTTTGCGAAAAGCTTTCTAAAATATTCAGAAACACTATTCAACCCCCCCTTTTAGTGTTTCCCTGTGTTTCTACAAAAAGGAAAGGAGATAATGGTCAAGCCATCTAAGGAGGTTCGACCACCCCATGAGAGTTGGTAACATTTCAGCCAATACTCTAAAGCCAAAGGTTCGATGACAATGACTCAGTGGCGCAGGGCCCAGAGATTGTATAGGGCCAGAATGAAGTAGATAGAGGCTGAATGCGCCAAGACTCCTCAGAAGCCTAAGAGAAGATTTGAAGCCTCATCATCAAAGGCTCAACATGATTTGCGTGATCAAATTAATGCTGCAAAGGTAAAAGATATGGAAGAGGATGATCTTCTCACTGAAGGGTTCGAGTCAGGACTCCCTGATTCGATTCAGGAAATTTGTGGAATCGTTTCGATCTTACCAGCTGAATTTGCTCAGCAGGTGCAAAGATTGGAGAACGAAGAAGACTTTGAAGATGACAGCCTCCAAAGTTCTGTTATGTTAAACCAAGCAGAAGAAGAAGCCAAGAAGGAAGTGGTCAGCATAGCAAAACCTACTCCAGGAGACATGGCTCATATGAAGCCATTATATATTAAAGCAATGGTCAAAGGGAACCCTATCAATAGGGTGATTATTGATGGAGGAGCAGCCATCAATCTTCTGCCAAAGACAACATTCGATAAACTGGGTAAGACTAACAAAGATCTTCTTCCTCACAACATTGTGATTACTGATTTTGCAGGTAAGTCATCAGGCTCAGAAGGAATTGCAACACTGGACTTGATGATAGGTGGCCAGATGAGGACCATTGTTTTCGTGGTAATTCGAACAAATGCCAGTTTCAATATGAATGGATACATGGCATAGGGGTTGTACCATCAACTGTTCACCAGAAACTTTTCTTGTGGGATCAACAAGGAAATCCCATTGTGGTTGAAGCTGACCAAGGGGTCTATACTGTGGAATAGGGATTGGTGGAAATGGACTTCGGCAAGAATTTGGCTCATATCAGTCCTTATGAGCTTGACTCTAAATCAGCCATTTATTCAGCCAAAGTGCCTCATTCAGTGAGGTTGGATCCTATCAAAGGATTTCTAATAAAGAGAGAGGTCGACTTAGATACAACCTTAGAAATATTGGGTGATTCATGGAAAGCATAGAATCATTCATCAAGAGAGTAGCGACCTATGTGGTCGAATCCAAGTGTGAAGCTCCTTCGAATTTAATTGAAGAAACAACAAAGGGTAGTGAGGATCATCACAAGCAGCTGCAAGCCCGAGAAGGAGATCCAGTTCGTTTGGATTGCATCTATGATGAAGAAGCTCTAGATGTAGATTACGACCATGAGAAAATACCAATATTCGAAGCACAAGATCAACTCGAAGAAGTGAATCTAGGAACGACCGAAAACCAAAGACCAACCTTCATCAGTGCTAAAGTAGACCCAGAGATCAAACAACATCTGATCGAAATACTAAAGCAATATAAATATTGTTTTGCTTGGGACTACGACGAGATGCCAGGACTGGATCGTGCGTTGGTCGAGCATAGATTACCAACAATACCTAGGAAGAAACCAGTAAAGCAACCCCCTCGAAGGTTTGCACCAGAAGTGCTTTCTAAGATTAAAGAGGAGATCGAAAGACTCCTTAAAGCCAAATTTATAAGAACAACCTGGTATGTAAATTGGCTCTCTAATATTGTGCCAGTCATTAAGAAAAATGGCAAATTGAGAGTTTGTATAGATTTTAGAAATCTTAATGAGGCAACCCCCAAGGACGAGTATCCAATATCTATAGCTGACATGCTAATCGATTCAGCGACAGGGAACGAAATGTAAGCCTTCTTGATGGCTATTCTGGTTACAACCAGATTTTCATTGCAGAAGAAGATATTTCTAAAACTGCATTTCGTTGCCTCGGGGCATTGGGTACCTTCGAATGGTTGATGATGCCTTTTGGTTTAAAAAATGTTGGGGCCACGTATCAAAGGGCCATGAACCTGATATTCCATGATTTTATTGGTGAATTTATGCAGGTATATATAGATGATGTAGTGGTCAAGTCAAAGACCAAAGCTCAACATTCAGAACACTTAAGATGTTCGTTCGAAAGGAAGAGGCTGCATGGTTTAAAGATGAACCCTTTGAGATGTGCCTTTGGGGTGTCTGCAGGAAATTTCTTAGGATTCTTGGTACAACAACAAGGGATCGAGGTTGATGCAAACAAAACCCAAGCAATCATCAACACAAGACCCCCAGAAAATAAAAAACAGTTGTAGAGCTTGTTAGGGAAGATAAACTATCTAAGGAGATTCATTTCGAACTTATCTGGGAAGACGGGGATTTTTTCTCCCCTAGTCAAGTTAAAGAAAGGGGAAGAGTTCGAATGGAAAGAGGAGCTCTAAGTGGCTTTTGATTCAATAAAGAAATACCTAGCCAATCCCCCAGTAATGACTCCCCCAGTTCGAGGAAGACCGCTTCGACTGTATATTTCTGCATCTGATGAAACTCTGGGTAGTATGTTAGCCCAAGAAAATGATAAAGGCTTCGAAAGAGTAGTGTATTATTTAAGTAGGAGCCTTAGTAATGTAGAGAAAAGGTATTCGCCTTTAGAGAAATTATGTTTATGCCTTTATTTCTCATGTACAAAGCTTAAATATTACTTGAAACCCTAAGAGGTTTTTGTAAGTTCACATTTCGATGTAATTAAGTACATGTTAATCAAGCCAATACTTCATGGCAGAGTTGAGAAGTGGGCATTGGCCTTAACAAAATTTTCTTTAAAGTATTTACCTTTAAAAGCAATAAAAGGGCAAGCCCTTGCTGATTTCTTAGCCGAACTTCCTACGGTTAAGATCGAAGAGGTTAATTTCTTAGGAATTAAACCTTGGAAACTGTTTTTTGACGGTTCTAAACATATTAAAGGGAGCGGCATTAGCATGCTGATTATATCCCCTAATGAGGTGATAACTAAAGTAATGTTTAGAATAAATGGGGAATGTTCGAACAACGAGGTCGAGTATGAGGCATTGACCGCCGGGCTCGAACTGTTGTTAAGTTTCGAAGTCTCCCATATTCATGTGAAGGGGGGGACTCTCAATTGGTTATAAATCAATTGAAAGGGGTCTACAAATGCTATAGCCCGAAATTGGCAAAATATTTTTCCAGGGCCAAGAGTTTATTAGGCCATTTCGAGGAAGTCATTCTGGAGCATGTGCCTCGAGTCCAGAATGAAGTGGCTAACGAACTAGCCCAGATAGCTTCTGGTTATAAAGTCAGACCAGAAATCCTCAAAACCTGATCGAAACCAAACCTCCATTAACAATAGAGGAAAAAGTGATTTGGAATTTAGATGTGCTAACATCTTCAGATTGGAGGAAGCCTATCGTGGATTACTTAAAGGATCCATCACAACCCGTTGAGAGGAAAGTCAAACTCAGAGCTTTGAACTACACTATCTTGGGAGATGAATTGTATAGGAAATCAAGTGGGGGGCACCTGCTCAGATGTTTGGGAGAAGCAGAAGCATATCTGGCACTGGCCAAGGTTCATGAGGGTATATGTGGAGCTCACCAGGCAGGGGAGAAGATGAAGTGGACATTGTTGAGGTATTGCTACTTTTGGCCAACCATGATGAAGGATTGTCATGATTTTGCTAAGGGATGTGAGGAATGCCAAAAGCATGGCAACGTGCATCATGCTCCTGCGGTGGAGCTCCATTCTATAATCATGCCTTGGCCATTTTGAGGTTGGGCCCTCGACCTAATAGGTATGATCCATCCTCCTTCTTCGAAAGGACATAAGTTTATCTTAGTAGGTGTAGATTATTTACCAAATGGGTCGAGGCCATCCCTCTAAAGGATGTTGGGCAAAAAGAAGTAATAGACTTCATAGAAGAACACATGGTCCAAAGGTTTGGTATTCCTGAAACCATAACCACGGATCAAGGGACCATGTTCACGGGAAGGAAAGTGGTTCAATGCAGAGTCCAGAAAAATCAAACTTCTCACTTCTACACCTTACTATGCTCAAGCAAACGGCCAAGTCGAGGCCATTAATAAGATACTGATAGGGTTGATTAAGAAGCACATAGGCCATAAACCCAGAAATTGGCATGAAACACTTAGTCAAGTGTTGTGGGCGTATAGAAATTCTCCAAGGGATGCCACTGTTGCTTCCCCATATAAATTAGTATATGGGCACGAGGTTGTCTTGCCTCTAGAAATCAACCCAGAATCCCTTCGAATTCAGAGGGAACATGAATTTCCTACACAAGACTATTTGAGCCTAATGTTCGACCAATTAGATGGATTAGACGAAGAAAGACTAGTTGCGTTGGAAACTATAGTCAAACAAAAAGAAAGAGTGGCTCGTTTTTATAATCGAAGGGTTAGTAACAAAACTTTCCAAGAAGGTGACTTAGTATGGAAAGTCCAATTACCTTTAGGAGAGAGGCATGGCCTTGAGAGGCTTGAGTGGTTTCGAGTTCAGAGGCATGGCCTTGAGGCAAAGTGGCAGTAACTCCATCCTCCTAACAGTTTTGCACATTTGGAGGTTCACCAGTTTGAATGCCTTGAGCCTGGTCAGAATCAACAATGGTAGGATCAACCTTTTCAGATTGCATAATGCCCTTTTCATGAGCAGCCTCATGCTCAGAAGAGGTTACAATGATAACAGTTTCTTTGACATGTTGATTCTTGGGACTGGCATCACTAAGGGCCTGCTCAGACTTATCTTTATTTGATTCTTCTTCTTCTTCTTGTTGTTGGCCTTCAGAACGAATAGGGGAATTGACTTCAGGTTCTTCGTTCCCGGTGTGATCTCCTGCATCTTGAAATCTTATGATTCTGTTCGAACCAGGATATTGAATGGCAAGAGGAAGATAATTTAAGAAAGAGTCTAAACTTGAAGAACTCGAACCTGTGGTGCTCTCCTGATTCGTGGAGTCTGAAATCACCTGAGAAGAAAAGAGGTTCGACGTCAAGAGCAAGCTGGTGGAAACAAAGAGGAATAACAAGTCAAAGTGTCATCTTACCACTTTGTTGGCCTTCTAGGAATGTCTAACGCATGAGGTCACATGTTTGATCCTCTTCTTCTTCTTAAGACTCGAGCCCTGAAAATCAACTATGAGTGACAAGTTCAAAAAAAATGAAGAAAGAAAAGCCAAGAAAGTGCAAACCTCAGTGGTTTAAATAGTAGGCTCATTAGCTTCTTCATTAACAGACTTCTACGCAGCAGAAGGATTATCCTCAGGATTAGAAATAGTGACTTGATCACTTGTCTCCTTGGAGCCCGAAGGCTCTTCGCTTTGAGCCACATTCGAAACATTTTGAGACTGGGTGCTTTGAGTCTCTTTTTCCTTTGGAGTGGTTGTTGGAGATTTCCTCTTCCTAGAGGTAGTAGTAGCCTTTGAAGTAGGCGGCTTCGACGCTGTTTTCTTTGTGACCGGAGCCTTCTGAAAATTCGAAGTAACACAAGGATCAAGGATGGTATAAATCACAAGAAAAACTTGAGTTTTAAAGTGTTATTCTTACTCTACGCTTCTTTGCAGTTTCTTTTGGTTGGGAACCTTCCCCATCCTCAGTAGTAGAAGTTGCTTTCTTCTTTCTTTGTGTCTTTTGTTTTGATGGCTTTAATGAATCACCAACATCTTTAGAAGCTGTAAGGACATGAAGAGTTATCAAAAGATTTGAAGGTAAAGAAAATAAAAGAAGAGTAGGGTTGCTTCGAAGTACCTTTTCTTTTTCTACCTTCAGCCTCTTCGTATTCCATAGTGATGATGATGCAAGAAAAGCAGACTTCTTTCGAGCATGCTAGCTCTTTGTAAGAGCTACGCCACCACCGATCGAAAGCAGCGGTGCAGAAGGTCGAAGGAGTGTAATCGGTAGGTACGAAGACAGGTTTATTGGAATCGAAGTCCTTTATTCTTTGAATCACCTCATCCATAGAAGTACAGGGGGCAACATCTTGGCCTTTGAAAAACGGGATTGGTATATCCTGACAAAGTCCAAATTGCCTAGCCACTAATGTTGGCTGATAATGCATGAGGCAGAGAATCGTTTGATCATAGTGTGGAAAGATAAGCTGGTTCTGAAGGATCTCGCTCCACTTCTAGTTCTGAATGGTTTGATCATTGGGATTTAGGCTTATTATGGGTTGGTGAATCCATTTGGGACCATAGTTTCTTTTGAATAAGGGGCGAGACTTTCATCATATTTGTGTTGGTCAAAGAAATAAGACATGAAACTTTGAACATTCCCAGCAACAGCATCATTCATATATGGGGCACAGATCGTAGTATAATTAAGGCTTTCAGCAGTGGGCTCGAAGGCATTGGCCACCTCTTTTGTTATTCTGGCATCCCTAGGAAATGTAGCTCGAAGCCAAAGATCGAGAAGCCAAAAAGGGGCCACAGAAGCGACCTATTGGATGAGAGATTTTATAGTTGTTCCAAGCATCAGACATACTCATGTAAAGGTGACCAAGAAGGAGTTTAGCTAGGTTGATTTTTCTGCCTTCATGGAGGCACACAACCAAGGGGTAAAGTCCTTGAGGGACTTGAAGGGAACGCACACAGAAAACAAAATTTGACAACCATAACCAAAGAAAGGCAATGTGCTCTTTCTCAGAAACATCAGTAGATGTTTGGTCATGGTTATTCCCTATGAAAGCTAGGAAAGTCATTTTACTGGTGTTGACAGTGTAATCAGTGTTAGAAGGTTTGGTAGTGGGAAGATAAGTTTCCCCACAGGGGTCAAGACCGGTAATCACACTAACATCTAGCAAAGTTGGGGTGATCATCCCACAGGGAAGGAAGAAAGTGCATGTACCTTGATCCCAGAAGTTCATAGCAGCAAGGATGAGATCATTGTTGTAATGGACATGCTCCCTTGATAGATGAACCAAATCATAGATGCCCATTCGCTTCCAAAATTTCCCTTTCAGAGATTCAACCTTGTTAAGCCAATTAAGGTAAGTCTTCTTTTGCGTCATAGGGGTGGCCCTGAAGATGTTCTTCTCAGTCGGGTGGAAATCATCCCGAACTGGATTGTCAAAGGCGAGGAGCTTCACAGAGGGGTACAGTGATTGAAAATCTTTAAATTGAGCAGTTCTAGGAGGGAACTCATAAGGGCCAAGGAAACCCATACGTAACCCATCAATGTTGGCAGGAATGATGACACTATTAGCCCATACTTGAAGATTCTCATCTGTAGCTTTAGGTTCAGGAACGAAAACATTGTCACCGCTGACAATGGTCTTTCCATTTTTAGCTGCCAAGGGGGTAGGGCAAACAACATGGTATTTATCATTCTTAAATACCAAATCAGAAGACGCCATTGAAAAAGGTAGGAGAAATTGGAAAGAAAATGGAGAGTAGGGCAAGAAATGTGAAGTATTTGCTCAGGTTGACAGAGCTGGAAGCTAAGAAGAGTGAAGAGAAAAGGAAAGCAGGAAAAGCCAAAGAAAGGATACCTTTATTGATTCAAATCTTAAGTACAATAAGTCTATTCCTAAGTGGAGTTTCACTGTTCGAACTTCATGTCTATGCCCTAATCTATTTTGGCAGGTATTTGCCTCGAACTGGGGGAAGAGTCCATTTCGAGCCCGGTGTTAGTGTCATGTCTTCGGAAGGGGAATCCCAAAAGGATCGAATGCTGAAAAGGAAAGGATCGAAGCATTGAATCTTCCAAATAATCCAAGTGCTTTCACCCTTCATCTTTATCATTCTCCTCTTCTCTCTTTTTCTTCCTCTGTACCTTCCTCTTGTTTTTTTTTCTACTCCAGAAGTCTGGGTGCAGAGCAAGCGTGTGATTTCCTGCCCTACACCTAAGAACAGAACCAGGGAGGTGGGAGTAATACTAGACCTTGCATGGAGCTAAGGCCTGATAATTTGGCTGTACTATTCGACCTGAAGTTTTGGTTCTCATTGAAGTGACCACTAATGTTGGACACTCTGACGACCTGAAATCTAAAGGGAATGGAGGCATCAGGTCGTACAGAGCAACCAATATAAGGGGCCTCTCCATGGAACAAAGGAAGACGATGGTACAAACAACATGATACCATCCTTTATAAAGAGGAAGCACATTGAAGGCATTGAGAATGCCATCCTTGTAAGCCAATGAGAAGCAGTCCTATGTGCATTGACCAAGATGGACGATAGTCAAACAAATCAAAGTGGTCGGCAGATAATGTACTTTGGAAAAGGGATCAAGCTCGAAAGGAATCGTGAATATCAAGGAAGTCTTATGCCCATTGCCAAAATGGTTCGAAGAAAACCTTAGCTCAAAGAGGTTGATAGCCTAAAGGGTCGAAGCTAAAGAGCATTTTAGCTCAAAGAGGCTGATAGCCTAAAGAGTTCGAAGCCAACCTCACTTCGAAGGGAACAATAGCCTAAAGAATTCAAAGCCTCTCTTGAATCAAAAAGGGGAATTGTTCCGCAAGCCAGATTCAAAGGATCAGTTATTCCTTGTCAACTTTAATTATCAGAAGCTTGCGACCACGTCACCTTGAGCAGTTACTGAGGGGATCCAGCAACGTTCATGCAGAGAACGTGGACTTTTGGCAGTTCCAAAGGCAGTTAGGAGAGGCCATCTGGAAGAGGGAACGGTTACCAGGATGGAGGCTATAAATAAGGGAAGAAAAGAAGGAACTAAGGTTCACAACCTGAATACTCAAAAGCAACCTGAAAAAAACTGCAGCATCCACCGTAGCGATCAAGGCAAAACCAGCAAGCTTAGAGGAAGTAGGGACCTTGTAGACCAACCCCCTCATTTCTTTTACCTGTTATTTTTCATGTTTTTCTTGTTGTTCTTGTATGCTTTACGCTTTTTATAAACTAAGAATCCATGGCACCGTAACTGATTTCTTCAGTTGCTTGTGTTTATAAGTTACCTTTGCCATTTTAATGCAAGTTAAGGCCCTGTCAGGGGCCATTGTTACATCATCTTTGCTCTGTTTTATGGTAACGTTACGATTTGCATGTTCTGACCGTTTCTAAGGTTTCACACTAAGGTAGAACCCACACTAAATAATAAAGGATTCGTATCTCGTCCTAGACTGATCAGAGATACATTTGTTTGTGTAAATTTCTAGGACAAACACATAGCAGAAAAATTCACCATGGCTTGCTTGATTTATTGGGTTTCTAATGAGAAAAGTGCCAGCAACATATATATTAATTTTTTGACACACTCTTTTTAACACATTCCTTAGGATTAATTGAAAGTCACATGGGTCTCACTACATTATATGTGACTCACATAATTTGATGGGACCCATGTGAATTTTAACCCATCACAAAGAGTGTGTTGGAAAGAGTGTTTTAGAGAGTGTGTTGGTATCACTTCTCTTTTTTTTGGACAAATTAAACAACTAACCTATGTTGACTAGGGGTGTGTTTGGTAAGACATTTTAGTAGAATGAAAGCTGAAATTAGTAGCTGAAATCATCAGTGTTTGGTAAGGTAGCTTTTTTAGGTAGCTTCTAGCTTTTTTTGAAAAGCTACTTGAGGTGGTTTTTTTTTCAAAAAACCTCCCATTTTCGGTTACTAGCTGAAAATTTATTACAAGTTTATCCATCAACCATCTCCACTCATAATTATTTAATAATTAATTATATCCTTGTATGTCATTTTACCAATTTCAACTAGTTTTACCAAACACCTTCAATCAAAATCATCAGCTAATTTTTCAGCTTTCAGCTAGATTTTCAACATCATCTAAATTTTCAGCTTTCAGCTAGCTTTTCAGTCAGTTTTACCAAAACACATTGGCTTAATTGCATTTTTGGTCCCCCTATTATCATCAATCCGCGATTTTGGTCTCCCTACTTTTTTCGCGATTTTGGTCCCCCTATTATTCCTAATCCTGAATGTAGTTCAAAATTTTGGTCCCTCTATACCTCAAAGTATGTTTTAGAGGGACCAAAATCGCGAATCGATGATAATAGAGGGACCAAAATTGTGGATTGATGATAATAGGGGGACAAAAATACAATTAAGCCAAACACATGTATTGTCTCAAATTGAAAAATAAACGGGATCACTCACACCTAAACTAGGAGGGATACTCACACCTAAATTAGGAGGGCAAAACTCATCCGTATCTATTTTCTCATTACTTAAACTAAAGATTTTACTTAAAGAGCAAGGTAAACTAGACTCAATTTGTCAATGTAACATCCTAAAATTTTATTAAGTAAAATATTAATTAAATTAAATAAATAAGTAGAGGAAATAATTAATTAAATAGATGAATAAATAATAGGATCAATATTATTATTAGTTTTATCCATAAAGTTGGCTTAAATTTAAAAGAGGAGAAGGGGGTTGAGAGTGGGCCCAAGCCCAATTAGGCATTCTAGTAAGGAGGGGTTATCAGTCACCCTAATCTTTATTCGTATTATCGTCAAAGAGCGAAACGCTAAGGAAGGGAGAAAACGAGTCTCAAGAGAGGATTGCTGCAGAGTGAGCATCAAGAACCAAGAAAGGGACTTCCTTGCTGTAATCGATCTTCGCTTAAGGTATGGTGGGGGAGAGGGTGCAGCATGTATATGCATATAGGGGTGCTTGGGTAGTGAGGGCAACCATAAGACCCTCTAAGACTCTAAATTCGAAATTGATATATATATATATATTGAGTATTGTATGATGAAAATATGTTGATTGATGATTAATTCTGTGAATCTTGGTGAATCTTGATTGGATTGAATGAGAATATGAGAATAGTGAAAAGGGGTTAATTAAGGGTTTGATGATTTGGGGTTTTAATGGGAAAACCATGTAGAACTGTTAAAGATTGATGGTTTTGATGAGTTTGATGAATATTAATGATTATGAATGGTGTTTGATCGAAAAGGATTGAATAGAGGTTGAATAGAGTGATGTAGAAGTGTTAGAAATCGTGAAATCTGCGATCTGCGTCGCGGGAGTGGTAATCGATTACCAATGTGTTCTGGGTAATCGATTACCAAGAGTGGTAATCACCTATATACTGATTTATAGGTGATTATTATCTGATGGATTATTTGATGTTTGGGTATGTGGTATGATTGATGATGATGTTGTTTATATGAGGGTGAGGATAGGGTAGCCTCCTATGTGTATGTATGAGTAGTATTCCTTTCCTCACCGTTATACTGTGGATATTTTTACAGGTATTGATGATGACACGACTGATGTCGAGTTTGATTAAAGGGAGTGTGCTCTGGTATATGTGACATCAGGGCATAATTTTGGGGTTTTTTCTTTATATTTCTAGTTAGGAAGGTTTTTGTAAATTGTTTTGGATCCCTTGCACAACAAGTAGGATGTTTAGTTACTTTTATATTTTTGGAGATTCCGCTGCATGAGTATTTTAATACATTTGAGTTTCATTTTATTTTAATTAAGTTGTTTTCGAACTAATGAAGTTTTTAATAAGAGAGTTATGTGAACCTTTTACCCATTGTGGGACGTTACCTTTTTTTACACTTCAATTTATTAAACGTATAAGAGTTTGGGATAGAAGGGTATCACAATCACTTTTACTAAGCTCCACTGGTAGAAAGGTGTCACAATCACTTTTACTAAGCTCCACTATGAGATTTTCAAAGCACTAAAAATGATTTTATGTTTTTTTTTTCAAAATTTTAAAAATTTTAATTAATTAGTTTGTTTTCCAAAATTGAAAAAAATATACTTTCAACTCTAAGTATCACTTTCAATATTATTATGCATTTTTAATGTAAAAGTTAATTCAATTAATAACAACAATAATTTAATTTCTTTTTTTTTTAATCAAAAATTGGTATCCAAAAGTTATAGTGAGTTGTGACCAATTCAAATTGAAACTCATTTAAGAGTGTTCATTTTTTATAACATGAGCTTCTACACATTCCACCATCATCCGCCATCATATGTTGGTAAGTATTGCTCATCGTCATCATCAGTTGACCAAATTGCATGATTTTATTACTGGCCATGCTTTAAAACTTTTGACATTCTTACTTAAATAGCAAATTGACGTAGAGAAGTTGTATACGCTTTTCCATTTTATGTTTGCACCAATGAGATACTTGTTGTGGAACACATGCAAGAAACATGAAATGTCATTTATAATGTGTGAGCACAAGCATAACTTCAACTAACACTATAATTGCATCTAATTAATGATCGCTCAAAACTTAATAATACTATTCGATATTAAAACCGTTTTTAAAATGATAACAAAATATCTTGCAACCAATTATAATTTGAGAAAAAAAATCAAATAATAAATGATAATTTTTTTTCTTTTTATAATTAAATCATTTCATAAAATTAAATTACAACATTTCCCTATAGGACTTTCTAACTCAAATCATGCAAAAGCTATGTATTTATAATTAAATGACTCAATCACATCCATTATACAAAATTATCATTTCAATCAAAACCATGACCCCACGAGTTATTGTGAAGTTAAGTAAGATTATAGTGGTTATGATGATAGTAATAACTGTGATATCTACGGTATCATTAACATTGATACCATCCTCATCAGCGTCAATTGGTCATCCGATAAAGGACATGAACCAAAGTGATGAATTGTACCTTCTCGGTGAAGATTATGGCATCGGGAACCCTTCTCCTTATCATGGTGGAGGTAGAACTGCTCCTATTCCTCATTGACTTTTTTAGTTTTAGATCATCATCATTAAGTTGATTATGTTTTTATTTTCTCAAGGTAATTCAAAATACATTGTTATTTTCGCATTTTTTTCTACCATTTTTACAAGACATAGAGAATCATTACATGGCCTTATATATATCCATCCCACTTTGTGATTTCAGCAAACACTTTTCTTATTTTATTTATTTGTATGGAAAATGAAAGATCCACACTCAAAAATTGATCAGTACGTAGGTCGTAGGAGTATATATATATATGAAGAAGTGAGA
The DNA here is from genome assembly GCA_026901365.1 of Sesbania bispinosa. Taxonomy (NCBI): domain Eukaryota; kingdom Viridiplantae; phylum Streptophyta; class Magnoliopsida; order Fabales; family Fabaceae; genus Sesbania; species Sesbania bispinosa. Next base: position 1,851,550 of record QLOH01000111.1, read on the forward strand.
GACTAGAAAAAAAATAAAAAAAGAGAAAGATCATATCCAACTTTACCCGATTATTTCTTGTAGAGGATACATATGGTATTGTGAAAAATAAAGTGTCAATTTAGTTTACAGTTGAATAGAATTGATTCTGAAAATCAATGGTTGAGATGAGTGATGCACGTTTTACGAAGTACAGTAAACAAAAATAATTTAAAATCAATTCCGCAAAACCATGATTTTGATTTTTTTAACCCAAACTAAACGAGCTAAAAAACATCTCAATGTTGGGAATACAATCTTTTTATATTGAAATTTTACATGATGTTATTATATCAAAATTTTATATCTATTTTCTATCTTCATAAAAACTCATAAAGTTTTGTGAAACATGAGGATATCCCTTTAATATATTCACATATTATAATATTTTCATGATTATAAAGTAAGAATACATTCCCCTCATGATCAATATTTTCGGAAATGAATCTTATTATTATATTAAAATATTATATTTATTTATCTCTTAATAAACTATTCAGAATCAATTTTGTAGAATTAATTTTAAATCATTTTCGTTCAACGTGCTTCGTAAAACGTGCATCATCTATTTCAACTATTATTTTTAGAATCAATTCTACTCAATTGTAAATCAAACGAACCCAAGTGAAACTTTAGAACCAGAAATTAATCGATTCCGTCAATGTATTCACATCTTTCACAGTATTTTCATGATGTGGAATATTCTTTTTATTACGAATAGTATGTCGCAACATTGTACATGACACACGTGACTTTCAGACATTTTTTTCATTCTTTTACCATTATTTATCTTTTGAAAACATAAGTCGCACGCGTCATGTTCATGACCACTTAGCACTTCTGTTTCATGACCACTTCACAAATAAAAGTAAACATCACAAATGCTTTGCAATACGACATGAGGTGTGTTGCACGGATACGGGTACGGTATCGGTACTGGGTATGGATACGGGCACGGGGTACGACGTTTTTTAAAAATTAGGGTACGGGTACGTTAATATATATATTTTTAATTATATAATTATATATATAATTCTATAAAAATAAAACTAATAAAATTAGATCAAATTCAATAAAACATTAAAAAACACAAATCATAACACAACATAAGAATGAAATGATAAAGGAACTTAACATAACATAACATTAAATGTCACAACGGGTCAACAACGAACATAACATGACATAACATTCAACAAGTCAACAACAAACATAACATATCAATGTCACACTCTAACAGTGTCAATCTCATCATTTCCATCCCCATCATCAGTGAATAAAACAGCCTCCAAGTCTGGTTCATCAAGAGAAAGAGAAGCAACTTCAAGAACATCGGCCCCTTCTGATGGATCTCATTCATCTGCAGCAAGATCCCATAGCTTGCTCTCTCCTTCCTTATAGCTTTTACCCTTTCTTAAGAGAAGACGAAGATTTGTATGTATGAAAACTAAATCTTCAACCCTCTTTGGATTGAGCCTATTCCTTTTCATTGAATGGATAAAAGAATATGTACTCCAATTTCTTTCACAACAAGAAGAAGATGATGGTTGTGAAAGGAGTTTCAAGGCAATAGATTGAAGCTTAAGGATTGAAGAACCATACATGATCCATCATTCCTTTGGTTTCAAGTTCCATCTATCCTGTAAGGAATCAAATTGGCCAAGCTCTTCTGCAGCACTTGAGAATTTAACAAACTCATGTGTCACCTCTATCCTATCCTTTGATTCCGGAAAGTAGGTTCTCAAGCATTTATTTCTCCCTACACAAATCTCATTATCCCTATGTGGGGGGACTCGATTTGGAACTTCCTCAAGCCATTGCCTACAATAATACCTATTATACAAAATATAATCAATGAGTACAAGTTGATTGCATCTTAAAAGAGAAAGATAAATAAAATTGAAACTTGCAAATCAATTAAATTTACCTTGGATTAAGTGAATGAGCCAAGCAATGAAGTGGTGTATTACTTTTAGTCCATCTAAAAATAAGAACGCCATATACCACTTCATAAAAGGATGAATGTGTGAAGTCTATTAATCAGTTTGAGCATTCAAACTTGACTCAAAGACTTAATATCCTTTAGTTTTAATGATTAACAAATAAGATTATATAAACAGATTCTACTGAGAAAGGTATTGGTTTGTTGATTGTGTTTCAGGATGAAATAGTAATCAGAATCAGAAGATTAGGATCAGAAGAACAAATGCAGGATCAATTATGAAGAAGCTGTCTGAAGAATGCAACTCGTCTGAAGTGCGCAAACTGTCTGAAGACGTGAAGACCATATGAAGACAACATAAAGCAGTCTGAAGAAAAGAAGCTGTCTGAAGCAAGGAAGCTTTCCGAAGCAAAGAAGCTGTCTAAAGCAACGAAGATGTCTGAAGAAGCAGAACTCGTCTGAAGAGTTGAAGCTGTCTGAAGTAGTTCAACCCGTCTGAAGTATCAGTGCTGTCTGAAGTCTCACTTATGACGTGGCACCCTCTGCTGAAGTTTGTGAAGACTTTTCTGAACCTCTGCTGCACGTACCTTTTCAAACACGTTTATGGCAAGGAACACAGAGACCTTTCCTGGTGATTTTGAATTTCATACACCACCGAGGAAATCTCTGCAACGCAGAAATTGTAGCAACAACGATGGCAGCTTTATAGCAGCACCAACGTTGTACTCTGTCAGAATTGTGAAGACACCCAGAAGCGTGTCTCACGATGGATTGAATAGCATTCAATGCTTTCTCTAAAGGGTGGTATCACAACGGAAATATCATCATCACCAATCCAAAAGAAAGCACAAGAAAAGCTCAGGAGACTAAGCAGAAGCAACAAAGAGAAATGTTTGAATAACATATTTTAATTCAAACATATTTTATCATCTGCAAGAAACAGCCATTGAAAAAGACACCTCACTCAAAGAAGAAAGGAGAAATGGTGTCAGGAAGCAAACAGAAAAGGAGCATATACAAAATAAGCAAGAGGACAAATCCAACGGATACCTCCTCATATACACTCCTAAGAAAAGCAGAGAAAATTAGAAGTCAGCTGAAGAAAAGTAAAAGGATATCAAGAGAGAGAACATGCAAAATAATATCAAGAAAATCTCTCTAAAAGAGCTCATCTACAGAAGTGTCAGAACAAGACTGTGTGAACACATATTTGCTAAAGAAGAAGCAACCGTTTGAGACACTATTACATAATGGCTATATGAGCCACATCATCAACATCATCACGGTATCATGAATCATCTTCAAACGGCTATATCCCAACAGAACATATAAATAGCCTCAAGGAAGAATTTGAAGATGTTGAACTCATTCACTTGGTTCAATCAGTTGATCAAGATGCATCAGAAAAATCCTATCGGTGTTGACCATACTTACTTGAATCAACTATGCTAGTCAAAATAGAAGTTGTTCAGTTGAACAACCTACCAGGCTGTGCTTAATCTCATATGAACCAAGAATGGTTTGAAGCTGCAAGTATGCCTTGGTTTTTCCAATGATACGGGTGAGAATGTAACCCATGGAAACCAATGGCTGGAGAACAAGGCTGGAGCTTAAAGTCAAGTATCTACCGAGCCAATTCTCAGAGGATGTTATTCCTCATATCAGAGACATGGATTGTACTTAAACTTATATACTTGTATCACTGTCTTACCCTTGTACTTAGATTTATCCATTGTATCCTGAGTAGTACTCAGTTAACCTCTAGTACAGGAAAAGATTAAGTTTATGTTTCGTGGAAACTTAAACTTAGTTTAATTTGTAAACACTTTAAGTGTCTGAGAGCCTGGAGAGGCTTGGTGGAAGAAAGAATACTCTACACTTGGATAAGTGTCTGAGAGCCTGGAGAGGCTTGGTGGAAGAAAGAATACTCTACACTTGGATAAGTGTCTGAGAGCCTGGAGAGGCTTGGTGGAAGAAAGAATACTCGTGGTAGAGCCTGGAGAGGCTTGATAGAAAAGAATACTTGTGGTAGAGCCTGGAGAGGCTTGATAGAAAAGAATACTTGTGGTAGAGCCTGAAGAGGCTTGATAGAAAAGAATACTTGTGGTAGAGCCTGAAGAGGCTTGATAGAAAAGAATACTTTTGGTAGAGCCTGAAGAGGCTTGATAGAAAAGAATACTTGTGGTGTCTGGAGAGACTGTACTCGTGGTGTCTGGAGAGACTGTACTTGTGGTGTCTGGAGAGACTGTACTCGTGGTGTCTGGAGAGACTGTACTCGTGGTGTCTGGAGAGACTGTACTCGTTGTGTCTGGAGAGACTGTACTCATATTCAAGTTTGTAATCTGAATATTCATATAGTGGAAATCCAGTGGTTGTTTGCCATTGGGACTGGACGTAGCTCACAGTGGTAGTGAGTGAACCAGGATAAATTCATTGGCTAAGTTTTCTTACCCTTATCTCTTATAAATTCTTTTTATACTAATCAAGGGGTCAGAATAATTAATCTGATATTTTATAAAGACACAAAACATCTTTTAAAATTAGTTTTTACAAGTCGTCTGAAAACTTCAGACAGCCACTTAAAAGCCTGTCTGAAATCTCTATGGCTAAGTCCTTTTTGTTTAATCTCTTTATTTCCAGTTTTCATATTTAAGTTGGAATTTGAAAAGTATTTTCTATAATAAACCTAACACAACTATTTCAATAAAATGATCTTTCATATGAACAAAACATGAGATATCTCTTATATCATTTGAAGCTTTACAAAGAATGTTCCTTGAAGAACTTCTGAAATAAATTCTCAGAAGTGAGTCTGAAAGAGATCAGTTCAAAAATAAGGAACAGACTTCAGACAACCTCTAGTCATCTGAAGTATTTCAGAAACTGTGCTGAAAATACTCTTTGTATTAATCTTCAGAAGATACTTTGAGAAGCCTCTGTTTAAAACAATCTTAAGCTTCAGAAGAAACATTGTTTTTCTTATCTTCCACATGTTTCAACTATCTCTGATCTTAAGACTTATTTTTAACGGTTCCCATATTCATGTTTTAAATTAAAGATTTCCAAAAACTATCAAAAAGTTTAAAACACTATTCAACCCCCCTTCTAGTGTTTCCTGTGGTTCTAACAATTGGTATCAGAGCTCACCTTCGGGTTGAGCATCTAACAAATGCAGAAGGAGTAGATCCTCAGAAGATGGAAATCTCATCAAGCTGAAGCAACTCTGAAGAATGATAATGAGAAAATAAAATCACTTTCTTAAAACTCATTACTCATACAAGGCATCTTTCAGAAGGATATAGCTGGAAAAGGAAAGTGTATCTATCTCTAGATCACAAGCGGGTAACACCTTTCCTATCTTTGTTTAAATCTAAATTTAAATATAACTGTTTATTTGCTGAATGTTTTGTTTTATCGAAATTACTATTACATAAGAGTACTTGTGTGAAAATAAATTATTGCATAATAAATGTCCTATATATGTATGCGTATTACTTGTTTTGTGTGCATCATATGTGTGAATATATGTGTAAATGAAGAGTCATGTATGTTTATCATGATTACTATTAAATGTGATAAGGCGCAACATAGATCAATGTATCATCAACCGGTTTCTCATAAGTGGCACGATGCACAACTCTCAATAATTGCTTGGTGCTTGTAACCGTTATTCTTCATTGAACGAAGCAATGCTTGATTGCCTATTTAAGAATTGGAAGATCATCATAGGAACTACACTTCAATCAACTTATCCTCAAAAGCCAGAACTCTTCAAGCACCATAATCTCCTTAGATCAATCGTACTCAATGGCCAACATGTCTGCATCATCAAATAACTCAAACCATCCTATGTTTGATGAGAGAATCATACCTTCTAAGTTGGTCAATCTCTCTGATTTTGATGAGGCAGATTATAAAATCTCAGAGTACTTTGACGCCGTAGGATGGACTCCCTTCTTCAGCAACATTTCCTCACCATGGCATGAGGAAAGTGTGTTGGAGTTCTGGAACAACTCCACAAGTGTATCTAGACCTGGTAAGACTGGAATTGAAACTAAGGTAATGGGAATATCACTGTTTGTGGACACCAAACTTATTGCTAAAATCATAGGTATTCCTGACAGAGGGGAAAAATACTTCCAAAGATGGGAATCTCTTCATGGTGGAACATTTGTTCTAGACCAACATCTTTTTGGAAGAAGAAGGATTGCTCCTTTCAGACCCTCTCAACTTCTGAGCACACCCAGAGCCCTCCTTGCTGTACTAAGCTGCTGCATTCTTCCCAGAGGAAGAAACAATTTGACTATAAGCATGATGGAGAGGTTTGTATTGGGACTCTTGTTGTCAAAAAGGAAAGTCAACCTTCCTTGGGTGCTGTTGTATCAGATGATGTACAGAGATGAGATAGGCAATGAGAATTTCTATCCTCATAACACCCTAATCATGAAAATTTTATTGCACAAGGGATTTCCTATGGAAAGTCTCTTTGACCAACCGCCTCCTGACTTCTTCACTCCGGCTGCGTATGCTGAGTTAGACCGGACTCTTATCAAAAGAGAAGAAGCTCCTGAGAATCAAGTGGTGATTCCTCATCTTTTTGCTATACGGAATGAAGAAGGAACTGAAGTTACCCACTTAAAGTCTCGAAAAAGGAAAATGGGTGATGTTGGGTGCATATCATCAGAAGAAGGCAAATAACAAAATTTCCAGGCTTGCAAGAAGATTGAGAGCTGCTGAGAAGAAGCTTAAAAAGGGGCTCAGAGCTGAAAAGAAGAATGTTGATGATTACTGAGAACCCATCTGATGATCAATGATTCTCTTGTGTCTTTTCATTTCTCTCTTAATTTTTGTTTGCTAATAGTAATAATTAGTATTCTGCTTTGTTCCATTCTTGATACATTCTGTGTGATCTATGACTGTTTATACTGTTTCTCTTGTAACTATGTATGCTTAAATGAATCGTTAACTTAACACACTTCTTTAATTAGTACAACTAAAAGATAAAATCAATTAACTGGATAAGATAAGGACAAAATTAAAATTTATATATTAAGACAAGTTCTTGCTGAAATATAATAAAATTGAAATTATTAACCTAAGACACTTGTTTTAATGATTAACTAATTCTATCAAATAATATCATATGCTACTGAAAGGTATTTTTAGGTTGTGCATGTTTCAGAAAAAAGGCTTCTGAAAATAAGCTAAAAGAAGATCAACCGGAGAAAATGCCATGTGTAAGAAGGATGAATCAAGGCAACAAGAATGTCTAAGTGTGATATCATCTCCATTGTCTGAACCTGTTCAGACAGTTCACAATGAACTTACTAAAATTATGGGTCAGAAATGTTAAGACAAGTGATACACAAAGCACTAAGCCTACCTCTACGCTTGAAAAGATAATTTTGACTTAGTAACATTTCTACTTTCTGAACCTGTTCAGAAGGGTCTCGGTGAACCCCCTGAAATTGTGGGTCAAAAATGTTAAAGTAATGTAAACTCAAGTTATTAAAGTCTATTTCAATCCTTGAGGGACAGGTTAAGATGATTGTTCAAAGATTCTCTGAAGCACAAAAAGACAAAAGACTAAAAGGAGGATTTGCAGACATCAAGTGACCGCAGAAGAAGAAAAATCTTCAAAGTAAGGTACAATGCCAGAAAAGCTTTCTTCCATCTAGAGAATAATGAGGAAATCTAATGGTAACATCACTTCACCTTAAAATTTAATTAATAACATAAAAAACTCAACTATATGAAACTTATGAAATAAAAACAACAAAAATATAACTGATAAAAGTAACAAAAATAACAAAAGGAGAAGAAATATAAAATAAATGAACCATTCACTTATGAAACTCAACTATATGAAACCATGAACCTTTTTATTAATGACAAAAGGGGGAGAAATATTAAACTCACAAAATGATTTAAAAGGGATGACTAACAATCAGTATCTGTGATAAGTAAATAAAATATGGTAATATATGGTAATAACAATTGGTATCTATGATAAGTAAATAAAATATGGTAATATTAGTTTTCAATAACAAACAATAATAATTGGTGTCTAAAAAGACTAACACAATTGGTATCTGAAAGATTAACATCTAGTTTCCAAAGGATAAGTTAACAAAATCTAATCTTGTTAACGATTAGAATAATAATAACAATTTGCAACATTTAACAATTGACAACATTTAACAAACTAAAAGAATATATGTTCTTCTCAGGGGGAGTATTATAAATAGGGGGTCTTTTATATACTTACCCATCTTTCCTTAAAACATTTTGTAAGTTGTACATATCTTATTTGTCACCATTAAAAAGGGGGAGATTGTGAAGTCTATTAATCAGTTTGAGCATTCAAACTTGACTCAGAGACTTAATATCCTTTAGTTTTAACGATTAACAAATAAGATTATATAAACAGATTCTACTGAGAAAGGTATTGGTTTGTTGATTGTGTTTCAGGATGAAATAGTAATCAGAATCAGAAGATTAGGATCAGAAGAACAAATGCAGGATCAATTATAAAGAAGTTGTCTGAAGAATGCAACTCGTCTGAAGTGCGCAAATTGTCTGAAGACGTGAAGACCATATGAAGACAACATAAAGCAGTCTGAAGAAAAGAAGCTGTCTGAAGCAAGGAAGCTTTCCGAAGCAAAGAAGCTGTCTGAAGCAACGAAGATGTCTGAAGAAGCAGAACTCGTCTGAAGAGTTGAAGTTGTCTGAAGTAGTTCAACCCGTCTGAAGTATCAGTGCTGTCTGAAGTCTCACTTATGACGTGGCACCCTCTGCTGAAGTTTGTGAAGACTTTTCTGAACCTCTGCTGCACGTACCTTTTCAAACACGTTTATAGCAAGGAACACAGAGACCTTTCCTGGTGATTTTGAATTTCATACACCACCGAGGAAATCTCTGCAACGCAGAAATTGTAGCAACAACGATGGCAGCTTTATAGCAGCACCAACGTTGTACTCTGTCAGAATTGTGAAGACACCCAGAAGCGTGTCTCACGATGGATTGAATAGCATTCAATGCTTTCTCTAAAGGGTGGTATCACAACGGAAATATCATCATCACCAATCCAAAAGAAAGCACAAGAAAAGCTCAGGAGACTAAGCAGAAGCAACAAAGAGAAATGTTTGAATAACATATTTTAATTCAAACATATTTTATCATCTGCAAGAAACAGCCATTGAAAAAGACACCTCACTCAAAGAAGAAAGGAGAAATGGTGTCAGGAAGCAAACAGAAAAAGAGCATATACAAAATAAGCAAGAGGACAAATCCAACGGATACCTCCTCATATACACTCCTAAGAAAAGCAGAGAAAATTAGAAGTCAGCTGAAGAAAAGTAAAAGGATATCAAGAGAGAGAACATGCAAAATAATATCAAGAAAATCTCTCTAAAAGAGCTCATCTACAGAAGTGTCAAAACAAGACTGTCTGAACACATATCTGCTAAAGAAGAAGCAACCGTTTGAGACACTATTACATAATGGCTATATGAGCCACATCATCAATATCTCAACGGTATCATGAATCATCTTCAAATGGCTATATTCCAACAGAACATATAAATAGCCTCAAGGAAGAATTTGAAGATGTTGAACTCATTCACTTGGTTCAATCAGTTGATCAAGATGCATCAGAAAAATCCTATCGGTGTTGACCATACTTACTTGAATCAACTATGCTAGTCAAAATAGCAGTTGTTCAGTTGAATAACCTACCAGGCTGTGCTTAATCTCATATGAACCAAGAATGGTTTGAAGCTGCAAGTATGCCTTGGTTTTTCCAATGATACGGGTGAGAATGTAACCCATGGAAACCAATGGCTGGAGAACAAGGCTGGAGCTTAAAGTCAAGTATCTACCGAGCCAATTCTCAGAGGATGTTATTCCTCATATCAGAGACAGGGATTGTACTTAAACTTATATACTTGTATCCCTGTCTTACCCTTGTACTTAGATTTATCCATTGTATCCTGAGTAGTACTCAGTTAACCTCTAGTACAGGAAAAGATTAAGTTTATGTTTCGTGGAAACTTAAACTTAGTTTAATTTGTAAACACTTTAAGTGTCTGAGAGCCTGGAGAGGCTTGGTGGAAGAAAGAATACTCTACACTTGGATAAGTGTCTGAGAGCCTAGAGAGGCTTGGTGGAAGAAAGAATACTCTACACTTTGATAAGTGTCTAAGAGCCTGGAGAGGCTTGGTGAAAGAAAGAATACTCTACACTTGGATAAGTGTCTGAGAGTTTGGAGAGGCTTGGTGGAAGAAAGAATACTCGTGGTAGAGCCTGGAGAGGCTTGATAGAAAAGAATACTTGTGGTAGAGCCTGGAGAGGCTTGATAGAAAAGAATACTTGTGGTAGAGCCTGAAGAGGCTTGATAGAAAAGAATACTTGTGGTAGAGCCTGAAGAGGCTTGATAGAAAAGAATACTTGTGGTAGAGCCTGAAGAGGCTTGATAGAAAAGAATACTTGTGGTGTCTGGAGAGACTGTACTCGTGGTGTCTGGAGAGACTGTACTTGTGGTGTCTGGAGAGACTGTACTCGTGGTGTCTGGAGAGACTGTACTCGTGGTGTCTGGAGAGACTGTACTCGTTGTGTCTGGAGAGACTGTACTCATATTCAAGTTTGTAATCTGAATATTCATATAGTGGAAATCCAGTGGTTGTTTGCCATTGGGACTGGACGTAGCTCACAGTGGTAGTGAGTGAACCAGGATAAATTCCTTGGCTAAGTTTTCTTACCCTTATCTCTTATAAATTCTTTTTATACTAATCAAGGGGTCAGAATAATTAATCTGATATTTTATAAAGACACAAAACATCTTTTAAAATTAGTTTTTACAAGCCATCTGAAAACTTCAGACAGCCACTTAAAAGCTTGTCTGAAATCTCTATGCCTAAGTCCTTTTTGTTTAATCTCTTTATTTCCAGTTTTCATATTTAAGTTGGAATTTGAAAAGTATTTTCTATAATAAACCTAACATAACTATTTCAATAAAATGATCTTTCATATGAACAAAACATGAGATATCTCTTATATCATTTGAAGCTTTACAAAGAATGTTCCTTGAAGAACTTCTGAAATAAATTCTCAGAAGTGAGTCTGAAAGAGATCAGTTCAAAAATCAGGAACAGACTTCAGACAACCTCTAGTCATCTGAAGTATTTCAGAAACTGTGCTGAAAATACTCTTTGTATTAATCTTCAGAAGATACTTTGAGAAGCCTCTGTTTAAAACAATCTTAAGCTTTAGAAGAAACATTGTTTTTCTTATCTTCCACATGTTTCAACTATCTATGATCTTAAGACTTATTTTTAACGGTGCCCATATTCATGTTTTAAATTAAAGATTTCCAAAAACTATCAAAAAGTTTAAAACACTATTCAACCCCCCTTCTAGTGTTTCCTGTGGTTCTAACAGAATGCTCATTTAACTCCTTGCCCTCGTGTTGATAGATTGCCAACTCCACTTTCTCAATCATTGAATCCCATTTCTCATAAACCAAATGAAGGCTTGGCTCATCGGTATCACAAGAACGAAGCATGTCATAGATTGGACTAGTGAAATTTAGCACATAATCAACTTGATCTCACCAACAATCATTTAGAATTATTTCTTTCACAGAAGCAACTTTCTGGACATTATCTTCTCTATAATGAGACCATTGTTCACTAATAACCATAGATTGGAGACCATGTTTAATGGTTCTCATCCTTTTAAGCATAATAATGATGGAGGCAAATCTAGTCTCAGCAACAGCAAACAACTTCAAATGCACAAACTGATTGAACATGGCTAGTCTCATAGAATGGTTCATAATAAAATTCTTTATGAAAAAGGCATCATCAGCAATGCTAGAAATCCAATTACACGCCTCATAGACAACCACATTATTTTCGGTATTTTTTGGACAACATATATCTTTTAATGCAAGATTCAATGTATGCACGACACATGGTGTCCAAAAAATGTGATGATGGATAGATTCAACAATAGATCCAGCTGCATTACACACCGGAGCATTATCAATAATTATCTGAACTACATTTTGGGGACCAATCTCATCAATGACGGAAAACATCAAATCTGATATATAATTTTTGGGGTAATAATAAACATTCTGCATTGTCAGGTTTACTTCCTGATCTTAGGTCATATGATTACATCAAAACTTTTTTCTGCACAAATCAACATGAAGTATAATGGCTTAGCACATTGGTTGTTTTATTTATTTATTTATTTATTTATTTATTTTGTATATTCAGGAGTTTTTTACTTTGCATTGCCCATTTATTTGATCCTTTAGGGTATGTTTGGAAGTTTGGAGGGAAGGGGAAAGAAAAAGGGTTAGGAGGGGAAGGGAGGGATAGGAGGAGGAGGTCTTTGTAAGGCATAGAAGAAGAAAACTACACTTACAAGCATAAGGGGAATAAGGGTTTCCTGTAAATTGTTCTCCTTGATTTTCCAACTTGAAACACATCCTTAGAGAAATCTAATAATGCTTGCATGGTGTATTTTTATGACATGCAATAGTGTCAATTTGCAATAATTTCTCAAGGGTGACCGGTCAACCAAACACTACCATAATTCTCTACATAATTGCTCTTATCTTGGAAATAGTTTATATGTATATATATATAGTGATAAAGATATATCTTAGCAGCTTTAATGTGCTTGCTTTTCATCACTTGGCTGAATTTTGTAGGTATGGAGTATCTTTGTTTGAATATGCACTTGGAGAATCTGGTGGAAGCTTGCAACTGGCCATTATAAATGCTCAGGTCAAATGGCCAGCTGGACCTAAGCCTCCATACCCAGAAGCTCTTCATCAATTTGTGACATGGATGCTTCAGCCCCAGGCTACTGTGCGGCCCCGAATAGACGATATCATAATCCATGTTGATAAGTTGGTTGCAAAGTTCTCTCCTTGAGTTACTAAAGAAAGGTATAAAGAGACATGGTTAGTCATTCGTGTTGCAGCCGTTTAGAAAATTTCAGCGTGCCATTTTCTACATAATATTCCCTTTGTTTATTTCACGAAACGAAAAGAAATAGCAGTTGCTTGCCTTGCACAGTTTTTTTTTTGGGTCAGCTTGCCTTGCACAGTTAACTAACCCTCATGTTGTTGCCCCCTTTTGTGGGCGGCAGTGGAGAACGCTCGCACTAGTGGTCGGACGAGGCGGTGGTGTGATGTCAGCAATGAAATGTTAGAGGCAACAAAGAGTAAGAGAATAGTGAGGGAGGGACGGTCGCAATAGGTATTAGGGTTTCTGAATTCTGAATCATAATTAAAAAAAAAGAAAAAAAATTAATTTTTCATTCAAAACGGCGTAGTTTTGGTACAGGAGTACCCAAAACGTACCCGCGCCGTACCCAATACCGTACCCGTTTTTTTGTTTGAACTCCCATACCCAGGAGTACCCGGTACGTACCCAAGTCGTACCCGTTGTTGAGTCTCAAAAATATCATGAGGTTGTTTATGATGTTTTAAGACAACTAGATTCCCAAAGTTTTAATGGTTGACAAATTTGACTTAAATTACTTATCATAGATACACACATGCTTTTAATGTTTTATCTATGATTTCAGCAAGAGTCATTATGAGCCTACATAAAAAGACTAAGTGTTGAAGCTGTCTGAAGAAGCAGAACTCGTCTGAAGAGTTGAAGCTGTCTGAAGTAGTTCAACCCGTCTGAAGTATCAGTGTCGTCTGAAGTCTTTTGATGACGTGGCACCTCTAGTCTGAAGTATTGAAGTCATCTGAAGTCTCATTTATGACGTGGCACCCTCTGCTGAAGTTTGTGAAGACTTTTCTGAACCTCTGCTGCACGTACCTTTTCAAACACGTTTATAGCAAGGAACACAGAGACCTTTCTTGGTGATTTTGAATTTCATACACCACTGAGGAAATCTCTGCAACGCAGCCTCTGCAGCAACATTTGTAGCAGCCTTATGGCAAGAGAAACCTTGTGAAACATCAGAGCTCTCAGAAGCATGTCTCACAACGGATTAAATAGCATTTAATGCTATCTCTAAACGGTGGTATTTCAACAGATTGAAGTTTGGGTATAAATACCCCTCCATGAAGACCATCAAGTAAGAAAGAAAGAGAAAAAGAAAAAAATTAAGTATACAAGAAAGCCCAGAGAAACATCACGCTGCAAGTTTTTACTCTGTAAAAACTCTCTGATAAAATTCGCTGTACACATTTGTATATCCTGAGCATACCTTAGATTTTATTGTACATTGTATATTGTTTGAGCTTCAAACTCGTATAGTTTAAAAGCTTAAACTTTTTTCTCTGTAAACTTTGTTTAGAGCCTGGAGAGACTTGGTTGATAAAAGAATACTTGGTTGTAGAGCCTGGAGAGGCTTGACTGTAAAAGAATACTTGGTTGTAGAGCCTGAAGAGGCTTGACTGTAAAAGAATACTTGTAATCTTGAAAGATCAAGAGAAAATCCAATTGCTAGTTGGCATTGGGACTGGACGTAGCTCACAGTGGTAGTGAGTGAACCAGGATAAATTCCTTGGCTAAGTTTTCTTACCCCTATCTCTTGTCAATTCTTTTTATACTAATCAAGGTGTTAGAGTAATTAATCTGATATTTTATAAAGGCACAAAACATCTTTTAAAATAAGTTTTTTTTAAGCCGTCTGAAAACTTCAGACAGCCCTTTAAGAGCCTGTCTGAAATCATGTTTTTACACCTGTTTGCGAAAAGCTTTCTAAAATATTTAGAAACACTATTCAACCCCCCCTTCTAGTGTTTCCCTGTGTTCCTACAGTTGGTACCAGAGCTCTACTCAGGGTTGAAGCACCTAACAAGTGTTTGAGGACTGAAAGATCTAAATGGAAGCTTCTAACAGCAACAGGCAATACATCACAGAAGGAGCCTCTATCACAAGAACCCCAACATTCAATGGAGTGGATTACCACTACTGGAGAGATCGTATGAAGTTGTTCATTGAGAGCAACAACATTGATGTTTGGGATGTGGTCACTGATGGAGACTATGTGCCTATGCAAAATGGTCTGCCTATACCTAAGACTGAATGGACCTTGGAGCAGAAGACTAGAGTCCAGATGAACGCTAAAGCCAAACTTTATCTGATATGTGCCTTGAATAAATCAGAATATGAGAAGGTCCATGGATGCATTTCTGCCAAGGAGATTTGGGATACTCTTGCAGCAGCCCATGAAGGGACTGAAACTGTCAAGCAATCCAAAATCAGCATGCTTATACATCAGTATGAGATGTTTAAGATGGAAGAAACTGAAACTATTGACCAAATGTTTGGGAGGTTTCAGACCATAACCAATGGACTCAGGTCCTTAGGAAGAACTTATGAATCTGGAGACAACAACAGGAAGATTCTAAGAAGTCTACCTAAGTTATTGAGACCCAAAGTCACTGCCATTCAAGAGGCAAGAGATTTGAACTCTCTGAGAATGGAAGAACTGTTGGGATCTCTCAAAGTCCATGAACTTGAGCTTGGAGAAGATGACAACAAGAAGAAGTCTCTAGCTCTAAACTCCAAGGCCAAACAGTCTAGGCATGGCAGCATGAAGGCTATGCAAGCTGAGGAAGCTTCAGAAGCAGATGAAGATTCTGAAGACAGCTCAGAAGATGAAAATGATCTTGCTCTTTTAAGCAGAAAGATCAAGAGAATGTTGCAGAACAGAGGAAAATTCAGAAAGAACCAACCTTCATCATCCAAAGCAGGTAAGACAGGTAAAGAGTCTAACACTGATAAAATTATTAGCTTTGAATGTAAGCAACCAGGACATATGAAGGCTGATTGCCCAAGACTGAAGAAAAACAACTTCAAGAAGAAGAAGTTTTTCAAAAAGAAGAAAGGTCTTATGGCAACATGGGAAGATCTTGATGAATCAACCTCAGAAGAAGAAGAAGAAGATACTTCAGAAAAGGCAAATCTGTGTCTCATGGCTAGTCTACCATCCTCAGACAGCTCTGAAGCTGAGGTATTTCCTCTTACTCTACAAGAAATGTATGATGATCTGGTAGAGAGTTCTCAAGAACTCTTCCAAGAGTATAAGAATCTATTCAAAGCCCACACAGAAATGTGTAACAAATATGAGGCACTTGAGATAGAACATATTATGCTCAAAGAAAAAATTCTTGAGACTAAAAACTGCAGTTCACAAGCTGTGTCTGAAGAAAATGAGAAACTTCAGAAGCAGGTTGTGGAACTGACAAAAGATCTGGCCAAATTTGTCAAAGGAACTAAAAATCTGAATATAATGCTTGGAAATCAAAGGCATTCCCTTGACAAAACTGGACTAGGCTTTTGTGATCATAACTTGTCTGAACCTCCTACTGTCTTAAATTTTTCTAAAAGAAAAAAAAAGTTACTGGGTGTTCTCACTGTGGTAAGCCTGGACACAATGTGGCTCAGTGCAAACACAAGAGAAAGACAAGGCCCAAAGCTAACAAGAAAGGACCCAAAAGAATATGGGTACCTAAAAACTTAATTATTCCTGTTGCAGATGTGTTTAACAGGACAAAGGAGACCCCACAAATGGTACCTGGACAGTGGGTGCTCGCGACACATGACAGGAGAAAGGTCTTTGTTCCAAAACCTAAGACCTAGAGCTGGTGGAGTGGTCACCTTTGGTGGAAATCAACAAGGGAAGATCATTGGAATAGGGACTATAGGTATATCTCCTTCATCCCTTATTAAAAATGTACTCCTAGTGGAGGGACTACAGCATAATTTACTGAGCATAAGTCAATTATGTGACAGTGGTTATGTGGTATCCTTTACTAAGGAAGGATGCATAGTCAAAGACTCCTCTGAGCAAATCCTCTTTACTGCTAAGAGACACAACAATGTGTACAAAATTGATCTAGAGGATCTAGCAAGTCAAAATGTAAAGTATTTCATTTCTGTTGAAGATGAAAAACAGATTTGGCATCAAAGACTTGGGCATGCCAGCTTGAGATTAATCTCAAGATTAGAAAAACACAATCTTGTTAAAGGATTGCCCAAGCTTTCATACAAATCTGACATTTTATGTGAAAGCTGTCTGAAAGGGAAACAAACAAGACACTCTTTTAAGAGTAAAGATGTTGTTTCAACTAGCAGACCACTAGAACTTTTACACATTGACTTGTTTGGTCCTATTAGAACAGAAAGTCTTAGTGGTAAGAAATATGGTTTGGTCATTGTTGATGACTATTCTAGATTTACTTGGGTGTTATTCCTAAGAAGCAAGGATAAGACTTTTAGGAATTTCACAGTATTCTGCAAGAAGGTACAGAATGAGAAAGGATTCTGTATTTCTGTTATCAGAAGTGATCATGGTGGAGAGTTTGAGAATGCAAACTTTCAAATGTTCTGTGATGAGAATGAGATCTCACACAATTTCTCTGTGGCTAGAACACCTCAACAGAATGGGGTTGTTGAGAGAAAGAACAGAAGTTTGCAAGAGATGGCAAGGACCATGCTCAACTCATGCAGCTTACCAAGAACCTTCTGGGCAGAAGCTGTTAGCACAACATGTTACCTTCAAAACAGAATATTGGTAAGACCAATTCTGAAAAAGACTGCCTATGAACTGTGGAAAGGAAGAAAACCCAACATATCATATTTCCACACCTTTGGATGTGAATGTTTTATACTCAACACCAAGGATGATCTTGGAAAATTTGATGCAAAGTCTGATAAAGGATTTTTCATTGGATATTCTGAAACATCTAAAGCCTATAGAGTGTATAACTCTAGAACTTTAACTGTTGAAGAAACTATTCATGTTAAATTCAATGATAACAAAGAGACTGATAGGGAACTATCAGATCTAGAGGATGATTTTGCAGGAATGGAGCTGAATGACCACAACAGCTTGAAGGATGAGCAGCTGTCTGAAGTACCTACTGTTACTAAACCTCTTCAGACAAATGTTGAGTCTCAGACAGAACAAACAGATGTGGTACCTCCTCAGAAACCTGATTGGAAATACAAATCACATCATCCTAAAGAGCAAATCATTGGCAGCACTTCAGAAGGAGTTAACACAAGATCAAAATTCAAGATTCTGAATTCTCTTGCTCTCCTATCTGAAATAGAGCCAAGGAACATTGATGAAGCTCTGCATGATGAAGGGTGGATCCTAGCCATGCAAGAAGAGCTGAATCAGTTTGCTAGGAGTGATGTCTGGACCCTTGTTCCTAAACCCCATGGGAAAACTATTATTGGAACCAAATGGGTGTTCAGAAACAAGCTATCTGAAGAAGGCAAGGTAGTCAGAAACAAGGCAAGATTAGTTGCTCAAGGATACAACCAGCAAGAAGGTATTGATTTCACTGAAACCTTTGCCCCAGTGGCCAGGTTAGAAGCAATTAGAATTCTTTTATCTTATGCTGTAAATAATGGCATCAAGCTATATCAAATGGATGTTAAAAGTGCCTTCCTCAATGGTCTCATTGAAGAAGAAGTCTTTGTTAGACAACCCCCTGGTTTTGAAGATATTGCCTTTCCTGAACATGTTTTCAAACTCAAAAAAGCTCTTTATGGTCTGAAACAAGCCCCAAGAGCTTGGTATGACAGATTAAGCAGTTTTCTAATCTCAAATGGTTTTGAAAGAGGAAAAGTGGACACAACTCTTTTTAGAAAACAGTCTAACAAAGATCTTATACTTGTTCAGATATATGTTGATGACATTATCTTTGGTTCAACTGACTCTTCATTATGCAAGGAGTTTTCAGAGTTAATGCAATCAGAATTTGAAATGAGTTTAATGGGTGAACTAAAATTTTTCTTAGGACTTCAGATTAAGCAAGATTCTGACTGTATATGGATCCATCAAGAAAAATATACAAAGGAAATGCTTAAAAAGTTTAACTTACATGATTGCAAATCCATGTCAACTCCAATGCATCCCTCTGCATCTTTAAATAAAGATGAGAAGGAAGAACCAGTGAATCAAACTTTGTATAGAGGAATGATTGGATCATTATTATATCTAACAGCAACCAGACCTGACATAATGTTCAGTGTATGTCTGTGTGCTAGATTTCAATCTGATCCAAGGAGTACTCACTACAAAGCTGTAAAAAGAATTTTCAGATATCTTAAAGGTACTACTAATCTTGGTCTGTGCTATAAGAAAAGTAAGGATTGCAGGTTAATAGGTTACTGTGATGCTGATTTTGCTGGAGACAGAATTGAAAGAAAAAGCACTAGTGGTGGATGTCATTTCTTTGGAGAAAATATGATTAGCTGGTCAAGCAAAAGGCAAAGCACAATTGCCTTATCAACGGCTGAAGCAGAATACATCTCAGCAGCCAGTTGTTACTCACAACTGTTATGGGTGAAGTATCAGTTAGAAGATTTTAACATTACTATATTTGCTATACCTGTTTTGTGTGATAATACAAGTGCTATTAATTTGTCTAAAAATCCCATTCAACATTCTAGGGCTAAACATATAGAAATAAAACATCATTTCATTAGACACTATGTTCAGAAAAGTGTTTTTGATATTCAGTTTATTGATACAGAGCATCAATGGGTTGATATATTCACAAAACCTCTGACTGAAGATAGATTTAAGTTCATTAGAAATAATCTGAACATACATGCATTTTGAGTGTGGGTGATCTGATCTGTCAAAAATGATGTATCTGAAATTTCAGCTTGTCTGAAACAAGTGACTTGTCTGAAATTTTGGGTTGTTTGAAATCTATATGGGTGTCTGAAATCTGTCACTTGTCTGAAGTAAACAAATGACGTGGCTTTATGAGACGATTTAATTCCATTTATTTTGTCTCTTCCACTTCGCACGTTTTCCTATGTCTGCGCAGCCAGTACATGCCATCATTGCTTTATGGATCTATAAATACAGAAGCTAGTGGGTCACAGAATTTCACCGTTCACTATTCTGTATTCATCTCTTGAGATCCTTCTTCTACAAGCAATTTTTTTTCTCTCAAGTTCTTCAGAAAACTCTTCAATGGCTCCTAAGAAATCTGCTGGAAGCAACATTGTGAAGACTAAGGATGTAGTCCTGGAGGATCTTCAATCTCTGGGAATGGACTTATTTGCTGAGTTCGATGCAGTTGGGTGGACTCCGTATTTCAATCAAAACTTGACACAGTGGCATGAGCAGAGTGTGCTGGATTTCTGGGCTACTGCCAGAGGAATACCCAATCCTCAGGGTATCTACACTAGCATCAAGGCCACAGTACGTGGTGTCCCTGTCTTTGTTGATGAAGATATCCTTGCTCACATCTGTGAGGTCAGGACTGAAGGAGTTGTATTCACTCCGGGCTGGGAAGCAAGAAATGGAGGACAGAAGCAGTTCACAGAGTTTCTGTATGGCACCTCTGAACCAGTAAGCTTGGATGCAAAGCATATGTCAGACAAGGCTAGGGTTTTACATGCCATCTTAGGGTGCTCTGTAATCCCTAAGAGTGGAAGCAGAAACCATGTTTCTGAGTTGGAGAGATTTTGTCTGATTCACCTACTGCAGAATAAGGTGAACCTCCCCAACATCATAATGTACCACATGCAGAAGCGTCTCAGAGACTCTGCTGGGAGCTTCCCTCACAATACCATCATCACCAAGATCTTGCTGCATTTCAAAGTCCCCAGTGAGAGGCTTTTTGATCGCCTTTCACAACCTGTGTTTGGTGAATCAAACCTCAAGAGCATGGGAGTGAACCTGACTCCAAGACCTCCCTCTCCGTCCATGAAGGAGAGCCTTCTTCTTGAGAAAGCTGCAAGAAGGAAGACAACAATGGAGGTTCTTGAGAATGAACTCAGAGGAGACATAAGGAGCCATGAGTTCAAGCCATCAAAACCCTCTCCTCAAGCAAAATTGAAGAAGCTACCTGTAAGGAGTGCTGCTAAGGTAGCATCTGCATCTGTGCAGAGTCAGGTGTCTGAACCTGTTCAGAAGGCATCACAAAGGCCATCTGAAATTGTGGGTAAGTTGTCTGAACCTGTACAGACTCCACAGCCTACTTCTGAAATGGAAGGACAGGCTCAAGAGGCAGATGAAACTGATGCAGTTGTAGCTGAGCCATTGGTTGCATGCCCATCTGATCCTGAACTCATTCAGGTGGCAGCATTGGCTACTGCTTTGGAGCAGGAGGAGCTGGAGAAGAAAGCAGAACAAGAGAAGACTGACAGAGCTATTGCTATTGCTTCACAATTGGCCTATGCTGAAGATGATAGGCAAGCAACCATAGCTGAGGGAGCAAAGAAAAGGAAGAGGTCAAGTGCACCTCAGAGAAGGAGGACCAAAAGCAAGCTACTTCAGACTGCACCTGAACCTAGGGTGACTAGAAGTATTGCCTCTCAGCTGATAGCAGAAGATGAAGCTGAGAAGTATCAAAATTCTGTTAAAGCTCAACAGTATTTTAAAAGGAAAAGGGAAGAAAAACAAGCACAAAGGGAGAAGGAAGAAGCAAAGGCAAAAGAATTTGAGGTAACCAAGCCTCCCTACAAGAGAATGAAGGTGAGATTTGATAATGTAACTCCTTCACCACCCTCCTCACCAGAAAAACAAACACATCATCAACCCTCACAACCTTCACCACAACCTTCACCAAAACCCCTGTCACTTGAAAAACAACCATCTTCACCTCTATCACAACCATCACCACCTCCACAAACAGAAAACCTACCCTCTGAACCTTCCAAACCCTCTGAACCTACCTCACCACAACCTTCAGAGAATCAACTCTCTGAGCCTACATTACCTTCCCCACAAACCCATGACCTTGCTATGATACCACTCTTACCTTCATCACCTCCACCACCTACACCTTCTCTGGAAGAAGAGCTCTCTGCTGAAGAAGCGCAAGTGCTTGCTGATGCTCTACAGTTATCTCTCCTTCCTTCGGATCCTTGCTCACTGCCCAAGTTTAGCACCCTGTCTGAAGAGCCACAGTATTTCAGACCAGCACCTGCTGTATCCTTGCATCATGGCTTAATCAGGAAAATTGCTGCTGAAGTTAGAAATCAATACAGTGCTCTTTCAGGTGGATTAGAAAAGATCAGGAAGGGTGTTGTCCCTCCTGCACATACTTGGGCTCCCATCAATCCATTCTCAAATGATTCCCTTAGGCTGAATAATGATGAATGGAGTTTTGTGAGGCAGCTGAACACTGAGTCTGAGCTGTTTTAGAGGGATCTGCACAAGGGAGTTGGGATGAGAGGCTACAGGCCACCTAGAACTTGTTCAATCAGGCCAACCACTAAAATCTTGGTGAAACCTGATAGAATAGTTCCTAGGTATCCCTTAAAGGAAGGTCAGGATGAGAAATTCAAAGGAGCTAAAGTCTATTCTGTATCTTCACCTCTGTCTGAAATGATGAGTCTATCATAGTGGGAATCTTTACCAGAGTTCATCAGAAACCAAGGAGGGGGCCTGGATCATCTAATTCAAGATTGGATGTGGTCCTCTTACTGGAAGATCAGAGAAGATGTTGGATCTTCTTCGGGATCAACTGGTCCTGATGCTGATTCTGATGTTAGACTTGGAAAGTCGACCAATGTCAACTTGCCTTGCACAGTTAACAAACCCTCATGTTGTTGCCCCCTTTTGTGGGCGGCAGTGGAGAACGCTCGCACTAGTGGTCGGACGAGGCAGTGGTGTGATGTCAGCAATGAAATGTTAGAGGCAACAAAGAGTAAGAGAATAGTGAGGGAGGGACGGTCTCAATAGGTATTAGGGTTTCTGAATTCTGAATCAGAATTAAAAAAAAAAGAAAAAAAAAATAATTTTTCATTCAAAACGACGTAGTTTTGGTACAGGAGTACCCAAAACGTACCCGCGCCGTACCCAATACCGTACCCGTTTTTTTGTTTGAACTCCCATACCCAGGAGTACCCGGTACGTACCCAAGTCGTACCCGTTGTTGAGTCTCAAAAATATCATGAGGTTGTTTATGATGTTTTAAGACAACTAGATTCCCAAAGTTTTAATGGTTGACAAATTTGACTTAAATTACTTATCATAGATACACACATGCTTTAATGTTTTATCTATGATTTCAGCAAGAGTCACTATGAGCCTACATAAAAAGACTAAGTGTTGAAGCTGTCTGAAGAAGCAGAACTCGTCTGAAGAGTTGAAGCTGTCTGAAGTAGTTCAACCCGTCTGAAGTATCAGTGCCGTCTGAAGTCTTTTGATGACGTGGCACCTCTAGTCTGAAGTATTGAAGTCATCTGAAGTCTCATTTATGACGTGGCACCCTCTGTTGAAGTTTGTGAAGACTTTTCTGAACCTCTGCTGCACGTACCTTTTCAAACACGTTTATAGCAAGGAACACAGAGACCTTTCCTGGTGATTTTGAATTTCATACACCACTGAGGAAATCTCTGCAACGCAGCCTCTGCAGCAACATTTGTAGCAGTCTTATGGCAAGAGAAACCTTGTATCGTGTCAGAAACATCAGAGCTCTCAGAAGCATGTCTCACAACGGATTAAATAGCATTTAATGCTATCTCTAAACGGTGGTATTTCAACGGATTGAAGTTTGGGTATAAATACCCCTCCATGAAGACCATCAAGTAAGAAAGAAAGAGAAAATGAAAAAAATTAAGTATACAAGAAAGCCCAGAGAAACATCACGCTGCAAGTTTTTACTCTGTAAAAACTCTCTGATAAAATTCGCTGTACACATTTGTATATCCTGAGCATACCTCAGATTTTATTGTACATTGTATATTGTTTGAGCTTCAAACTCGTATAGTTTAAAAGCTTAAACTCCTTTCTCTGTAAACTTTGTTTAGATCCTGGAGAGGCTTGGTTGATAAAAGAATACTTGGTTGTAGAGCCTGGAGAGGCTTGACTGTAAAAGAATACTTGGTTGTAGAGCCTGAAGAGGCTTGACTGTAAAAGAATACTTGTAATCTTGAAAGATCAAGAGAAAATCCAATTGCTAGTTGGCATTGAGACTGGACGTAGCTCACAGTGGTAGTGAGTGAACCAAGATAAATTCCTTGGCTAAGTTTTCTTACCCCTATCTCTTGTCAATTCTTTTTATACTAATCAAGGGGTTAGAGTAATTAATCTGATATTTTATAAACACACAAAACATCTTTTAAAATCAGTTTTTTTTAAGCCGTCTGAAAACTTCAGACAGCCCTTTAAGAGCCTGTCTGAAATCGTGTTTTTAACACCTGTTTGCGAAAAGCTTTCTAAAATATTTAGAAACACTATTCAACCCCCCTTCTAGTGTTTTCCTGTGTTCCTACACCCGTACCCGGTACGTACCCGATATTGGTACGCCTGCAGATTTGAAGTACCTGTGCTTCAGAGGACATGAGAAACATCGGGACTAATTTCACAAGTACTTCATGAAAGTAAAAATAATGTTCCAAACATGCACAGCAGAAATAAAAAAATTTATTTGTGTTTAAATTACACATGTTAATTGATAAAATTATCTGTAAATACAAATAAAGTTTACTCAGTTGAAGTCCAGAAAGCTTAAAATTTTTCCTTTAAAACTGTGAAGGTCCCATGTATATCCACACCGAGACTAATATTTGCTTGTCAACACCTTGACTGTGAACTCTTTTAAGCAGAATATGAATAAAAGAGAGTGAAACTATTTTTCACTCGGATCTCTTGTGTTTATTCTGTGCGGTCACTTGGTCTTTATATAGCAATAAATTATAACCGACTAGCAATCTAAAATCACTACTCACGCATCAATAATATCTTTATCCTCTTAGCTTACATTTCAGAACCGGAGCAAAACTGTTTGCACATTGAATGTACTCCCTTATCCATAAAGCAATTTGATTTCCAATTTGACTAAGTAGATAAAATCAGTCGACCCCGTTTCAAAAACATTTCAACATTTGGAAGAAGAAGAATAATAATAATAATAATAATAATAATAATAATAATAATAATAATAATAATAATAATAATAATAAAATTATGTATTCCTCCATTCTAAATAGAGTACATATCATTTATATTTTTGGTGCTAGCAAAAAAATACAATAATATTTCACTTACAAGAAAAATAATTTACTTGATGAAAATTAAATTCTTTAATTTAATTATCAAATAATAAATTTTTCTTTAGCAAAGATTAGAACACTCGTTAGTGTGTGACCTCGTAGGTTCAAAACTAAACCGGTAGTAAATTAACAACATTAATTTACTAATCAAGGTTGGCGTCTAGCAACACTCCTTAACGTCCGGATAGCATGAAATAATATTTTATATTTCCAAGAACCTTTAGAAGAATAACATAATATTTCCTTCCATCTTTATAACTCCAAATTAACTCTAGAATATGGTTTAATTGTCAAATTCTATTAAGTTAATATATAATGAAAAAAATAAGAAACTCTTTTCTTTATTCTTTTAATTGCCTCGGCCAAGGTCTTTATTTTTCATTATAGAGCTCAAACTCATTACCAAGAGTTGATGGATTCTTTCTTGATTAATCATTTAATTCTACAAGAATTTAATTATACCCAATAATCATTCAACTAACACGTACCTTTAAGTATTAGGTGTCCGAAATCAAAGTATAATAAATGTCTTGTTAATTATTATGATAATCTCAACTCTAAGGAAGTTATTATATTTCTTTATAAGAATTTCCTATTGACAATTCTAAGGTAATATCTAACCATCAGGAATTCTCCTTTGAGTCAGTTCAATAGTCATATTTCTATATGCACCATTTATATGTGTAATTTAATAAATGTGATCTATTAATTTTTATCCAATAATTAAAGACCACTACATACATATATATATATATATTGATCTATCCGGATTAATGATGTCATATCCTCAATAATCCTATAATCAAACAGTTTAGATAAAAAAATTATGAAAGACTTATTTCTCATCATTATAATCTCTATTATAAAAACAAGTCTCTAATGTTAATCAAGGACCTTATCACATTAATTATTTTCAGAAATAATTAATATGATAATGAAACAATAAAATATAATTTTATTAGTGCAAACATGATAGATTGGATCTTGGGCATACCTCATATTCCTAACAATCTCCCACTTGCATTAGAGCCAATTTGTCATGTACTTCATTCCAACCTCCCACTTGTGTTTATCAAACTTTTTAATACCAAGTGCCTTGGTGAATGGATCTGCTGCATTCTCTTTTCCGTCTACCTTTAAAATCTTAATGTCACCATGTTCAATGATTTCTCTAATCAAATGATATCTTCTCAAGATATGTCTCAATTTTTGGTGCGATCTTGGCTCTTTTGCTTGAGCAATGGCTCCATTATTGTCACACAATAACACAACCGGTTCTTCTATTGAATGAACTACACCAAGCTCAGATATGAATTTCTTCATCCAAACTGCTTCTTTAGCAGCATCACTTGCTGCTATATACCATGCTTTAGTTGTTGAATCCGCAACCGTAGCTTGCTTGGAACTTTTCCAATTCATTACACCACTATTTAAGGTGAAAACATAACCTGAAATATATTTACTATCATCTTTGTCTGATGCAAAACTTGCATGTGTATAACCTTTCAGCTTCAGTTCAGAATCACCATCAATGAGGAATTGGTCTTTAGTTCTTCTTAAGTACTTAAGAATGGTCTTAACCACTTTCCAATGTTCCTCACCAGGATTTGCTTGATATCGGCTAACTACTCCTAATGCGAAACCGACATCGGGACATTTACAAGTCATTGTGTACATGATAGCTCCCACTGCACTGGAATATGGCACTCTTCCCTCTCTTCAAGGGTCCTAGGACAATCCTCCCTACTAAGAGTAACTCCTGTTCCTATTGGCAAATATCCCCCTTTGGAATTCTCCATGTTATACCTCTTTAAGATGGTATCGATGTACATGGATTGAGAGAGTCCAAGCAATCTTTTAGATCTATCTCTATAAATCTTTATTCCTAGAATATATGTTGCTTCTCCCAAATCCTTCATAGAGAATTGCTCAGATAGCCAATTCTTTGTACCTTGCAAAGATGGTATGTCATTTCCAATAAGCAATATGTCATCCACATACAACATTAAGAAAATAATTGCGCTCCCACTAACCTTTTTGTAAACACGAGGTTCTTCTTCATATCTAACAAAATCAAAATTTTCAATTGTTTTGTTAAACTGAATATTCCAACTTCTAGAAGCTTGCTTCAATCCATAAATGGACCTTTGTAGCTTACAAACTTTATTATGATCGGAAGAGGATATGAATCCTTCAAGCTGTGTCATGTACACATCCTCTTTCAGCTCACCATTAAGAAAAGTTGTCTTCACATCCATTTGCCATATTTCATAATCATAGTATGCAGCTATAGCAAGTAGAATCCGAACTGATTTGAGCATTGCCACAGGAGAAAACGTTTCATCATAATCTATTCCTTCCTTTTGACAATGTCCTTTGGCAACAAGGTGAGCCTTGTAGGTCTCGACCTTTCCACCTGCTCCAATCTTTTTCTTGTAAACCCATTTACAACCTATTGGTTTTATATCCTTTGAAGCTTCAACTAAAGTCCATAATTTTTTGATCTTCATTGATTCCATTTCAGATTCCATGGCTTCTTACCACTTCTTATGGTCCAAGCTTCGTAGGGCCTCTTCATAGCTATTAGGGTCATCCTCATTATGATCAACCCTATTTGTCGTGTCATCTTGGACTAATAAATTTAATCTATTTGGTGCACAATGTTCACAACTAGACCTTCTAAGAGGCACTTGAATTTTATATTCCTTTTGTACTTCATTAAGAGGTTGTTGAGCTTGTTCTAAAATTGGTTCATTAATCTGTTCTTGAACTACAGTTGGTTCTTCAACCACAATTGTTGGAAAAGGTAACCTTTGCATTAACTTCAAAATATCAAAGAAAGGTCGCTCATTTTCCAGCTCATGTTCTTGAGCATTTGTTGCTCCATTGGTTTCTTGGGTTTCATCAAGGTCTATTTCTTTACCATGACAATCTTCTACAAGAAATTCTCTTTCCGAAAAGGTTGCTCTTCTTGCCACAAACACTTTATGTTCAGAAGGGTAATAAAAATAGTATCTCATTGCATCTTTAGGATATCCAATGAATCGACATTTGTCTGACATTATTTCAAGTTTAACCGTTTGCAATCTCTTAACATAGGCAGGACAACCCTAAACTTTAATATGCTTGAGACTTGGTTTATGCCCTTTTCCATATCTCATATGGTGTTGTTGAGACTGACTTTGTGGGAACTTTGTTCAACAAATATGCCGCTGATTCTAATGCATATCCCCATAAGTTAATTGAAAGATCTGCGAACCCCACCCTGGATCTTACCATATCTAATAAGGTTCGATTCCTTCTTTCAGATACACCATTGTGTTGCGGTGTTCCTGGAGGTGTCCACTGTGAGAGGATCTCATTCTCTTTTAAACGATCAAGAAAATCATTGTTAAGATATTCTCATCCTCTACCAGATCTTAACACTTTGATATTCTTACCACTTTGTTTTTCAACTTCACTTCGGAATCTTTTGAACATTTCAAACGACTAGGATTTATGTTTCATGAGATACACATAACCATATCTAGACATATCATCAGTGAAGGTGATAAAATAAGAATATCCACCTTTGGCTTGAATTTTCATAGGTCCACAAACATCTGTATGAATCATTCCTAATAATTTGGAAGCTCTTTCTCCTTTTCCAGTAAATGGAGATTTGGTCATTTTTCCTTTGAGACAAGATTCACAAGTTGTATATGATTCATAATCATACTGATCAAGGTACCCTTCCTTGTGCAACTTGTTATTTCTTGTCTCTCCAATATGACCAAGCCTACAATGCCAAAGATATGTTTTATTTACTTGATTATCCCTTTCTCTTTTGGAATTAGAAACATACATAACCGGATTAAAGTTTACATCAGGTAAGACATAAATACCATGTTGGAGATAACCATTCACATACAAATCATCACCATGATAAATTGAGCAAATGTTATTATTGAAAATAATTCGAAAACCATGTTTGTCCAATATAGAAATTAAAATAATATTCGAAACAAATTTCAAAACATAATAACAATGAGTAAACTAGCAAATTGGTCCCTGACTTTTTTAGGGTCATTCAATTTAGTCCCTAAGAAATAGAAAACCCCAATATAGTCCCTGACTTCTTGTTTTTTCTTTCACTATAGTCCAACTGTGTGTTTCACGTTAATTTTTTACGACGTGTCTCACGGTTTGTTACTATAGTGTCCACTATGACACAAAAATGATGTGATTTTGTCAAATTTATAGCTTGAAAGGCTTCAATTCCAACCGTTGTCTGCTTCCCCATTTTCCCTTTTTCTCTCTTCTCCCCCTTTTTCATTGGAAGGTCTCAACTCTAATGATGTTATTTTTGTGCCCCGATGGCAAATAGTGTGACACAGTGTCACGAAACGTGACACATCATAAAAAAATTAACGAGAAACACATAGTTGGACTATAGTGAAAGAAAAAAAAGAAGTCAGGGACTATATTGGGGTTTTTTTATTTCTTAGGGACTAAACTGCATGACCCTAAAAAAGTCAGGGACCAATTTGCTAGTTTACTCATTTAATAACAATTGTCTAACGCTAGTACTTTTCTAGTAGGCATTATTAACGAAACTGATCCTAAAGCTAAAGCAACAACATTTGCTCCATTCCCAACTTGAAGATTGACTTCTCCCTTCTTCAACCTTCTAGTTATCCGTAGCCCCTGCAACGTATTGCAGATGTTAAAACTACTACCAGTATCTAATACCTATATTGAAGAATCAACAACAGTTAAAGAAATCATGAAAACATTTTTCATCATTGTCTCGCCTTGTTTGTTTTCCTTTAGATAATCAAGATATTTATTGCAATTTCTCTTCTAGTGTCCATTTTCTTTGTAGTAGAAACATTCAACATTGCTTTTTTCAACCCCACCATTCTTATGTTTGGGTTTGGTCACACCACCCTTTGGTTGCCAAAGGTTTCCTTTTGGGCTTAGACTTTCCTGTGCCTTTTTTCTTATTGGATTTGCCAACTACCATTACAGTTCCTTTGGTCTTATCAGAAGCAATTTGATTCTCATAATCAATTAACAAGTTCAGCATCTCTTGCAGATCACAGTCAATTTTATTCATGTTAAAGTTAACAATGAATTGTGAGAACGTCCTGGGGAGTGACTGTAAGATCAAATCTTGGGACAACTCTTTCCCAAGTTTGCACCCCGACTTCTCAAGTTGTTCCATAAGATTAATCGTCTTTAGAACATGGGGTCCTACTTGGGCATTCACAGTCATGGTGGACCTAAACAAATTCTTAGATAATTGATATCTAGCAGTCCTGCTTTGTCCACCATACATCTTCTTAAGATGATTAATAATCTCAGTTGGTTCCATGTCCTCATGTTGCCTTTGGAGTTCAGAACTCATAGATGCCAAAAGGAGGCATTTGGTGCTCATGTAGTCTTCCAAGTACTTCTTATAAGCATTGGTCGCCTCTACATTGTTTTGATCCTCAGGTTGGGGCACAACAGGCTTATCAATTACATCGATAATCCTCTCGTGCATGAGAACAATTCTCAGAGTACGATACCAATCATCAAAGTTGGATCCAACCAACTTTCCATCAGCGAGTATAGAACGAAGTGATATAGCAGAAATTTCGAGATATCTAATAAAAGTTATAAATATGTCAGTTCATATTTATTTAATAAATATATGCTCTAAAATAAAAATTCTCCCACTGACTACAATAGCAGTTTAAGAAATAATATAATTATTTCTTCTTGTGAAAAATAAATGTCTTAGAATTATGAGCAAATACTTGGTTGTCAAGTAATTTCTCATACACGTTTTAAGGCATGCAATTTTTCACCAAAAATAATATACTAAATAATCCCCTAGTTGTCAGGTCGTTCCTATTAATTAGTATCATAAAATTAAATTATTTTTATACTCTCTTAGGTTGTCTAGGCACTTAGTATAATTTAATTCTAAATTACATCTTATGCCATAATTAATTACAAGTTCCCTGATTGTCAAATCGTTCCTAGTAATTAATATACACCTAATATACTATATAAAAGGGTATTAAAATTGGGCAATTGAAACCATTTCAAGTAGCATGTATTAACTATCAAATTTCTCATGATAAAATATTCTCATTAATATTTTATAATTCTGAATTATATCATGCACTTTTAAATCTAATACTGCTACTAAAAATAAATCCAACAAATTATATTAAAAATAGCAGCAACATACAATTGTATAAAAAACATATACACAATTTTTTTTTTCGATATGCCAATTGACAAGAATGTATATCAATACCTTTTTAAGAAGAACAACGGGGTTTTAAAAGAATGTTGTATGACGTCCAACATATATATACATTTGAAACAATTTCCATATCGGATTTGACCATCACGTGCATCAATTTATTAAAAACAAAATAAAACTATTATATAGCTTTCTACAGTCGACTTTCTTGTCTAACAAGAGAAACCTTCTATATACATACAAGAGATAGATAAGCATGTCCAGTGAATGGCGATAAGACAGTTATGCTAGACAAGACCACAGTGACAAGAGACACTATTATATCAATAGGCTTTCTCGATTTACTAGCATGTTGACAAAATAAAAATAATAGTGTACAGTGACTAGTCTTGTCAAGCATATAGTTCCAAAAACCTATTATTTACATTTTACAATATAATTTATAAAACAAAACCTTGCTCTGATATCAATTTAAAGTAAAATTCATGTTCCAAACATGTAAAGCAGAAATAAAAGAATCTATTTGTGTTTTAAATTACACATGTTAATTGACAAAAATATTTGTGAATACAAATAAAGTTTACCCGGTTGAAGTCCATAAAGCTTAAAATTTTTCCTTTAGAACTATGAAAATCCTACGTGTATCCACGCCGAGACTAATCTTTTCTCGTCAACACTTTGACTGTGAATTCTTTTCAGTAGAATATGAATAAAAAAGAGTGAAACTATTTTTCACTCGGATCTCTTGTGTTTATTCTATGCAGTCACTTGTATTTTATAATAAATTGTAACGGACTAACAATCTAAAATCACTACTCACGCATCAATAATATCTTTATCCTCTTGGCTTACATTTCGGAACAGGAGCAAAACGGTTTGCACGTTGAATGTACTCCCTTATCCATCAAGCAATTTAATTTCCAATTTGACTAAGTCAGGATAAAATCAATCCGCCCAGTTTCAAAAACATTTCAACGTTTGAAATAATAATAATAAAAAATTCTCCATTTCTATATTTCAACGTTTGAAATAATAATAACAAAAAATTTTGCGTTCCTCTATTCTAAATAGAGTACATATCATTTATATTTTTTGTGCTAACAAAAAAATACAATAATATTTCACTCACAAGAAAAATAATTTACTTGATGAAAACTAAATTCTTTAATTTAATTATCAAATAATAAATTTTTCTTTGGTAAAGATTATAACACTCGTTAGTGTGTGATCCCGTAGGTTCAAAACTAAACCGGTAGTAAATTAACAACATTAATTTACTAATCAAGGTTGGCGTCTAGCAACACTCCTTAACGTTCAGATAACATGAAATAATATTTTATATTTCCAAGAACCTTTAGAAGAATAACATAATATTTCCTTGGGTTAAATATGTTTTTAGTCCTCAAAATATAGTGAAATTTGGTTTTGGTCCCTCATTTTTTTTCATTGGTTTTGGTCCTCCATTTTTTAAAATCACATGATTTTAGTCCTTGTCATTAGTTATATTCCGCTAAGTGATGACGTAGTAATATTTCTTGTATATTTTTCTATGGATTTTCCTTCGAATTTTCCTACAGATTTCGAAATTGTGCAAAAAAATTGTTTAGATTCTAAAATTTACTATAGATTTTTTTTACAACAAAGCAAATAAATTTTATAGCAGTATTTTTATTTAAAATATTTGTATTTTTTTTGGAAATTTACTACACGTAAATTTTCCATAGAAAAAGTAGCAAGAAATTTCTTGTAAATTTTTATCCGGGAAAAGTCGTAGTGGAACTGCAAAAATGACTTAACAGAGTATAGTTAATAATTAAGGAGGACTAAAAACATGTGATTTTAAAAAATGGAGGACCAAAACCAATAAAAAAAATAAATGAGGAACCAAAACCAAATTTCATCATATTTTGAGGAACCAAAAACATATTTAACCCTATTTCCTTCCATCTTTATAACTCCAAATTAACTCTAGAATATGGTTTAATTGTCAAAATCTATTAAGTTAATATATAATGAAAAAATCAAGAAACTCTTTTCTTTATTCTTTTAATTGCCTCGGCCAAGGTCTTTATTTTTCATTATAGAGCTCAAACTCATTACCAAGAGTTGATGGATTCTTTCTTGATTAATCATTTAACTCTACAAGAATTTAATTATACCCATTAATCATTCAACTAACACCTTAAAGTATTAGGTGTCTGAAATCAAAGTATAATAAATGTCTTGTTAATTATTATGATAATCTCAAGTCTAAGGAAATTATTATATTTCTTCACAAGAATTTCCTATTGACAATTCTAAGGTAATATTTAACCATCAAGTATTCTCCCTTTGACTCAGTTTAATAGTCATATTTCTATATGCACAATTTATATGTGTAATTTAATAAACGAGATATATTAATCTTTATCAAATAAAGACCATTACATATATATTGATCTATCCGGATTAATGATGTTCTATCCTCAATAATCCTATGATCAAGAGTAGTTTAGATAAAAAATTATGAAAGACTTATTTTTCATTATTATAATCTCGATCTATTACTCTAATTTTAATGAAAGACCTTATCACATTAATTATTTTCAGAAATAATAGATATGATAATGAAACAATGAAATATAATTTTATTAATGCAAACATGATAGATTGGATCTTGGGCATACCTCATATTCCTAACGCACTTCACTGGAATTAATTAATTAATCTAACTTATAAGAGTAAATAAAAGCAAAAACAAAAGGGTTGGAGAGTTATTTGTGATTGGATAAAGATTGAAAAACTAGTGATCAAATTAAGTAATCAATCCAAGGGAACTAACCGTTCAATTGCATTAAACTATCACACCACAAGAAAAAACATCTAACCGATTAAATAAGTGTCTGGATTAAACTCAACTAAGATGCTTGAATTGACATAGGTGACCAAGAGAGAGAGTTAAACCTTTGCACTCTTCCATATCTATTTAATTGAGAATTTGAGATTTTGTTTTCTCTCTGTAAACCTTGCTCTAAGCTATCTTTTCGACATTCCAACATTGAGTTATTATTATCACGGATATATGTATATGCCTTTAAAGTTTTCATTCTTTGTTCGGCAACGTTGAGTCCTTTTTACCATCAATGGAGATAGAAATAGTTGAAGATTCATATGAAGGTGTTGAAGAAATCCCATGTGTTGATTTAAATAAAATACCAGAGGATGAAGAAGTGCAGTCTAAAAAACATGAAGACCCAAATGCCAGAATATGGATGAAGATGTTGACTTTGATCTCAACAAGTTCCCAATTGAAGATGATGAAGATGACGACCATGAGAATATGGAAGTGAAAGAAGTTATCTAGAGAATGTTGAAAATATTTCTTCCTAGATTTTATTAAGAGAATGATACAGTGATTGTTGTAATGGCATAATTGAAAGTGATTGTTGTAAAAACACAATGGAAACTGCAATGCGAAATTGGAAAAGGTGGTGTGGTTCTATAATATTCAACTTTAATAATGAAAATTAGTTATTCCTTGAACACTTCAATGGGGCTACACTTAATTTTTATTCCAAGAGATTGTAATTTTGTTGCGTCTGAGGAATAGGACTTACGTGCAAGTCTGCAATCTTTAAATTCTATAATCTCTTCACTTTCATCATGGATTAAAAAAATTACATTTTAAAAGTATATTCTTGTGCCACTGAATATAAAATAAAAACAACTAAAGCTACTAAGTATCTTTTGTTCATATAATTCCATATTAAAGTAGCACTCATCAAGGGTTATATATAGTTGGCTTTATATCAGATTCACCGGTTTATAAGTATACTTCCATTACTTTTGGGACTATCCACCTTAGTTTCAATTAGAGACAATATCCAATTTTGTAATAAACGATCACATTGGTAATAATAATAGTCAATATTTAAACTAAACTCCTTACAAGAATGAGAGATTGAAAGAAAAAGAAAAATCATATTGTTGAATTTGCAATGACACTAAACAAGCATAGGATCCGCATGATCCTTCCAAGTACATACACTAGCCACTTTATAGGATGCTAAAAGACACAAATTATTGTTATTGTTTTTTACAACAAGCACATGAGAAGGCAGGGGATTACAGTACTAGGATAGCATAATAACAATGACAATGTACAAAAAAAGAGTGTTCAAAAGAGTAAGTAAGTAGTATTACTCTCTCTTTTGAGAATTGCCGCTAGAATAAAGAGAAGAGCAAATTAGTTAGAATCTTAAATTTATAAAAATGACCTCTCTTGATTAAAATGCATGACAAATCATATATAGATTTATTAAAATGTTCTCTCTTGATTATTTCCTGAATAATTGAGATGTCTTACTTTTTTTAAGTGGATCAAATCACTCACTTTAGATGAGTCAAATCTTACAAATTTTTTATCCTCACATTTTTTTGCTTTGATTGTTTTTATCTTCACACTTTTTTTTGCTATGAGTGTTTTGATGTAGATTACTCCACTATTTATAACTGCCCTGCTAATATGGTCTTTGTAAAAAAATTGTTTGTGCCCCTAATTTTGGTGCTACTTTGTTTGATTGCTTGTAATTTTAGATATTCTGTTAGACATGTGTTGAAGTTGTGAAGAGCCATTTTGTAGTCTCACTCTCAATAGTAGTTAATTTTCTATATTCAATTTTTAGAGAGTGGATTGAATAACTATGAGACAAATTTTAGAGTTTCAATTTTGAACATATGTTTGCCTTATTTGTCTTATGTTGGATGCCTATGATCTGCATTCTGTCATCACCTTGTATTTATTTTACAAGTTACAACCATTTGATATACCATAGAAGTTAATGATGTGTTCCAACCAATCTTTATGTGTTCCAACAGTTTCTCGTTTGTTTCTGGTTTTAGTGAGTATGATTGACATTGACAACCTAACCAAGATTTATCCTGCACTTCTTCCAACAAGGCATGCCTCCTCAGTTGTGGTGTATCAACATGTAATTTTCCTAAGAGATTCAAACATTAAGTAAAAGAATAGACAAGAACTATATCAATTGTAAATTATGGTCATAAATAAATACAAGACTATTCTTGCATTTGAATTCACAACTCACAACTCACAACATTCATCTAATTCAGTATCTTGATTAAACTTCCAGGCTGACACATTAAATGAATGTTAAATCCATCTTCTATAGCCACTTGATTAAAGTCAACATCATTTTCATTAACGTGACTTCTTGCATTGCCTTACTGAATGTAAATTACATCTTGTAACTCATCTCTTGGTCATTTTGCTTTGATGGCTGGTACAACTTTTTCAATAGAAACTTCCTATTCACTTCCTTATTAATTGAAATTATAGGTTTTGTTTCTAGTGTCACTACAACTCTGTTAACGCTACTTCGTTTTGTTGCCTCATAAGTCACAAAAAGGGAATACACCAATTTTTCCTGAGAAAAGTTCATTTCCTTCTGCATCAAACCTTGGACAGGTAATAGCAACTAAAAACATTACTTTGTCGATAAAATTCTTGCTTTTACAAGTACGCAATGGCTCCTCTTCATTTGGTAACAAGTAAAAGTTTACGGACTTCTTGGTCATGTAGAACCATTTCTCGTCAATATGAATAATGTTATGCATAGATTTGAAGATTGGATCATGTGGTATGCTATCCCTTTCAAGCATTGACAGACAAAACTTCACTCGAGCCACTCTATTTTCTTCTTTAAAAAATGGTTTAATGACATTTGAATGACGTCGTATGGCTCCATCCTTTTTTAGTCTAATGAGTGATGTCTTGTTTATGTTCATTGCACATGCTAGAGATAGAAATGAAGTTCGCTTCAATAATGGAACCTTATGAAAGCGAGCATGGTCGAACTCCATTCGCTTGCGTCCACAATTCTTTATCTTTTTATGAGATACATCTCCTTCTTGCCTTGTTTGCTGCCAAATGCGTTGAACTGCCCTTCTTGAAACAGAGTATAATGAAGCCACCATTTCTGTTGTGCCTTTTTTCAATTTTCCATTATACATAGACTGTAGCAAAATGCGAGATATATCCATGTGTTGTTCATTGTTGAGAAACTTATGGTGGCTACAGTTACCTTCACTTATATGCCCTGTTAAACATATGATTGATACAAAAGTTAATTAAAATTCTTTAAAATATAGATAAAAGAGTGAAGGAGAATGAAGAATGTGTAGAAAATAAGTACCATCAATGTTTGATTATGATTCCATTACAGTGTCATTTTTTGAGTTTGCATCATCAAAATGAAAATTTGATTCTATGTCATCCATTTCGTTATTGTCCACAAAGTTTGATCCTTTTGCTGGAACACCATCTGACCATGCTTTTGTTTGGCTCTGCTCCTCTATTGGTTCTGCTTCACTCTCATGCTCTATTTCGTTAATGTCCACACAATTTACTTCTCCTTCTGTTGGAATGACATCCGACCATGGTTCTTTGTTCAAGTCAAATTGCCCTCGATTGCTTTCCTCATCTGTGTATGATTGTGCTGGAGTGAGATTTAAATTTATGTCAATTGGCATTTTCTCTTTTTCAATTGCAAATGTTACTTCAACAGGTTACACAGTGTAATTGTAACGTGAAATTTTGCTTCTCTTAAAAAGATTAAAAATACGAAATCCCTTTCTATTAACCTTAATTTGGTGGGCACCAAATTTTTCATTTAGATTTAGAATTTTTCAGTTAAAATATGGCGTTCCCTCAATTTCGATTTATGAAATCATTTTTAACGTTTTCATGGTTTTTATTAATGTTAATTTGGTGGGGACCAAATTTTTCATTTAAATTTTAAAATTTTCAAACGTTCCCACATTTTAGTTTATGAAATCGTTTTTTTTAACTTTTTCATTTTCTATTTCAATTAAAATGGGATTAGTGGGAACTGGGTAACTGAGAGAAATAAAAATTTGGATGTTCTAATACAATTGATAGTGAGAATTAGTACTATATTTAGTGCATAATTTAATCTAAATTATTTAGTGGGAGAGTATACTAATAATATTAAATAGGGGTAAAAATGGAATGTTGTATTATTTTTTTATGAAACCAATAAAATTAATCACTTAAACTGCTTTCCTTGGTCTGTGTAATTCGGTTAAAGGTGCCTTATAAAAATGACTGGAGAGAGTAATAAATTAATATTTAATAATAGTAATAGTTATAATAAATAAGAAAAAATAGTATATAATCACCATAAACTTTTACCATTTTATAAACGGTTTTTTTATAGTGTGCCCCAGGACACACTTTAACAATCATTAAAATCTGGTTTTCAATGCCACCTTTAATGTATTTATTATGTGAGAGAGTGACTTACAATTATATAGCATTAAATCTGGATTTTAACACTAAATGACTTCCATTTTTAACCCTACCTTTTTCACTTCTATCAATACAAATCAAAATATTCATGCTGAAATAAATTAATTAATTTAGAAAACCAATCTTTGCATTTTGCTTGTCTCAGTTCTGTTATTCTCAAATACCGGCCAACAAAAACTACCCTCCATTTGGTCTGTTTCTTAATTAAAAGAATAAAACGAAATTCCTCTTGCCTCCTTTATATTTTCAAGTGCTATATATTGCTCCTATACAAAAAATATATATAATCAATGTCTTTATTTTTATAAAAAATATTAGTTAATTTTTTAACTTTTATTTTTTAAAAACATAGGTTTAATCTCTAGAGATCAAGTCTTTTTCTAATTGATCAAAACCCAACATGGGTTCGCTTATATTGAATTAAAGAATGCGTGTGTTGCTGTTATATATGAAAAAATTGCTCCTCTCTTCATTTGGTGGAAGAACAAAGTAACAGTAAGACCTTTCAACTTAAAGTCTTCTACAGTGCCATTTAAATTCAACCTCTACTTTTTCTGTCATGTCCTCTACTTGAAATAAATAATAATATGAAAAAAAATACAAAAGTAAGAAATTAGAGTTTACCTTACAGTTAGAAGGTACAACATAAGTTTGTGTTGTTTGAAATATAAAAGAGGATAGAAATGAAAAAGATAGGGTTAAAAATGGAAGTAAATTAGTGTTAAAAATCAGATTTAATGCTATATAATTATTAGTCACTCTCTCACATAATAAATACATTAAAAGTGATATTGGAAATCAAATTTTAATGATTGTTAAAGTGTGCCCTGGGGCACACTATAAAAAAACCGTTTTATAAATAGATACCATAAACTTTTATTTTATCCTAATTAATTTTAAAATTTTTATTATTGTTGCAATAGGTCCTTTAATTAACGAAACCAATTTCAACTCTTCAAGATTTTGTGTTTAAAATATAAAAATCATAGAAAATAATTTTTTTCAAA
Organism: Sesbania bispinosa; assembly: GCA_026901365.1. Taxonomy (NCBI): domain Eukaryota; kingdom Viridiplantae; phylum Streptophyta; class Magnoliopsida; order Fabales; family Fabaceae; genus Sesbania; species Sesbania bispinosa. Next base: position 1,891,115 of record QLOH01000111.1, read on the forward strand.
TTAAAAGAAAATTAAAAAACCCATCATCATATTTCACTTTTATTTTTTTTTAATATGCCTAAAATTTATCATAATTCAAAATAAAAAAAAAATAATTTTTTTTATCTTTTTAATATTTAAAACACAAAATCTTAATCTTTTAAAATTAATTATGTTAATTATTTAACTTCATATTAATCAAAATAGCTATTACAATAATAATAAAAATTTAAGTATTAATGAAGATAAATTCAACCTATTTGTAAATGGGTAAAAATGATGGGTGAGTTTATACTCATTTTCCAATAAATAATAATAATAAAATAAGAGAGAATGTCATTCACGTGGTGATCGCAGCGAGCAAGATGCGTTTCCCTCTCGCGCGAGAGGAAATAGCTGTTTCATTTCATTCATTCGTCAAAGCCGGTGCGAATTTGAAGTTTGAACAAGTAAATTGCTAAAGGCACTGGTGGATTTTTCATTTCGATCCCATACTCAGCAAAACGGAATATCGTAGTTTTTTTCCCGGTTGAAACAATACTTCCCCGTTTCGAAATTGCGTTCAAATCATTTTAGTTAAAATTCCTTTTTTCTTTTAATTGGAATTGAGTGATGGGGGAAACTTCCTCGATTTTGTCGCCTACTCAGACATACGCAGCGGCTGCTCTGTTTGCTCTCGCGCTGCACCAGTCTCAAATTGATCAAGCTCGGATTACAACTACTCCTCGCGACGGTGACGGTGGCGGTGACTCTCCAAGCATCGCTGAGAATGCTTCTGTTTCAGACAGTCCCAAGCTTTGGATTCATGAGAATTCTGGTCTGCTTTGGCCTGTTTTTAGGTATTCAATTTAACGCAACTAAGTTGAGGATTTTGGTTTGTGTTTTTTTCAAATAACAATAAGAAAGAAGGGATCGCGTTATAAAACCAATTTTTCCATTATCAAATAACTTTTTAACATAGTATTCAGTAATCTCTTATTAGATTGAAAACTACTGTAATGTAGGTTATATCTATAAAGTTTTATATCAATTCAAAATTGAAAACTACTGTTATTGCACAATTTTTATAAGTGGATCATAATTTTCGTAGTAGCTTCTAATGTGCTTTGGTAAGCTAGAAATGCTCATATCTTTGAGAATGTTCGAAGTTCTCCTGGTGGTTTATTGCACAAAATCAGTCGGCTTGCTGACGAGATTATAGGTGCTTGTGGATTACTTTCGGTTGCGCAGAGGTCTGGTTCTGTTGTTAGGAATAGGCCGATAGCTTCACTTCGCATCCTCCCCCGAACCACTGGGTCAAGCTAAACTCTGATGGTGCTGTTAATTTGACCAGAGATATGGCCTTCTGTGGGGGGTATCATCAGGGATCACAGTAAATCTTTCACTTAAACTTTTGCAACTAAGCTGGGCTCTTGCTCTGTTCTCGTGGCTGAATTGTGGGGTATATTTCATGGTCTCAAGCTGGCTACCTATCGTGGCTTACTGTATATCATGGTAGAATCTGACTCGAAAGTCGCTATTAGACTGATCCAGGTGGGTTGTTTCCATAGGCATCCCTGCGCGAGATTAATTGAAGATATCAAACGACTGGCATCTGGTCTAGCTGGTATTGTGTGGACTCACTCATTTAGAGAAGGAAATAGTGTTGCTGTTGCTATGGCTAAACATGGTCTGCCCATGGATGGCTCCTTTCCAGTGTTGTTTTGGGGTGGGTAGAGGTTGTCTTAATTAGTGTTGTTGGGGCTTAGCCCCTCTCTTTCACCAAAAAAAAGATATGTCCAAATTAACACAATATATAATTAGAATTATTAAGATTAAATTGTTATAATTTAATGATTTGATCTATAACTTACATTACTGTCGGTTAAACTCTTATAATAATAATAGTAGTAGTAATAATCCTTTGATAAAATTTAACAGGTTCCTAGGATTGGATGACCAAGCCTGGCATGGCATACAGGAAACTGCTGGTTCCTCTTTCCAATTCAGGAATCACGTAGGAGCTGTATATTGTTCATTTTCTTCCTTTTCATTTATTTTTTACAGATTAAAATTGATTCATGGCATTTCAAATTGCTTTATTCTTTCTTGTAAAAATAAAAAACTAAAAGGATAGTTATTTCATTCCAGTTCTTGAAATTACTGACAGAGGAAGATGATGCAACTTCTCCAGAAAGATTGGATAAAGAAGCTGCTTTGACCAATGCTATTGATGCAACTGCAGAGAGCATGAATACTACCCCTGATTCTTCATACAGGGAATGCGGAGCTGGAGGCCATGAGCAGAAAACTAGAAGCCAAAATGATTTATGGGATATCAGGATAAAGTCCTCTGCTGAGCCTCGTAGTGAAACCAACGAGAGCTCAGCTTTACTGCCTCTAGAGAAGCAAGCTTCTACGGCACTTGAAAAAGCAACTTTTGAACAACCTTTGGAGGAGGCAATCCATATCAGTTACCAGAGGAAAGGGGCAGTTCTTTACTTGCTTCTTTCGGCTTGTGTAGCAGATACTGCTGAGGTTGACAAGAAGTGCTGTCAGTCAAGGCAGGGCTATGATGCTCGTCACCGTGTGGCCTTGCGGTTGCTTGCTGTATGGCTTGGTGTCAAATGGAATGAAATGGTCTGTGTGCTTGGAACACGTGCATGCATTTCAAACACCATATGGTATTATATATTACATTTGTGATGTGTGAATCTTCATAGACAAAAAAAAGATCTCCTTTATGATGGGGTGCAGATAACATTATGTCTATGGTTTGGTGGTTTTAACAAAGTGATTCTTGGACAACACTCCATTGATATAAGCTTACCTTCATCAAAATATTTTGCAGGAAGAAATTGAATCTATGGTTGCTTTTTCTTTAATGAATTCAGTGAGTAAAGCTAAGGAAGATGAATCTGTAGTTTCAGAAACCAACTGGGATAAATGGAAGCGTGGAGGTATCATAGGAGCAGCTGCTGTAACTGGAGGAACCTTAATGGCTATAACTGGCGGTATATATCTACACATTTAGCTTTCTAGTATCTTTATCTAACCCAAAGGCGAGATAGTACCAATATCTTAAGTGTTGAAGTGCTTTGACAGGCTTGGCTGCCCCAGCAATTGCCCACGGATTGGGTGCTTTGGCTCCTACATTGGGCAGTATTGTTCCTGCCATTGGAGCTGGTGGATTTGCTGCAGCAGCAACTGCTACAGGATCTGTTGCTGGATCTGTAGCTGTTGCTGCATCATTTGGAGGTGCAGAAATATTGGTTTATATATGTCGTCAAATTATTTACCTTCAATAAAAGAAATCTAGAAATATACCTATAACCAATATCTGCTTTTAGATTTTCTTTATAGATTAAGGATTCTATGCCCATAAATATATATAGACAAAGTTTTTGTCATATATAAACTCTGTACTGACTTTCATTAAAGAATCTTTGTTCCAGTGGTAAGCAACCCTGTTCACTGAAGTTTTGTTTTTCTTCTTTCTCTCTCCCTCTATCTCTATGGCGAGAAGTTTTTCATTGTATGTGTAATGTGTAAATGCTCAGTGACTTGGTTCTTTTGTACCTCAGCTGCTGGAGCTGGCCTTACTGGGTGTAAGATGGCTACAAGAATTGGAAGTCTTGAGGAGTTTGAGTTGAAAGAAGTTGGAGGCATTCATCAAGGCGTGAGTTTCAAATGTCATTTATATTATACTCATTTCCGTGGAGTGTGGACTATTATACACATTTGAGTTGAAATATTGATAGGTTCACTAGGCACTTTGTGCAGGACTTGATGATGAACTTAGCAGCATCTTAAACTTAAAAAATGCGATTTGCAAACTATAATAATATGATTGTTGAAATTTGAGCAAAACCTCCCTTTTCAATTTTCAGCACCTAGCAGTTAGAATCTCCATTTCTGGACTTGCATTTCAGGAGACAGATTTTGTAAAACCTTGGGAAGGATCCAGCGATAACATGGAGAGGTATGGAAAAGTTATCATCTAGAACTAAAAGTTTTGTTGATTTTTTGTTACCATACAGTACAAATGTGCTCTTCCTGTGGTCAAAATGCAGTTTTATCCTTGCAATTATCAAAGTGGCATTGATTGATCTTGAGATAAACCTTTAATATATGGCTTTTATGATCAAGTTCATGCAAAAGCCAAATTATTCCATAAGTTCTTACCTGCCATTTGATAAGTTAATCAAATTATAATTTCATTAGTTTTTCCTTCTATAGCCAATAGCTTTCCCCTAATTAGTTATTATTAATTTAACTAAATGTTATATCTGAGGGATTGAAACCTAGTATGCTTTCATTCAAAAGTTGCATTTTAAATATTTCTATTACTTTATACTTACAAACTATATGTATAGGTATGTGCTCCAATATGAGTCTAAAAATTTGATTGCGCTAAGCACTGCCATCCAGGACTGGCTTACTTCAAGTAGTTTCCTTGAACCCTGTGTCTATGTGTACTGATCAAATAGATTTGACTGATTCAGACTGAAAGCATTTGATGGTTAATATTGTAGAAATTGTGGTTGAGTTGATGAAACAAGGTGCCATGCTGACAGTATTAAGCACACTCGTCGCAGCATTAGCATGGCCAGCAACTTTACTTACTACATTTGATGTTATAGACAGCAAATGGGCAATTGCAGTGGACAGGCAAGTGCTTTTCTTAATTGTAGTACCCATTGTTATATATGCATGTAAGAAGGCTATGATGGCTATTTGAAGCAGAAAACACATTGAGACCAAAATTTCTTCCAAGGACAGATGATGGCTATAATGTTGTGGACTTACTAAATGAGTCTGTATCGACTGATCTACTCCAATACATTTCATCTCCTTTGATAATGTAAAATTTAGGTACGAAAGATAACTGAAACATACTTTATTAATTCATCAATTGAGTATCAATAAAAATAACAGAAACAACAGAATAATAGCAACTGAAATTCAAAATAATAGCAACTACTAAGAGCTCACAAGTTCTAGTTGTGGAATCAGCCTCTTGCAAATGCGAGATAAGGCTGCCACCCTTCCCTAGACCATACCAAGGCAAGAGCTTTATAGCATTAGGTTGCCCTTTATATCTCTATCCTCCCAGCTCCTAAATAATAAAAACAAGCAGAGACAAATTTATCCTAAAATCAAATTGAACCTCAGTAAAACTAGAATTAATAGAACTCAAACCCCTCCTTCTCCTTGTTTGGTTTACTGCAAACACTCAACTTTGTTCTCAGCTCCTCAAACATGGACCCAGGCTAAAAGCCTTTGCCAGTATGTCAGCTAACTGGTTTTCTTTTCTGCAAAACACAAGATAATGATTCACACTTGCAGAATGCATAAATCTTGAGAGTAAGCTTACAACATACATACTGATGCATTGCTTGAACTGAATAACCTCCATGCCTCGAAAATAGGACATCTCACCAAGGTTTGTCATCTCAAACACCATCATTTGATCCGTTGTACCAAAAATAGACTGCTTCTTGTTACAAGTAGATCATCAACATAAAGAGATACACCAATCAAATCATTTTTAGCAGCCTTTACACAGAGTTCATTCACTCAAACTTTTTTGAAATCCGAATTTCAGTAAAAGACCATCAATGTTGCTGTAACAAACTTTAGGAGCTTGTTTAAAGCCATACAAGGCCTTCTTTAACAAGTACACATTGTCTTTACTGTCTTTCACGATGTATTGTATCGGTTGCTCAACAAAGATTACCTCTTGATGGATCCAGAAATTTTAAATTGTGGGGGAACATATATATAAATTTATATTGTTAAAAAAATATAATATAACAATATTCAAAGTATATATGTGTGTGTCATAATTTTTATTACTAAGAATATCCCTTTACTTCATATGATATCATTAATTATTTCTCTAATCCATGTTTTAATATTTGATAATTTTCAGATTTAGTTTCATGAATCGAGATGAAAGAAACTTAATTTGAGTAATATTGTCTTTTTTCCTCTAATTCTTCATTGGATAAAAAAATAAGTGATAACAAAAATATTACTATGAACTTATATATATGTGTGTGTTTGGGTAGGCGGTGGGATGTAAAAATACCACATCCTCAGGCCCGTTTTCAAGAAGCAACACATTGTTGCTGAGTAAACCCATAAATTGGTCCCTGACTTTTTTTGCATCGGAAGTTTAGTCCCTGACATTCTTCACCGTCTATCAGTTTAGTCCAACGTCACATTTTCCGTTAATAGAGAGCTGAGTTGTCACGTTAAGTGACACGTAGGACCCAAAAAGCTAGCAAATTAGTCCCTAACTTTTTTTAACATCATGCAATTTAGTCCTTGATATTTAAAAATGACTTTATTAGGGAGTGAATGTTATAGAAACGTGTGACTCTCTTTTGAACTCTAAAAAGCCTTTCAAAATAGGTTCATTTCCATTAAAAAAAGTAATTAAATCTCTTCCTTTTAACTTTTGGATTCATACATTTTCTTTCTTATTTTAATTTGTGTTTTTATTTCAATTAGCACATTTACTAAAGGAAATGAACCCTCTTAAAGATTAACTTTCTTATTCTTATATTTTTCTTCCCTTATCTTTGTGTTAATCATTTTCATATGGAGAAGCACAAGTGCAAGCTTTACTCTATAAGCTTTTCAAATGAAAGAGCTTTGGGTTTCTCATATGAGGAAAGTTTTCGAAGTGGAATTTTGTTCAATGAATTTATAATGCAAATAAGATTCTAATGAAAAATCTGATAATAGAATCTAATTCTTAAGATGGTTCATTTCCTTTAATAAATTTGTTAATTGAAATAAAGACATAAATTAAAACAAGGAAGAGAAGAACAAAACCAAAAGTTAAAAGAAAGAAATTTAATATGAGTATATTTAATCCTTGAGAGAATAATTGGTCACTTTTTGAATGGAAATGAATGTATTTTGAGAGGTTTTTTAGATTTCAGGAGAGAGTCACTTGTTTCTACAACATTCAATCCCTAATAAAGTCATTTTTAAATGTCAAGAACTAAAATGCCTCATGTTAAAAAAAGTTAGGGACTAATTTGCATGTTTTTTGGATCCTACCTACGTGTCACTTAACGTGACAACTCAGCTCTCCGTTAACGGAAAATATGATGTTGGACTAAACTGATGGACGGTGAAGAAGGTCAGGGACTAATGTGGTCATTTTTAAATGTTAGGGACTAAACTGCCCGACGTAAAATAAGTCAGGGACCAATTCGTGGGTTTACTCCATTATTGCTTTTGAAAAACGTACATTGGGAAGCCGCGGATCCACATCCGGGACGGCTATCCAAAACGCACTATGTATGTACAAAAATTCTTGTGGGGAAAACTGCCCTCACAATAATGTAAGTAGATCCTTCCATAGCTTCTTCCAATGTACAGACTTTACATAAAGTTGATAGATCCTCCATCCTTTCTGAGCTGTTAAAGTTAGTAATATTTTTATGGCATCTACTTGTTCTACTTGAGCAAATGTTTTTAAAAAATCGACTCCATATTGTTACGCATAGCCCATGGCCACCAGCCTTGCTTTGAGCTTGTTGACAGAGCTTCTATCAGAATTTAATTTAGTTCTAAACACCCACCAATTGCAGCTTGATGACTTTGTCTACCCACCAATTCCCATGTATGGCTCTTCTCGACCATTCTTAAATCTTTGTCCATTGCTTCCCTCTAACCAGAAAGCTTTATTGCTTCCTCAAATCCTGCAAGCTCAAGTGCAACAACATTACATCTTTCACAAATATTCAGAAAACAAGTGAGTGCCTTTCACATGCATCACATCATCAATGTTCTCGTCATTCATTGTCTTACTCTACGAAGATTTGCTCATCGGCATAAGTCTTTTCTTGTTAGATTCAAATTCTTCTTTACTGCTTCCTCATTACTAATTGTCACCTTCTCAGTCAAAGGCTGTTGGACTTGTATCCTTTTATAATGGTACTGTAACCAATCATAATACCAACTTCAGATTTTTTTTAAAGCTTATCTCTCTTCACAGCTGGAACATGAATGTAGTTGACAGTAGACACAACTGAACACCCTATGATGCTCTTCAAATGGCTGATGACCCATCCAAGCCTCCAAGGGTGTCATGTCTTTAGGTTTTTGAGTAGGCATTTTGTTGAGCAAATACACTGCAGTGTTCACAGCTTCTGCTTATAACCTCTTAGGTTAGTTTGTTTCAAATGTTAAACACTGAGCCTCATCAATGTTTGGTTTTTTCTCTCACTTATTCTGCTTTTTTGTGGGGTATAAGTCGTAATAAACTGGTGTACAATACCTACATCTAACTTGTTGAACTGGTCAAAAGGGTACTTAGTCCCATTGTTAAACCTAAGTACTTTAATCGTTTGCCAATTTGATACAAGCAATCTCAAATTTTTGTTCCAGGAAATAAACCAAACGTCCTACTAAAATCATCAATACAAAGAAATTTAATACCTGCTTCCATTCAAGGACAAGGTCTTCATAGAACCACCAAAGTCAATATGTACCTACTGTAACAGCTTAGTAGCTTTCCAAGACTTTCTTCACTGGAAATGACAGCTTTTTTGCTACCCAAATTGGCACACTGAGCACACATCTGAAGTTGTTTCCTTGTTAGCCAAACCATGGACCAATCCTTTCATGTGCATATAACTTAAACCACCATAGTGAATGCGTCTTAACCGTTTGTGCTACAATTCTGATTGATCAAGTTGAGCCGGAGAAACTTGTCTCTATTCGCATCAAATTTAATTAAAAACCTCTTACAATGCATCATTGCTATAAACAACTCAGCACCATCATGATCATAAATCACACACGGCATCATTTTTTTTTCTAGGAGCTGTCCCACACTAAGATTTTGATCAATTTCAGGAACAAACAACACATCTGAAATTAGTTTGGTACCTGATGCAGTCTCAATTGCAACAGTTAATCTAACCTGATCTATTAGCTTTAAAATAAATAAATACCCTTAATGGCACCAAAGATTCCATTTTACACATCAGTACAAATGGATTCCAAATTCTAGTTTGGTCGATGTTTTGTTGATAAATTTGTCTTTTCTGTGGAATGTGTAAACAATCTTAAGGCATGGCTTTGGTTGTATATTTTGTGTGACGAAGAAAAAAAGGTGGTCCATAGTATCTTGTTGTGAATCATCTATTATGGCCATTTAATTATTTTGCATTATGTTTAGCTTGGCTTTCTTTGTTGGAGCAGATCTGACAAGGCTGGTAAGGTGCTTGCTGATGTGTTACAGAAAGGCTTGCAAGGGAACAGGTGACACCATCTATTATTATTGCAAAAGGTTGATGATAATGTTGCCTCATTCTTTGTATAATCCAATATATTTGTAGCTTTCTATTTATGGTCCAGGCCTGTGACACTAGTAGGTTTTTCATTGGGAGCTCGTGTTATTTTCAAGTGTCTCCAATTTTTGGCTAACTCCAAAGAAGACAATGGTAATCTGGAATCATCATCTCTTGGTTTCCATATATATTGGAAGTTTAGATTGTTCGGTTTTATAAAATCTTCTAATGTATTATGCTAACATCTACAGCTGGACTAGTGGAAAGGGTTGTTTTCCTCGGGGCACCCATCTCAATTGGAGACGAAAACTGGGAGATAGCTAGAAAGGTATCTGGAATTTCTCCACAATCCCCCCCCCCCCCCCCCTCCAAATTCTCCATCTATTAATTCTTTCTTAAGCATTTAATGATCCTCCTACTATACAGATGGTGGGTGGAAGATTTGTGAACGCTTACTCTACGAATGACTGGACACTTGGTATAACTTTCCGTGCCAGGTATGGGCTATCTATATGATATATTTCATGCTAGCGAAATGGTGAATCTTTAACTATTATATCTGAAATTTGAACAAAGACGATATTGTTTTTGTCACTGAAAGGAAGCACCAGATTCTTGTGATGTGACAGATGGTGGTTTATTAAGATGCTTGGTTTTATCTACTAAAATCCTAGTCTGCTTTCTAATTTCACCTTGAATCTACATAGGTATCGAGGATTTCCTGTCATTGTTGAAACTTGAAATTGATATTATCCTTTGTTTCCTTTCCATTATTATTACAATCTACTGGAGAATCCCTAATGATACTACCTTCTGTTAGCTGCTAATTGCTCCGGATCATTAGTTTGTTTTACTGAGCTGAAAATAAGCAGCTAGAAAATTAGGAGATGGAAAATCTGAAATGAAAATTTCTCCACACTTAGTTATTACATCAAAATCGTTAAATTGTTGAAAGTGAAGTGTAACTCATTTTCACTCTACCTTCCCTATCCGTGAGCATGAAACTGGAAAGTCATGATTTTCCATCCATTTTTCATTCTCTACAAAGTAACAATCAACAAAACTAAAAGATTTTCCCATCCTGATCAATTTTCCCTCCTCTCCTTACTTTCCCTACCAAGCATACTCGTAAGAAAGCATAACCTCGTAAATATATTTTGAAATATTTGCATATGCGCAGTTTACTTTCTCAAGGATTAGCTGGAATCCAACCTGTTGATCTTCCCGGGATTGAGAATGTAAGCTCTTTTCCATCCCGTGCTCAATTCAACTGTTTATTTCGTAATGATGTATTGCTCGAAGGTGCCATTTTCTTTTGTTGCTTTGCAGGTTGATGTGACACAACTTATAGAAGGCCACTCTTCCTATCTGTGGCTGACACAGAAAATACTGGAGCAGCTTGAATTGGACAATTATTATGCTGTTTTCAGAAGTGGACATGAAATCCCTCAGGAAGAGAAGAGTACCGTGAACTAGCTTTATTTTCTTTCCTTCTTTCTTCATTCTCCCACCCTTCTCTCCTCCTATATTACTTTTTTGAGAGTTTAAAAACAAGCTATTTTTCTCTTCGTTACTGCCTGTTCATTTGCCATAGAATTTTTTTTATCAGCCATTTGCCAATTGCCATAGAAAGATATATGTAAATAAAACTAAAAACTAGTGGTTTTAAAAGTACTGTTGGCGGAAGAGGTTAATTTGTGCTTCTACATGGTGCGATGAGAAGGAGGAGATGGACTAACATTGAAACGCCGGCAATATGACCAGCAAGCAAGCACAGGGAACTTTGTTTAAGTGGTAATTATAAGGCTACTAATTAAATGTGTATGGTTTACTGTACAATCATATTTCGGATCTGGGCCAATGCTACTCTCTTTAGCATTGACTTGAATTCACGTTTAAAACGTGATTTTGCAGTAAATCAAACACACATTTAATAAGTGTATCTATGCATGAAAATGACCATAGATGGAGCAGACTGTGTTAAGTGACCACGCCTTGCGAGAATTCACCAAAAAAATAAATAAATAACAAGTCTCAAGTGAAGCTGAACATTGTTCTGTTTGATCATTGTTAGATTGCTTCAGTGCCCCAATCACTGTTAAGGGTGCTTGAAATGGTCGAGATTTTTGTGCCTCAACATCTGAGGCTAAAGATCCTCATCTTTCTTATTTGAAACGGGGTTGGGGCAAATGTATAATGTTCTTTTTTAAATGAGTTTTGATTTTTTTCACCATCTTTTTACGGTGCATTTTAGGATAGACCACTCTATCTTTGGGTCTACGGTAGACCAATCCTTTTTGATAAAAATAATATTTTTAAAATTTGCAATGTAGTCCTCCTATTATATTATTAATATGTTTATTCTCTCTCCTCTCTCTCTTTTGTTTCTCTCTCCTTTCCTCCCTTGTTTTTTCTCTCCTTTCTCTCTTATGTTTCTCTCTCATCTCTCTCCTCTCTCCTATCTCTCCTATGTCTCTCCCTC